>CM068878.1:8247500-9447500 GCA_035149815.1 Branchiostoma lanceolatum
TTATGCTGTCGTCCTGCTGATTATTCGTCTGATTTTCGAGCGGTAAGTCGGCACGGGGAGGGGCCCCACCCCACCCCTGGGGCGCGCCCCACGTTTTGAGGCTGTACTGTGTCTGATCGTGTAGAAGACATCCCTTCTGAAACCCTCCCCATTTCTTGTGTTTAAGTCGAGAAGACGTCTTCTACAAGGGTGGGAAATGAAGATAAAAACTGCTTTTCCAGTGGCATATGCCGCCTTCTTCCATATACGTGTTTAAGCTCCCTTCTCGCTAAATAAATTAAGACGTGTGACGCGTCTTTACGTCAAAAGACGTCAGCGTGCCGTCTATAATCTTCACGTGACGGCACACCAGACGACTTCAAGGGCACTGAACCTCTCAGATTATAGCTGTGAGGTGATAGACCTTGTGCGGGTATTTATTTCAATCTGGGGAAATCTTCGGAACAGTTTCTCTGACCCTGCACAAGCCTGCGGATTGTCGTGTGCTGGTAAAAGAGGAATCGATAACGTTATCATGTAAATGGAGGAAATTTTAAGAGGCTTGGCCTGGTATTTTGTTGCCATTTTGGATAATTGAATACATTTAAATGCTTGTACTTTGAATCAGCAACATTTTCCCACCATTGACTTGTATTGGATAATGTTTGATTACAACAACTTGAACAAGTAACGTTATAATTTTTCTTTCGTCTAGAATAAAACTGTCTGACATTCATTTCTATCAACCCCTTTGTGTATTGCCTGTATCCAAGTTAAATGACAGCACAATTGAACTGGTTTGTTTTAGGCAAACCAGATTAAACAGTCTTTAACAGGACTATTTGTTTATCTTGTTCTCAAGTAAACCCCATGTTGGCAGTCAGCCCTCCCAAGGGACAATCCATTGTGAAGAGGAGGGGGGACTGACTTTAAAAAGTATTGTTGAGGTGATTGTCATGGCAACAAGTACTGTAGAACAAAGACAAAAATGTGAAGGACAATTAGAGTCAAAATCTGAAAAATTGACATAAAATTAAAAGTACCAAAAAAATCTTTGTCAGTCCATTTCCCCTTTGATCCTTTTAGTCTGTCCGTAAAAGTAAACAAACAAGTCATGGTCTTATGATGATAACATGACCATTTGCAACATCTAAATCTCGCAAGAGTCATGTGCGGTCTTACTTAAGTACTCAAGACTTTCTCGACTTTACCACAAATGCATAATGAGTTAGCACATTCCAATAGTCTTTGTTATAAGATTCTTTGGGTTAACCGATGATGTGAAAAGCACATGCCAGTTGATAACTACATAATCTCGCTTGTATACTAAGTTATAGGGAAGTGCTGTGTGAGATAGAACCAAACCCAGAAGCATCTGCTACACTGTAGGAAGCCTCCATAGGTACAGCATGTTAAAAATAGAAAGGGATTGATTGTAGACTACAGTAGACTGAGAGCATTTGTTCTAATCCTTTTCCATTCATCTTGAAAATACTCTTCATAACAAGAAGCAGGGTCATGGGACAAGGCCATTTTTCCTAGAGCTCTTTGTAGCATAATACATGCTTGTCAATGTCATTCCTTTGTACACTGTCCAACCTACACACATGTTACTCTGGTTTTTATCTTGCTGATAAGGGTTGTAGAGCTGAAAGCAAACACTAGATGAAGTATATATGAGTGTAAACCTTTCTTTCATATTATGTGTCGGCAACATGCTTTAACCTTAGGCCAAACGTGGACATGCTAATGCTAATAGAGGACCCTTGCACATGTTACTTAGAACTACAAGTGGAACTGTAGAAGTTTGAACAGCTCAATATAAAAACCTAGTGTGACTGAAGTGTTTAACAATTACTTGTGTGACCCCAAAAGTAAGACTGGCACGGTTTCCTGGACAAGCTACATGTATCGTCCTTATAAGTTGGTTAAGTTTATTAAGTTTATTATTTTGGCAGGCTCTATTACTATTAGATACTACGGTACCAGGACCATGTTTTCTGGAGAAATAAGGTCTCATCAAGAAGGTTTTATCATGTACTAGATGTACATTTGAACTGGTTCCTGAATATGCAGTAACACCCCAGTCCCAATCAAAGTGGTGTACATGTGTGTGTTATGGTTACAGCGGCCTAGGTCCCACCCCCTTGTGTCCACACTTGCCTTGGATCACTAAAGCCCAGAAAATATTGTTTGTCTTGGTTGCAATCAGATAATCTTCCTGGGAATCACGTGGCGGCATGTTTATTACTTGTAATCTGTTTAGTGTTTACCTTGAAGGCTTCTGAAATTCACAATAAGGAGACTGTTAATGTTATCACAGAGTGAATCATAAGGAGATTGCTAAAAGAACACTTAACTCAATAATACTTTTTGTTTAATCAGGATTGGAAAATGAAACCCTTACGGATTGATGGCCAATTGTAGCTGACCCAGAAAAGGTGCCTGTTGTGGAAACCCAGTAATGAGATGTTAACACATAGAGAAATTGCTCAAGTTGTTTTTAACCATCTCCCTGCTGCCTAACCTATATTTGATGTTTATTTGGTGCAAAAGGCTACATTAACAGTTAGAGGGTTACTCAAGAAAGCTTTGATTAAATTGATTTGGAATGCCTGCATTCTCAAACCTTTCCAAAAATGGGAGTAGTTTCTTTCATTGCACATTATTTTGATATGATTTCCTGGGGCCTAGTGTAGCAGTTTGTGTAGTCTTTGTTGAATACACCCATGCACAGCAGGCTGCTCTTCAAGTATAGTTCACAGCCACATGCAGCATTCCCAAGAATTTCGGAATGTCTCCTTGGACAACCTCCTCACTGGTCGAGTCTGGACACCAGAAGGCAGCGAACGCCCTTGTACTTGACATGAATACTGACCAAAGTCATGCTATTCATTCTGGACCATCATTCAAAGAGATAGGGAAAAGTGAGGCAACTGGCAAAACAACTGCAGGCAGTATCATACTCTTATGTAGAATTTAAAAGGCTGTAATAAAATGAATTATTTTATTTATAATTGTATCTTTTCTGAACCAGAATCTGTGGCTAGATAATGCAAGGCTGGCTACCAACATCACAAAGTATAAATACATTCTATGTAGGTTAAATAAACACAATGGATAGTTTTGTTTGCTTATAGTGTATGACTCACAGTGATGGGTGTGGCAGGGGCTTGTATTGTTGACAACAAGGCAGGGTTACTAAGCGAGGAATTTATTGACACAATGACAAGTTTTGGATCTGTCATAGAATAACCAATAGTGGCTCAAGATATTTATTTATTTTCATTAGATTGATGAGTCAGTGAGAGAAATTTGAATACTAACAAATTTGTGTGTGATCACTGACGGAGGACAATAACATTAGTCAATAGTCAGGCACTAATGTAGGATTTGATGCAAGTCTACCTTTCATACCAGCAGATATTAATTTCTGTCCATAACCTGATGAAACACAATGTGCAAGATACATGTTGAATAATTTTCAACTCCAATTTTTATGGGAGGACCCAGTACTTGGTATTAGGGCCACCGTCGGCACCAATGTTATGATATTGGAATTTATGTAGCCTGTTGCCTGAAGAAAAGAAATGTTGTCCATTGAACAGATAGACAACTTATGAATTAAGGACTAAACTTTACGTCCAGATAGACAACTTGTTCTATTGAAAGTTGCTGCAAAAACTTGAGATTTTGCTATGAGCCAATTGCAAGCTAAATGTAATCAGCACATGTAACTTTGTAAGCCCTTCATTAAAGAGTAGAATGGAAACATGTATGTATGTTATGAATGTCATGAAAATGTCAAATGAGCACCTGTCATAAAACGTTTGTTACCAAATGATTCATATATTTGCGACATTGTGATGTGGACTCCGCAATGATGTCCCTCATGTTTTGTTGCCAATTTTGTACTGACATTCACAAAATGTATGTCCTCCATGTCTCAGCTTGTTACACAAAGAGACAATACAACAGACCAGGCTTGAGTCATGCACAAGCTTCAATCAAAGCTAGACAGAAATGGTGGTGTTCCATTGAAACATGATCCCTGTAACAGATGTTAGGGCGCATTTCCCACAACCACAAGTAACAAGAAGAAGCATATTGCTATTTGAGCACCTGTTACTTTTGCAAGCCTGTCAGGCCTGTGATTATTCAGTTGAGTGGAGTAAATGGGGAGGTGCTCTGCCTTAGGGTAACTCTTTATCTGTTTTTAGCTCATTCAAAATAATCTCCAAGCATCCTCTTCAAGACCATCTTGGAGTAGGATGAAAAAAGAAGAGGGAATATATCTTAAACCTGAATGGAATTAGATGACAGTGATTTGAGACATGCATTTTGTAGATAGTTGAACTTGTTTTCAAGATGCCTGGTACTATAACAGCTTAGCATTAGCCTGCAAAAGAATGTTGAATATTTCACAATATGCCCTGGGGAAACAAATGCCAAACCACTATGGAAACATCACATATCTCGGGCATGCTGAAGCACTGTGTGCTCTTTTCAGTTAAAATTCATATCAGTATTCGATATCTAAAAATGCAATTTTGTATAGTACACACTATTTGGTTGACACAATAAATAATTTGCAAATTGCAATTCCTACACAGTTATGTTTCAACTATACTTTATTACTTATACTAGATAATAATTTGGATTTTATTGCTAACTCAATGTCCATTTGTGAATTTAGTTAATGGTATATTGGTTTTTAAATAATCTTGTTTGCAAGTATCCCATTGAAAGATATGATATACCATACCTTACCTTACCTTACCTTTGATCCTTGGGTACACTGTATCCTTAGTATACCTGTTCTCAATATGGTTGATATGTATGTAGGAAGGAACTGTAAGTGATTGAAAGGTAGGGTATGGCAAAGTAGACACTGAAGTAAACCATGCATGTGTTATAAATTTGGTCAAAATGTTGTCCTAGTTTTAACATTACAAGTTAGGACAACATTTTGACCAAATTTATTGGAAAATTTTAATTAGAATGGTTTAGAATACTATATACACCTGTATCTGCGACACCCCACCAATTGTTAGTGACTCTCCCCGTGTACGTCATACATGTAGGTATCAGGTGTGTGCTGATAGTTATCAGAAACGTTGTTTTGAACCAGGATTAATAATTACTAATGGCTAGAAGCATAGGCGTATGGCCACTCTAAAGATAACATAAAGACTCAAAGAGCTTGAAGTACCCAACCTGCGATTTCTGGAAGTCAATATGTATTTTTTAGACTGCTGATTGAAAAACAACTCTGTCCTGAAGGCAAAATGCTAATATAGCCCCAACAGAGCTTGAGGAAGTTGTATACTGGCTCGAAACCTGTATTTTTGGGCAAGACTTAAAACAGTGCAACTTTACAAGAAAGCAAAAAGCGTAACAAGTAAAAGTTTCTATTAAATTCTTTTTTAATACCGAAAGTTCTGAGAGAAAAACTTGATATATATGTAGTGTTTGTGCATATACATTTGTACCACTCAGTTTTATTGAACATTTTATACCTGTAAATCTTCCACACAGATTCATAGCTGGGCCAATCGGACAGAGTCTGGGAATCCCGGGAGAGCGTAAGTACGCAGAACCCAACGCGATCCTGGAGAAGGTCTTCACGTCCATCACGAAGAACCCCGACGAGAAGCGCCTGCAGGGATTGGCCAAGCAGCTGGACTGGAGCGAGCGACAAGTGCAGCGTTGGTTCCGACGGCGCCGTAACCAGGATCGTCCCACCTTACTGCAGAAGTTCAAGGAGGGCAGGTGAGTACTTCTGTTATTGGACGCTGTGAGGACAATATTATATACATGTACAATGTATATATGATAAGTCTTGTGTAAAGACTGATCCCCCAGGACTGGAGTGCATCAGTCAAGATATAAAGTAATTATATTTTCACATTTGTCGCTCAACCGTCATACAATCGCAAACTGAGCTCATTCTTGGGATAGAAGTGCATGTGTGTCCTGCAAAAATCTTGCAATTGTTACTGAAAAGGCTAGCGCTTTTTAGAGCTTTGTCAGTGTTTGGTTCTAGATTCTACATCAACAAAATCGTACGACGGCCTACGACAAGTGTGACTACGTACCCACGACACTCCCAGTTTCACGTTGCTACTTATCAAATTAACTACTAACTTTGATGGAGAACTGAGATGGGTTGACTGTCTGTTGTTTTTTCTGCAGCTGGCGATTTACCTTCTACACAATGTCCTTTTCGTATGCTGTCACAATTCTCAAGGATGTAAGTGGATTTATAATTTTTTTTCGTAAGTTATCATCAAGTTAAACAATGTCTCAATTAGCAAGCAGGGAAATGAGAATCTTGGAATACCCCTTTGCTTGTTACTGCCAGATTCTATATGCGGGTGAAGACTGCGAAGTTACCTTAGTGTAAAGTGTTGTTTTACATTTGAAATATTCTGTCTTACTTCAGAAACCATGGCTGAAGGACATCCAAAACTGCTGGACTGGCTTCCCTGACCATGTAAGTAGAATATAATGATGTCAGTTTGTTCGGTAGAGTGTACTCAATAAAAGATAACAGTGTGTCGGATACTGATCATGATAAGATGGCTTGGCATTAAAAACAGTTGATGTCAGAGACTGTCAGAATTGATGTCACATGCATGACATTAGATCTTTAAGCTCACCTTAAAGCATGTGTAAAGGTGCTGTTTCTTCACTTGAGTGGAAAATATGGACCTTTACCCATGCTGAAATATTAGAGTTTGTTCAGTGCACATGCATGGTCCTATATTGATAAGAGAAAGAAAAAAGACCCATAAGAATCTACATTGCAAGGCGTCATTTTTCACATTTTGATACTGTCACAGTATAGATATATGAAATGTTCTGCTGTGTTGTCCTTAACCTATTTAAGATGTATTGAATTTTTAGAAACATATTTGAATGCTTCATTAGGAGATGTGGCGAATACATTTCCCAACAATTGCTTGTCATTGATAATGATGGTATGAAAATTGCTAGATGAATTATGACAGATGAATGGATGACATTCGTGCCCTATGCTGTATTGTGGTTGATGACATTGACTCCAGTTGGAAATTCCGAGACTTTCGTGGTCGTAAACATTTCCATGTGCTAAATCATCTCTTTTGGCAACAAGATTCTCTTTGCCTTAATACACAGCTACATGAAGGTCTTTGAGATCAATATTGATCTATTTATCAATTTATGCCTTCAATTGGTAGAATCCAATTGAAAATTTGAATAAAGGATCATTGCCAAGTGATATCTGATCGCTGCTTTCTATCATTTGATAACTGTCTGTGTACCTTGAGTTCTACTAGCCCTAGGAACATATAAGAAAGAAAACTGTAGGGTACACTATGCTGAACAATGAATTTTACCACAAGATGATATTACTAGTATATTTTATACCAGAAGATTATCGTTGGACAGTTTATGAAAAATATTTGGTATGGAATTCAGGTCGTAGTTTTTCAGATCTTCGGTAATAAATTTGCCACCGGGAAGATTTTATATTTAGGCCTTTAGATGAAAAGGTTGTTGTGAGAATAGCCTTTTTTCTTCATCAAAAGGAAGGGACATAAAAATGATACAGAATTTTTGCACATTTGTCAACAAAATATCCCTGATGCTTGTATTATAAACAAAATTTCTCTGTGGTCGTTGTATATGCATATTTGCACAGTTGTATGTGCTAAAACAGTTATGCAGCTGAGAACAGTCCAGTATTATTACAATTTTGATACAGTATGAACTTCTTCTGACAGCCCCTTACTGATGACGTCACCTACCTGTACATCGTTGAGCTGGGCTTCTATTGGTCGCTCATCTTCTCTCTCTTCAGGGATGTCAAGCGGAAGGTACCCATATATGGTCATGTCTTTTCATAGGATCCCTGGAAAGCATGTGAAAATATAAGACATGTTTTAATGAATACTGCACAATTCAAATTACACATGCCATTGAAGCTTCTCTATATTTTGTACCGTGTTCTTGTTTTCAAAACAATTCCAATTTTTTTAAATTCTAGTTTGCCTCTGATTTAAGTATTTTCTGAACATATCTTTCAAAAATGTTAAATGCTGATAGCAAATGTGAAGTATGTTTTTGTGCCTGTATTACTATTAGATATGTAGATATGAACATACGTCAAGTCTGCTGTTCATCAGTTTGTCTTTTTACATGTCATTGGTTGTGTGTAAATTGTATACAGCTTTGTGGTTTGGTCTGCAATTAATACTATCCAGCTGAGTATAATTGATACCCCCAGACTGGGTAAGAACAAATGCACATATGATTGCTTTGCACAACGCAGTGTTGAAATTCGAAATTTTTTTTGTTTGTTTTTATATCCTTTGCGATGAGCAACAGACATATCACATTCTACACTGTCTGCTTTCTTCTCCAAGAACTTGCTTATTTTCAATCATCGACATTTGCATGCTGGTTTTCCTAAATCATACTGATAAACAATACCCTTTTAATACATCTTCAATTTTTGTGAAAAGTATGCTGTCATCTATTTTTTTTTGTTACAGCAATCATTTATCAACAATCCAAATGATTTTTACTATTTTATTAAGCAATCTTAACAAAAATTAACATTTTATAGTAAGTTTGATGATTTCGATGACCACACCATTTTATGCATCCATTTTTAATTTTTATTTTCACTTCCAGTTATTTTCTCCCATTTTGACACTTCCTATTCCCTTGACGTTGTTCCAGGATTTTCCAGAACAAGTCACTCACCACATCTGTACAATTGCTCTGGTCTCATTCTCCTGGGTTGACAACCTAGTGCGCTTTGGGTCCCTTGTATTTTTGTTACACGATGTGTCTGACATATTTCTGGAGGTACGTACTCAAAGCTACAGCTACATGTGAGTAGATAGCCACTGTCATCAATGTAGGGTAACGTTCTTTGTTGTGGCTCTGGCCGCCGTTTCTGTATTTCCAGGATTTTTGGCAGATGGTGGTACACCATGTAGCGACTATCATGCTGGTGTCGTTTTCATGGGTGGCGAACTTCGTCCGCATCGGAAGTCTCATCATAGTCACTCACGACATGGCCGACATTTTCCTCGAGGTCTGTCCCACCGCTTTCCTTTCTGTCTCTCGCTATCGTTGCAGTGGTTGCTGTTGCATGTTTGGTATACGTAGTTGGCGTGCCCTCCTCCTTTAGCTTGCTTGTGTGGCATCTGTTACTTCATGTAGACTGTATAGAGTTTCTGTGAATCACAATGATTATTGTTGGCTTGTAGATAGGGACATGTTATTAATGCAGGTGTACACCTTTGGTATGGATTATACAAGAATTGGTTCTGAAAAGGTTCAAGGAAGCAACTTGATATTGGCTTCACAATAAGTATTCTAACATCTCTTGAACTAAAAAAGTTGGCATGTTAACAGCTGTATGCTACATGTATGCCTGCCCTGTAGGGCATTTTTTTGGCAAAGATATGTCAAGGAAGATTACTACTAAGCACTGAACTTATCCTATTGTAATTAGGTACTACATGTATGTTGATCAGAAAAAAATTGTTGTCTACCAGGTATACATGTACATATAACATAGAAAAAACTTTACTTTGCCATGAAGTCCTCAGCTGTGTTAGATGTAAATTAATATATCATTCAGTTATATGTTGGCGACCCTTTGTATCCAGTTCTTGTGTCCAATAACCAAAGGTATACAGGTATATATTTACATGTCCCTAACTCATAACTGCACTAACCCTTCAACTTGAGGCATGATCAAAAAGTTCTTATAGCCCCTAGACTTGAGTCAACTTTTTGTTGTGAAGTTGTTTTTTTTATGAACTAGAGGTGTTTCAGAACATGGTGTTTTTCTGCAGTACATGTACTGTGCCTTCAAGTCACACGTGCTTTAGCACTTCACCAACTGCAAAACTGATGTCGTAACATCGCAAACTGACCTTATTTTTCAAACTTGATTGGTGGCACTTTGTACTTTGCACAGCTTACTCTGAGTCTTGGATCCGAAGTCGGATTCAGACCTGAGCTTGTTTCTTGCCCTAAGGGTTGCAACTTACAACCCTGCTGGAAAAATGGCCAGGGTTTCTTTAAAGATGGCTTCAAGGTCACCAGGATGACCTATATACTGGGCATACCAATACGGTGGCGGCTCAAGGTCAAATACAGTTTTTACCACGTGCATACGATCATGATTCTGGAACTGTCTTCCATCTTTACCGTGCAAGCAAGGAGGAACCAAGAGCTTTTTGATCACCTTCACAGTTGAATAACACAAGCCTCGATTCAGAAATTGTACACTGACAGACAATCTTACTAATTCATAGTTTGACTGTTCCATTATATTGTTTGTGGGGGTGGACAAATTGGAACTTTGATTCAATCCATATCATCTGATATGTGTTCATAAGCCCCATCTATTTCAGCAATATCAAACTATTCTAACTCTATTTCACAACCATTTCCTTGTTGTACTGACCCCCCCCCATGACACACTTAAGTGGAACAGCCCATAGCAATTCCTGTGTGACTTCATTAGTTACTAATATGTAAACATTGTGGCAATAATTTCCTTATTTTGTGCATGTAGTAGTTCTTTTGTTCATATATTCACTATAACATATGCATGGTGATTGACATGCTGTGTCAATATTTTCATTATAGTATATGAACTAAGCTTGTTATGTCATTACATGTAACTGTGCTATGCCGCTAGGGTAAAGCAAATAGTGATGTTGGAGGCATGATTGTTTGTTGATTTGAGCATCAATAAAATAACAGGTCACCAGAAAGGACAAAATCAACTAACCATGAATGCTGAATGAAGAAGATTGATATGTATTGTACAGACCTTAATATTGCGCTGAAAGCTCTAACTTATAAAATCTATAACTTGTGATCACTTACATTTTGTTTTCTGTTTATACAATGTAACGTTATTAACCTGGGTCATCAGTAGAATCTTGGTTATCATGATATTTTCAAAATATATGAACTATATTTCTGCCTTTGTGGCCTGGGTTTCAACATCACTGCAAAATTGCTCTGATTGATTTTCTCAGTCTTTTATCACCAAGATTATACTCTGCCATTTGAATGTTGAATGTCAGCTTTATATTATTCTGATTGTAACCCATCCTCATGGCTACACTACTTCTTACCTTTGCTACTCAAATTCTAGTACCTGTCAAAAAGTTGTCCCAGAGCCTCTATAATGCATGGTGGGACATTGTCACATGCGCAAATCAAGTTTATACCTATTCAAAATCTTCTTAATAAGTGTGTAAATCAGAAATGAAAACAATCGGTATTTCTGTGGAAGAGGGAACAAGCCAAAGGTTAGAAGAGTGCAGCCTTACTTGTATCACTAAGCCTGAGAACCAGCCTCCGTGGTTATAATTAGCAAGCGACAAGAATTGAGCCAGTAGTCACTACAGAGGATGGTACTCAGGCTATGTATCACTACCAGTAACTGTTGTTAACAAAGAACACAGTCCAGACTGCCTCATGCTTCGTGCCATTTCCTACTTTTTAACTCTTTTCTGTTACTAACTATGGACAGGAATTGGTCAAATGAGCAAAACAAACTGAATGTAAAAATTGACAGTTCTTTTACATAAGGTTGTTTTGTATTTGTCCAATTCTAGTCCGTGAAACCATACTAACTTCCAACTTATTTTTTTTTTACTAATGAGGACATTTTTTTTTCTTTTGTAGGAGCTTTTTCATGAGTTTTATATTTTATTGACATCTACTGGACTCTATCTATACCCACCCCTCTTTCTCCAAAATTGACCAATCCATTTCCCGACACTTCTGTCAACAAAATGGATTGTCACATTCTGGAAAAGGGGTGCACAGAATACTTCATTAGAAGCCACCTATTGTGATCTTTGCTTTTCTCTTCCACGACATGACCTTCCCTGAGGATAATAACTTAAAGCACAAATTTTCTTGTATGGCTGAAAGGATAATATTCATGCACACAAATAAACAAAATGGAAGCACTACAGTCAAATGATTCAGAAATACCAAGTCTGAAAATTATTCACAGTGATAACAACCACAGATTTGTGGAAATATTAAGAAAACCTATAATATCTTGAAAGGTCTTTTCTCTTGACTGTAATGATGGTATCCTTACTTTGGTGGTCACTTTTGCTACTTGGCACATTTCTTCCAGTTTGTGTGTTTTGTTTGTTCTATTTTTATAACAAGGTAAGTGTTGTTTCTGTATGTTGAATGGTATCCAAGTTCACAGTAAAGTTATACAGACTGACAGAGGCTGTTAAAGATATATTATAAACTATAAGTTTCTTCAATTTCAAGGCAAAAGTGGATGTCATAGCCTCATAATATCACTGATCATGAACTAAAGCTTGGACACCATTTTCTATATGTGAACCTTGGCAGGGGTGGCTTGGGAAGTGGCTAACAAATCTGAAAACTTTGATACTGTGTCTAACTGATGACAACCCAGAAAACTTTATACACAAAATACAGTCATGTTTGATTTCATTCAGTAATTTGCAACTGCAATGAACCCTCCTACAAGAATAGGAATTCCGAGGATTGTCTTATTTTGGTTGAGATTCTAAAATCATTTTGAAAGATATCAAAGACTTCAAAGTTCATTGACATTGCTACATATGTACTTCTTTGAAGAGTTGCAAGGAATATACAACTAAGAAGATGCCCTAGTCAACTTCCAAGCCACTGTTCCGTTGTAGTTACCACTGTACATGTAGTTCTAATGTCACTTAATGTGATGTAATGTGGTGTGTGAATGTGATTCTATACATGTGCAATGTGCACTCTGACTAGAAGCTACTTGGGTTTTACACATGTACTTCCTAAATTTCACGTTCTATCTCTCCCTCGCTCTGGACATGACAGGTCTACCATGTAGGTTATCTGTTCCCTCTTACTCCTCTTACTATGGGTGTAACATCTGCTTACATAATTCCACCAGGGTACATAGTTCCGCCACCCTGAAAAGATGTGTCCAAACAGATCTCCAACCCAACATCCCCAGCATAATGCACTCCTGTGTACTAGTATCTAAGCTGTGCATACCTGGGGGTGCTGCACTAGAGATCTCTCAAACCCATTGTTCTTCAACGTGGCGGATTTATGTAACGCGATGGATTAATGTTAGTATAGGTTAGATTGGGGATAGGAAAATGGTGTCAGATTTTTCTCCTTAGCACTTTTTACTTCAGCCAGTTAGAACTGGAAAAGACCCTTCATCAAATTTTGGCCAGAGAAAAAAAAGGAACAGAAAAAACAACATATACTTTGTTTTCTGCATCAAAGTTGTATGATGTTGTATGTAACCAACTAGTCATGATATCTTTGTATTTGTACCTACTGTATGACAGGATAGGTTTACTTTGACTTCAAATGTGTACTCGATCATGCATGTATGTAATAAAAATATCATTATTCCTCTTGAGCATGAACATATATGATATATAGTTTACTATTACTGTATATACGAAATGTGGAAAGCTTGACTAGAGTGAGAAAGTATTGTTTCCCAGCTCCATGTATCATCTGTGCCATATGTATTCACTTTACAGGCCGCCAAGCTGCTAAACTACGCGAAGTGTCAGGGCCTGTGTGATGCCTGCTTCGTGATATTTGCCATTGTGTTCTTTGTCAGCCGCCTTTTCATCTACCCATACTGGTGAGATAAAGAATCTGTGTCATACCTTTCTTGCAGTTGCTGATTTCAAGTGTTCTAGTACATTTGTATGTGAAACACTTGTTTTTTGAAAGCCTTCCTTACGTTTGAACACAATTGTAACACTGCTAACATAATTCCACCAGGGAACATAATTCCGCCACCCTGAAAAGATACGTCCAAATAGATCTCCAACCCAACGTCCCCCAGTATAATGTACTCCTGTAAATCTAAACTGTGCATACCTGGGGTGTGCTGCACCAGAGATTTCTCAAACCCACTGTTTTTCAACGTGGCTGATTTATGTAACCCGGCAAATTAATGTTAGTGGAGGTTACATGTGCTTGTCACCAATGTGACTTGAATTGTTGTTGTCTTCCAGGCTGGTTTACTCCGCTGCTACAGAAAGTATCGCGCTCTCGGGAGTGTTCCCGGCGTATTACGTCTTCGTCGGCCTGCTCCTGCTGCTGCAGTGTCTGCACATCTTCTGGGGCGTCACCATCGCCAAGATGGCCTACAAGTTCGTCATCAGTGGAACGGTGAGGATGTTTATTGTTTATTGTTTGAAAGACCTCCATTAGTGAGAGTACGTACATATGGTCTTCACTACTCTTCCTTGAGTCCTAAAATATACAATCACATGACATACAAATTACATTTAATTTTAGAAATTATGACACACACATTACATAAGGTTGGAGTACACAATATATATATATACATTCTTCAATCTACCACCAGTACTGTCTCTCGACTTAGGCCATGTTGATACAATTATATGCATGATATCCGCACGCATGTCAATTTTCCTCCTTTTCCAAAGTTTTCGACCATATACTATTCATCGTGCAAAGCAGCTGCAAAATGAGCAAATGTATGCCGTAAATTGCAAAAAAGATGTCAGAAAACAGATACTAATGTCGTAGAATGCTAACTCAAATCCAAAGTCGAAGAAGATGATGTGTAAGAATAAAGATGAGTATATCATTTGGTAGACTATTATACTCTTTGTGTTTATTCATTTGTTCAACCTTCCTGACTAGATTTCATCATGAAGGCAACTTTTTTCTCGCCAAAGCTTTTTTTTATCCGCCCGCTCACATCAGTTTTGGGGTTCCCAGAGGATGTCATCCATATATGATATAATCAAATCAACATGGCCTCACATAATGTACAGACTTTGAACACTACTGTGCAAAAATGGCAAATTGATTAAAGTAATGAATAAAGGTTGTGGTTTTGTTTCCTTTCCAGGCTGAAAAAGATGACAGAAGTGATGTGGAAGAGAACAGCGACGTGGATGAAAATGGCAAAATCAACGGCCTGTACCAGAATGGTCCCACCTCTAACTCGACCAATCACATTCACTAAGCAGTGTCTAGCAGCCAATCACAGCTGGTTTTACATTATCTCTAGATCTATGGAACTGAAGACCAACCAAAAGAGCTGTATTGTATTTTGAAAGGCTTTGGCGACATCTACAATTTCTAGGGGCTATGTAATCTTTCATTTATGTATATTGCAGAAATCGTACATTGCCTGGTGACTTTATTTATCAGTCTAACAGAGGCATTTGCTACATTCGCCTCTCAAAGTCATATTTTTGTAGGCATCTTAAGAGTGATGCCATTTTTGTCACCGGCAAGCAGACAGTCAAGGTATTTTGTTTCAGAACATCAGCCACCTGTACGAGAATGTTGTGTATGTGCTAATTCTTAGTGTGTATTGTACTACAGGATGTCAACTGCCACTCACTGATAATGTTTGTAGGGACTGCAAACACTCCTACTGCTTGCTACATGTATTGATATTCCATTGTGTCACTGAAATGTAGTGTTAGGAAAAACATTGTACTTATGTATCCCAGGTGCCAGACATCATATGTAACAACAAGGTTATATTACCCAGTGTAGCCCATGGTTAGGTGTTTGAATTTCATGTGTTGTACATGTACTATGTATGTGATTGAGTGAGTTGCTTGTACATGATAGTAAGTTAAGATGACTTTTATAGATACAGTGATGCGTTTTGGTCTTTTCTGGAGACAAGATATCAGTGGCCATGCAGTGAATGATTGATAAGCTACAGCTAATACAGGAGTTTTTTCTTCATCTGTTTGGTATTGGGAACTTCTAAATATTTTGGAAATTGCAAATTTCATCAGCAGACATGTACTAGTATATACAAAATACAGACTGTATAACCATCCATGGGAGACAATGATGAAGACAAAAGTTTGTTCTTTGGCTTGAATACTGATATCTTCTTGTTTCAGCACAATACTGCCATGATGATAAATATGCACAGACATTGGAACATATGGTTATGCGGCTTATGCCAATGCTCAAATGGGAGCTTAGCTTATTTTGTTTATTACTGTGACAAATTTATCTTCTTTGGACCAACAAATGCACTTACTATCGGGAATACTGCGGAAGTGATATAAATATCGGAGCTTACTTATTTTTGTGTCACCAAACAACCCGACAAAATACTGCTGTTGTAGATTCATCATGTGACATGAGATTGTGTTTACATAGGACTTGTATATATACGAGGGGTGCCCATAAGGTCTTGGCCTCACCCAGAAATAAGGTGCACACCTCACATTTCGTGGCACAATTATGTACTATGACGTCTTTTAGCAATATCCACCAAATTTCCAATTATTGTAATCATTACTTTCCAGTCGACGTCCATTTAAAAATCAGTAGGTAAGTGGCGAGAAAAACCAGGTTGAACTGTGATCAGAGCTGAGTGAGTCGAGCTCCTGTTGCCATAAATGCCATGAATCGGCATAGAATCTTCAAGACATTGTTAAAATGTTCCCTGAACATTCCCTTCTTATCTCAACTAAAAAGAAGCGGGTCCCTGACTTTCAGGAAAGCAAGTTGGCCCGCACACCCCAGGTCGCAGCTCAATCGTCCATGTCTTTATCCTTCTACCTCACTTAATATTACTGGGTGTCGCCTGCAAAGTAATGATCACAATGATTTGAATTTTGGCAGACATCCATAAAAGCCTTTATAGTTTAAGATTATTCCCCTTGAAATTGTTCACCTTATTTCTGGGTGAGGCCGAGGACTTATTGATCACCCCTCGTACATTGGTCACTACCAGGCTTTCGTCTTATGGAGAAATAAAAAGATAAGTGCATGTGTTATATTCTCGAATATAGATGTTGGTAGTTAGTGTTGCATGAAGACTTTAGGGTGACACATGTCTACTTGCCGATGGGTGTGATAATTAAGGGAATCATTTTGTTCTGAAATCACCTTCATGATTATCCCGATGTTCAAATCGGAACTGTCAATGGTTGTGTCTTTGGATTGCAAGGTAAGAAATAAGATTTTGAGTTTATTTAGATCCACAATTAGCTTTACAATGTCCATTGCTATTCCTCCTGTGGTCCTTACTAACATACATTGTACAAAACACAGGATACTAAGATTTGCAGATTTGCTCCTCATCGTAACTAGTTTATTATCTATTATGAGACAGCAACAATTCTGATATGGACCCACAATTGTTTGATATTTGAAATGGTTTCTTGATGACTATTGGTCAAGCAGTGGAGCTTTTTTCTGGTTTGGAAGACTTTTCTTTACATCAAAATGTAAAGTAATTAAAAACTATGTCATTAGTGCACCCATCGGCATATAGATGGATGTTTCCTCTGCACTGTTGTTCAAAGAAACTACAACTGATAAAATCTCTACACTGTGATGATGTGTGCTGCTTCTATGGTGTTGGTGGGTGTCCTCCATGATGTAATCAAGTCATGTACATGTGATACGTACACTCTTTCACCAAGACTGATGTTGGCTAATTGTGATAAGGTGAATTTGTTCTCACGTCAAATACAATGTAACAACCTCCTCTTTCTGTCATTCTTGGTTGAGTAAGCTCTGCTGATGTAATGTGCTATTACTCTAATACTCTGAATAACAGAAACATCGTTAATGATATTCTCATTCTGTCCTGAAAATGAGAACACTGAAGCCGAATGTTTTAAACGGTTGTGAAAATGAAATGTCAAACCATGATTTACCTTTAGCACAATGAAGGGGCGATTTGGCACTCTATTGGTTACAGAGTTTGGCAGCGGGGAGAAGGTTAATAACGGAAACATGGACTAGTAGAAGGCATTTGAGCGAATGAAGGTACAAATGTATTTCTCACCACAACTAACAAGTCAGAGTGATGGAATATCAAATGTTCTTGGATTGACGTCGGCCTTTTGTGAAAACATCATTGGTAATATCATGTACATCACTTTACATGAATTGGGTAAATGTCTAGCGTTCCCCTTGACCTCTGAACTTCTTCGAGGTTGTCCCATTCCCATGTCAGGTGTGGTACGCCTGAAGGGCGGTTATATCAGCTGAACAATACAGTTTACATTTTTTCTTTTCATAGGATGAAAGCTATGTCGGTCTGTAGGGAACTTCTCAGAAAGGTATAATTCGTATCCCCATTGTAGTATGCAAATTTACCTACTTGTGGTTGTGTTGCATTGATGTTTTTACTCCACGATTGACATGATACAGATATGCCATTTGAGTGTAACCACAAGTGATAACCTTGTCTCGTAATTAGAGTAGTAAGCCTGGACTATGGAACTCCTTTTGCAGACATTCGCGTTCACTTGTGTGACGGGACGTAAGAAAGATCAACAGATATCCTTTAGCTTATCTACGCCTTTTACGTGATTTTATGTTTGCAGCTACCCAAATATTTGGCATGATTATGAATGTCCAAAACAATAAGCTGACGGGAAACACAATGCTGGATCACAAAAGCTGCTCTTTTGTCGGCAACCGTTGGGTTGGAATTAAGTAATGACATGTGTTCATAGTTGCTCAGCAAGTTTGACCGTTATGCCGTATATGGTCAAAATGCCCCCTATTGGTTACTGCACCTCGCGCAACAGTCAAGAAGACAGAAGGATGTTCTCAAAGTAGATTTGCATTGTCATGCAAATCGCACACCGGCACTGTCATGACTATATATGGAAATGTTCGTGGTGCCTCCACTTTGAGTTGAGACAGTTTACCTGCACTTCGGTCACGAGCAACAGGTACTTCCGCCAACTCTCCCGGTGAACACCTTCAATACCCAGGTAAAACTGCCTTTTTTGTGTATTATTCTTTACTGGTACCTTAGATGATGTTAAAATAGAGACAGTTGATACTGCTTATTGTCACATATAGTTGGTATAATGTTGGTTTTATGTTGATTGTAATAGTAGGATTTAATCTCTGGGTCAGGCTATATGTGTGCTAAGAGGTTATAGGGGACTTCCTCGGTGTGTGTTAACGTTGTTCAAAGTCATTTTCTATGCACACGTTGCACCATATGTACCTCAGTGATCCTCAATGTATGTACACATTTAAATCTAACAATCTCAGGACAACAATAACATGATAAGGCATTTAGTCGGTTAATCAACACGATGAAGCCATGTTTTAAAAACAAAAGACCTGCTTCAAATTGATCAGCTACAATCTAATGCACGATTTTGTCCAGTACCAAAACTCCTAATCGTTAACATATTGCACGCTTGTCCTTGACTACATAGCTACACGTCTCTTAATTGCAGCAGGCCCAACAAAGAGGGTTGGCGAAGATATGTAGTATGTAGATGATATCTATGGCTGATTGGATGCATGCGCTTACAAAAGAGGCTTAGTTGAGCATGATAAATACTTTGCTTCGTTCAACATGTTACTGTTGGCCCAGTATCCACGTATTCATTTTCAAGTTGTAGCCACAACCACCATTTTCCTAACCGACTATTTTTAAGAAAACGCCCTCTGTAACTACCAAGAGGTTAAATTTACAGGCACGTATAAGTGGAAATGTGTTTATCTGTTCTATTGGCAATTTACCATACATTAAAATGTCGTTCAGTTGAATGTTCCCGCCATTTTGTAATACTTTTCTGGCCATACAGAATGTGCCATGTTGCACCACCGTTGGTGACTCATGTAGCTCGAGGGCAAAGACAGAGGCATGTCTGAACCGTGCGCGTGTTTGTCTGATACGGCGTTGGCCTGTAAATCTAGGTGATGACTGGTGTCAAATTGCCATATTTTCAGCAGTGACTGAGATGCGTAATCCTCCAGGGAACAATTAACGCTACCCATACCAACGACTTGTAAAGGTCCAATACTCGAAACAAAAGCATTTCTTATATGTTTCCTACACAGTCTGTAGAGGCATAGGGCGTAGCCTCCTCAGTGTGACATGTCAGGTTTAGTCAGAGGGAAATAGTGAATAACGATTTTCTTTGACATTCTCTTAAAGGAATCAAACAAATAATCAGACGCCATGTGTGATGAAGATGTTGCTGCTCTGGTTGTGGACAACGGGTCCGGGATGTGTAAGGCCGGCTTCGCTGGGGACGATGCCCCGAGGGCCGTCTTTCCGTCCATCGTGGGCAGGCCGAGACATCAGGTATGACTTGCATATGTACTGTTTTCAGTCGAATACGCCTGCTTTTGTTTCTATGGCTCAATGCACACATAATGTGTAAATACATTACTTTATCATAACTATAAACTGTTGACATTTGGTCATATTCAATTTTTCTCCAGGGTGTGATGGTCGGTATGGGCCAGAAGGACAGCTATGTCGGTGACGAGGCCCAGAGCAAGAGGGGCATCTTGACCTTGAAATACCCCATCGAGCATGGCATCGTCACCAACTGGGACGACATGGAGAAGATCTGGCACCACACCTTCTACAACGAGCTGCGTGTCGCTCCCGAGGAGCATCCCGTGCTTCTCACTGAGGCTCCGCTCAACCCCAAGGCTAACAGGGAGAAGATGACACAGGTTGGTGTGCGGTCTCCTCCATGCTGTTTCTAACATAATGATAAGCTCTTAGGTGGAATATTCTATTGTAGCAAAACGGCAGCAAGTGGCTCATGCTGATCTGAATTGTACTTTCTTTTTCGGACATACTTTTGCATACGCGCCCCGGTAACATCATGGTTACATCTTCATCTTCAGATCATGTTCGAGACCTTCAACAGCCCCGCCATGTACGTGGCCATCCAGGCCGTCCTGTCCCTGTACGCCTCCGGCCGGACGACTGGGATCGTGCTAGACTCCGGTGATGGTGTGTCCCACACGGTGCCCATCTATGAAGGCTACGCTCTCCCACATGCCATTCTCCGTATTGACCTGGCAGGAAGAGACCTGACAGACTACCTAATGAAGATCCTGACAGAAAGGGGATACTCTTTCACCACCACAGGTTTGTTCACTACGTATATCGCAAACGCATTCTTGATATATCAGTATTAGCATTACATTGTCCAGGGGCTAAAGAAGAGCAAGTATCGCTCAGCTCTGCATATTTGCAGTAACTATGGTCATAGGATTTTTTTCAATCCAAACCTCACTCTGTGCCATCTATGCCATTCGTATAGCCGAGAGAGAAATCGTTCGTGACATCAAGGAGAAGCTGTGCTACGTCGCCCTGGACTACGAAGCAGAGATGGATACGGCTGCCCAGAGCTCCAGCCTGGAGAAGAGCTACGAGCTGCCTGATGGCCAGGTCATCACCATCGGGAACGAGAGGTTCAGGGCGCCAGAGACCCTCTTCCAACCTTCATTCATTGGTAAATGTCCAACTACATTCATGTTGACGATACCGAATCGATGTTGAAGCTTCATTGCATTCTTATCCATCCATCTATCTATCTATCTATATATTAGCATCCACAACTACCGCAAAGAGCTAGATGGTTTATTTTTGGAATGATTCTTTTCTTGGTAGGAATGGAACAGGTGGGAATTCACGAGGCAACATTCAACTCTATCGGCAAGTGTGATATCGACATCCGTAAGGACCTGTACGCCAACACTGTCCTCTCCGGTGGTACAACTATGTTTCCAGGTAGGTACATAAACGAACCAGTAGGAAATAGCGATAACCTCTCGTATTTGTCGATGCCAATTTGTGTCTTTTTTTCTTTCTTATGGCTCACGTTACATCGTGTTAGAGTAACACTTTTGTTGGTACTTGTGACAGAAAAAGAAAACGACAGACTTATTCATTGATTGATTTGAAGATCATTTGATGATGACAAGGATGGCGATTCTGATAATTTTTTGGCCTTGAACAGGCATAGCGGACCGCATGCAGAAGGAGATCACCGGCCTGGCTCCTCCAACCATGAAGATCAAGATCATCGCCCCTCCCGAGAGGAAGTACTCCGTGTGGATCGGTGGGTCCATCCTGGCCTCCCTGTCCACCTTCCAACAGATGTGGATCAGCAAGCAAGAGTACGACGAGTCGGGACCCTCCATCGTCCATCGCAAGTGCTTCTAGAGTTATAGTCTCCCCATGCCAGCCTAGTTTACTTCAATTCCAAACTAGCCAAAGTGTAGAATGTAGCCTCACAGTTGGGAATGGTAGATGCTTGAGCGTGATCGGAGCGACCATAATAATCAGTTCCAACTTCCCACATCCTTTCTCTCTGTCTCTAACAAGTCACTCTAAGCACAGTTGCCCTTTTCGATAGTGACTTGGGGGTGTAGCATCATGTTCACTCATATTACATTCTGGAAGATCACAATTGCAAGATGAATTCATCAGTTTATAATAAATAAAACAAGTTAATCAACTCATGAAAAGACTTGTCAGTTAATTCATAAACACCTACTTCGACACCTTTCATTACACAATTGAGTATGTCAACAGTGAACGTGCAATTCATAAGCATTAGATATGGCAACAGCATTTCCTTGGAATTAGTGGTGAAAATGTGAATTACTGTTAAGACACCACACCGTGAACCTTATATGGTGATCTAAGGGATACGTGAATGTACTGGTCGATACAGCCTAATAAAGTTACTTTGAAGAAACACCTTGAAGAGTAGATAAGTTGTTCTCAATGTTGTTGGTGTGCTTGTACTGCATGTTCTACGAAAGAAACAGTAAGTCATTAATATGTCGAATGCTATCTTCTACCTGAGTCCGTATTTCTAATTGAATACAAAATAGTTGTTAACACTCGGTTTATTCCCATTCCGACTTTATTTTACGAGACCTTTGTACTCAGGTCGACGAACTCGTTTAGGGAAACCTTGGCTTAGTATTTAAAGCAATTATTCGAGCAGTGATTTTGATAGGGGGCAGGCCAGCTAGTGGTACTTAAAAGACTGCTCTTTTGTTAGGAACCAATGAGGCATAACCAACGTGCCACATGTCTTCAGAGTTGTCCAACAAGTTTGATCGTCACACCATATATGGTCATATTGTGCTGATTGGCTACTGCCCAGCATTTAATAGGTGTACTCATGAAGATGTCCCGAAGGCAACTTTAAAAGCATTCTTATGCAAAGTGTCCGTCTGCACTGTCCTAACCATATAAGGACAAGATCATGTCGCCTCCACTTTGACACGAGATCATCATACCTGAACTTCCGTCACGAGCTACAGTTAGTAATAGTTCGAGTTCCGCCACCTCTCCCAGTTAACACCTACAATACCCAGGTAAGGTAAAACTACCATCGTTCAGGAGTTCCATAGGGGTACGATTTGCCGCTATCATTTAGCTAGTTTGCTGTACCGTTAAAGTTAGCTCACGGTGCCATTGTACGTTCGCCAGAACCGGCAAACGTTTTGATATCATTTTTTTTGAATTTTGACTCATTGGTGCGTGTATTGTGATACAGCTGATCTTTTACTGGCTCACTTGCAATTTGTAGCTCCCATTGTAGGCTCATTCATAGTCAAACAGGTCCTCTATTCTAAAACAATTACTAAAGTAAAATGACATTTTTTTAATGGTGCCGTCGCCAACCATTTCAGAAAAACTCGCAGATGTTTTACCACCAATCAATTCATGGTTTTGTCCACGACTACGACCATGTCATATACATATTACTGATTGATCATTCTTATGCTTCAACTTTCCTCTCAAATAATAATAGTGAATAGAGCTAGAACGCTTATATTTGCTAGATATAGTCAAGGTCATCAACGACCACGTTGGACTAACATGATAATTATACACGAGTATGCACATCTTTGTACCTTCTTCACCGTGTTCTACCATTGTATCATATTCTTTCTATACCATGGGGTAACGCTTCTATTTGATACCTTCTTCGTTTCTGTTGTGCAACAAATTTTTCTTGAGGTGTCTACTATTCCAGATAGGCAATTAGCTGACTTATCTACCGTCAATATTTCTGGGGCGTGTCATGACTCTGTTTTGACCTTCGAAACCACACCCGCACTGTCCATCACAATTAGCAGGTCAACCAATGACAGAGTTTTTGCATGTCAAATATCAGCATCTCTGTATTTATTTTGTATTTCTACCCTTTGAGGGAGGTGGGCTAGGCTATGGAATCGGTCTATTGCCCAGGAGGAGAAACTTCATATAAATTGAAACATGTGCAAGAAGATATGATAACATTGACAAAGCAGCACTGATTCTGACTAAGAAGTTTCCGGGGAGTGTTGGCTTTTGTGTGAAGTTTCACGACAATGCTAGCTGTTAGCATTTCCCTAATTTTTGGAAGAGTCACCTATAGACAGATAGATATATATATAAGTAATACGGCCAATCTACTTGCCAATAAACCCAATCTTTTTACACATTAGCAGATTAAAATAATAACTGAACGCCATGTGTGACGACGATGTTGCTGCTCTGGTTGTGGACAACGGGTCCGGGATGTGTAAGGCCGGCTTCGCTGGGGACGATGCCCCGAGGGCCGTCTTTCCGTCCATCGTGGGCAGGCCGAGACATCAGGTATGACTTGCATTTGCACTGTTTTCAGTCGAATACACCTTGTCTTGTTTTTATATCTAAATGCACACATAATGTGTATACACATTACTTTTTAATAACCATGCCAAAAACTGTTGACATTTGTTCACATTCAATTTTTCTCCAGGGTGTGATGGTCGGTATGGGCCAGAAGGACAGCTATGTCGGTGACGAGGCCCAGAGCAAGAGGGGCATTTTGACCTTGAAGTACCCAATCGAGCACGGCATCGTCACCAACTGGGACGACATGGAGAAGATCTGGCACCACACCTTCTACAACGAGCTGCGTGTCGCTCCCGAGGAGCATCCCGTGCTTCTCACTGAGGCTCCGCTCAACCCCAAGGCTAACAGGGAGAAGATGACACAGGTGCGGTCTCTTGTAGCTAAAGGACAGAGACTGGTTCATTCTAAACTGTACTTTCTTTTTCGGACTTACTACTGCATTGACGTGCCAGTAACATCACGCTTTCATATCTTCGTCTTCAGATCATGTTCGAGACCTTCAACAGCCCCGCCATGTACGTGGCCATCCAGGCCGTTCTGTCCCTGTACGCCTCCGGTCGGACGACTGGGATCGTGCTGGACTCCGGTGATGGTGTGTCCCACACGGTGCCCATCTATGAAGGCTACGCTCTCCCACATGCCATCATCCGTCTGGACCTGGCAGGAAGAGACCTGACAGACTATCTAATGAAGATCCTGACAGAAAGGGGGTACTCTTTCACCACCACAGGTGCGTGTGTTTCGTACCATTCGGGAATTATCGTAACATAGTCAAGGAATATAATAGTAGAATATTCTTCTAAATTGGCTTTAGTGATAGGTATAGTCATCATCATCATCATCATCATCTTCAAGTAGGCGTATCGCTGATCAGTAATGTCAGTAATTGATTTCACATCAAACTCGGTGTCCCACATGTCTTCTGTATGTGGGACAGCCAGCTTGCAATTCAATTTCCCTGACCGCCTCTGTCCAGTTCTACAGGCTTGCCAATGGCCAGTCTAGGGATATCTCACACAAAACATGTTGCTGCCACATGACTTTGGTGATAAGAGGATAAGTGTTATTCATTGTTTAGACTTCAACTATAATGAATGTATTCATTCCTAGATTCCCAACCGGACCCCAAATCTCACTCACTCCTCTGTGTGTCATGTTCACAGCTGAGAGGGAAATCGTTCGTGACATCAAGGAGAAGCTGTCCTACGTCGCCCTGGACTTCGAACAGGAGATGGAGACGGCTGCCTCTAGCTCCACCCTGGAGAAGAGCTACGAGCTGCCTGATGGCCAGGTCATCACCATCGGGAACGAGAGGTTCCGGTCAGCAGAGACGCTCTTCCAACCTTCATTCATCGGTAAATGTCTTAAGAACCCTGTCATTTCAGAGACAGCCCATCCAGATAAAACAAAACATTTCTGACAGCTATTATCGTTCAATGATTTGACACACTATTCACTCAACTACAAATGACGACTCAACTTCACTGTCAATATAGACTCTTTCATTATACCGTGAAAAATCCCATTCATTGACATGTCTATCGTCCTTTGTTGCAAGTATCGTTTTTATTTTGTCATGTTGATGCCATACAGCAGCGCTATATGTATCACTATAGCTACAGCAGCAACAAACGTGACGATACCCAAGGACATGGAAAACAATCATTCTGATATAGAAAAAGACAACAACTATTAATTGTCTCGGCAGGAATGGAGTCCAATGGAATTCACGAGACTACCTACAATTCAGTCATGAAGTGTGATATCGACATCCGTAAGGACCTGTACGCCAACACTGTCCTCTCCGGCGGTACAACTATGTTTCCCGGTAAGTAGCAGTTAAGCTAAACAAAATCCCGACACATTATATTTATACCTGACGTTCGATATCGTAGTTGTCCTACTTTTCTACGGTTGATGATTGATGACAAGGGTAGCGATTGCACCATTTACGATGACCTTGGCAATGTGATTCTGATGAGTGCTAATTTCTTTTTTAACAGGCATAGCGGATCGCATGCAGAAGGAGATCACCGCCCTGGCTCCTCCAACCATGAAGATCAAGATCATCGCCCCTCCAGAGAGGAAGTACTCCGTGTGGATCGGTGGGTCCATCCTGGCCTCCCTGTCCACCTTCCAACAGATGTGGATCAGCAAGCAAGAGTACGATGAGTCTGGACCCTCCATCGTCCATCGCAAGTGCTTCTAGAGTTGTGACCAGCCTAGTGTGCCAAGCGTGCTTCAATTTCCAAACTAGCCAAAGTGTAGAATGTAGCCTTACAGTTGAGAATGGCAAATGTTTGTGCGTAATCGGAGCGGCCATACTAATAAGCCCCACCTCCTCTCTCTCTGTCTCTAACAAGTCACTCTAAACAGAATTGCCCTTTTCTATAGTGACTTGGGGGTGTAGAATCATCTTTATTAACATTTAAAACGACACACCTATTACATTCTCGAATCGAAGCTCACAATTACAATATGAATTTATCACAACCCCACGTCGACCACTGTTGTTACACATTGAAGATGTCGGACAGTGAACGTGAAGTTCTAGAGTATCAAATGGTGGCAACAGCATGATATGCGGTGAAATTGTGAATTACGTATAACTGTTACAGACATCACAGTTGTGACGATAGGTGATTTAAGGGACACGTTGATAAACTACTTTGAATAACCTAATAAAGTATCTGTTAAAAATACTTTGAAGAGTGGAAATATTTTATCTTGCACGCGCCATATTATGTTAGCTGACTTACTGTCCTCGACACTACGACTATTAAGCGATAGTCCAAGGCATCATGCATGATACAAGAAAAAAGGGAGTAAACCTTGGAAAAAGTTTATACAGTTTTGTTAAGCACCCTTTTTTAGCCTCCACGTACTTATAAGACGTGGCCAACTTAGCATTTTCAGGGAGCATCCCGGTGACCCATTTAGAGACAGCAATATGCTTTACTTCGGTATAATGTAGGAAGCATTTCTCCTACACCGTATACAAAACAGTTATAAACCCCTAGTGTATTCAAATTCTTTGTTTTACGAGCCTTTTGCACACACACGTTAAAAGCGTTGCTTTAAGGAGACCCTTGACTATGTAATAAAAGAAATCATCCGAAAAGTGATTTCCGTAGGGAATAGGTCAGTGAGGTTTTAAAGACTACTCTTTTGTTACTGAAACCAATGAGGCATAACCATGTACCAACGGACCAGAGTTGTCTTCAGAGTTGTTCAACAAGTTTGACCATCACACCATATATGGTCATATTGCGCTGATTGGCTACTGCCCAGCATTTAATAGGGGTACTCCTGAAGATGTCCAGAACGCAACCTTAAAAGCATTCTTATGCAAAGTGTCTGTCTGCACCGTCTTGATCATATATGGACATACACCTGTCTCCTCAACTTTGAGACGCGGTAACATAACTATACTTTTGCCACGAGCTACTGTAAGTTTCGACAACTCTCTCCGTAAACACCTACACTACCCAGGTAAGGTAAACCACCATTGTTAGTAACGTTATATCGTTTTCTATAAGTGCATGACTTGGTTCTATGATACATGGCCCTCTGTTTATTAGTTGATTGTGTCGTCGTAGATGCATCATGCCCTCATTTATGGGACATACATTTTGGGTCTCAAGCTGATTGGTGCTCACAGCTGATCTTATAAGTCTCACTTGTAGTTTTTAGATCACACCGTAGGTCCATGCATATTCAAATAGGGTTTTCTTTACAAAAATTAAAATGCGCCTTTCATTTTAAAAAAAAGTCAGGTGTCTTATCACATCAGATATTGATTCATCATTTTGTCCGCGACTACGACCAATCCTATTCTCTCACCGTGATTCTCCTCAAACCATGATGTTAACGCTTTTCTTTGATACCTCTGCCGTTCTGTTGTTGTACGACACATTTTCATCGAGGGGTCCACCATTCTAGCCTGAGTGTCATCCAGTTAAACTTCCAGGCTCTAGCCTGGAACTGAAGCAGGTTGACAGTCAGGCTACCACCATTCCAGACAGGCACATTAGGTGATATACTTACCGTCCATAATGATGTTTGTTGGCAAAAAGAGGCGTGACATGGCGCTTTTGTGACCTGCGACACCACAGACAATTGTCCTGGAGGGAGAGATTCGGATACCAATGAGAGTGAAAAAAAAGTTCATCCAAATTTAAATTTCCCTATGAAACAAAGATAGCAAACTTTGACAAAACCTGCAAAAATTCTAAATGAGAAGCTTCCCGGTAGGGCCACGACCTATGTTTGGAAGAGTCGCGTATCAGTGATAGGTCAGTCTAGTTGCCGACCCAATAACTTTACACATTTGCAGGTTAAAACAATAACCGACCACCATGTGTAACGAAGATGTTGCTGCTCTGGTTGTGGACAATGGGTCCGGGATGTGTAAGGCCGGCTTCGCTGGGGACGATACCCCGAGGGCCGTCTTTCCGTCCATCGTGGGCAGGCCGAGACATCAGGTATGACCTGCATTTCTGCTATTTTTAGCTGCAAACATCTGGTTGTATTTCTACATCTAAATGCACACATTCAAAGTACATGCAGTACTTCGACACGATCATGCCAAAAACTGTTGAAATTTGCTCACGTTCAAATCTTCGACCAACCTCCAGGGTGTGATATTCGGTATGGGCCAGAAGGACAGCTATGTCGGTGACGAGGCCCAGAGCAAGAGGGGCATCTTGTCCTTAAACCTGCTACATGCGCTTGTCCGGAGACAATATGGTGGGCAGCAGTAGAATGGCAGGCGTGTAATGGTTAATCCTAGTTCCAGCCAGACACCTAATTAGGCTTGGTTCCCATCGGCGACACTGGGGAAATGTTGTCAGAAGCTAGCTTGTAACTATTCTCACTGTATTGTATAAATTCGACCATTTGAGGCTTTCTATGAGGTGGTTTATGTCCATTTTGCACATGTGCATGTGTCAAAAATCACTGCCAGTAATAAGTAATAAAAACGTATACCCTTGCAGCATGTCTATGCTGTAACTATGTCTTTAGATCATTTAAGATTCTAAAGAGGTGGTGGGTCTTGGTTAGGTTATCCTTCAAAATAAGACCTTGTATAACAGACAGAGCTATGAACTTATATCTTTCTGTATTAATCAAAAGCGAAAGCGTTGTATACAATAGCATGTAAGCGTTTTCCAGGTGTCCTTGATATTGAATTAATGTGTAAACTGCATGGCTTAGTATGTATGTAAGTAAGTTCTCTGGGTCACTGCTGAGTAGTTCTTTACCAGGAGGCAACAATACAAAAAAACACAAAATTGTCACCTACAATCCTACATGTGTATATGCTATTTTAGAATCTGTCTGAAACTGCAACACAATATTGTTCTTTTCTTTTGTATTTACCACCAGAAAACAAGGCTCATAGTAAAACATTGAAATGTTTCTTCTTATTCTGAAAAGGTACCAGTAAAGTAATACTGTCAGTGTTTTTCGGTAAGGCATGTCAGACAGGGCAGCTTTGTAGGGTCTAGTTGTCAATTACACTGGTCATGCCCGGTTTTCCACTGCTTCTAGAATCATCTCCCCCTGGGGCAGGGCAGGGAAGCCGAAACTTGCGCTTAGGACGAGCGCATATAGCGGGTTTAAAGTACCCCATCGAACACGGCATCGTCACCAACTGGGACGACATGGAGAAGATCTGGCACCACACCTTCTACAACGAGCTGCGTGTCGCTCCCGAGGAGCATCCCGTGCTTCTCACTGAAGCTCCGTTCAACCCCAAGGCTAACAGGGAGAAGATGACACAGGTAGGCGTGCGGTCTCTTTTTAGAGAAGCATGATAAACCTTAGAAATATGATTACCTTGGTAGCACAACTTGTCGTTAAACAGATATACCGTTTTTACATCTTCACGTTTTTACATCTTCATCTTCAGATCATGTTCGAGACTTTCAACAGCCCCGCCATGTACGTGGCCATCCAGGCCGTTCTGTCCCTGTACGCTTCCGGCCGGACGACTGGGATCGTGCTGGACTCCGGTGATGGTGTGTCCCACACGGTGCCCATCTATGAAGGCTCCGCTCTCCCACATGCCATTCTCCGTCTGGACCTGGCCGGAAGAGACCTGACAGACTACTTGATGAAGATCCTGACAGAGAGGGGATACTCTTTCAGCACCGCAGGTGTGTTCACTGGGCTGGTAACAATCGGGGATTATTATAATAGCAAAGTCCAGAAGTATAGAATTGGTAAAAGAACATTTCTATAAGCATTACGATTGTATGGGATATCGATCAGCAATTAACCATGTATGTCAGGCTTTGACTTTGGTTTCCGGGACGCGTCCTTCAGTGGCCTCTGTTTTGATGACAGATAGCTTGCCTTCTATTTTTCTTGTCACCTCTGTCCATAAGGTCTAGAAGGTAGAAAGGTAGAGAAGATAAGTTCTTTATGGCTGGTCGTCAGTGGCCATCTTGAAGATGTTTCCCGTGCTGCTGCCTGACTTTGGCGATGAGTGGCTGTTTTTTCGTCATTGTTCAATAGGGAATGTTCAACATAAACCTCACTCACTTATCTGTGCCATGTTCACAGCTGAGAGAGAAATCGTCCGTGACATCAAGGAGAAGCTGTGCTACGTCGCTCTGGACTTCGAACAGGAGATGCAGACGGCTACCTCCAGTTCCAGTCTGGAGAAGAGCTACGAGCTGCCTGATGGCCAGATCATCACCATCGGGAACGAGAGGTTCCGGGCACCAGAGGCGCTCTTCCAACCTTCATTCTTTGGTAAATTTCTTAACAACCCTGTCATTTCTTTTCAGAGGCTGCCCATTCAAATAATACAACATTTCTGACAGATATCATCGTTCAATAATTTGACACATTGTAAACCTTGCTATACAATCAAGTCGACTACAGAAGATGGTTCAAATTCAGAACTATATAGATCAATATAAACGCTGTCAATCTAGGCCTCTTTATGTCACTTTGAAGATTGGCATTCACTGTCCATCGTCATTTTTCTTTCTTCAAGTGTCTTTTGCGGATGCAGGTTGTTTAGTTCTGTTGATGTCTTGCAGTAGCGCGAAATACTAGCATATTACAAGACAACATCAACGTCAATAACAAGAAAATTGACGATACCCATTGGTATGGAAAGCAAATACGTTGCTATATATTTTCTAAAGCCAAATATCATATTGTTTACTTTGGCAGGAATGGAGCAGGCAGGAATTCACGAGGCTACTTACAATTCCATCATGAAGTGTGATATCGACATCCGTAAAGACCTGTACGCCAACACTGTCCTCTCCGGCGGCACAACTATGTTTCCCGGTAAGTACCAGCATTATAAAATCACAACACATTTATTCCTGGAGTTCGAGATGGCAATTTTCCTACCATGTTGATGATTGGTGACACGGATGGCACATTCACATTAACATGTACAATGGCATTTGCACCGGTGGTTATACTGATGAGGGGTGGTTTTATTTCTCGAACAGGTATAGCGGACCGCATGCACAAGGAGATCACCGCCCTGGCTCCTCAAACCATGAAGATCAAGATCATCGCCCCTCCCGAGAGGAAGTATTCCGTGTGGATCGGTGGGTCCATCCTGGCCTCCCGGTCCACCTTCCAACAGATGTGGATCAGCAAACAAGAGTACGACGAGTCGGGACCCTCAATCGTCCATCGCAAGTGCTTCTGAAGTTGTGACCAGCCTAGTGTGCCAAGCGTGCTTCAATTTCCAAACTAGCCAAAGTGTAGAATGTAGCCTTACAGTTGAGAATGGCAAATGTTTGTGCGTAATCGGAGAGGCAATTATAATAAGTCCCACCTCCTTTCTCTCTGTCTCTGACAAGTCACTCTCAACGCAATTGCCCTTTTCTATAGTGACTTGGGGGTGTAGCATCATCGTCATTAACCGATTTAAAACGACACACCTATCACATTCTCGAATCGAAGCTCACAATTACAATATGAATTCATCAAAACACTACGTCGACCACTGTTGTTACACATTGAAGATGTCGGACAGTGAACGTGTAGTTCTAGAGTATCAAATGGCGTCACTGACAGCATTTTCTTGGAATTTGCGGTGAAATTGTGAATTACTAAACAGACATCACAGTTGTGGAGATCGGTGATCTAGGGGACACGTTGATAAACTGCTTTGAATAACCTAATAAAGTGATTTTAAAAATACTTTGAAGAGTGGAAATACTTTATATTGCACGCGCGATCTTATGTTAGCAAACTATTTTTGGAATGCTGAAAATATCGGCCTCTTTACTTTGTCATGCTACCACCTGTCAGAATGACGATGACTTTACTGTCCTCGGCGATACGACTATTAAGAGATTAGTCCATAGCATCATGCATGATACAATAAAAAAGGAGTAGACCTTGGAAAAAGTTGATACAATTTTGTTAAGCACCCTTTCTCAGCCTCTACATACTTACGAGCCAGCTTAGCATTTTCAGAGAGCATCCCGATGACCCATTTAGAGAGGACAATGCTTTACTTCGGTATAATGTGGGAAGCATTTATCCTACACCGTATTTGTGAATGAATACAAGATAGTTGTAAACACCTAGTGGTTTCCAATTCTTTGTTATCTTTGCACACACACGTTAACAGCGTTGCCTTTAGTAGACCCTTGACTATGCAATAAAAGAAATCATCCGAAAACTGATTTCCGTAGGGAATAGGTCAGTAAGGTTTGAAAGACTACACTTTTGTTAGAAACCAATGAGGCATAACCATGTACCAACGGACCACATACCATATATGGTCATATTGCGCTGATTGGCTACTGCCCAACATTTAATAGGTGCACTCCTGAAGATGTCCAGAAGGCAACTTTAAAATCATTCTTATGCAAAGTGTCCGTCAGCACCGTCTTGACCATATATGGACATACACCTGTCTCCACAACTTTGAGACGCGGTAACATAACCATACTTCTGCCACGAGCTACTGTAAGTTCCGACAACTCTCTTCGTAAACACCTACAATACCCAGGTAAGGTAAAACTACCATTGTTAGTAACGTTACATCGTTTTCTATAAGTGTATGACTTGGTTCTATGATACATGGCTGCTGTTTATTATGGTGCCTTCGTAGATGCATCATGCCCTCATACATGTGGCATACATTTCGGTCGCAAGCTCAGTGGTGCTCATAACTGATCTTATAAGTCTCACTTGTAGTTTTTAGCTCTCATCGTAGGTCCATGCATATCCAAATAGGTTATTTCTTTCAATACAATAACATACAGGTGTCTTATCACATCACATATTGATTCATCATTTTGTACGCGACTACGACCATTCCTACTATTCTCTTCAAACCATGATGTGAACGCTTTTCTTTGGTACCTCTGCCGGTCTGCTGTTGTACGACAAGTTTTCATCGAGGGGTCCACCATTCTAGCCTGAGTGTCATCCTGTTTCAGTTCCAGGCTAGAGTCTGCAACTGAAACAGGATGACAGTCAGGCTAACACCATTCCAGACAGGCACATTAGGTGACATACTTACCGTCCATAACCACGTCTGTTGGCAAAAAGAGGCGTGGCGCTTTTGTGACCTGCGACACCACAGATTGTCCTGGAGGGAAAGTTTCGGACACCAATGAGAGTGAAGAAATTTCATACAAATTCCGATGTCCCTATAAAGCAAATCTAGAAAACTTTAACAATTACAGCTTAAATTCTAAATGAGACGCTTCCCGGGACGGCCACGGCCTTTTTTGGAAAAGTCGCGTATCAGTAGTACGGTCAGTCTAGTTGCCGACCCAATAACTTTGCACATTTGCAGGTTAAAACAATAACTGACCACCATGTGTGACGACGATGTTGCTGCTCTGGTTGTGGACAACGGGTCCGGGATGTGTAAGGCCGGCTTCGCTGGGGACGATGCCCCGAGGGCCGTCTTTCCGTCCATCGTGGGCAGGCCGAGACATCAGGTATGACTTGCATTTCTACTATTTTAACTGCAAACATCTGGTTGTATTTCTACATCCAAATGCACACATTCTATGTACATGCAGTACTTCGACAGGATCATGCCAAAAACTGTTGAAATTTGTTCATATTCAATTCTTCGACCAACCTCCAGGGTGTGATGGTCGGTATGGGCCAGAAGGACAGCTATGTCGGTGACGAGGCTCAGAGCAAGAGGGGCATCTTGACCTTGAAGTACCCCATCGAGCACGGCATCGTCACCAACTGGGACGATATGGAGAAGATCTGGCACCACACCTTCTACAACGAGCTGCGTGTCGCTCCCGAGGAGCATCCCGTGCTTCTCACTGAGGCTCCGCTCAACCCCAAGGCTAACAGGGAGAAGATGACACAGGTTGGTGTGCGCCAAACTGTGCGGTCTCTTGTGAAAGAAGCAGGATATACAATAGAACAATGATTTCCGGGGTAGCATAATACATATTTCAAAAAGAGAACTTCATTTCTTTTCCGGCCTTGTCGTTATACAGATCACCATTAACATCACGTTTTTCTTTCCATATATTCAGATCATGTTCGAGACCTTCAACAGCCCCGCCATGTACGTGGCCATCCAGGCCGTACTGTCCCTGTACGCCTCCGGTCGGACGACTGGGATCGTGCTGGACTCCGGTGATGGTGTGTCCCACACGGTGCCCATCTATGAAGGCTACGCTCTCCCACATGCCATTCTCCGTCTGGACCTAGCCGGAAGAGACCTGACAGACTATCTGATGAAGATCCTGACTGAGAGGGGGTACTCTTTCACCACCACAGGTGTGTTAACACGGTTTGTAACAATCGTGAATTACCATAACAAAGTCCAGAAGTATAGGATTGATTGTCTTATGGGTCAACTTTATGATGTATACGTATGTAGTGAAAGAATATGTTGTTATGAACATCATCATTGTGCTCTAGATCAGCAACCATGCATACAAGGTGGCTATTGACTTCCTCCAGTATCCTCTGTTTTCATGACAGATAGCTTGCCCTCCCTTTTTCTGGTCGCCTCTGTCCATGAGGTAGATCTAGAAGGTAAAAGGGTAGAGGACGTACGTTATTCATGGCTGGTCGTCAGTGGCCATGTTTCCCGTGTTGCTGCCTGACTTTGGTGATAATTGGCTGGGCGTTCGTCATTGTTCAAAGTTGATCAGTAGGGAATGTATGTATTCAACACAAACCTCACACACTCTTCTGTGCCATGTTCGCAGCTGAGAGGGAAATCGTTCGTGACATCAAGGAGAAGCTGTGCTACGTCGCCCTTGACTTCGAACAGGAGATGCAGACGGCAGCCCAGAGTTCCACCCTGGAGAAGAGCTACGAGCTGCCTGATGGTCAGGTCATCACCATCGGGAACGAGAGGTTCCGGGCACCCGAGGCGTTGTTGCAACCTTCATTCCTCGGTAAATTTCTTAACAACCCTGTCATTTCTTTTCAGAGACTACCCATCCAAATAAGACAACATTTGTGACAAATTTCATCGATTCGACACGTACTAAACCTTGCTAACAATCAAGTCAACTACAGAAGATGATTCAAATTGATATCTATGAAAATCAGTACACGCTGTCAATCTAGGCCTCTTTATGCCACTGCGAAAACTGTCATTCTCTGTCCATTGTCATTTTCTTTTTTCAAGTGTCTTTCGCGGGTACAGATTGTTTAGTTCTGTTGATATCTTGCAGTAGCGTCAAATATATTGGAAGACAACAACAACGACGACAACAAGGACGATACTCATTGGCATTGAAAGCAAATACACTGCTGTAAATTTTCTAAAGCCAAATATCATATTTTTTACTTTGACAGGAATGGAACAGGCAGGAATTCACGAGGCAACCTACAATTCCATCATGAAGTGTGATATCGACATCCGTAAGGACCTGTACGCCAACACTGTCCTCTCCGGCGGCACAACCATGTTTCCTGGTAAGTAGAAGAAATTTAATCCGCGACAACCGTAACTGGTACCATGTATGGCACCTTACGCACATCGGAGTTGAACTATTGCTAAGTGTTGACAAAGTTATGCCAAACAAAATCACAACACATTTATTCCTGGAGTTCTAGATGGTAATTATTCTACCATATGTTGATAATTGGTGACACGGATGGCACACTCGCATTAACATGTACAATGACATTTGCACAGGTGGTTATACTGATGAGGGATGTTTTTATTTTCTTGATCAGGCATAGCGGACCGCATGCAGAAGGAGATCACCGCCCTGGCTCCTCCAACCATGAAGATCAAGATCATCGCCCCTCCCGAGAGGAAGTACTCCGTGTGGATCGGTGGGTCCATCCTGGCCTCCCTGTCCACCTTCCAACAGATGTGGATCAGCAAGCAAGAGTACGACGAGTCGGGACCTTCCATCGTCCATCGCAAGTGCTTCTGAAGCTGCATCCGTGAACAGCCTTTATCCAGAGGGATATATGACGCTTTTGTTACATTTAGCAAAATATCAATTAAGATATTAGGCTTCACATGAACGAGATACGTCTAAGTATTCCTTGATTGTCTTAACAGCATTACTCTGGATCACTCAATAAACGGTTGCAACAACCCATACCCATTCTCTGAGAAAGAAATAATTTCTTTTACCGCACTACCGCAAATCATTAGTGTCTGGAAGACTTTGCTGTAACGTTACGTGCTTTGATTTACCGGTAGCCAATAGCAATCATACACATAACGTACATTAAAGCAAAAACCTCTCGGGTCTCAGAGAAAGTGTGCTTGGCATCCCTTTTAACTTCCTGAGACATCGGAACCAGTTTTACACCTAAGTGACCAGACTGGAGACATGTTTCGCAAAAGTAAAAACTCTTCACATTGGTAATGGTTAAAAAACATATCCATTGACTTATTAACTTCCTTCGGGATGACTCAATCCCTTTCTACTCTCTAATGAATTTCTAAGCAAATCACAGGCTTTTGCATATTCAAATGTAACCATCTTTATAGAGCTAGGCAACAGACACAGCTTTAGGGAATACATTACATCCCATAGTAGATCCTGTTTTCAGATATGTAGATGATGTGATCACTGTTGTGTAATTTGCAGTGGTTGGACTAGACTGAATAAACTGTGTCCGCCTTTGTCAATGAAAACTTACTTGTCTGACGGAAGAAATATTAACATATAAATGACACCTTATCTGTGTGTTTTACTTGGCAGAGCATTTACAATCAAAGAAATGTTGGTGCTTCTTTTTTTTTCAAACACAGACAAATAGCCGTCTAAGGCAAACGGGTCATATAATCTTAAATCTGCTCTTTAGTCATGAACCAATTAGCTTTAATTAACTGGTCACATGTCCTCAGAGTTGCTCGGCAAGTTTTACCATCATACCATATATGGTAAACTTTCTGCCTATTGGCTGTTGCGCGCTGTTCGATACAAGTTTAGATGTCCCTTGGGCAGCTATACATTCTCATACAAATTAAATTCATGTCTTGGCTATATAAGGGCATATTCATGGTGCATGCCCCACTTCGACAGAAGACAACATAACTTCCGCTTCAGCCACGAGCAACAGGTGCCTCCGCCAACTCTCCTCGGCAACACATTCGATATTCAGGTAAAACATTTTGTGAATCTTTCCGTAAGGGATTTTACGTGTCACATGATGGTAAACTTGACACGGTAGAAATGTAGTTGTTTGTCGCCAGATGTAGTTGTTTGTCGTCGGTTACAACAAGTCTCATGTTGAGTGTAACACCGTTGGTATATAGGGCACATGCGTCGGTCCACGCCCTTTTAGCTTCGGAATCTGAAGGGTACATAAAGCAGAATGGCCACACGTACGGATAACTACGTTACTTTTTCACTTGCGATTTATGGTTCAGCTTTGTCCAACACTGCAACCGCGAGATACCAGGTTGTTTCTCTTATTAGATGCCCCCCCCCTTCAAGTTTCAAGTTTCCCCCTTGGTGTAGACGTCCCCACAAAGCCCTCATCCCCAGCTGTATGATCTAACTTGATAACTTGCTACTAAGCGTTATATCTGCAAGGCGATATGGGCGTTTAATACTACTAGAATATCTTCTTTTCATTTTCAAAAAGCCTTGCATTCAAAACTTTTCAAGCAGACGGGGTCGAGCTCATACCGGGCGCTGGCGGGAGTGGTCGCCAGGTCGGCCCGCCAGATCCGTCAGAGACCTCTCGGCCCGCGTCAATATGTCATTATGCGTAGTTTTCAAGACTATGTTTTATAAACACGCAAGTAGGCATCTGGAAAGTAATTCTTGAGACTAAGGGGGGCGACCTGGGTGCACTGGTGGGCCGACCTGGCCACCACACCGGCCAGTGCACCTTGCGTTCGACGTACGACGCTCAGCACCTGCCTGAAACGTTTAGAATGTACCGACTTTATCAAGCGCGATAGCGGGGAACTAGTAGTTTCAAATAGACATGGAGTACCTACCTGTCCTTGAATGTTAGGTATAAAGAACAGTAACGTTATGTGTTTGTCAACTGTAAGAAGGATGAAGCTAGCCAAGCTAATATGGATGAACATATCTATAAAATGCAATAAAATCTCTCTCTCATGTGTTAATAGTGCTTGTGCCAGACAACACCACTTTTGAATTGTTATTCATTTATTCATGATTCAAATTAAGCGACAACCATCATTGCCTCATCGGGCTACACCTAATTTGCCAAAGGAACGCCCTGCTAATTGCTAAGGGACATGATTAAGAAGCATTTGGCATTGTCACTAGACATAGGTTGATGAGAATAGTCGCATTTCTCTTCGACCGACATTATGCTTGTTTTGATAAAATATTTAATATACTTAGACAAAAAAACTTCACTGTGTCCCAACTTAACTTGAGTAAGAGAGACAAAAGAGAGCATTGCACTGTGTCGTCTACGAAAATTTCTGTCAAGGGGTGCACAAAAGAAAGCCGGTCAATTCGTGACATTTTAGCTCCTCCCAAATTACGTGAGTTGTCTACAAGGGGCGTGGCAAGCCACCCTTGGGACCTTCAACGTAAAAGATGACACACCCAAAGAGGTGATTGGAAGGTGCTGGGAAAACTCGTAGTCTTATTCGTACTTATCTCGGAATTTTGAAATAAAAGTACAGTGTCACGCCTTGAAAGAAACCTATGCCAACTTTAAACCCTGGACTTTCTTCTGCACGCAGGTCTCAAACAATAACCAAACGACATGGGTGATGAAGATGTTGCTGCTCTGGTTGTGGACAACGGGTCCGGGATGTGTAAGGCCGGCTTCGCTGGGGACGATGCCCCGAGGGCCGTCTTTCCGTCCATCGTGGGCAGGCCGAGACATCAGGTAAAAGTTGCACATTAAGATTTTAGTCTACAAACACCATATATCATGCTACATGCAAACGTAATGTTCTTATTGGTAAAATAGAGACATCTTACATTGAGATCAGTGCAGTTCTACATGGGCATACAGTGCCATACACGAAACTACACTAACGACTTTGTTACTCCCATATTCTTCCGCCAACCTCCAGGGTGTGATGGTCGGTATGGGCCAGAAAGACAGCTATGTCGGTGACGAGGCCCAGAGCAAGAGAGGCATTTTGACCTTGAAATACCCCATCGAGCACGGCATCGTCACCAACTGGGACGACATGGAGAAGATCTGGCACCACACCTTCTACAACGAGCTGCGTGTCGCTCCCGAGGAGCATCCCGTGCTTCTCACTGAGGCTCCGCTCAACCCCAAGGCTAACAGGGAGAAGATGACACAGGTTGGTGTGCGGTCTCTTGTAGAAAAGATTAGTTATTTCCAGCTTAAGCTCTTATTAGGTGGAATATTGTTTTCTTGTAGCAAAATGGCAGCTAGTGGTTCATTCTGGACTGTATTTTCTTTTCCGGACTCACTTCTGCTCACACGCGCCCGTAACATCACGTTTTTACATCTTTATTTTCAGATCATGTTCGAGACCTTCAACAGCCCCGCCATGTACGTGGCCATCCAGGCCGTCCTGTCCCTGTACGCCTCCGGCCGGACGACTGGGATCGTGCTGGACTCCGGTGATGGTGTGTCCCACACGGTGCCCATCTATGAAGGCTACGCTCTCCCACATGCCATCATCCGTCTGGACCTGGCAGGAAGAGACCTGACAGACTATCTATCGAAGATCCTGACAGAGAGGGGGTACTCTTTCACCACCACAGGTGTGTTTAACACATCGTGTTGATGTTTTGTCAGCATAGCAATTCTACCACCACGCGTGGATGACCTACCAATGGCTCAACTCAACAGCATTTTGGTTGCAATTTAGAAAAAGTAGAAGCTGAGACTTATTTTCTCTTTCCTCTCGTCTCTATAGCTGAGAGGGAAATCGTTCGTGACATCAAGGAGAAGCTGGCCTACGTCGCTCTGGACTTCGAACAGGAGATGCAGACGGCTGCCTCCAGTTCCAGTCTGGAGAAGAGCTACGAGCTGCCTGATGGCCAGGTCATCACCATCGGAAACGAGAGGTTCCGTTCAGCAGAGACGCTCTTCCAACCTGCATTAATCGGTAACGTTCTAGACAATCTTTGAAGTACAGTTTGTTAACAACCACTAAGTGACCAGAGCCATGAGTATTGGACTTCAGGCGTATATCTTCAGATTCCTGTGCCGTTTTTTTGCTTTTTTCACTCACTGACTTGTCACGGCAAACATGCCGTGTCACTGTATCCGACACTTACTAAATTACTACTTCTCATAACATGACTTCATTGACACTAATAGAAAAGTATGTGGGTTCTCATCTAATCTCAACCGTGCTCCATAAGTTGCTGGAAATAGCAGAAATGTGCCGTAAAAGGAGTTGGCCGACCATAAAGTACAGTTTGTGACCTAGAGAAATATAATCTTTCCCGGAGACTGCGTCCTGGCTAATTATTCGCCATATTTTTTTCCGAATTCTACTTTCCATTCGCACAGTAGGAGGGCACGGTAGAAGCTAGCTTCTATAAATTATACGCGATTATGCAAATACATCAACAACTGTCATTTTTACGTACAGGTTAGAAACTGCCAATCGGCATTGATCTTTTCGTTTTAGGCTATTTTTCGCTATATTCTCTTTGATATGTTTGCTCCAATACAAAAGCTGAAGATTTTCTTAACTTTGAATTCCTTTAGGAATGGAATCTGCAGGAGTTCATGAGACTACCTACAATTCCATCATGAAGTGTGATATCGACATCCGTAAGGACCTGTACGCCAACACTGTCCTCTCCGGCGGCACAACCATGTTTCCTGGTAAGTAAAATAAAGGCAAAGTACACGTCTTAATCTTTTCTTTACAGTTGGTATAGTTTGGTCAAATCAGGCGAAAAGAAATGGCCGACTTCTTTATTTCTTTTGTTTTCTTTTCATTTCTTCTACCGCTGACAACAAAGTTTGGCCTATCCTATTCATAGAAGTTGGTGATATAGCCACCATGCTATTATTCTAAACAATGATATAAGCGATCATCATGACAGAATAGTTATAACGATAGACGATGACATTGGGGCCAGTGATGAGTTTAATGATTATCTGTGTTTGTCTGGACCAGGCATAGCGGACCGCATGCAGAAGGAAATCAGCGCCCTGGCTCCTCCAACCATGAAGATCAAGATCATCGCTCCTCCCGAGAGGAAGTACTCCGTGTGGATCGGTGGGTCCATCCTGGCCTCCCTGTCCACCTTCCAACAGATGTGGATCAGCAAGCAAGAGTACGACGAGTCCGGACCCTCCATCGTCCATCGCAAGTGCTTCTAGGATCCCATCCTGACACAGAGTCTACCAAGCAAGAATATACTTCAAGTTGATGATACTACTAATGTGTTCGAACCTAACCAGGTTGATTATGATATAGATCTAGAGGTGCCAACATTGATTCTACTAAAACTCAGGGTTACTGATACAAACGAAACATACCAAGCAAGACTATACGTAAGCTATTACTGATGTCTTTGAACGTGACCAAGTTCAAGTGCCAACTTTGATTTTGCTAAAAAGATCTTCGTTTGCTATTACAAGCGAAACCTAACATGGCAATGTGCATCTACTGAAAACATACATCTTCTCGTTTTTTTATAAAATACTTTGCTTGAAAGATCATCTATGTTGGTAGAATTCACTATGAAATACATGTACAGTCGAATCCTTCTTTAGACACCTGCAACATGTTAACATGCTTTATACATTGTTACTACCATTAAAACTTTTAACTCTGGATAATTCAATCCCTCTCTCATACTTATTGAATTTCGAAGCAAATCACAGCCATTTGCAGGTTTATACGGAACCATCTTTTATATAACTTGATAACAGACACAGCCTTAGGGAATGCATTGCATCCCATAGTAGATACTGTTTTCAGATATGTAGATGATGAGATCATTGTTATGTAATTTGCAGTGGTTGAACTAGACTGAATAAACTGTGTCCGCCCGAAAGTATGTCAATGACAGCATACGTGTCTGACTTAAGAAATAGAAACACATGCATGGAACCTTATCTGTGTGTTTTACCTGGCAGTGCGTTTGCAGTCAAAGGAATGTTAGTGCGAACAAGAAATACAAAAATAGAAAAAAATAGTCCTCTAAGGCAAACAGGTCAGCTGCCCCTTTGTCTTGCTAGCTGGTCACTGATCCTCAGAGTTGCTCGGCAAGTTTGACCGTCATACCATATATGGTAAACTTTCTGCCTATTGGCTGTTGCACGCTGTTCGACCCAAGATGAGATGTCCCTTGGGAAGCTATGCATTCTCATGCAAATAAGTCGTCTTGACTATATATGGGCATATTCCTGGTGCCCCATACCTACAGAAGACAACATAACTTCCGCTTCAGCCACGAGCAACAGGTGCCTCCGCCAACTCTCCTCGGCAACACATTCGATATTCAGGTAAAACATTTTGTGAATCTTTCCGTAAGGGATTTTACGTGTTACATGATGGTAAGTTTGACACGGTAGAAATGTAGCTGTTTGTCGCCATATGCAGCTATTTGTCGTCAGTTTAAACAACAGGTTAGCCTGGTATCCAAACCTATTATACGCCAAAATAATTACACAAGCAACTGGATAAAGTTTTGAAACCTTAAAGTTTCAAAACTTTATCCAGTTGCTTGAGTAATTATTTTGGCGTATCTTTCTACCTGGATGTCTAACTTTCATCAACAAACCTATTATATAGCTCCCGAGTTGCCGAGTTGTGGAGAGGAGACTCGGGAACTATAATAGGTGTGGATACCAGGATAACAAAAGGTGTCATGTGTTGAGTGTACTACCGCTGTCATGGTGCGTCGGTCCGCGTCCTTTTAGCTCTCGAAATCAAGGGTACATAAAGCAGAATGGCCACACGTACATATAATCACGTTACTTTGTCACTTGCAATCGATGGCTTTGGTTTGTCCAACACCGCAACCGCGAGGTTCTAGGTGGTTGTTTCTCCCTTTAGATGCCCCACCCCTTCCCCCTTGGTTTGGACGTTCCTCTAGTATAACAGTATAACAGTCATAACCCTCTTTAACCCTCCTCCCCAGCTGTATAATCTAACTTGATAGCTTGCTATGATATGAAGCGATACATTTGCAAGGCGATATGGGCGTCTGATACTACTAGAATATATTCTTTTCAATAAAGCCTTGCATCATCAAAATTTCTCAAGCCGACGCGATCGAACCCATAGTGCGTTGGCGGGCGTGGTCGCCATATCAGCCCGCCAGGTCCACCACATGTCTCCCGCCCCTTTTCAGTATGTCATTAAAACAACGTAGTACTTTTTAAGCCTAAGCTTATATATTATAAACAAGCCAGTAGTCATCTGGAGAATATTGTTGAGACTACAGGGGGCGGCTTGGGCCCTCGGTGACCAGGTGGGCCCGGCTACCTGGTGACCAAGCTTGATATGATAAACAAGAAATAGTTATGCCTTCAAATACGAACCTAGGATTGATGTGTTCAAAATTCGCATTTTTCTAGAACTACCGTAGAGTGGAATTCGTTGTCACCAAGTATAATAGCTCGGCATCTTCGCTGGATAGATTTAAAGAACGCTTAAAGCTAGATGTATAAAAGTTAAGCATGACAGGTCGTTCTGTGTAATTAAACATCGAGCCTGGAAATAAATCTTTTGTGCTATCCCGAAGGGCGGTTATACCGGCGGTACCGATACAGACCACACCTGCAAACGCACATTGCATTCGAAGGCGCTCAGCATCTGCTTGAAACGTTTAGAATGTACAGATGTGATCAAACATTAAGACGGGTTATTATCTCCATGAAAATGGAGATATTGTTTTTGGCGTGTCTGTGTGTGTGTCTGTGTGTGTGTGTGTGTGTGTGTGTGTGTGTGTTTGTGTGTGTTTCCGGACTATTGTAGTCAGCATAACTCAAGAACCTCTTGATGGATTACGATGATATTAAGTATGTGGGCGGGTGTTGTGAAGCCGAAATTCAAGGTCGATTTTGGGCCCCCTGGTATGTGACCTTGGTACTGCAGCAGAACTTCAATTTTGGTATATTTTGACCTGGACGTGCTTTGGTCTTGTTCTAGTAGTTTCAAACAGACACGGAGCACCTACCTGTCTTTGATTGTTTGATACAAAGAACAGTAACGTTATGTGTTTGTCAACTGTAAGAAGGATGAAGCTGGCCAAGGTAACATAATATATCTATAGATTGCAATAAACTCTCTCTGATGTGTTAATAGTGCTTGTCTTAGACAACATCACTGTGGGCTTAGTATTCATTTATTCATGGTTCATATTAAGCGACAAACCATCATTGTCTCACCGGTCTTCCCGGATAGGAACGCCCCGTAATTGCTAAGCGACGTTATCTAACAGGCATTTGGGCATTGTCGCTAGATATAACGTTAGGTAGATCAAAATAACAGATAGGCACCCTTTGAACAACATTGAAATATTGAAATACTTAAACCCAATGCGCCAACGTGACTCTCAACTAAATTAGTGAAGAATTGTTAAGTCTAAAACGATCGTATTTGATTGTGTCGTCCATGAAAAGTTCTGTCAAGGGATGCACAAAAGGAAACGGGTCAATTTTTGACAATTTAGCTCCTCCCAAGTTACTCGAGTTGGCCAAAAGGGGCGTGGCAAGCCACTCTTGGGACCTTCGACGTCAAAATGGATACACCGACATACGGTATTCGGTAGGTGCTGGGAAACGTATCTTGGAACTTTCGAAAATAGAGTGTCACGCCTTGAAACAGTCTTAAACCACCTTTAAACCCGGAAAATTATTCTGCAGGTCTCAAACAATAACCGAACACCATGGGTGATGAAGATGTTGCTGCTCTGGTTGTGGACAACGGGTCCGGGATGTGTAAGGCCGGCTTCGCTGGGGACGATGCCCCGAGGGCCGTCTTTCCGTCCATCGTGGGCAGGCCAAGACATCAGGTAAAAGTTTAGCATTTATATTTATCTGCAAAACACCACATGTCATGCTATACGCACACTTACTGTTCTTAATGGTCCAATAGGTAATCTTGCATTGAGATCAGTGAATTTCTACATGGCCATGCACAAAACTGCACTAACGACTTTGTTTTCCAACCTCCAGGGTGTGATGGTCGGTATGGGCCAGAAGGACAGCTATGTCGGTGACGAGGCACAGAGCAAGAGGGGCATCTTGACCTTGAAGTACCCCATCGAGCACGGCATCGTCACCAACTGGGACGATATGGAGAAGATCTGGCACCACACCTTCTACAACGAGCTGCGTGTTGCTCCCGAGGAGCATCCCGTGCTTCTCACTGAGGCTCCGCTCAACCCAAAGGCTAACAGAGAGAAAATGACACAGGTTGGTGTGCGGTCTTCTAGGTAGCATAATCTCAGCAAACCCAACATGAACTGCATTTTTCTATGGCTAAACAGACACACCAGTAACATTACGTTTTTATCTCATCTTCAGATCATGTTCGAGACCTTCAACAGCCCCGCCATGTACGTGGCCATCCAGGCCGTTCTTTCCCTGTACGCCTCCGGCCGGACGACTGGGATCGTGCTGGACTCCGGTGATGGTGTGTCCCACACGGTGCCCATCTATGAAGGCTACGCTCTCCCACATGCCATCATCCGTCTGGACCTGGCAGGAAGAGACCTGACAGATTATCTGATGAAGATCCTGACAGAGAGGGGGTACTCTTTCACCACCACAGGTGCGTTCAACAGATCTGTGTTGATGTATTGTTAGCATAGCAATGCTACCACCACACATGGATGACCTACCAATGGCAACAGCATTTTGGTTGCAATTTAGAAACAGTAGAAGCTAAGACTTATTTTCTCTTTCCTCTCGTCTCTATAGCTGAGAGAGAAATCGTCCGTGACATCAAGGAGAAGCTGTGCTACGTCGCCCTGGACTTCGAACAGGAGATGCAGACGGCTGCAACCAGCTCCAGTCTGGAGAAGAGCTACGAGCTGCCTGATGGCCAGGTCATCACCATCGGGAACGAGAGGTTCCGGGCACCCGAGACGCTCTTCCAACCTTCATTCATCGGTAACGTTCTAGATAATCTTTGAATTGCAGTTTGTTAACAACCACTAAGTGGCTAGAGCCATGAGTATCAGACTTCAGGCGTATATCTTCGAATTCCTGTGCCGTTATTTTTTTTGTTGCTTTTTTCGTTCACTGACTTGTCACGGCAAACATGCCGTGTCACTGTATCCAACATTTACTGAATTTCTACCTGTCATTTTAACGGGACCTAAAGTCAGGGACACTGATAGAAAAGTACGAAGATGACTGTCAGTGTCTCTCGATATAAGTTGCTTGTAATATCAGAAATGTGCCGTAAGAGGAGTTGGCCGACCATAAAGTACAGTTTGCAACCCAGAAAAATATAGCCCTTCCCGGGGACGGAGTCCTGGCTAATTATTTGCCCTATTTTTTCTGAATTCTACTATCTATACCCACAGTAGGAGAGCCTGGTAGAAGCAACGTGATTATGCCAAAACCTTAACAACTGTCATTTTTTACGTACAGGTTAAAAACTGCCAATTGGCATTGATGGTTTCGTTTTAGGCTATTTTTCGCTATTCGCTTTGATTGTTTGCTCCGATACAAAAGCTGAAGATTTTCTTAACTTTAAATTCCTTTAGGGATGGAATCTGCAGGAGTTCACGAGACTACCTACAATTCCATCATGAAGTGTGATATCGACATCCGTAAGGACCTGTACGCCAACACTGTGCTCTCCGGCGGCACAACCATGTTTCCCGGTAAGTAAAATAAAGGCAAAGTACACGTCATAATCTTTTCTTTACAGTTGGCATATTTTTGTCAAATCAGGCGAAAAGAAATGTCCGACTTCTTTGCTTCTTCTTTTCTTTTCTTTTGTTTTCTTTTGTTTTGTTTTCATTTCTTTGTACCGCTAGTCGGACAATAAAGTTTGTCCTATCGTATTCATATTAGCTGGTGATATAGCTACCATGCTATCATTTCGAACAATGATATCGATATAAGCGATGACAGAATAGTTACGACCATAGTCGATGACATTGGGGCCAGTGATGAGTTGAATGATTATCCGTGTTTGTCCGGACCAGGCATAGCAGACCGCATGCAGAAGGAGATCAGCGCCCTGGCTCCTGCAACCATGAAGATCAAGATCATCGCTCCTCCCGAGAGGAAGTACTCCGTGTGGATCGGTGGGTCTATCCTGGCCTCCCTGTCCACCTTCCAACAAATGTGGATCAGCAAGCAAGAGTACGACGAGTCGGGACCTTCCATCGTCCATCGCAAGTGCTTCTAGGATCCCATCCTGACACAGGGTCTACCAAGCAAGAATATACGTCAGCTTGATGATACTACTAATGTGTTCGAACCTAACCAGGTTGATTATATTATAGATCTAGAGGTGCCAACATTGATTCTACTAAAACTAAGGGTAACCGATACAAACGAAACATACCAAGAAAGCCTATACGTAAGCTGTTTGATAGAGATCAGTTACTGATGTCTTTGAACGTATCCAGCTTCAGGTGCCAACTTTGATTTTACTAAAACATCTTTGTTTACTATTACAAGCGAAACCTAACATGGCAATGTGCATCTACTGAAAACATACATCTTCTCATTTTTTGACATATGGGAGTTCATTTGTGTCGGTAGAATTCACTATGAAATACAGTTGAATCCTTCTTTAGACACCTGCAACATGTTAACATGTTTTATACATTGTTACATGCATTAGAATTTAACTCTGGATAATTCGATCCCTCTTTCATTTTTATCGAATTTCTAAGCAAATCACAGCCTTTTGCAAGTTCACAGGACACAGCCATAGGGAATGCATTACATCCCATAGATAGTAGATACTGTTTTCAGATATGTAGATGATGATCACTGTTATGTAATTTGCTGTGGTTGGAATAAACTGAATAAACTGTTTCCGCCCGAAAGTTTGTCAATGACAGCATACGTGTCTGACTTTTAAGAATTAGAAACATATGCATGAAACATTATCTGTGTGTTTTACCTGGCAGTGCGTTTGCAGTCAAAGGAATGTTAGTGCGAACAATAAATACCAAAATAGAAAAAATAGTCCTCTAAGGCAAACAGGTCAGCTGCCCCTTTGTCTTGCTAGCTGGTCACTGATCCTCAGAGTTGCTCGGCAAGTTTGACCATCATACCATATATGGTGAACTTTCTGCCTATTGGCCGTTGCACGCTGTTCGACACAGGATGAGATGTCCCTTGGGAAGCTATGTATTCTCATACAAGTAAGACGTCTTGACTATATATGGGCATATTCCTGGTGCCCCATACCTAGTACCTACAGAAGACAACATAACTTCCACTTCAGCCACGAGCAACAGGTGCCTCCGCCAACTCTCCTCGGCAACACATTCGATATTCAGGTAAAACATAGACATTTTGTGAATCGTTCCGTGAGAGATTATACGTATTCCATGATGGTCAGCTTGTAATTGACACGGTAGAAATGTAGCTCAACAGGAAAGGGGGTCTACGCGTTCAACTTTCAGGCACCTGGGATAATGCACTGCCCACCACCCCCCACCCCCGGACAAGCAACATTTAGTTACTGTACTAGAACAACAGTAGCTAATTGAACTATTGGCATAAACTTTGTCTTGAATTAATCTTCTTTTTAAAGACTACTTCAAGACATCCTAAATTGTCTTTACCTCATTAACATATCTATTCAGAGTTTTGGTATAAAACCTGGTGTTCTCAGTCCTATCGTTAGTCACTGACGAAAGACAGTGGATACTGTCTGAAACGTCTGACTGTTTCAAAATCTTATCCAGTTGCTTGAGTAATTATTTTTGGCGTAGAAATGTAGCTGTTTGTCGCTATATGCAGCTATTTGCCGTCAGTTTATACAACAGATTAGCCTGGTGTTCAAACCTATTATAGCTCCCGAGTTGCAGAGAGGAAACTCGGGAGCTATAACAGGTGTGGATACCAGGCTAACAACAGGTGTCATGTGTTGAGTGCACTACCGCTGGCACGGTGCGTCGGTCCACGTCCTTTCAGATCTCGAAATCAAGGGTACATAAAGCAAAATGACCACACGTACATATAATCACCTCACTTCGTCACTTGCAATGGATGGCTCTGGTTAATTCGTCCAACACCGCAACCGCGAGGTTCGAGGTTGTTTCCTCCCTTCAGATGCCCCCCCCCCCGGTTGTTTCCCCCTTGGTTTGGACGTTCCTCTATAACCCTCCTACCCAGCTGTATAACCTAACTTTATAGCTTGCTATGAAACGATACATTTGCAAGGCGATATGGTGATCTTATTTTCATTATCAATAAAGCCTTGCATTATCAAAACTTCTGAAGCAGACGCGGTAGACCTCCTAGTGCGCTGGCGTATTTTCCTAGAACTACCGTAGAGTGGAATTCGTTGTCATCAAGTACAATAGCTGGGCATCTTCGCTGGATAGCCTTAAGAACGCTTAAAGTTAGATGTATAAAAGTTAGGTCTGGCAGGTCGTTCTGTGTATGCATGTAATTTAACCGCAAGCCTGCAAATAAATCTGTGCCGTTGCACCGAAGGGCGGTTATACTGGCTATATAGACAACACACGAAAACGCAACTTGCGTTCGAAGACGCTCAGCATCTGCTTGAAACGTTTAGAATGTACAGATTTGATCAAACGTCAAGACGGGTTATTCTAGCAATTTCAAACAGACATGGAGTACCTGTCTTTGAATATTATATTTAAAGAACAGTAACGTTATGTATTTGTCAAGTGTAAGAAGGATGGAGCTGGCCAATATGGCATGATATATCTATAAATTGCTATAAACTCTCTCTGATGTGTTAATAGTGCTTGCGTTAGACAACATCACTGTGGGCTTAGTATTCATTTATTCATGGTTCATACAGTGCTAAGCGACAAACCACCATTGTCTCACCGGTCTTCCCGGATATCAACGCCCCTGCAATTGCTAAGGGACGTGATTTAACAGGCTTTGGGCATTGTCTCTAGATATAGGTAGATCAGAATAGCAGACTCGAGTCTAGAACAATCGTATTTGATCAAGGAAGTTACAGGTCCTAAAACCTCCTTGATTTGATTGCGTCGTCCATGAAAGGTTCTGTTGAGAGGTACACAAAAGGCAAAAGGTCAATTTGTGACATTTTAGCTCCTCCCAAATTATGTGAGTTGTCCAAAAGGGGCGTGGCAAGCCACTCTTGGGACCTTCGACGTCAAAATGGATAAACCGACATACGGTATTCGGTAGGTGCTGGGAAACGTATCTTGGAGCTTTCGAAAGTAGAGTGTCACGCCTTGAAACAGTCTTATACTAACTTTAAACCCCGAAAATTATTCTACAGGTCTCAAACAATAACCGAACACCATGGGTGATGAAGATGTTGCTGCTCTGGTTGTGGACAACGGGTCCGGGATGTGTAAGGCCGGCTTCGCTGGGGACGATGCCCCGAGGGCCGTCTTTCCTTCCATAGTGGGCAGGCCGAGACATCAGGTAAAACTTGTACATTTAGCTATTTTTTCTACCAAAAGCCACATTCTATGATACATGCAAGTATACCTTTCTTATTGGGAAGATAGAGACATCTTACATTGAGTGTAGTTCTACATGGCCATGCACCAAACTGCACTAACGACTTTGTTTTTCCATATTCTTCCACCAACCTCCAGGCTGTGATGGTCGGCATGGGCCAGAAGGACAGCTATGTTGGTGACGAGGCTCAGAGCAAGAGAGGCATCTTGACCTTGAAATATCCCATCGAGCTCGGCATCGTCACCAACTGGGACGACATGGAGCTGACTGGCACCACACCTTCTACAACGAGCTGCGTGTCGCTCCCGAGGAGCATCCCGTGCTTCTCACTGAGGCTCCGCTCAACCCCAAGGCTAACAGGGAGAAGATGACACAGGTTGGTGTGCGGTCTCTTGTGGAAAAGTAATGTTGCTTTCTAGTAGCAAAATGCCAGATAGGATTATTTATCCCTTTTATCTAGTACTGAATTTTATACCTGCATTAAATCTGGGATAAACAATTTCGTGGGGATAGTGGTATTGTGATGGTCTTATCCCATGTTTTCGCCAGAAAGATTCTATGAAATCTAAATCTCCTTATGGTAAAAAAAAAAGATCAGACCTATGCCATGCCTTCTTTGCGCCAGATAGGCACTATGAAATCTCCGTATGGTAAAAAGAAGGGATAAGACCTATGCCATCCCATCTTTTCGCCAGATAGGCACTATGAAATATCCTTATGGTAAAAAGAAGGGATAAGACCTATGCCATCCCCTCTTTGCGCCAGATAGGCACTATGAAATCTCCTTATGGTAAAAAAAAGGAATTAGACCTATGCCATCCCCTCTTTGCGCCAGATAGGCACTATTAAATATCCTTATGGTAAAAAGAAGGGATAAGACCTATGCCATCCCCTCTTTGCGCCAGATAGGCACTATGAAATCTCCTTATGGTAAAAAAAGGAATTAGACCTATGCCATCCCCCCTTTGCGCCAAAAGAGGTCTTATCCCTTCTTTTTACCATAAGGATATTTCACAGTGACTATCTGGCGAACATGGGATAAGACCATCACAATACCACTATCCCCACAATTTTTTTTTATCCCAGATCTAAAGCTAGTATACAATTCAGTACTAAATAAAAGGGATAGATCAGTGACCCTCTGCACTACTGACTACAAAGTGTTGCCTATAGCAGTAACTATTCATTGATGGAGGCCGACAAAATAGCTATTCTGCTATCATTTTCATTGATGATTCTTTTTTCATCAGTTAGCTGAATGTAGATTCACGATCTAAACAGTTAGTAAAAGACGAATGATTTGTATACAGAGTGACATCCTCTCACAACGCTGTACAAAAAAAAACTCATAGAAAGAATTCATATACACACTTGATTTAAGTGGGAAGAAACAGTCATGTAAACGATAGATTTTAGTCATAGCATAGCCTTAAAGCCTGCAAGTTTTGATACTTTACCTTTGGCATTTTATAAAAATTTAGTGAAACTGCTGCATTTAGCCCATGGAGACAAGAACGTGGAAATAAAGATCATCATCATGCTCATCATAAATGAGTATCTGTGTTTGTCTGCAGAAGGAGATCACCGCCCTGGCTCCCCAAACCATGAAGATCAAGATCATCGCCCCAGCCGAGAGGAAGTACTCCGTGTGGATCGGTGGGTCCATCCTGACCTCCCTGACCACCTTCCAATAGATGTGGATCAGCAAGCAAGAGTACGACGAGTCGGGACCTTCCATCGTCCATCGCAAGTGCTTCTAGGATCCCATCCTGACACAGAGTCTACCGAGCAATAATATACGTCAGCTTGATGATACTACTAATGTGTTCGAACCTAACCAGGTCGATTATAATATAGAGGTGCCAACATTGATTCTACTAAAACTCAGGGTTACTGATACAGACGAAACCATACATGTGACAATGTACATCTTTTTAGAGCAAACATCGTCTCCTTTTGCAGCAAATATAGTTTTAAGTTCATGTGTGTTAACGTTGATAAAATTTCACTCCAAAATTACAGTTGAATCTCTCTTTAGATATTCGCAACATGTTTACATGTTTATTCATTTCATGCATTGCGACGACAGTTAAAGGCCTTTAATATCGGGTGTATTCAAATGAATGTTTGTCTTGAATTGCATCACCACATCTTCAGAAAATACACTCGATCGATTGGACATGTTAATAGTGATCTTGATTTCTTGAATGGTCGTGTTATTTGAAAAAAGAACGTACTCATTTACATAGTAAATACATTTTTGTTGTTGACAATCATGAACGGATGCTTGGAGGGTGCAGTTTAAAGCTATCGGATATCATGATACCACAAAACATGGTCCCAGTATCACGTGTGCCTGCCGCGTGCCACAGCAGTTAGATGCATAATTCACGCCCTGTACGCGTTATGCAGGTATTTTGTTCTGCTCAATGATATTCACAACGTGGCACGAGCCGATTAGTCTGGTAGCCCTGCAAGGGTAACTCCTTGTGATCCATACAGTCTCGGAAACAACACGTGAAGTAAACGTATTCATAGTTCATTCAGGTATCGTTAACATATATCATGTCAGTCAAGTGCAAGGCAAAAGGTTTAATGATACGTTGAAGTGTTCAGAATCACCAGACTACATGTAAGTCGTTGATATCAAATTGTGACCTGACTTCGATTTTTTTCTTATATATCAGTAACATGTATCCTATTACAGGCTAGGCCATAGTGTCGAAATTATCTATTTCATCTACAGTCATCAGGGCCTGTGCCCCCCCCCCCCATACCCCATGTTTACCCTCCGTACTGTTCTATCCATTAAGGTAATAAATAAAAAAGGTAAAGGTAAATGATTTATTTCACTCCTGGATGAAAAAAAAATGTCCATAAAAATGCGTTGATGCATAGCTGGGTACTAACGCATCGGTTGTGTACAAAGAACTTTGTTATCCAATAATCTATGAATTTAGCTGATGAAACTCTTTACGGGGTTATATTAGTTATGTATATGAAGGAGAATTCACACAACACAATAATAGAATGCGATCTGAACTACGTCTATAATACAGATCTACTTAAAGCATTGTATCAAGGGCTCCCTTGGAAATTAGTTACTCAGTTAACTGAAGGGACTACCCTAAAGATTAGTCAACAAATGAATTAAAATAAAAACGTCGGCTGCTAACATCGCCCCTCCCACCCACTGTTTTCCCTTCGTGTGTTCATGCATACTCAAACGCGTGACTGATAATTAGGCGGGCGCACCTCCAACATGGCTGTGTTCAGACAGGTGTATTTCGTGTTCCTCATTTGTGGAGCACTGTTCGCAAAACTTCCCACCACTGACGGCTCGGTCTCAACTCCAGGTAAGTTGTCTACATGTCGTGGTCCGTACTTGGCTTAATTTGTACCAACTCTCATGCTTACGTTTTGTGTGCAACTTGTTAAATACCAGGCACAGGCAGGTAGGGGGTGGTAATACTATTGTAGGATCTACGGTCTACTGAACTGATATACTTCGCTTCCTCTTTGTGTCTAAACAATACCTTAGATTTGGCGAAAGAATAGATTATACTTCATGTGGATTGCTTTATCCGGCTCACAAATTGCATTCCTAACAATTGCGTTTGACGCGGTATTGTTGTGTATCAATGTCAACACTGTGCCTTATGTTCAGGCATAGCGATATTGAAGGTATATACTGGTTGCTTTTGTAGAAAGCGAAACCCCACTAGTTGATCCTTGAAATGTTTGAATACCCGAGTTGCAAGAACATGACGGGGAGGTTTGTTGAGCGCACGTGTACACTCAGTTTATGAGCAATATAAACTGTACAGTATGTTATACTATAGTATTAGCTACATACAGGTGCTGATACATGTTTACACACTAGTAGCGTGGAAAATTTATGGGATTTGGACAACACAAAATTCTTTGAATTCATCCTATGTGTCCTGCGTGTCTGTGCTTTCCCAGTATGTCTATGTTGTAGGATCTACATGTAACGTACGTTAGTGTCGCCATTAACTTACACGACCTTACATTTGGCAGAACGTAGTAAAATAGAAAAATTGTATTTCTAAAATCAAACATTCAACAAATAATGAGCACGAAATCGTTATGCTGTTCGTACCAATAACACTTTAAAGACCACTTTATGGTTGACATGACCTCCTAATAATGATTACAGGATTGATGACGTCATCCCCATCTCTGTCGAACGTGACTCCGACGTCTCGATCACCATGGACACCAACAACAACGTCACCGTCACGGGCACCGTTACCTGCCCTCGCACCCACACGGATGCCAATGTCACCAGGGATGACTAGCCAGGTGTCCAGTCTGATGACGTCCTCATTGACAACACCAGCCGTGATGACGTCACCCCCGACCACTGCAACCTCCGCCCGCAGCTCGATATCACCGACACCAACACCGACCATACCAGCGTCCACCACAAACATGTGGTCATCTCCGTCTACAGCATTCTCCATGGCAACGGCACCGATCGTGGCTACCCCAAAGCTGATGTCGTCCTCAGCATCTCCATCGTCCGTGATGCCTTCGCTGACGGGCACCCCAACTCCAACACTCGGCTCGCCATCATCGGCATCATTCGTGATGTCATCAACACCGCTATCGGCACATTCCGGCCTGATGCCATCAGCAGCAACACCGTCCAGCGTGGCAGCCCCACCAGCCAGTCCGAATATCACCTCGTCACCTCCATCAGCATCTGTTGCGAAGACCTCGACGTTGATGACGTCGCCGCTGATGACGTCATCGCCCTGTCCGATGACGTTGGCCTCTACAGCAATAATGGCGACTGCTGAACCACACGTGACACCAACATCAGTGAAGATGACTTCAAGGTCACCATTGGTCACCCCTACACCCACATTCATCATTGGAACACAGAGTTTGAATCCGACCAATCAGATCTCAGCTACAATCTTGATCATGCAAACCACCCCGCCAATCACAGCTAACGTCACAACCAACACGACTGACCGGATGCAGGTTGATCCAGGAACAAACATGGCATCCACAGTTGGAATAGTGATAGGGGTTGTGTTAGTGCTGGGTCTAGTGACCATGGCTGCCGTCGTGGTGACAAGAGCTCTCAAGAAAAGAAAGGCCGCATCCGGTGGTGAAATGTCTTACCTATATCTTCTGGACAACCTTGAGGACGCTTCTACCTCTCTGTAGTTGCAACTTGACAGGTCGCTCGATTCGATCAGTCAACTTCTGAATCAGTTCTCAAAATGAGACACATTTCATTAAGACAAAATTACTTTCAAAAGCTGGCTCAAAGTTTGTAAGTTTTAAAGTTTGCCAGTAATCACTTATTGTCATGTTTTTACAAGCATAACGTAAACACATATTGTGCTGAAGGTCTGTATGGGAGTTTACTTTTATGTACAGGCAATTACTATTTACATATTTTCAACTTGCACCGCATTTCAACCATCAGACATAAAGTCTGTCACCCACACATTTTAACTTGTGAGTAATGGATCAGATTCTTTACTTTTGTTTGAATGTCATCTTAGAATTTTATTGAAAGCTTAAGCATCTGAATTCTTGCAAGATGTGTTCAGAAGATGCCTAATTATTGTTTGGTAAGATTTCATGTCGAGTGTTCATGTTTTAGTACTCATGAGTACTAAAACATTACTTGATCAAGTCAGTTGCCAAGTGGTTGCTATCAAGTTGTAACTATTATGAAAATGCCTTTGTTGCAAAGATTTGAGTGACTATCACTGCACCAAGGTTCCTTGGGGTAGCCTCACAAATATGTGAACCAAGTTGTTGACTTAGAATATACTTTTATGTCTAAACTGATGTTAATTCCAATGGCATCCAGGTCTATATATCTATTACTTGTACAGACTAATTAGCCTGGGTGTCATCCTATTTAGTTTACCGGGCTCCCAAACTTGCTCCCTCAAAAAGGTAGGTTAGGGGAGAGTAAGGGAGCCACAGAAAACTACTAACGAGGCGGGAACCCAGGCATGACATATTGTATCCCTGGGTGGAAAGTTGTGCCAAGAAAAATGTGAACAAGTTATGTGTGGAGACCTCACACATTATCTCAACTCGTAACTGTAATTGTAACCATTGGACAGTGATACTAACTGTGATACTATCTAAGTGCTAGAATGTTGTACTGCTGTTTAAGGTAATGACAATTTTTGTGTGCAAAAACTTGATGTAAGTTAGCACCAACCTAGCATTCAGGATTGTCTTGTATCTTAAATTCAAAGAGAATTTTGTATTTCAGAAACCCACTAAAACTGCTGTAATATGGAAAAAGTGCCAAAGGTAATACAAAGAGAGACAGAGTGTGTTGTGAATGTCTTTGTTTCTGACTTGGTGGAGTTCAAAGCTATACCAACAAACTAAACATTTAAGTAATGCAATTACTAGTATTTTCACAACTAATCTTAACTATTTGTTATCTCACACAAATCAAAGAAATACCAATCACTTTTGTAGTTTGGTTTTATTCCAACAATAAGATGTACCAAATAAGGAGAGCTGCTATACTGAATCTAAACCATGCTATGTCTTTTCTACACTTTCTAATAAAGAACACTTAGAATAGTATGAATTCCATTGTTGCTGACTGTAACAGAGATTTACATAGCACTTTTTGCACAGGGGGTAACTCCAAACATTGCTTTACACAGAAAGGCCAACCTGTGTTGATTCTTATTCCATCAGATTTGATTTTGCACAAAACAAAAGGGTGTGTGACTTCTGTGTGCATGTAAATTTTACATTCCACTACAGTTTAGAACATTTCCTCATACGTTGGGGCGCAGGGTTTCCATAAGAAAATGCCATCAAGCATAACTCATGCACTGCTAATAGCTTTACACCATTTTCCCAACATCACATTCCTAACCATATCTTCTTGGAGAGAGGGTGCTTACAGCATAGGATTAGCGCCACCATTTTCTTCTTATCTGAAAGCCTATTCAATGCAAAAAAATGCAGACTGGCCAAAATTGAATTGAAGGAAACATCAAACTTAAAGATGACATACACACAATCATGTGTGACATTAAGACTTGTATGGACATTGGAACTTAATACTTCAAATAAAAAATTTGTAATACATCTACAAAAAGTACACTTTCCTCTTGGTAAGTCCTTTGAGTCTATGTACAAATGCATGTTGTGAAAGTCTGAAGGTTCTAATGATATAAAATGTATGGTGAGAACACTGCAATAACGTATCAGCAGCCAAGAGCTACAAAGTATTTTACAGTTTTAGATGAGAGTCACGTAAAACTATCTGGCTAGACTGAGGAGGGATGAACTATTGGAAGAAAAGTGAAATCTCCAGTTTTGCATAAGGAACTTTTGGATTCTACTCCAAGTCTGGCAACTCTGCAAAAGATAGGAGACAGCAAATATCAGTACATGACTGCAAATGTGGCATCTTTGAAAACAAAGAAGAAAATGGTTCATGACAAAGTACATTGGAGCAAATTTGAGCAATGTTGTTTTTAAATTTCAAAACACACGAGGATCAATGACATTGAACACATTTAATCATTTCTGCAAAGTAAACTTCAGTAATTTAACAAATGCTTTAATATTTCAAAATATCTTACCTTCATCATCACTATCCTTCTCATCCTGGAAAGAAAAGAAACATTTCAATCAAAGAGCAGCAAAATTCAGTAGAACAGATGTGTCTTTTATCAAATTCTATTTTGCATTGTTCATCCGAATATTACTTACTTCTCTGCTTCTCTACCATGCTAATTAGTTAATCTTTCACGAAATAAGACATACAAAACCCTACATTTCACTACATGAAAGTAATTAAGTTAAAAGTTTATGTAGACCAATTGTCAATAAAAAACCTCTTCTTTTGCTCTTTTCTTTCTTGGTAGACAAAAAACTAGACATGGTGTACACACAATTTAAAATAAAAAGGCTTCTCTCGGTTCATTTGCTATTTGCTAAACTATCACACATGTACTTACATCCAGATCATCCATGCTCGGTGCATCACCATCACCTAAACCCCCTCCGCTCTCTCCCATCTGTGCCATTAACTGGATAGTAGAGGAATTACAAGAGATTAATACAACAAAATTTCAAGCCAGTCAAAACCCATGGATGCATGATTGTTGTCAAATTCATCATTGATACTTGCCACTCAAATCATCTTAGGTTCAGAACATATCATGGTATCAAAATCATTTCACTTCACTGACAATTAACTGCTTTTTTGTATTCACATGGAAAACAGACGGTCGTTCATGAAAAGAGATGTTGCTTTTTATAAGTTGGCAGCTCTTAAATCATATCACAGTATCAAAAACCTTTCACTTTACTTGTCAACTGACAATCATGCTTTTTTGCATTCACACAGAAAACAGAAGGTTATTGATGAAAAAAAAGTTACCTTTTCTAAGTTGGCATCTCTCTGCTGATCTTCCTCATCAGAATCGTCCTCGTCTTTCCAGTAGCTGAAATCTGTCCGCAGCCAGTGGAGCTGTGGTGCACACAAACAAAAATTTTTATCCTCAGTTTCAATCAATAAAACTGAATGTAATATCTTTTTACTTCAGGGAGCGAAGTAGTGTTTTTGGCTTGTATTTCTGTCAGTGTTTTTGCAATTTACAATATCCACAATGCAGCATTGCCATACATCCTTAGTGCTGTCTGTTGGACTGACAGGATTGCAAAGCAGTATGGGTAAGGGGTTGAGGCCTGCCATCTCTGATTGACTTGTTCTCAAGGATCAGGACTAAAGCTAAAGGAACCTTATGTCTACGGCAAAACAATTCTACTCTAAGCATATTTCACATCAAGTATGCACTAAGCTGCTACAGTGTATATTTTTCTATGGTATCATTTGGACTTGTCATCAAGTACTGTAGAACTGAGAATATGTCAAGCTTTGGAGTACAAAAATGTTATACAGAACATAGTAAATGATGATGATGATGATACATACCTTTGTTTTTGCCTCTGTTAGTCTGGTCCAGTAGGGCCCTTTGTCTTTCTTCTTGATGAGAAATTTCAGACCTCTTGCTGTTGCATTGTATTTGGATTCCTAGGAGAAGTAAAAAAGACATTCATCGACACGAAATATTTCCTACACATGAAAACATCTTCTGTCAAGTCCAAACAAAAGGAAAATTGTGCGCTGAAAACCTCAACACAGCACAATGAAAAAAATCCGATCTTACCTCTACATCAACTTCCTTAAAGAAGGTAATGTCACAGCGATAGTCCTTGTTTTCCGCTCCTCCTTTTCCACTGCACAAAAATGTCCACAGATTTTATTATGAAGGTTAGACATACAGGTAGACAATATCTAAAGACAATTCAATCTCTACAACTGGATTTACTTCTGGATGTTTCAAGTGACATCCATCACTAGAATGAACTGGCAGAACACTCAATACTAGTAGTAGTACATGTTAAACTGTTGCAGAGATTTATTTGTCTTTAACTATTTTATCATTATAAGCACACAATGAACTGCAATACATAATAAAATTACAAAGACAAACAAATAGAAGGGTTGTTGCGATTCTGCAAAACAATGAACCTTACTTAGTTCAAACAGGTACATTTCCTGTTTATCCATGCACCTCATAGAATAAGACACTATGTAATATTATGGAAATTTCACTTGGTAAAAAAATTAGCAGTGTATTTATTCATATCACCGACTGTCATTGGATAAAGATTTTAAAGGGAAATCATTTGACCAATCAGGGAAAGTGTACCTGAAAGAAAGGCTTTTCTCATTGAGCGTGACCTTCCTGTTTTTGTCGCGGTCGATGTCTTCTACCTGAATGGTGAGGATGAGGACGTCATCGCGTTGGGCCCAGTATACCGCGGGAGCAACAGGTCTGAGCAAACACGTGGGGGAACATCATGTGTTAAAATTAAAATCATACGTATTATCAGATACAGTAGTCATGATCTAATAGTAAGAGACAAAAAAGCATGTGTTAAAATCAAAATTATATGCATCCTTAGATACTGTAGTCTCTAATAGTAATACTAATAGACAAAAAAAGAATTTGAGATCACACACCTCAAAACTTAATTATGAAAAGCTTACAGTTACAGCATCCTAATACAGATTTAGCAGCCATCAACAAAGTTATACTAATTCTTATGTCTTGTCTGCAGAATCAAAAATCAAAAATCTTGGAAATTGTTTCATCCTTTGGGAATTGGGAAACAATTACTTGAATTAAAGTGGACAGGCCTGTAATCATATGGTGCTTATTGAGTTGAATGGGTCCCAGCTCTGTGTCCCAACTAATCCCTAATGAGCTTATTACTGTTGAAGGTCTGCATATTTTCCCACCACTACAATTTCTGAATTTTTATCTGAATCAATAGACAAGATTGATTCTTGATGATTGTTTCTTTCACAAAAAAGATTAAAAATTATGATCTAGCAAAAAGTTCCTGTTGAAAATATTTGCTAAGCGGAAAAAATGCACATTTATGATTTAACGACTACAAGAATGACCAAACCTGGAGCTGCCCCATGTAACTGTATTGATTAGGATATATAATACATGTTCATGTTACATGTCTTTTTATCAACAAATACAACCACGATACGGAACTTGAAGCAACATATTTGGTAACGTAAGTAGTTAATCATCCAGGTATTTGCTGATCATAAAATAATTCAGAATGTTACAATCTTTATCCACCATTATCAATATTTCATAGACGAAAAAATACAAGCACAGGAGCGACAACGGCATCATACCACCGGCATGAATGAACAAAGACCGTACACGTACGATCATAATCATATCCTCACACAATGGTATGGGGAGGGGGGCACACTAAAACGTGGGGAGGGGGGCAAGAAACATGCTTTCATCTTGTCATAGCATCAGACCATGGGGCTACCTCCTTTGACACTTTGTCACAAAAGTAAAAAGCACTATTTTGCTCAATTTTCATTAAAAATCTAACGATAAGAAGAATTGTATCGTGTGTATGACGTCAGGTTGACCCGAGCGCGAACATGAGGAAATTTGGCCGCTGCCCTCCCACATGCACGCCATGCCACAGCGTCTCCCGAACTAAACTCCCGTTTACCCCCTCCCCCTGCTGCCAATCCATCAAACACAATAACAATCAGGTACTTAATGATTTTCTCTACCACGCTGTAGTAAAGTTTCGGTGCAAAACGTCTAAACTGCCGACAGGAACGACGGAAACTGAAAATTATTTTTTTGAATACTCACTTGTCAGCCATCTTTACAAATCCTGGCGCTACGAATGCTGGGAAATTTAAGGGTCAGGCCTTTACTCTGGAAAGTTCCAGGCCCGAGGAATGTAGGATGCAAAAATTAAAGAAAAAAGTACAGAGACAACATTTCACTTGCACAATCATCTATCTGTTGTTCAAATATGATATCTACTTTGATGCGTAGGTTCAACAAATCGTTTCTGTCCCGCTTTTTATTCAATATGACTGATGAAAACGCAGTACCGCTAGATATCGCATTGTCACATAGCGCTCTTGAACGTGGCATTAAAAACAACGATCTGGGCCCTGGATTCAAGTTCACTGCAGAGATGCACACATAACTGTGAAAGAGTCCGTATTTAGGGGTGCTCAAACGACATACTAATGTGACACTTTCAGTTGCGAAGCTTTTTGGTAGAACTTAGAAGTGTGATTTATTTTCGACGATACCCTGCAGCATTTATCATAACACACTATAACGCGAGCCTGCAATAACATTTGCTTCCGCCCGTATCACGCCATGTGAGCACATACCAAGTCCTAGTACTTTGTACTATCTTCTGTATACTCATTCGAAATGTAACACAAAATTGCGATCATAACAAAGGACTTAGAGAATAAATCTAAAGTCGAAACCGTTGGTTAGATACACAAGGAAAGATTCACAAAATTACTTACTGATCGTCCTGAATCATGTCGCCTTCCTTCCCCATAGTCATACACGTGTTTGCTGTCTATTCTCTTAAAGCTGAGTGCCGAGAACGAAGGCGTGGGCTAATGTATTCAGCAAGGCCGCGGCGCTTGACTCAGACCAGTGTATAATAGCAGAACAGCACCCGTATCGATGTAGTACTAAAACGTATAACGTATGTGGCGTTATTTCCGCTAATAAGCTCTAGTACATTCTGCAGAGCCAAGCTGGGTTCCCTGGATACCCGGCTAATTTACGTAATCCCGCCCCCAGAGTCCTTATATGGGAACTGTGGGAACTTGTGCGGGGCATTCGTTCCATCTACGCTGCTATGGAAACCTCATTTACTCCAACCCTTTTTAAACCTCCTTGCTCCAACCAAGCAGCTTTGATAATATGATACAAGCCCATCGCTCCATGGCTTCGATACAATGAATACATGTTGATGTTTTCATCTAATTTTTTTCTACACACTTTCTTGTTTGTTGGTTGGTTGGAAGCAGAAAGGGTCATCTCTACATTGAACTTGCATTGCTGATACCTCTGTATTGTCACTTTTATGTACATTCTGAAAAAGTGCCTTCACCGGGTACAAAATGTCTTGGATAAATTGCCAGTCACGTATCCTTCCTAGTGAGATTTTACAATGCAACTCGTTTGGAGGCGCTTCCAAACGATTCAAGAGAATTTGAATGCACCTGTCGCTGTTCCATCACAGGCAGGGCGGGACGAGTTCCAACCCTCAGCGTGATTGATGGCCCACACTGCACGATTTGACAGACAGATGGGAGTGCTGCAGTTGAATCGTAAGTCGCTAGAGGACGCCCCTGAGGAGGGCGATGAAAAGGAAAGGTTACTTGAGTTCAACCTTTGTGATGCATGACGGGATTTATTTTCAAAATGGCGCCTCGACTTTCTACATTTTGAACGTCGGTCTGTGGACTTTCGGCAAATATTTCCTAGAAAAACAAGTGCCTTTTGTCGAAACTTGCCAAGACAGCACCGTGAGACGTCCCTAGAACCGACCATGCCACAGTTCAAGGACGCTTTCATGGTAAGAATTGTACATGACTGTTTGCAATATGGCACCAGAATATTCAACTTTGTCGTCTGCAAAACTTTTTGTCAGCAAACAGTTACGACATACTTTTATGTATGTGTCTAAACTGTGTCGACATATTCAGATGCCGCCAACTGACTGTTATACTTGTGTTCTTGTGTTGAAAATCCCCACATGGCGTTTGGAAGGATTATCTTTAGCATACAGGGGCTACAATATGTGCAGGTTGGAATTGTCGATGTAACGTTATAATACTAGACAAGGTACGGTGCTAAAAGAGATCGTGTGTATTTTCACAAAGCAGATACTGTACAGCAGAATAATTAAGGGACTGTCATCTTGGAAAACCTGCAAATACATTCCCTAAATGTCTGTTCCGATATTACATCTTCATGACAAGTCTTTCATGCAGTTTGACAATTTGTCAAACTGCATGGATACGGCATATTGACCCAATGTCACATGATTCGTTTTGTTTGCTTTTTAGAGAAAGCTAATACAGGAAACATGAAAGTAAAATGCCAGAACTTTGATCTTGGTAACATATTTTAAACAAACTGTTTCAATAATATACAGTAGGCAAATTTATATGTGTGGAACACAATGATATTTTAATCTTGATTTTATATGCCAGGTGTACACTTCCCAGGAGTATAATCAATGTTTTGATAGGAATAAATTTAAGTACATTCATTTCAGTAGCCTGTTGATCTACATGTAGCATGCATATACGGTAGCTGGAAATGAAGCAAATTGCTGTCTTTGTTTCCTTCAAAATGCTGAAGATTATTTTTCAGCTGCATGCTTGAGGCAGTATCTCATGCAAAATACTACAAATATTAATGGGGTTATTAATGGAAAGGGTAACACCCTTTAGAGGTACCCAGCCCAACGACTGTGACGTCCATATCACAGCCACACCCTTCCATATTTTTCATATCAAAATACAGGGGTGTGCCCCTAGAATCATAGTTCGTACACACATTCATACGTTTTACCGTAATAGGAATATAAAAGTTGATCAGATTAATATTAATGTTGGGTGTGTAAGACTATTGGTATTGTGGCATTATTAAGATGTAAATTATTTTTTTAAAGCTTTGTAACATTTTCTTCATTTTCCTATCTATAGTTTACATATAATAATCTATTTCAATGTATCCATTTCTTTTGCTCCATCATGGAGCAAAGTGTCCTATAGACTACATACATGCAATTATAGCTTTCAGCCATTTAGAGATCAATTGCCTTTTAGAAAGCTTTTAGGCATTATTACTAGCATCCCAGGGACCATTAGGATAAAGCTATTATAACAAACGCAGCCTTCACAGGGACTCAGTATTCAATTTGATCAGTGAGTTATATATAACACTAAATACGTCATTCAGCAAGTTACAATCATAATGCTTTTATATACATTGTGTATATCCGTTCAGCATAAGGATAGACAAATATGAATGAGAACAGAATGTTTGCTTATTGCAGCATTAGTAGACCAATTTTTTTCTGTTTTTCCTTTTTTGACGGAAGTTGTAAAATTGGAGTCCAAAGATCATTTATCAGCCCTAATGTGACCTCTGTGCATTTGACCTTCCTAAAACAGCAGTTCCCTAAGCGAATCCTATTGTTCTATAATTACATGCACAGCGTGTTGTGACATGCTTTAATAACATTCTTACGTAGAAGGTGCCGTCCAACCAGCTGTTTTTCCCACGGCCTGGAGCATTGTCTGCCTCCTGTTTCAAAGGTCGTGTGCGTCAAGTTTCAATGAGCACTTAGCTGTGCACGTTAAGGTAACCATGGGAAGAGAACAGCAATTCATTCACAGTGCCCACCCATGCCAAAGGCTGGCTTTTTTTGCATTGTTGTCATGATCAGGCTTTCATGACAGAGAAAAAAATGGCACAAAAATGAGCAAATTTGCTATGTTACACACCTTAGTTAGACACTGATAAAAGTAGAAATAGCAAACCGAAGTTGTATGCTCAAGAGAAACGCCAAAAGTCAAAATTGATCAAGTATAGTTGTAGTCTGTTTTCATAAGCTGTATTTTTCCTGATTTGCCAGCAGATGAAGATCACTGATAGTCACAAAAAAGTTTGTTTACATTTTATTGATGACTCATGGTCTGATTAGGTCATTCTGGTTTTGACAATATATGAACCCTTGGTACGTACAGTATTCAAGATGTACTTTGAACTGGGTCTGAAGTGTACATTATACAATACATACCTCGAGTGAACTTGTTAATATACTCAGTGGTATTGTTAAGGGATCACATACAATAGCCTCAGTCAATATCAAGTACATTTTATCATAGAGGCTCTTTTTTTCTTGGCTCTTTTAGCTTTATTCACTTTAATCTTAAATAAATACATGGGTTCATAGAGTTGTATAAGTTGAACTTGACACCCATACTATTATAACTCTAAAGAATAGGGAATGCTTGTGCAAAAAGTATTATCAAAAAGATCAAGACATTTCCAAAACCTGCATGCCTTGTTGACTCCTTTATGTCAATCTTAAGTTCTCTTCTTGATAAATTAAAGCTAGTATCATCATCAGTAACTTCCAACACTTGTGTTTGACAAATATCATTAGACAAACAATAAGCTCAGATTATTGTTTTGTTTGCAGTGGGGGAGGGGGAGTAGGGGTATGAATAATGCTGCACTAAATGCTTTCTCAGTCTTCTTCACTCAAGTTCTCAAGTATAGTGTATTACAATTGAATGCTGTCTAATTTATTATCATGTCAATCCATCCAGGGCCATTTTGGCTATGATGAACTGAAGAGACACATGAGGCAAGCCAAGGAGTTCTGCAATGAGATTGGCACAGTGCTGCACGAAAGGTTAGCCTTAAATAGCTCAGCCAAGTATTAATAATAAAGTACCATCACATCATTTGACACTCTAGTATATACATGTATTAGAAGTTATGATGTATACCTTGATGCATCTGGACATGTATTGTATCTTTTTGTACAATTCACACCACTTCACTGTAGATGAAGAACTACATATGATGGTTTATTTTCTTCTCATTGTTTGTTGTATCCCCATTTTCATACTTTATAGGGCTGAGTTGGAACAGGCCTATGCCAAAGGTTTGAGTAAGCTGTCCACCAAACTTGCCAAGGCAGTCAACAGTACAGGCGGGTAAGTTACAGGGTAGAGTCTGTTATCAAGATAAGATCCCATCTTGCCTTGCCTGTCATCATATATCAGAGGGTGAGGAAGTCCTGGGGAAGTCCTTACGTGAGCTCAGTGCTTAAACTGGCTGGCAGCGTTTGAAGCCAAGGATGATTCTAAATTGTTGGGAAGTGCCAGTTATCTACACCCCCTAGACAACTTAATGAGTCTATAAAGGGTTGCAAGATAGAATATTTTAAGACCACAAAGCATGAAGATAATTAAACGCCTTCTATTAGGGTATTGGGCAATAGAATTTGTTGTAATCCATTCACAATTTAGCTCATCAGAAAGAGCTCAATAAAAGAAACAAAATAATTTTTGTTTGAAGAATATTGCCATGTAATCATATATACCATGCAGAAACTTTTGCATAGTGTAGAAACTTCATTACATATTAGAATATGTATTTTGTGACACCATTTAGAGTAAAAAGATGCCCCTTTTTTTTACTTTATATGATTCTTGTAAAGCAAAGAAACCCATATTATAACATCAACTCGGACAACTTACCGGTAAACTGTGTTTACAGAACACTGATGACAACATGGACCTGTGTGGCCACAGAGATGGAGCTGGAGGCAGACATGCACAGGTGTGTATAGATACTCTACTGTTCTGACATAAAGAACACACGGTCATGGAATTATCAGATCTGACTTCCTTGACAACATCTCTGATGAAAGTGTGTTTAATTATCATGGATAGAACCAAAAGACCACTTAAACATGCATTTTTTTTATTGATATGTTATAGTGGTTATCAATATAATTAACTCTTTCATGTTTCACTACATGTATGTAGAGATAGCAGCATAATGTTTATATTTAATAGGTTGAAAATCTAATCACATTTTTGTGTTACAGAAATCTGTCATCGGCTCTAAATGAGGATGCCTGGAAGCCCCTGAAAAGTTTCATCGATGCCCAGTCAAAGACAAGAAAACCTGTGAGTTTTTGTTGGAGTGTGTAACTGTTGCCATAAGCACATCTGAATTTGTGATTTTAAAGTATATGATTTGATATGATATGATATGATATGATATGGTATGACAACAATGATTTTCTTTACTTCTGCTTTTTTATTAGTAGTTTCTTGACATCTAAATACATAAAAAGTGATGCTAGTCTATTATCATATTATTAGAATATTTACTCCTGTATACAACTTAACCTGAAATGTTTATTTGACTGTTATTATGTGTTTTTTTTTCAGATGGAAACAACAGTAGAAAAAGTTACCAAATCCTTGGGAGAGAGAATAGCAGAACAAAACAAGGTAAAAATCCTTGAAGTCAACCATATGCTCACAGTGTTCGTTACAACAGTACTGGATGATTTCAGTCATTTGTGCCTCTAGTTCTGTAAATAACCCACAGTAATTTGTACAGAAGAAAAACATTTTCAATCCTTTGTATTGAATCAAGTAGAATATGACAGTAAAGGATTTTTTTTAGATGACATAAGAACTGGACTATTGGAACTCAATAAACTGTCTACCATCTAAGGTACATTGTCTTCAATTTGTCCTGTCCTCAGATGAAGGTGACGACATACCTCCATGCCCGTGAGATGGAGAGACTACAGGAACAGATGGATGATGTCAACAGCGGCAAGGGCAGAGTCTTCTCTGAAAAGGAAATTTCCAAGGTGAAAAACCAAGATGCAATTGTTTTTATGTTGCTTGGAAGTTGGAACCATGTGCATGAAGCTCATAATTTTCAGTTTGAAAGCAGGCTGCAAGGGTATTTTGTTATCTTGAGATGGTGACAAATCCTATGTAAGATTTTTAATGTTATTATTTTGTTCCTTAGATTTTGGCCAAGACAAAACAACTATTCAGTAGTACATTGTTTTCTTGTTGGCAAATGATCAGTCATGATTCTCTAACCCATTGTTCTTTGACAGCTGAATAAGAAGAAAAAGAAGGCCGAAGACAACCAGCAGAAGAGTGAAGCGGAGTACCTGGACCTGGTGGTTAAGGCGGAGCGCTCCCGCCATGACTGGGAGGCGTCGGCGTACAAGTGCTGCGCCCTGATGCAGAACCTGGAGGAGGAGAGGATAAAGTTCATGCACGAACTTCTCAACAAGTACAACACTTTCCTGTCAGACATCGGGCCCAAGATGACGCAGGTAGGACAAAGGGTTTTAATGTTTCCATTGGTTTACCAATAGGGTTTGATACCGGTTTGCTGGACCTTATTCCTGTATGACATCCAAGAACTGAGTCCAAAAAACCTAAGTCCAAAAAACTGTGTTTTGAGTCTCCCCTCTGTTTGTGAGTCACTGACAAAAAAGGCATTTGAAATAAGTGTAACATTCAGATATCAATAATGGTTTGTCTTGGAAATCTTCTCACCAAGAAATACATGTAGTGGTGCGTATCAGTCTTGATTTTTCTATGCTTGATACTGGTTTAATAGAACCAAACATGTCAACTAGACAGGATCAGGTCCAAGTTCAGGTCTGCACCTGAACCTAAACTCTGGACCTAAACTTGGACTTGAATCTGATTAAGCCAAACCTGTATCCAGCCCTAGATACCAATAAGGTAAATAGCTTGTTGAAGAACTGTTAGATACTATTGACCCACTACTGACATTACAACTTCATAACAGCACATGTCAGTGGGTCAGCATTCTTGAAGAAGGCCCGAGGATCTTTTGAAAATTTGTTTTAAGTTACGTTCAACTTGTTATTTTGAGAATGTAACTTACTGATCATATTTGATGTAAATATATTACGTTTAATCAACATTTTTTTACATAGGATGATCAGATTATCTTGTGTACCTTAAATCCCATAAGCTAGCTAAAAGGAGGATACATTTGTGTGATAGGGTAAGTCAGAATTATGATATCATACATGTAGTCTAGGAGATTAATGCAATATTGGGTTCTATGGTAAATGCAATTCTTTTAACTGTAAAGAAAGGTCCAGAAAAAGACAAGGTAAAATCAGGTTCTAAAGATGATTCTTTTGTTGTAGTTATTCTCTCTTTCAAGTTTGGCACCATTTTCTACTAGGTGAATTGGACATTGTCAAGTTTTAAGCTCAAGAAATATGATCTTAGGAAGAAATTGAAAATTTTAATTTCGTATATGGCTGTAAACAAGGTCCATATTTTTTTCTTTGACAAAATAAATTCCTTTAAATGCTGATACCACATTTTGATTGAATATTATTGTTCTGTTTTCCCCCCAGAGTTGTAACAGACTGGGAGAGTCAGTGTTATGTGTGGACATCAGTGCTGATATAGCACAAATGATAGAGCACTACAAGACTGTGGACTATGTACCTGAACAGTTATTATATGACTGCTATGTAAGTACAGTACTACTGTCTATAACAGATAAAAGTATCATTCAATGAAAATCAAGTATCAGCAAGTGATATCTGATAAGTTGATACTAGATGATATGAAAAATGAAGAAGTGTCATGAATGATTGATATCTTGCATGCAGTTCCAATTATAGGTAATACTGCAGGATGATTTTCAATGGAAACTTAACAGCTAAATTGTGAAATTAAGTCTTTTTGAGCAATTGCTCATCCAATTTGACAGATTTAAGCTATAAGAGATCAGAAGTTTTGATCTTGTCCACAGGAAGAGGACACCACCAACACGATACAGACAGAGAGAAGAAAAGCTGCCCTCCTGAGGAAGTTACACAGACTCGGCACGGAGATAGATCGGGAAAAGAAGTCTAGAGAAGGTTGTTTCTACCACCATGATTCAACTTTGAGTCATCTTTTATCTCTGTCCTATTTTTAAGATCAAGTGAAGCTACATGTTACAGTGTATGTTTAGTGACTTCCTCATTTCTGAAGTGATTGAGTTTTAGTTTTAACGTGCACTTGATTTTGATTTTAATGCTTTAATCTGTTTCTGTGTACATTCTTTTTGGTTTGCTGTCTACATACAGTATCATTTCAACTTTTTTGTAATTCCTCTTTTCTTTGAGGTACTACATATAGTCCTGTTCCTTCTAAACGGCATTTCCTCTCTGCCTTTTTCAGAGGTAAACTTTTGATTTAACATTCTGCTTTAAAATTTATCTCTTTTGATTTTATTTCAATAACTCCTTCTCAAGTTGCTCCTCTTGGTCTAGTACATACTATGACATCTGTGCTTCTTTTTCTCATCACAAATGTAGACTGATCAGCACTGCTTCTCCGATTGAATACCAACTTACAGTTGGTGTGTTACACCGAATGGTGGTTATACTGGCTTTATAGATACAGATACAGATACAGATACAGAACTTCTATGATTACCAGAATGTTCCATCTTTCTTTGTAACCACATGTATTAACTTAAGTTGGTAGTCACTGTGTGAGATTAACTGCATTTCTAAAAACACACTACACAACTCTTGTTTTCATACTACATGTACTTGTTTTTCACAGACAGCAGGTTACATTTGTTTTTTGATCTCATGTTTCAATGTGTCTTTTCTCCCCCAGGTGTGCAGCACCTGCATCAGGTGTACAGCGACAGGCCTGGGTTTGCAGACTCCGAGGCAAAAGGAGAGGTCCATCAGCAGTTAATACATGTAAGTACCCTTGAATTAACGTTCTTACATCAAATAAAGAGTAAAATGTAGCCCATCCATGTAGACTCTGTGATTAAGAATTAGATTACAAATAGGTTTTCTCAAATGGTACTAGAAATCTGTATGCAAAATACTATGTACATTGTGGACTGTAATTGTTGTGTTTAAAGCCCTTCATATCTTGTTACTAACAACAATGTTCTCTTTTCTCATAGCTGAATGCCATGATTGACCTGCTCACAGTCAGTCAGTACAAACTGCAGTGCACACTTGCACTGCTAGAGGGCCACAACAAACCAGAGCATCCGCTCAGCCAGTATATAGAACAACATAGAGACAAACAGGTGGGTGCTTGGTGTAGGGTAACATGTCAACTGTGCATGTTTTGTTGACCAAAAGAAGTGCCTTTTCTTCTCCATGTCAAAGTGTTGCAATTACCTGTGTTCTTCTTGATAAGATGAGGAAGGCAGTTCAAGAACTTGTAAAATAAAGGAATGGGGAAATTATCATTTAGTGTAGGTAAAGACTAGAGAAGGACTAGTGTAAAGTAAGACTAGAGCAGGAGGGCTAAGAAGGAGGAGTTTAAGTTTCTCCAGCGCCCCCTTAAGATTTCTATTTCTATGATACATGTATGTTTTGATATCTTCAGGAGTGGAAGCAATACTTTGTGTGGAATCAATACTTTGTGCTCCATATAAGAACTCTTTTCTCCCCTTGGTAGATTGGAAAAGTTAGACTTTTTTGTCTTCTTTATATATTTTTTCTTTTTGCTTTATATACTTCATACTTGTTTTCCTGGGCTTGCAGTATGTGGGGACTGCCAATGTTCACCTGAAGCGACTTCGGCGCCACTCGACAGGGAGCATGCTGCTGCGGAGCGATAGCGTGTTGTTTCAGGCATTAAACCTCCCTTGTGTCTTTTCCAACAGCATCTTTTCCTGTCCATTCTTTGCAGCTCTATGCAAACTACTGTCTTCTTTCCATTCTAAAGTCAAATACTATCACATGGTATTATTGCATGAGTGGACAACATGCTGTATGTTCACAAGTGAATGATACCCTTTGATAACTGACATTGCAGTGCTAAATTGGTGTGAATTATGTAGATGGTTTGAAGTGTGCTGCAACTGTGTTTCTGCTTTACACTGCAAGAGTGCTGTTTAACAAGACAAAAGGATTCAATTTGTTAATTTTGTTTGAAAAAAAACACACTGAAAATCATGATACACAAATGTCAAGTGTCACATAAAAGTGGCATATACATGTGCGTCAATGAAAAACCCTAACTGCTTATGTGTCACAAACAAGAAAAGCAGGGAGAAACAACTTAGCTCTGCAATGACAGACATTACTAACATCTTCCAACAACTTGAGGTGGCATCAAGGGTCATGTCTTTCTTCCTGACTTGTTAAAATCTCAGAAATAGAGATGTCATCAACTGACAATACTAACAGGAGACATGCTAAGGACACTATAATGGTCATAAGAAAATACTAGATATCATCAAGTTTGACTGTCATGTTTGTTTGTTTGTTTGTTTGCTAGGGGATCATGCACAGTACGCTGAGGATCCCCACAGTCATCATAATCGGTGCGACAGGTGGTCCCCCACAAACAGGTGCAGCGGCCCACAGACACACGACGTTCATGCCACAAGGCAACTCTGTACCCATGAGGTCTGAACCAACCAGGATGGAAACTAACTCTGTAGACTCTACCTATGATGGCTACTCAGGTAAATATAAACTGCTAGGAGTAGTGTGCGTAGTCTTATAGTAAGTGACCCTGCCTCTGGATCAAGAAGCCGTGAGTTTGAATCCCGGCTGTGCCACTCACCTGACATGCACGTTACTCGAAAAAGTTGCAGACCTTAGGAATCGGACGTTAAGCTGTGGTCCACTGTTCTTGCACTCGTCGAAAAGAGCTAGCGGAATTGCACTGCTGATGAGGTCTAGATATTCTTGCACAAGTGAATCTTTTGCCACTCCTAAGTTTTAGATTGCTTGATGTCAATTTAACACAATATCCAATATCTTCTGTAAGCACAGTACAATGCTATACTGTGTAACCTATGGTCCCACTGAGCATACTAAGACTGTTTGTTCTGTTTTGTACAGATACTGAGTTTGACGATGGTCCCCCTGAGGTGATATGCCAGTGTAAAGCACAGTTTGCCTTCACCAGTAATGAGAAAGATGAGATATCCATACAACCAGGTCAGTATAAACAACACTTCACATTTTCACCTCAGCTCCCAATCTTTCCCTCACACTGATAGATAACAAACTCTCCACTGGCAGTTTTACAAAGATCTATACTGTCAAATATATGAAACTTGCAGTTTCAAAAAGAATATTGCTATTAACATATACTACTTCTTGTAAATCTAAACATTATCATACAATGTAATGCTTACGGTCTTAACCTTCTTCCTGCTGCCTAACTCTACTAGCCTAACTCTGTAACCAAAAGGGAATGGGATGCCAAACGGCTACTTTAGTGTGCTAAAGGTTAAATCACAAGCCATTGTACAATTTCTCTGACCAGAAGAACACTTTGCTATGCTGCTCTTAACTTCTATGGAGAACTACTTCAGCGTTTTTGATTATAAATGCTACTGTGTATTTACAGGAGACATCATCAATGTTCATGAGAAGCTTGAAGATGGCTGGTGGTGTGGAGAGTTGAGGGGACACTCTGGCTACTTCCCGGCTTCTTATGTAGAAGAACTTCCAACAAGGCACGCCAGCTCCTCAGAAGTGTAATTATCAACTTCTGCAACACTTAGCAGCAGATACAGAAAAGACGCCTGGTTAACATTAACTGTTTGGGAGCATGTATAGCTGAGGATTTTACAACAGTAAAACTGTTTTACATTTCAGTGGGTATCTTTTAAGATAAAAGTACTTGTATGTCAATAATGTTAGAAGATAACACACTACTTTACCTGTAGGAACATTCTGATATTATAGTGCAGAATTAATCATTTTTCTCATCAGAACTTGGGTATAGCAGCTTGAATTTCTCCTAGGTTGTTTTTAAAAGATTACAAGCTGCCATATACTCTATCATGTACCTCATATCAATGTCACATAAAAATCATTCTTCTCACTTTCAGGTACTGTTTTAAAGTGTCAATTAACCAATAGGAAATATTTAGACATGTTGACTAAATCAAGCTGGCTGTAATGTACATGTATGGTCTTTTAGTGGATCAATTTCTGTCAAGCAAATTGTGATATCAGTTGCTTTTTAAATTCCAACATATCTGTATATACTGATTTATGAATTGTTTCCCCTGTGTGCTGATATGTAGTGCTGTGATAACTTGTGTGGAAACTAGCATTACTTGGGGTAACGGGTGATTTTAACTAATTTGTATGTAATTGATATAGAGTCTAACCCTATTAGTAATTAAAAGTGCATGCCGAAAGTTTTGGAGAACTACCTAATTTGTAAATGAGCCAGGTAAAAACATCTTGTTACTGTGTAGTTGTGTTCTTCCTATGGAGAGAAAACATTTTACTTTGTTCAGGTTTTATACATATATACGTGCAATTATGTAATTTGAATACATGTACAAATACTGATTGGAACTTAACAGGGAGATTCTGTTTTCTTCCATTTTGATTCCCAATTGGCCCTGAGAATATCACTGGTATGAAGGGAAAAAGTAAACTGTAATTTAATTCAGCCTTACTAGTATCTTAGACAGTTCACACCTGTGCCAATATCAAGTCCGTACAAATTCCGTATTGACATTTTTTGGCTTTATAGGTAAAGTTTGCAGAGAAGTATTTATTTTTAAGCAACTTCTTCGGCCACAAACTTTACCTAAGCCCAAAAAATGTCAATATGGAACTCATAAGGACTTGATATATGCACAGGTGTGAACCCCCCACCCCCACCCACAGTCTTATATAATTATTCAGTCTATTTAAAATTTCCATAAAGACAATTTATATCTGTCATATGGGGTGTTTGAAATTGTATAGTTTATCTGAACTTCAACTGCCATTTTCTTACTCAGTGGAACAATTTTGCTGCATCAGAAATGTATATAATGAATCTAATATACAGTTACTAACTTACTGTGGAAACTTTCCAATCATTTTCAGTCTTTGTTGATTTGTGTAAGAAAATATATCTTTCAATTATTTATGCAGAAATCTAAATGGAAACGTGTTTTGTTAAAGGCTCTGCCCTTGTGGTGTGGCCGAAATATTCTTATAGGAATACGATAAAATATTACGCTTTTATTCATTGTATGTGTGAAGCTTTAGATTTTAAATTTGCTTGCATTTGTTGCGTTCTTGATGTTTTGCTGGTCTCTAAACAGAATAAGTTACCATATAGACTGGACCAAACAGATAGTTTGTATGATATTCTATAGATCTAGTAGTCTTATAACTTGTAGGGTTGTTGCTTCAACCAAACCATTACCCATCCTTTCCATTTGATGTGTTAGTGATGTACGTATAGTAGTTTGCAAACAGCTTGCATCTGATCTGAAAAATTTCAAAGTAACAAGATCATGTGTTTGTAAAATCTGGGGGTTAAAAATGTGTCTGGCTGCTGGTTTTAGTCAATATATGCTAAGCCTTGCCTTTTACTGAAACAATGTCTTTCACAGGTTGCTGTAGTAGTGTCAGGATGACATATGCCAAGGGACTTGAAGGGAGGGAAAGTATTGTCAACTACATGTATCTATGTTTGCTTCTTACTGGTTTAAAAAGTCCTATTTTTCATGCATCCTCTGGTATTTCTAGAATGATTATACAGATACATTAGTCTTCATACTAACATGGAGGACAATCATGCCCCAACTTTAATTGTTTCAGAAGAGGCTAGACCTGGATTTTATGATTGGACCTTAATGCTAGTATGGTTAAACATTGTAGATACATCAGTGTGCCTTACTCTATGCCATGACTAACTTACGTACACGTGGTTATGAATCTGCTATGTGACACTTCTATGAAGTGATGTATCCAGATTTTCAGTCTTGTGATCTATGCAGAAATAATAAACCATGAGAAGTTTATTCACAGCCATTCTTTTATTGATATCATCCATGCATGGTGGTCTATTTCTTACAAGTACAGAGAAAATATCAACAAAGGTTTATAAGGTAAGCAAGGTAAACAAGCTCTGCACGATGAGTAGGCAAAGCTACAAATAAATCATTTGTTTTTTCTGTTGAGACATAATTGTGATTTTATCAATCTTGCCAATACTTGTATATATATTACCAATACTTGAATTACTTATCCTAAAATATCATCACTTTGGGCAGAACTAGATGGATGGGGTTGAGAAAAAAATATTCCTGATTTTTTATATTTCCACACATTACCTACTACAATCCTCAAATCTAAATCAACTGTGTAAAAGTGTTACCTTCAAGCAATAATGCTAAGCTGCGAAAGTTAGATACATCAGGCCTAATTCTACACTATTTACAGCAAGAGACAGGTATCAGCAGGAGAAACACAGAAGAGACAGTGGAGAGATGCCGGCTACACCAGCTGTTTGAACCGTTTTCTCATGGTCTGGACAAATGCTGACAAGTTGTTGGTGGTGTTCAACTTGGACACTAGGTCGTCCAGGTCACTGACCTTGGGGTCACAGTCAACCACTATGGAACAGAAAGATAAAGACGTTTTAACAATTGAAGGATTATAATTCATCTCATGTATTATAGAAAAACAATATAGAGAAACAAGGGTGGACTTAGTACACAGAAAATCTAAGGTCTCCCATCTTAATGACAGACCATTGATATTGTCTACATTGTATACTAAAAAGCACGCAGCCACATATATGTGTGCTATCTCTGCTCACTAACCTTCATACTTGCTGTCCACCTTCAGTGTGAAGACAAAGGCTCTGTCTGGGTTCTTTGCGTCGATAAGTGTGAAGGAAAACTGTAGCCTTCCTCCTGCAATTAACAATCAATGTACATGTATTATGTTTGTTTGTGCCTTAATGTACACTTGACATTGCTCTATTCGGCCATCAAGGCCATTTTCATAGAGTTGGGAGGAGTATGTATTTTCAACAAGCATTCTATCCTACAAAGGTACACATGACACAGTACACCACATGGCAAAAACAAGCATGCATGGAATACAGACAGAAAAGTTGATAAATGTAAACTGGAGATTATTTGTACAGTATTGAATCTTGCATGCTCAATATGACACTGAAAATGAAGAAGCTCACCATCCAACTTCCTGAATTTGAGTCCCAGTCTGTCCTTAAAGAAAACGACAGCTTTCTGCAGTTCTTCCATTTTCTGCTTGGTGACTTTGTCTTGAGCTTGTATCACTACAATTCAGCAACACAAAATACAGTTACTTATACATTGTACCAGCAATTGGCCTTCATGCAGCAATCATACTCGTAATGCCTTGCCTAAATACAAGTAGTGATAGAAATGATCATTAGATACTACAGTAGTAGCAAATCGCTTAATGGGACAAAAGTTGATGAGAATCTCATTGGTTATGCTTGGGAAAATCCTGACATAAAATATACTGCTTAACCTTTAGCACTCTAAAGTAGCCATTTGGTACCCAATTCCCTATTGGTTAGAGTTAGGCAGCGGGGAGAAGGTTAAACTGTAGGAATAAAACCTACACTCCTTTTCCTTTGCGATCTGCTGGACGGAGGTGCCAATCATCCCCCGAAGCTCCGCCTCCTGTTTGCTCATCCCCTCAGTCTGTATCTTGACCTTCTCGATGTCCTGCCGGGCAGTCTGCATCTGGTCTATCCGCTGCTGGATAGCTGCAAGTCAACAGGACATTAACAGAGTGTGAACAAAGGTAACCCCATTTTAACTCTGCTGAGCTGCCGGGCCCAAGGTTCTAACTACTAGTAGTGCATTTTAGTGTAATGGGCCACCACGATATCATTTGACCACCACAATAAATCAGTACCATTACACTTATTTTTCAACTAGCGTACTGGTACTTTGCAAGAATTTATAATATCGCAGTTTGTTATTTTCAAAGATACATGTATCTTAAAAGCTAAGTCAACTTGGTTTCAGACAAAAAATGTTACCTACACCACAAGTATGAAATGTAAGAGAAACTAACCTTCTTTGTTGTTCTCTGCCTGCCTCCTAAAAGAGTCTACACTTTCCTCCAACTTGGAGATGTCAGCTGTAGTAAGGAAAGAGCTAACGTTATGGCAACTGATGCTTGAGACATTTGATAAGAAAATACTACACATGCAATTGTAGCCTGGTTACCATTTGATTACTACCAGGGCTTTTATAGTATACTCGCTTCCCTGATTTTTTCAAGAATTCGAGTATAGGATTTTTAAGGAGCCCCGGTAGAAATAGGACGACAACCTGGCGTAGTGCATGCAATCAGAAATATGATCATAAATGCCAACATAAGTTTAAATAACTCGCTCACCCCTGGCCTGTGCCATGCACTCAGCATGCTGCTGCTTTTGCTGTGCGAGGTGCTTAGTCAGCCCCTCTCCTGTCCACTTGTTCAGCAGAGTCTCCTGCACCTGCTTCAGGTTACCGTCCAGGTTCTGCAGCTCTGTTCCCAACATCATGGCTACAGCAAGGAAAACAGATTGTGTTCCAAAACTTGGCAAAAGTGTCAAATTATAAGTAAAAATAATAAACCACATACACTGTATGTAAGTAAACTGCTACGTTTATAATTTCTAGTCTTGCATTGCATAAAAATGTTCCCCCTTTGAAATCAATAAGGTCAATTGTTGAGGGGTTTACCCAGATATTTTGAAGATCAAATAAATAAATGGGTATACCCACACACAGGGTATGCATAGTGCAAAATTATGTATTAATTTATATAGACAAATGTAGTTGGTCCCGGGTTGTTTTGTTTTTTCTTGTTGATCCAACAAAATATTTTCACAATTTGATAAGTAAAAAAATTTATAATGAACAGTTACACAGTGACATGTCTTTCATCTTTTTATTCATACAACTACCTTTCAAAATCAGCTAAGTTCGATATTTGACAAATTTATGGAAAATACAGAGGTTGTCTGTTATATGTCAGGCTCTCTCCCTCGTTGAAATACACATAGGCGCCCCCCTCCCCACAACTTCGAGCAGCCCTAAAACGAGAACAACGCTTGCAATTTTCGACAAATTCAGAGTACAAACTATTTTTCTATGACTCTATAATTACATAACTACTTTTTAAGATAGAAATGATAAACCTTTAGGCGGTTTCCCGCACAGAAACACAGTTTTTACCTTCAGAAGTCGTTGTTTTCGGTTTTCAAAACGGCGCCAGTAACCTTGAGGTCAAAGTTGACCAATGGAAAGCCAGTATGTAAAACTGTTCCTGAGTCCTCTCCGTTTTAGAATCATTTGTAACCAGATTGATATCTATACTTATTTTAAATGATGTTTATTCATGGATTTAAAATAACATGAAGTTACAATTTTGTGTGATATTTTTGTAGGTTTCATATTTTTCCCGACATGCTGTGGGGTTGTCTGTGATTACGTCATGATCTTGCGCCATTATTATTTTGGGAGTTCCGAGTCAGACTTTGACACGTCTTGCTTCAGTTTCTGCCGAAAATTCTCGTCTTTTCTACATCGACACACCAACAACGATGGACGACGACGTCTTGACAACGTTGAAGATTTTGATAATCGGTGAAAGTGGCGTAGGAAAATCCAGGTTAGTGTTTTTTTGACTTTCGGAATTTCATCAGACTTTTGTTGTCAACAATTTTTAGTGGGTTGATGTCCGGTTTCAGAAACCGTCATATTTTTGGCGTTCACAACTCAGTTATGTTTTCACATTGATAACTATAATTGGCACGATTGATAGTAATTCGTATACTCAGACTGGCTGTATCAGAAATATATTCTATTGTCGTCGTAAATATGATATTTACTTGAAATAATGTCTATCATAACCTATTGTTGGGATGCTAATGGGTGTTTTAAAACTTAACTTTTTCTTATGGCTCAGTTTTGGGGGTAAGGACAGTGCATCAAATTACAGTCACTTGGAAACTAAAGCATCTAGAACACTGAGAACTTAAGACTTCAGCACTACTCTTCAGGACATAGGTTCTGTATACTAGTATACAATTTTGTTTTATATCAACGTAGAAAAACTGTCCTGTTGTTTTTCTGTCCAGTTTGTTGCTGAGGTTCACAGACGACACATTTGATCCAGAGATAGCAGCAACGATAGGTGAGACACAATCTGGTGGTGCATGGCGCCGTATGATTGAAGAAAAACTATGAAGTTATCATTCTACATTCAATGTATGATACATGTACATATCACTGTGTGAGCAGCTGCTAGTGCTATTAGTATAATTACTGTCTCTGACATAAATTGCATATTAATGAGACACTATCAGGGGTGGCATATGGCAGCGAATGATATTATAGTGCCATTACCATGCTAACAAGTTTGATTATAAGAAATCACCAATGTTGTTGCAGTGCATGTGATCTGTATCCATAAGTACAAGTTACAGGGAATGATCTTACATTCTTATGTTACGATGTTGGTACATCATTTGTATAAAACATCTGTTTGTTTGTGAAATTTGATAAATGAAAAAAATGTAGGAACAGAAGATGAAAATGTACATGTTGAGCTTCAAGTTATCCCTTTTGTACCATGTGGACATGTCTGTAATAACATGTATAACATTTTTTTTTCTTTAATGCAGGTGTTGACTTCAAAGTGAAAACGCTTACAGTAGATGGAAACAAGGCAAAATTAGCAATCTGGGTGAGTATTATGTCTAGAATATGTACTCCCCTCTTGCTCTCCATTCATTGCCAGATTAAGTCTGCTGCAGGGTGAGTGGGGGTTGGGCAGGGCTCTAGCCAGCACCCATCATTCCATCATTTGACGGAATTTTGTTGTATGTGGTGGCAAATTTTTAGACCCTAGATACCTTGAGGGACAAAAATCCATGTGTAAAGATGTAAAAATATCCAAACAGGAATAATTTGATAGAAGTTTGTAGGATCTTTCCATCAATGGGAAAAGGGGTGATGGGGAAAAAATTCAAGCTAGCTAGAACCCTGGGGTGGGGGGCATTTGTTTATGTCTTACTACTCCCAGCATTACGTAATTTTCATTGTAATGCTAGCGAATTTTCCTCTGCTGTAATGTAAACAAAACAATTACTATTATTACAGAAGGAATGTGAGAGAGTTGAGCATGTTTGTGATGTTCGTGTGTTTCTATTTCTGTTTGTTTACAGGACACAGCTGGCCAGGAAAGGTTCCGCACACTCACACCAAGCTACTACAGAGGGGCCCAGGGGGTTATTCTAGGTCAGTAGATACCCACTTCTTCTGTATATCTGATACATCATTAACCTACTCATTGCCTCTCTCATGGAAGTCATGTTTTGTTAAGTCTGTTGCTTTGTTTTTTAATAGGGAGGTGTGAAAATGGTTGTAATTGAAATTCCATTTCTGTAGTGATCAATTCTTGGGAGTAGATAATCCTGAAATGTTTTAAGAATTCTTGACACTGTCATGGCAGCGCTTTGTACTTGCCATCTTTTGTAAATAATACTAGTAGCTACCTCTAGTTGTTTTTCATACCATGACAACTTACTGGTGGTGTAGGGATAAACACTATTGAAATTGTATCCAAATGATATGCATAATACATTATAACAGGTCACATTGTCACAGTAGGGGCAGTTTAAAAGCTTGTAATACCAATGTTTGTGTTTTGTTTCTCCAGTTTACGATGTCAGCAGTAGAAACTCCTTCAACAGACTGGAACAGTGGCTGAGCGAACTGGAAACATTCTCCACCAAACAAGACATTGTCAAGATGCTAGTGGGAAACAAAATAGACAAGGCAAGTATTGAAGTACAGGAACCTCCTTCTTAAATGATCAGAGTACTACTTGACATAACATTATGACGAGAAGTAAGGGTCAACATTTTTTAAAACACTGTTTATGTTGAAGCATGTCGGCAGTCTAAGGAACTCACCATCATTTTTTCCCTTCACTCAGGACAAGAAAGAAGTCGACAGGAACGAAGGCCTGAAGTTTGCCAGGAAGCACCAGATGCTGTTTATCGAGGCCAGCGCCAAGACAAGAGAAGGCGTCCAGTGCGCCTTCGAGGAACTCGTGGAGAAAATCATCCAGACGCCGGGACTCTGGGAGAGCGACTCCCAACCTAAAGGCGTGTCCTTGACTGATACAGGTTCTGCTGCTGTCAACAGTTGTGCTGGTTACTGTTCACTCGTGTAAACTTGTACAGAGGGTATTAATGGGGGTTAGACTTAGAAGGGAGGGGTGGCTTCTCAAAAGAGCTCCACAGCTCTGTTAGACAGTTAGTAAATGTTATAACAGATGTATGTTCAAAAATGTTTTTGCTTAAGTGCATTAATGTGTAAATTTAAACACTTGATATTTGTTAAGCACTGTCCAAAAGAATACAGTAAAATCATGACTGGTAAGAAATTTGTCACATTCTGGAAGAGTCTGGTGGTATTCAGGTGTTATAATCATACTTCAATGTTAAAGTTTGAAACAAAAACTCTGTTTTACAAATTTATTGTAGAAGGGTTTACTATTTAAATTTGTGCACCAAGTACCAGCAATGTCCATGTACTAATCATTTGAATTGGGGGTACAATTTGTTAACATTTATTTGAAACTACATATGTATATTGTATTTAAGAAAAGCTAGGACTACAGTGTATGTAGAATCTAACCCCTCAAAAGTACATGTAGCACATGTACATCTACATGGGCCTCAGAAGTGTGTTATGGAAAGCATAGATACATACATACACAAGTGTAAAATGTTAAAAGAAACATTTTCTTCCATCTCCATTCACTGTTGATTCTGGGTTACCTAGAATTAGTAGAGAAAATGCCCAACAGTAAATTGAGGCTAGTGTCTAGTTAGCAAGACAGGTACCCATTTTAAACAATTCTTCTCCAAAAATTATAGGAATAGCGGGAACAGCTAGTAGATTTTGTACTCTTTAACACGATCCAGGCTGTTATATGCTTTATTTAAGCATGGGAAAATTACATGTGTTAAGAGGCCAAACTGTTTGGAAGGGACCAAGGATTGATGGAAGACATCAGAATACAGTGCAAACAGATGTAGAAAGTCATATGAAATTGTATGTGTCTACAAGTTATGAAGTATTATCTGTTGAAATAGGGTTCAAAACATTATGTATTTGTTAAACATATGAATAAACACTGGCAAAGAATATAAGAATGACCTGCTGTTGGGTAGTGTGTTTGTAGGCTTTCAAACTGTTTGTTGTTGCAATATTCTGGTAAGTTCAACAATCAGAAGGTTGAATGTGAAGTCTGTGTTATGGTGTTACTGTAGCCCACCTGTGGTACATAGTCACTTTACTTTACACTTCATACTCTGTATGTATGAAGCTGAATTTTAGATTATTGTCATTTTAAGTTGATTATAGATATCCTACTCATTTTATGATGACCTAAGTTGGTTTTATGTTATTTACTTTCTTTCTTTGTATCTATGTTTTATTAGATCTATGTTTGGGTCTTCCCTCCAGCTAACATGACACATTGAAAAGCAAACATGTCACTTTGACATCTGGTAAAATAAATAAATTGAAACTGCAGCTGTACTACAGATTCCTCCATATGGCCTCAGGTTTATTTTACAGTCTTCATACATATAAGAGAGGTAACAACAGTTATTGTTGTAGGGGATGGATCTCAGATACGCAGGTTTGAGTCCTAATAAGTTATATAAACCATCATTATGATGAATGCCATCAAAACAGGATCAGAAAGATGGGTGATGGCCATGGTGCTGATTACGTGGTTTTGCTCTGACTCCTGAAAGCCATTAAGTAGCTACTCACATGACGTTAGATAACTGTGTATATTCTGGGCACTATCTGTTGTCTGGTCGATATCGGCTTATCTCTCTCTAAAATGGAGTCACAACTTCAGAAAGTGACATATGTGCCAATTTCCAATGGCTCAAAAGCGCCAACTAGCAATTTATATTATTATTGCAGTAATTATGCCAGTAGATTTGATTTGATTTATCTATTTGGCTGTAAAAAAGTACAGCCAGGGCTATGCAACTAGCTGAAGGCTATTACAAAGGGTTAGCCCTGGTAACTGAACAAAATTCAATACAAACTTTCACAAAGCACATTAAAATACATAATCCCAGTAGAGTACTACAATCATGAAATTGATCACCAGTCATCCCCACTGTAACGTGGGGCGCCCATGGTTTGTATGGGGGTTTCTTCAAAGATAGATATGGACAATGGAAAGGAAACTGATACAAATGTTTCAACCATGAACACAGTCTCAATGATTTTTGAATTTGATGTTCAGAACATAGTCACATACATGTAGACTTTGTCATACATGTATAAGATTCATTAGATAGGAATTGTTCCATCAAACCATCAATCCTATTTAGAGAGAGTGTGGAATTTCTTGAAGCTCTTAATGAACTGTGGAAACAGAACTCTGTAACTTAGATATTAGGACTGCTGATGACGAAAAACTGGTCACCTCAAACTCATATTGTATCCAACATGATTCTTTATTTGATAAAAAAAATGTTCCCATCTAAATCTCCTGAGGGTATTGTTTAAATTGATATGTATGAAATACAACCTCCATTTTGTTAGAGGCACAAACCTGCAACTGACACAGTAGTACATAGTTCTACAGAAATGACAATAGAACCCAAAAAGCATGAATATATAAATATAATTTTGGTCTATGTACTAGATGTACATTCTTAAGTCATCACCTTTAATCCCCAACATAAATATACATAATTTTCCATTCAAATTTCTATAAACCATAATGCATAGGCTTTTTACAACTGAAACTGTTACAAGCAATGAAAAGTATACACCATATCTTGGAATATTAAAAAATCTCCATACATCCACATACACCAATGTTACTAATGACTTATGTACAGCGTACCAAGAAACTCATTTGCATGTCTGTGAAACCTTCATGATCAGTGACGGCTAACAGTAAAGGTTTCATGAAAATGCAAATTGCCTGGAGCATGATATGCTTGAACCCCCCCCCCCCACCCCCAAAAAAACAACTACTCCGGATCCACAAAGAAGTCATATGCCTTCAGCCTCTGGGTGACCCTATTGTAAAACTCCAGGGTCCATGGACAAGTGGGATTTTCTGGATAAGGCTCATCAAAATAATTGGCCACTACTGCTGGGGTTTTTCCTGAGTACCACTTATAGAAAGCGTCACGGAGATTTGTCCCAGACACAACATAGTCCGTCCATGTGTACGCGAAGGATGTCAGGGAGTGGATATAGCAGGACGGCAGGAAAATTCCGTCTTTTTCTGACTTCCTCACTTGGTACGTGATTGACAGAATTTTCTTATGGTACCCCTCCAGTTTATCCTGCTTTTCTGGACACTGTTCAGGATGACAGCGGAGATGGTAGATGAACCACAGGGACCAGTAGTCGTAGCCAGAGTTGGTGATGAACATCGGGGTCTGCACGTACTTGTACGCGTACTGCGCCATGTAGCACTGCCATTGGGTCTCCTCCGTCTTGTCTTTTATACAGTCTTTGTCTACACCACCTGTAGCAACAACACAGTTAAGATACATGTACGAGTCAAAACTGATTGAAAGTACAGCAATCTTTAATAGCTCCAAACAAATTGGTTCATCACAGTATGTGTTGTGATGATTTAAAATGTGTTGTTCACTGTTGATCACCATTTGTTCTCTATAATCTGTGTCAGTCAGTACAAAGGCATTTGAACTTCCAATGGCCCAAACCAGAAGTAGTAAAACTGCTGACTTCAGAAGATAGCATTCCATTGCCATCAGTACTTGATAATCAAGAAAGGAATTACACATTAAAAAAGGTGCAACAGCCTTAACTTAAATGCTGTGCAATATGTGAACACATTACTCAACAGTAAAAAAGGTGCGACAGCCTACTTAAATGCAATTTAATACATAAACACAACTCAACACTCCTCATACAAACCTGCACAGTGTTGCATGTTGAAGGATCGCTGGTAGAGGATACGGATGTGTTCGTGTCCCGTGATGTTTCGCATGTCAGGGAAGAACCCAGCGTCTGGCAGTGCGTGGTATATCACATGTGCCGGCAGTCTGGTTTTGACATAGTCCGCATGCAGCATCACAGCTAACCCTCCAGCTGGGACAGACACAGAAGAGTTTTGTTTAGAATGTTGAACTGATGTATGTTAGATGTCATTACTGATATTGATCAACAATGTTGTTCGGGCTGACCATTGTATTGCCTTGTTACATTTATGTATAACGTTCAACATTCTATTATGTTTTATTTTATCTATTTCATTGAAATATTTCTATCATTTTGATAAAACAGATAGGATAAAACATACCGTAATAGCATGTTGAACAGCATTCTACAAATGCTTGACAATGTTCTGTAAGCCTGTGAGATATAGTCAAAGTGGGCATATTGATTTAATAGATGGCAAAGTACCAAAGTTTCAAAGTCAATCTGGCTCTCTGAAACAGATGAGTAACAACACAAGACAATGTTTGCACACTTTGCTGCAAGTTGTCACAGACCAAGAACTTTCGTAATAAAAATGCAAATTAAACTCATATTCATAAAGCCTACCTGAGACACCACTGAGGATGACCCTGCGTGCCTGGTCCAGCCCATGGGCCATCAGGTGGTCCAGCAGCGCCCGCAGAACTCGTCTGCCACGGAAGTACAGCTGTTTACCCTCGTGTACCACCACGTCTGTTCTGTTACCTGGGGAGAAATAAACATCATGCCATGGATTATTCATACAACAATACTTTTAAAAACTAACGGGGGTTGCCCGAACTTCGGACGCGCCCTAACATCGCATGGATTTTTTACTGATCTTATTTTGCATAAGTACGCCGTGTTTGTGTCCAATGACTAAGCTGATAAGGAAGGTAAATAACCCAAGTTCATGCACATAATTGTCATTTACATTCAAAACATATGTGTACATATTCATTTCTTGTTTTGTCGAAAAGTAGTATTTTGACAATAATGATGGTAGCGCTGAGTAGAGGGTCACTGCGTAGCTAGACGGCCCGGCACCTAAATATACGACATGTGCCAAGCAGATACATAAGTCACACAGCTATTATACACATAAGAAAAATAACTTCATAAAACACTAAAAATTCGGGTCTTTAAGTGTTTGTTGAGAAGAAAACCGACCAAAGAAAAACAACGTAAACATTGCTGTCGTCTGACGACGTTGTTTTCCCGCCATTTTGGGGGGCCGCGATAGTGGCGAAACGATTCAACGCACAGTTTTGTTACGCTCTAACATGTGATTGGTACCGTCTATGAAAAGGAAACTGAATACAGAGATGGCGAAGATATTTCCCAATAAGTAGACGGAGTATTGTTGATGTCAGCGGTGTCGTTTATTCGTAATGATTTCGTAAGTCGGGCCGTATTCAATACGTACGTCGGGCCGCGTAGTAGCCTATTTCCCGTGGAAACATGAACTGGGATGCGGTAGATATAGCCCTTCTCACATGACGTGAGAAGTGCACACAGTCAAAATTTTCCGGTCAAAAGAAAGCTAGAATATAGCAGACTTCAAGCCTAATTTACATTTCCCTAACTTCATCACTAACTTCCGAAGAGAGCAAAATTACCAAAGCGTAGGAAGTTAGGCACACTATCTGGCGTAGCACTAAATCAGAAGGTACATTCGTGAAAATGTCTCACAGCGTCTTCCGCATGTAACGCGGAGCATGAAGGGCCCATGAACAGTATGAATACATTTTTTGTCCAAGTATGGTCTTTAGATGAATGTGTTCAAAATTCATTCATTAAAACATGACCATTCTCTGGCAACCAGCAATGGAGCGCCGTGAGTTCCAGCGCGTAAAAAACGTCCGATATTCGGGCACCCCCCGTTACATGTGCTATCTGTGCTATGTTTCTAGCCAATTCCTGGCCAAAGCTATCAATCTATTATTCACATACATGTATATACATATTCAGTTCCTTGCATGATGGGATGTAACTTTACAGTTTTGGTAAGTCGAGATCTATAATCACCATCAGTCCCATAGCTCACTTAGAGTGAGTGAGTGAGTGATTGAGTTTGTGAATGTGATTGAGTTTGTGAGTGAGTTTGTGAGTGTGTGAGTGTGTGAGTGAGTGAATGAGTTAGTGAGTGAGTGAGTGATTGAGTGGACATTCCTACCTGCAAAAGAAGCCCCGTCACAATACTTCAACATGGCCATGTTCCAATTGTAGAAGTTAGGGTTAACTGAAGGGGAGTTGGATAGGAAGCCATCAAACCCGAAACTCCACTTGAAGTACTTGGATGAGCCGTAGTCTGTGTGGCTCCGCCTGTAGCAGTCAGGGATGTCCCAACACCAGCCTCCACCTTCCAGGTAGATAATCCAGTTCTTAGTGCCTTTGCCTGTACCTGCACACAAAGTCAAGAAGTGTGTGTAAGATAGTATAACGTTACTCGCTTCAACTCAACGACTGGTATACCATATTCAATGCTAGATAAGTGTAAAAGGCTGCTCACTAAAACGGGCAATATATCTGCTGTATGAAATCTATCCATCTATGAGGTTACTTGATTTTGCCCTCATGTTTGAGTTGATCAGGGCAAAATCAAGTAACCTCAGAGATGGATTGATTTCATACAGCAGATATATTGCAGCAAAGAGGGAGGCTTGTGGACCAAATTTGCTCTAGGTAAATCAACTGTCTCTATGGTTTGCGGTAGATCAGCAGAGATTGGAGCAGAAAATGCCATGCCTTAACACCTTACTAGTAACTGCTCTCCTGAAACATCAGTGTCTCACCTCTCCTTAAGTAGTACCCTGGAGGTGACCCATCCAGACACACAGCACCTTGAGACGTCACTTCATCCTCCGGTAGGACCACCAGGTCTCCGTAACTCCACATGTAATGCAGCACTCTGGGTCTGTAGGAGAGAATCAAGGTCAGATACATTAAATCACTTATTATAGAACAATGTAGGCAAACGTCAATCACTGATGGGCAGAAATTTGAGGGCTCAAAATACATGTAGTCAATACATGGAGCAACCTATTATGAGGTCTGGAGCAATAGCGATGATGTCACGCAGTCACGGTGACGCAGCGGTAGGCAAGAAGCAGGTGGTACATTGTAGGTAAAAGATTAATTCATATGTAACGTAATGAGCAATTTCATCTGTTTAAATAGTTATTTTGCCTATCTGAGGCTTGATGTAAACAAAAACAACGATCGCTCATATTTGAAAAAAAAATGTATTTGACATTGCATAAGAGACAAAAAACATACAACAATTTGGTAACCTAAAATTATACAATACAAGTTCTGGTACAATGTAGTACGAATCATGTACACTTTAAGTATTGCAGAAAACAAGCCCTCCGGGCCTAATGCTTTGTAACATCAAGGACATTATATAATGTCCTTGGTAACATCAACTTAATTAGCTTACTCAAGGAAAGGAGGTTACACCTAGCCCTCCTTGCTCAAGGCCAGTGTATTTGTCGAAGTTGGCTGTAATCACATTTTAACGTCAACACCCCCTATACCTACCTTGGTCCGTGCTGTAAGGCTACCCACACCAAAAACAACGCTGTCACAATAAACACCATTTTGTAGCGCATGTCGTAGCGGAACTGCACCAGGAACCGCCTCCAGGTACCACCGTTGACGGGCCGGCCATTAGGCGGGGCCTCCGTCGCCATCCTCCCGAGCGCGTTTCTGATCTCGTCCGGTGTCGGATTACCGTGCGCGTACCGAGTTCGTGTTGAGCTCATATCATTCTGGGTTAGCTAGGATCTTCCTATGAACTCCTATAAAAGCTTTCAAAACATTACATTACGTTAAAACTTGTATATATGGGTATTAGTGTTTACGTGGACAGACACAACAAATTGGTTACGCCTCTTCCGCCATTTTGAAGTACGAGACTCTCGCGAGACTTCACTTTTTCTCAGAAGTCACGTTCACGAATTTCAGCACCAAGGCAAGACACCACGTCTGGAATGTAATAGACGTTAAGCAAGGACATCTCTCCAAACCTGTACTAAATTGCATTCATTCATGTCTAAAAACTACAATGGTATTCATTCGGAATACCTTTTCTGCACCAAGGCCAGGAATATGCAAAATGCAATTAGTGTGAAATATGATGTGCAACTAGACGAGACACTACCAAGATCTCCCACTTTGAAGAGTAACAACAACAATTATTAAATACTTCCTTATATTTGATAAACAACAACTTGTAGCCTGTCTCTAGCTGCCCCTTAATTGCCAAGACTGCATCATCACAGAATATTGTACATGTGTATTATAAGCAATATATGAGTACTGATTTCTTCAGTGCCAGATATTAGTGGTAGATTTGGCTGATCAATGTACAAGGCCACATTATCTTTTAACGCAACCTTGAAAGCCAACTCAATACCAATGGTATGGACTTCGAGCACGTGAGAGGGGAGAGAGAGAGAGAGAGAGAGAGAGAGAGAGAGAGAGAGAGAGAGAGAGAGAGAGAGAGAGAGAGAGAGCGTCGCCCTTTTCCTGGATGTATTTTCCTGGGTTCCATGACAAACGTTGTCGGTCCACCTGAGTTTAACGATAAGGTTTGACATGGCCACTATGATCGATTTGGGCCATAAACGCCAGCACAGATTCAATTTCCCCCTGGCAAGCCAGGGTAGCACTTAAGAGCTTTCAGCAATTAGACTGCAAATAAAACAATGATGATGAGATGCACAGGACATAACTGCATTTGTAACTGCCTGATCATGACGTTGTTGATTCATGTGGGATGATCAGTGCTAGGACAGTGTTCTCCAGTTCGGACGCCCGACAAGACATTGTATTTTCTCTAGTCGAAAGCGTCGCATTGCTGAAGACATGATATTCAGTATAACATACGACGCATTCTCTTCTGTATTTGACAAGATGATGAAGAATGGGACATCTTTCTTACGTTAGAAGAGGACCGTTTGTCACACGCAAGGGTAGGTAAGGTGTGATTATACATACAGTAGTTGTTGCTGTTGTGTGTGGTTATTGTTTCTTCTGTTGAGTTTTCATTCACGCTGATGAAGTGAGCTAGCGCATTGCTGACTGTGATATGATCTGGCTCACCTCATATCACTACAATAATAGATAAAGATCTATATCTTAAGCTGGCTAAAGCATGTTCGTCCCGTGTTTCATATCATATCGGCTTATTGTAAAATTTCGGGAGCTTAGAATGGCGTATACGTATCTTCGACCATTGCTTGCCTTTCAGTATATGTTTTTGTATTGCCGGTCAAGTTACAATGTACTTGTCGACTCGTCACCGTCCCAGCTACCGTATCAAGTTTGTTTTTATATGGACCTATGATTATGATTGACATCTTCACTACGGAACTACATAGCCCTTGCGGATAAGTATTTCTTTAGTACAAAACTATCAGGTGCTTTCCGATGACCATGCCATTCCAAAGTGTGAGTTTACCCGCATACGAAACCACCGAATGCACATGGAACACCCTATGGCAATATGTTTACAAGAGCTTGTAGCCAAAATTCAGAACAGACAGAATGATACAAATAAGCTCACGGTTTCTTTGTTTCAGCTGTGTAAGAGAACGAGAATCGGAAAATAAATGTCAAGATGCACTCAATAATCTTGTCTCAATATCAGACAGTATCTCGGCATTGGTAGACATTGTGACCTGAAAAACAAGCTTTAAGAAGATAGGAAATGAAATAGACCAAATGTACAAAATCTAATTTGGTACCACACCACTTATGGTTAATAGCTACCCCGGCAGGATAAGGGCATTTAATACAATAAAGACCATCGATATCGTGTCTAATCAGCTAATAAAGGCTGTTTGTCTTACTTGTTCTATAGTCCAAGCAATGGAATTATCCCACGACCTGTATTGCTTTCTAGATTCTTTCATGTCACCTTCAACTAAAGTCAGCCCTCCTTCTGGAATAGGACAAAGATACACTGATTTTGTAAGTTTATTTGTTTGATATTTGCATCCTAACTGAAAAAAAAAAAATTGAAAACAAAAGCTTTCCATAGCTCAACACCTTAAGACCAGCTCGGGTGGAAATGTTTCATTGTATTTACACGGGGTCGTCTGATATTTTACAGTGTCCTGTGGAACTGCGACAATGAAGGCCCGAAACACCTGCAGATCATTTTGGTATGCCGTTGTCTACTACTATCTTCTTCTTCACCGAAGCGCTTCAGCACAATCACAGCCAGGTAAGACCTTACATTTCGATTTGTATGTATACGTATCTTTTGCTACAGACCGAATGTGGCACGGCACAAAGCACAACCAACACTGATGGGGTTGCGTATTCCTGACTTGTCCAATCTCCGTTTATTCGTTACCTCTTGAATGCCCAAACGAATACATGTACATCTTGCAGGATTGGCAGATCCTACTGAATCCGTTCTCTACTGCCCATCTCCTGTTCATCTCGACAACGACAGGGGAACGTTTAGCACTCCCCTTTACCCGCAGAAGTATCCGTCTGACGAACACTGTGTGTGGGAGATATCCGTGGACAGCTCCAGAGTTGTACAGTTGAAGTTCCACACGTTTGACCTGGAGAGCGATGACCTGTGTGGGTTCGACCGTGTCACGGTGTACGAGGGAACCGGAGCTTTACATCATAAGATAGGTGAGAGTCCAAGTGCAACGTACAAGCGGCAGAAACGCAAACTGAACACTATATGGTATTGTAATTTCACCGGGCAGTGTTGGATACACTCCTGGTGATAGACCAGGAATCACACGTTATTTTCTATAGAACCCGAGAGAGAGACTAAGGCCCAATTTACACTTGTTCAATAAAACTGTAGTACTACACATGGTAGTCTACTACTGTAGTAGACTTCAAATTCGCGTCCACTTTACACTCAACACAGGAAGCCTAGCAGGACACCCCACTGTTCCTGATTGTCACGAAACTGTAGTGACCTATTGTGACCTTTGAAAAATCGCGGGAGGGAATTTCAGCATGTTTCTTATTTGTGAAAAGGTAGGGGTTTTATCTGATGCAAAATACTAGGGAAAAGGGCCTGACAGCTCGGTTTTACTGAGAAAACTTAAGAATGACCGCAGATGACCCGAAATGGAACGCGCGATCAGTTCGAATTACGTCAGATCGAACATGGTTGTTGGCTTCGAAGTGAAGTCTACTACCACTGTACTACAGTTTCGCTTTACACCCAGTTCGAAGTCTCGCAGAACCTCCGCCGAAGTGTAGTACTACTACCCCCGAGGTTGTAGTAGACTTCTGCAGTAGTTTTCTTTTTACACCCAGATAAAAGCTGTAGTCTACTACAGTAGTAGACTACCATGTGTAGTACTACAGTTAAAAGGACAAGTGTAAATTGGGCCTAAGTTCTCCAATTCCCTGCAGGTACATTTTGCGGAAGTGACGTTCCGCCTCTACTGAACTCATCCGGGAACTCCATGACTATTTCTTTCCGGTCTGACAGCATCGGAACGTACGGCGGATTTTCAGCAGAGTATACGGCTGTGGAAAGAGGTAAGCTGTCAAATACATAAGATAGCTTATTATTACCATCGAGACACTGTACGTCATATGAAATATTGTGATTATAACTTTGGTAAGAAGACAACAAATTACTTATCAAGATTTTGATGAAAATACACAATGGACCCAATCTTTGCGCTATTTTCCACTGTTGTAGAGACAGCCAACTGCTCGGAAGGATATTACCAGTGTAGTGGAGGGGCGTGTATTAGGTTCCATCAGAGGTGTGATGGAAGCGTGGACTGTCCTGACGAAAGTGACGAACGAGACTGCGGTGAGTGTTTGTTGCTTGTTGCAGTTAAAGTACAAATTTGTCTTCCAGTCATCTGGCAAAACACTTCAGTCATATGGTGGCCACATACCCGATATACCTGTTTACTTCTGCCATTTGTTTGAAATATTAGTGTTTGATACACGTTTCGTGCATGCAAGGCCAAACATACGTATGGTTCAAGCCAAGGCACAGTTAGCCTTTATACCAATAAGCACTGTAGTGAAGAGATATTTTCTCAAGGCAGTTCCTGATATACAAGACATTGTTGAAATGTGAGCGAATACGTACCATTGTTTGTTCTTACACGTCTTGAGGAAACGAAGTTATTTTACTCAATCTAGAATATCTATGAATGATATTCATACTTCAGATTGCAGACCAATGAAGAGATCGTCTGCCTGTGCGGAGATACTGGGTTACCAGCAGATATCACTACCAAACATGTTCGGCCATCACGAGCTGTCGGACATTGACGTCATGCTGAAGAGAGTCGTCCTCAGCACCAGGAACTGTTCACACCCACAGATCAGAGTCTTAGTCTGCGCCATGGCTGCACCAAAGTGTCACATGTCCCGGTACGTGTTCTCACTACACTGTAGACCTAATAACTCATAACTTTCATCATATTGAATACCTATAACGTTACTTCATACTTGCTAGAACGTTAACAACGAAATGTGGCTGGTATGTGTTGTATGGCTTTGCTGCACTTGTGTATTTGCATTATCTGACTGATATATGAAACATATTCAAACAATGTAGACATTGCAAAACAGTAAAGAATCTTTGACAAGTATTTTGAATTTGGAACTAACATGATAAGGTTAACCTGCAACATGTGCGTTTCCATGACTCTAGTCAACAGCTTCCATGCAGCTCCTTCTGTGAGGAAGTTTATGACCAGTGTAAGGAGGGGTGGCGACTACCGACTTGTGAAGAACTTCCTGACAGAGACTGTTGGAACGTCAAGCCGACTACAAGACACGGCGAAGGTATTTCAGATTCGTTGCAACAAAGTCAGACGTGAGATTGGTTCATACCGCGCATACACACACACACACACACACACACACACACACACACACACACACACACATGCGCGCGCGCGATTGCACCAACAGATAAATACACACATACACACTAGCCATTCTTCCTCGCATGGTATGTTCCCTTGATTTTAAGAATACACCCAAATGAGCCCCTTGTGGAATTCTAAGGGTGAATGATTGGTAATTTATTGGACTAACAGAATGATAACGACTGTGTCCTTTCCTGACCCCACAGACTGTTACCACGGGCGTGGCATTAACTACCGAGGAGAGTCAAACACCACCGTATCGGGTGCCCGCTGTAAGAGGTGGAGCGAACAGAGGTCCATCCGTCCCTGGGACTACACGTGGGCAAACCTGGAGGAGAACTACTGCCGGAACCCTGCTGTAGACCTGGGAGAGTTCACTGAACCGTTCTGCGTCACTCAGAACGGCCTAGAGGAGTGCGACATTTTCCCGTGTGGTCGTCACGGTAACAATGGATGTTATAGATGCTTATTAATATTCAACTAATTATACATGAGTGCATTGAAACTTGATATATAACTTTCTTGATTCTCACATCAACAGCTCAATATCATAGTTTTGATTTTTACGATATCATGATCCAAGTAAGATGTCGATTCTTGTAGTCCCTGTTAGTCTGAAATGATACAATGTTTAACCAAAACAGAATATGACATTTTCCTCATCAAAGAAATGGTCAGCAAACGACATCAAGTCATGACTGTATCAGAGTGTTTCTTCAAATTCCTTGTCACACAGTAAATGAGCTTCGGCTGTATTTGTAGTCAGAGGCCGCCCGATTCTAGAATCGACAGAGGGACACGCGTATTTTTCGTCTGAAAATCTCCCTTATTTAAGTGGGCTCCTTAATTTGCGATAAATTGGCCGCTCCCTAAAAATTGATTTATTACTGTCGAATATGACATTCAAAGCTCCCAGACTGGTTGGCCGATCGGTTTTCGTGCTGTGTAACGGGGGCGTAAGCGTCGTTAGGCACTGTCCTTGGTGCTGAAATAGGGGTTCCTGCCATGTGGGGTCGATTTCGTACACACGTGCTGTTCTGCTCCACAGACCAAGGCTGTGAGGATCCAGGCGAACCTGTGTTTGGCACCAGAAAACCTGCTAAAAGGTTCTACAAGTTAGGAGAACGGATCACGTTCGCCTGTCACAGGGGTTACAGGCCTGTTTCTGAACACACCAGTGCAACTTGTGAGCGCACAGGCACCAATGGTACCCGCTGGTCTGAAGGGAAATCGAAGTGTGAAGGTGGGAGTCAGTTTCTTTTTTCACTTTTCTAGAACATATTCAGAAATTCATCAAATTTAACTTTATTAAAAGGACATTCACTGATACACACAACAAGAATACATTTCTAGGCTATATGTGATCTCAAGGTTCAGTTGTGTTAGAAGACGGAAAACGAGCAGCTATTGAGCGTATGTATAGAGTTAGAATCCTGCCTTTATTTCTTTCGTGAACTTAACTTTGGAATGTAAATACTCTTGTGACTTGAGTTTTGTGCCAATGTGTATGAGTGCACTTTGTTTTATGTCAACAACACACGATGTTATCTACAAGTAAACCCAACATTCATATGCTGAAAAACAATCGTTGGGGCTTCAGTCAAGATAGCAAACAGCAGTGTATTTTTATTTTTGATTGTCACATAAAATGTGTCGTCAAAGCAGTGTTTTAGTTAGTTTGCTTATCTATTTGTTTGTTTGTGTGTCTTCATTTCAGTGGATAGCAGACAGAAACTTATAGACGACATTCTGTCAGACAACATGCTCGGCCATGGTGACAAGTTCCATCCGCCCGGAGAGGTCGATATTCAGTTTCGGGCAAACGTGCAAAAAATCGTCGATATGGTACGTCATGTTTCTAGGAGGTCTACACAGATTTATTCCGCACAAACAATACCATTTAACCATTTCATTCATAACTTATACATTGTGCATATAAAATGTGATTTTTTTCGTACAGCATAAAAGATACGAGAACTGATTAGAAAGTGATACCTTTGTCTTGTTCTAGGACGAAAAGAAAGAGCAAATTGTCACTTCTGCCGTCGTTCAGTTTGTAAGTATGTGTGCTGGGTATTTTATGAAATATTCTTGTACGAAATAATGATCACTGATCTGGCAATAGGGACGGAAGCAATTGTGTTTAATTCTCTTTTTCTCTACTGTTATATAACAGTAAAATGATCAATTAGTACCAATACTAGCTTGGTAAGGCATATTAGTATACATGCAAACATAGCAATAGTTTTACTTTTGTCTTTAACGATCAGTATAGTAGCTATGAATCTGTTTCCATTTCCTACCAGACAGGTACATGTACATTTGTATGCTTCTGTAATTTGAAACGTTGGGCCTCATTGAACAGTGTGCATCCTCAATTAATTAAGCAATCGCTTTCTCCCAGAGTTGGAACGACAGAAAACTGATGTGGAATCCAAGGAGCTACCGTCCTGAGATCACTGAACTCTACGTGGACAGCCACGAAGTTTGGACTCCTATTCTGACTTTATCAGGAGAGTAAGTATGCTTGATGATGGTGACGTATGCTTTCGAAATACCATTGTGAATCTATTTTATCATGGATCATGGACATGGATCTAGGTAAAAAGGATACAGAAATATGCGTCAGTTGATATTTGTTGGAATTGATTTTTTCGTAAAAGTTTCTGGTACGTGTGTGCTATATACATATATGTGCAATATACATATGTGTGCTATATACATATGTATATCTGCCAATTTCTATCCTAAGAGAGAGAGAGAGAGAGAGAGATACCAGAATATTAGCATATCAACTCTATGTCCCCATTTGAAATGATGGACGCCATTGTTCTCGCTTGAGACTCCCGCCGTTAATCTCGAGATGCACAAAAAGAGAGGCAGTTGTAACATTATATTATATGTTCCTCCAGTGCGCATGAGGACTCCAGGTACCAGATACCCCGGTCTGCCGTGAGGATTTCCAGTGACGGCCGTGTGACGTGGGAGGTCAACATGTTGGTGAGATCCAGCTGCACCCTGGACCCGTTCTACTTCCCCAAGGACACCATGGAGTGTGACATGTGCTGGAAACCCTCGGAAAAAGAGGAACATATCGGTACCTATCTAACACCTAAGAATTCTCTGTGATTTTTCAATTAGATTAATTTCTAAAAATTCTTATAAGCCAATTGGTGAATTCATGAAATAATCAACCAATTGGAAGGCACTTGTAATATTTGGCACCTGTTTTATTTGCAGTGTGCTCTGCAGCTGGTAACACAGACAATGACACAGCGTTCCTCGACTGCAACGGAAGTTCTCTCACCGAGACCGGGGAGTGGGAAGTGGATATCTCACTTCAAGTCCAAGATAAGAAAAGAGGCTGTCTCCTCTTCCACCTGAAGCGTGGTCATGTGTACCACTTTGCCGTGGTCGTCATCCCCTGCGTGGTCCTCGCCATGCTGATGATCATCACGTTCATGATACCCATCGACAAGGGAGACCGGATCTCGTTCGGAGTGACCATCATCCTGTCCATGGTGGTGTACCTGGTGCTCATCACAGACCATCTGCCGGTCAAGGGGACACTGCCGTCTCTAGGTCAGATATGAAACGAATCACGTCTTCTCTCTTTTTTGTTTGCTAAGGAAATTGTAATTTGCTAAGGAAATTGTGAAAAGCGCTAACCTCCTCCGCAGACTTCATGGAGCAGCGGGGTTTATTTCGGGGGCGGGTAGGGAGCGCTGATACGCGATTTTTTACACGGGCCATGGTTGTCTAATGCCGGCTCGGCGACATAAACCCCTCGGCGACAAAAATCCCTAAACCTTGGCCCGTGTGAGAAAAACGCGTATCAGCACCCCCTCCAACACCCCCCCAAAAAAAATGCTGCCGCTCCAATAAGTCTGCGAAGGAGGCTATGAATTCAAGCACTTGCATTTTAGCCAGATATTGCCAAAATAAACATTTAACGTTACTAGTATTTTTCACAAAACATCAAACGCAAGAAAAGGACAAGACAAAGTGGCGGCGGACTAGCTATGTACAACTTATACCCCTGCCGCCACTTGGACAGCATGGAAAATAGAATATTGAACAAAATAATCAGACATCTGGATACTAGTATTTGTTTTATAAGATATCCGAAAATCGTCCTCAGGCCGTTTCAATAAATTGTCATTTGAACCACAGTACTTTATAAGACATCTTCAGAATATTTCAATATACTAGTACCGTGGGAAAAGGAGGAACTCAATAACTTTATCAATTCGAATCAATGTGATATATAGATGCTGTATCTGAATTGTGCAGTTAAAATGTTCCCTCTACAGCCCAGTGGATCATCCTGTCCATGACAATGATGGGGTTCTTCCTGATGGTGACGGCTGTCATCATGAACATCCACGGCACGGACGGAGACCTCCCGCCCGGAGTCAGGACATTCTTCCTGGTGTTCCTGGCAAGGTACGCTTTTCCCTTACTTCGGAATCAAACATGCGATTTCCTCTGCCTTTAGATGATCGTATGATCTTACCTTGCATGAAATCAGCTATCTATATATATATATATGTTGACTCACAAATGCTTTCAATTTAGGGCAAAATGAGTACTTGCTAACTATCGTCAGCAGAAAGATATCGTCACCGAAGTATCCTTACCTTTCGTTAGATTTGTTAGAAAGAACCAGCAGTTGAATAACTTTTACACAACCCCCGCACGAGGAGAACAAAGATGGCGGCCTTCTAAACCACGAAAACCACATGCAAGATGGTGACCTTTATCATCTTGTTATAGACATATACTGCACTGATGTACAATCTTTTCCACAGGATGCTGCTGATGGGGAACCTTTTCAAGGGGTTAGAACGGTACAGAATCGAGTCCCGCAAAGGCAGCATGTACAAAAAGCACGGAGGAGGACGTCATTCCTACCCTTTTACACGGACGGAAGAGCATAAGCGCAAGATACTACGAGCCGAGAAGAACGTCCCACCAGACCCGGCAGCTTCGAAGACTGGAGACGCCATCTCGGCTTCTCTTGAGCTGCAGAAGAGCATCAACGACCTCAGTTTCAATATTGAGATGCTCCGGTCTGGCATTGCCATGATCAAGGCTACTGATCAAGGGCCAGAGGAGGACATAACTCAGCACACCATGCTGGCCAGAGTTCTGGACAGGATGTGCATAGTCCTGTATGTCATCATCCTTGCTGGATCGGTCCCTTTTATTCTGCATCATAGATAAATAAGCTGGAGATTCAAAAGTAGCAAAACGTTGTCAAAATGGAAAGGAAACCGGTTTGAATCATGGTGTTAAATTGACATTCTAAACCGGTTTGGTGGCAAAATATTTAGTTTTAGTTTTGTCTGCGGAAGATTTAAAACATGGTAACATTAACAGAAGGAAGGATCAGGTACGTGTTAATTGTAAACGATACATACATGTACATATAGCTTAAAGAAATAGGAACGGCAAGTCAGTGCGTGATACCGCCAAGTTTGGGCATAACGTTAACGTAAATAAGTCTGCGTTTATCTTGTAGAATAATATCAACCAGTAAAACATAAAAGAGGAACGTCCATCTCAATTTGTTATACACGAGTACAAGACAATACAAGACTACATTACACTACACTACACTACACTGCACTACACTACACTACACTACACTACACTACACTAAACTTTACTACACTAGACTATAGGCTAGACTAGACTAGACTAAACTACACTAGACTTTGATATATCATACTACACTATACTATACTCTACTATAGCACCATACTCTATGAAACGCAGCACTAGTATCTATTTGAATTGTACATGAATACAATTGACAGTACCCTAGATCATTGTAAACTATGTATGGCCTTATTGTGTGTATCGAAATTCCTTGCATTGTATACAAATGGACTATTCTTTAAAAATTGTCGCATTGCATGATCATCCGTGTTGGCCCTGGCAAGGCTAGGTACGCTGCATGTCGTCTTCACCGGAACAGAATATAATGTGCTTTATGCTGACAACATTTTCCATGTTATTGTCTGAACAGGCTTACATAGAATTTACAAGACTAGATTATTGCTCGCAAAAACTGATTACAGAATTGTTGGTAGAAGCAAGCTCTAAATAAACTGGATTGCACGGCCTGAAGTTTGGCATGTAATCGCAAAGTGGCGTCTTGTCGACATTCTTAATGATCGTCAATGGCGAATGTCTCCCTCTATCATAGCACGCCAACAATAACCCACAGATCGCCTACATGTAGAGCAATATCAACTGTCCTATCGTTTGACTTTTTATCCCCCCGGACCCATGAGGAGAAGAGCTAAAAGCAAACGATGCAGAAATGGGAGTTTTTCAATCGATATGTAGGTCAGTTACCGACGCATATAATCACAAATGTATCCGACACAATGATAATGGAAATGTCATGACTTGCCGGTGGGGGCGCGCTCTTTGTTTTGAATGTCGTCCGAGATATACTATCAGTATTTCTAAACCTATGGGGCCACAATCATATCTATGGCTGAGGATTATTTCAAAGGATATTTCAAGAGATGTTCTTAGATCTCCTACTGATGTCAGGTCAATTGTCAAATTTTTCTACCCTTATGTCATCTCTTGTTATGTCAGGTTATTTTGAAATTTCCATTGACCCTGCGTATATTGGCAGAATGAAAAAGCAACTGTAGACGCAATATACCCACGCCAATAAGGGAATATTAACAGAAATTGATATGTGCCATGCCCCAATTTAGTCCCTTTTAAACGACTGTCCAGGCCTCACATAATCACATTATCATTCAATAATTTCTGTTCAATGCTTACCAAACGAATTTGGAAAGCCGAAGAAACATCGGCAAATACCAAATGGCTAACGTAACGTAAACACTTATTTGTAAAGACACTCAGTTGTTAGGAGGTGAAGATGTGCCAATCATTGAGCTATATATTATCTATTCTTAATGGATATTGGTTGGTATCCTTAATCTAAACAGAGAGAAATGCAAGTTATCTTCTGTCAGAACTAGAACGACAATTTTTAAAGGGGGATGAAACACCCCTGTCAAAAAGTCCTAGGGAGCACACCCTAGCCAAAAAAAGCCAGTGGGAATGGCCCCTGTAACACCATGTTAGTAGGAAGCACACTCTACCAAAAAAGCCAGTGGTCCCTGTAACAATATGTAACTGTAAATATGTTGTTGTGCTAGCTCTATGTACTGATGTATGTTTGAATAGATTTATTTAAGAAAAAAAAAAGAACGACAAGTTTGGACGAGAGCCAAACTAGCTGACGTTATGTTCCTACCTACCCTGGTGAAAAAAGGCCCCCAGCTATATTTTCCTTTCACTGAATGGTATGAAACACAACACTATTTTCACGTGAGAAATTTGAGAAGTTATCGCTCAACAATTAAAGAATCGATCACAGACGGCAATAAACAAAGGTGTTTGCATGTCAACATGGTTGAAAATCGGTACGCCCGTATTGTGCTTGAATGGTTCGGTAAAACTTCACAATAGAGCGAAATGTTCCGCTAACTTACACCACAAAATGCGCAGAAAAGTCACTCATGGGTCAACTGATAACAAAGTACGATTCTCTGACGAAAACAAATGCAGCGAGGGTTTAATCCTACCGTTGTGGAGCGGACTACTAAGTACTATACTGTACAAAACAGGAGAAAATTATGTTAACGTTACGGAAATTTGCCGATCTACGTGAACAGGCAGCATATATTGTCAAGGAATTAACATGCCGAAACCATATATTTGTACCTTGTACGTATTTTTCTCACGTGTACGGCGTATAAGCCCCCTACAATAGACCATGCTTGTGTTCTAAGTGTCTCCAACAGAATTGTGCCGTAAACAGACGGCTCGTGTTTCAAAATATTTGCGAACGTGCTCCGCCTTGCGTGTGCCCTTCTCACCGCATGGGCTGAGAAAGAATGACCTATAAGAATCATTCAGAACAACATACCGTTAAAAAGCCCCCCCCCCCTCTTGCGAATTACGGTTTAACCCTTACAGTTTAGTCCTGAAACTAGCTTTGGATGGAATGTCCCTTAAGCTTAAAGTAATATGGGTCGATAAATGTTTCATAATGGTATCTACAACGTTGTCTACAACATAACAAAATATAACGTCGGTTGTTAACGCATTGGATAAAACACAGACGGCCCAGACAATACACGGAGTAGACGACTGACCGTGTTTTGCTGCTCTTTGGCCATGTCAAGAACACGTTTTTGACAGGTACATTGTCTAGAGTGGTTCTGGAAATTGTGGCGAGTGCTGTTGAGGTGTAGGTATTGTCCTTGTTCACACCGCGGAAAGATAGGAGAGGGCACATCCACGTGACAGACTACTCCGTGACCTGGTAACAAATCACTTCAAATGGATCAGAATCATCCCCAAAGATTACATGTTGCAGATAATTAAGCCTCTAGGATGATACCTTAAGACCATGGCATCTTGTATTTCGATGATAGAATTCTGAGGGATGAGCGAACAATAATGATGAGAGTATTGTGTGTAGAGTGCCCTCTTGTCAATGAGGCGGATATGGGCATACACAGTCCACCAATGGCGCGCTCGCCTTGCAACTCAAGTGTGGGACTTGGCAGCCCTTAACTAACGGGAGTTGGACGTTCTTTTATCCCGCCACGGTGGCAGTGAAACATTTACCTGACGACACACCTTCGTGTAGGTGTGGATAAACCTTAACGTGGGGTTTTCACCCTGAATCAGTCTTCTACAACAACCCTATAACGATGACCTACTTCGGAGTCAACTTATCGTTTGTTATCCTTTGTTGGTTATCATTATCCGACCAATTTCCGACGAGGTGACTGATTGGTTCGCGACCTGCGGATCAGCTTGGCCCCAGTCGTCACCAAGAAGCTATCGCCACGCATCGCAGCCTTGCACCGAGGAGGTAAAAAGCTCGAGGCGTTTTTTCTCTTCAAAACATCAAAACATCGTCCCGTGTGATCAGTAGAGCAAAGGAGTCGCCGGGCGAGGTCCCGGCCTGCTGTGTAAATAGGGGAATAGAAAGTGCGGCCAGCTGTCGGGGATGTGTACATTGGCGTGAGTCATCTTCAAGGAAGAAAAGCCATTCCGAGAACACTTCATCTTCACTAGGCCATAACACTGACGCGCGGTCGGACGCTGTCTGATCGTAAACCGTAAGAAACTAGTATCAGAGTGGGAGCCACTACTTTCACGTGTAGGAGGTGTGCGTGTGTTAGTTCCGGGTAAATATAGAGTGCAGTCTGGGACGAATAGCTAAGTGTGCACCCAGGTGTTGGACAGTTGTAATCTCGGCGGGTGACAAGAGACACTCAACCGAAGGTTCGACAATCTTCGTACGGCCCGACGTTTACGGCCATCTGCCGCTCGGCGTGTGGCGGAACTTAACGAGGCGACCACCGCACTGCCGACATCTGCCGACGACGCCGTACCCATCGGGGCAGGGAGAGGTCGCCCGCGACCTGGGAAGAAACGCTGCCGTGCTGGAATTTTCTGTCTCAGAGCGACGCTAAAGGAACTCTAGTCTGCTTTTGTTACAAGCTTAGCCGTTTTGTCTGAGAAAATCTCTCCCTCTCTGAGGTATTGTGAGAGCAGGCAAGGTCGGTGACTTCGCTCCACAGGTGGTTGGCGACAATTCTACCACACCCCTACATTTAGAATGGACCAGTCCAGACCTGTACAGAGTGATTGGCCCGTGTAAAGTGACCCCGTCTGTGTAGGGGTGCTCGTTACAAGAAGCCAGTCTGGATACTGAGAACACGACAAGACGTCGTCGCCGTCCGTAGGAGGAAACGTTAGCCGTTGGTCAGTGAATCATCGCCTTGTTTTCCACGCAGCTGCGCAGCGCAGAGGTGGACCTCAGTCTGGAATACGAAGTCACGAGCGTCAGACGACAACTCGAGCGACCGTAACCAGCCAGTCGGATCCGTCACCGCCTACTCGCGACACGTAACCGCAAAGGTTGAACCGATCCAGTCACAGAGAGCCAAGCGGTGGTAGAGAACAGTACGATACAACGGTGTCTGAGTAGATCAAGTATTTCTGACAATTTCCAGGCTCTTTTGACCGAGCAGACTTTGAGACTACAAAGCTACAAGACTGAACTGCAGTACTGTAGTGTACTGTAGCGAGCTACAGACGAACAGTGGTGGACATTTCCCTCAGGACAGAAGAAAGACAGATTGAGCAGACGACAGAACAGAGCATGTCTGTGAGAAGCGACACATCCAGGACGACTTCTGAGGGGAGCAGTATCACCATGGACGACGTGTCATCCTACTGCAGCTCGACGGAAAGTAAGTACAATGTTTTCTCTGTTTCCTACTAGATTCTGCGGGGGGTGTTTACTGTAAACTTTAGGGAACGCCATACCTGTGTACATGTACTAAGCTTTCCTTTTGATGCGCTGTCCATTGTGGTTGTTGCTCGATGGTTTTAAATGATGTACCGGACTTGAATGTTTAACACCTCTGAGAATGGAAGAGGTAACGTTACAGTAATACAATGTCATCCGCGGTTATATCCCTGCGGCTTGGTCTTTATGCTCCATCAAGTTAAGGTGTGTTCGTCGCTCAGTCGTATCCCGATAAGATAACACTTTTCGGCCGACCACGTCTATAAAATGGCGGGGATTTTTTGACCAAATGACGAGTACCGCTCCCTTCAAAACAATTCTGGGAACTGTCACCTGCCTACTTGTTCTGACGTCGCAGGGATTTCTTTAGTGGGTCAAATTTCCCGTAGATAATTAAATTTTCTCATCAATCTCGTGTCAAGAAGAAAGTAATAATAACAAGGTATTTGTTACAGGTAATGGATGCTTCGATATGACAAATGATATGATCTAATTGTTGTATACATTGCGGTGTTACATTTCCACGTATTGTATGTTTGACATCTATGAAAGATATGCGCTTGTCACGGAAGGAATAGGACAATTCGGTAGCTTCCATTGTTTGGTGCATTTTTTTTACAATTTCTAACGACGTCCGCATTAGGTGCTATGTACACGTGTGAGAATACACGGATTTAATCTGACAACTACAAAATACAGAGGATGTAGCTGCCTTTTGAATTGGCGTGAATACGTCACACGGACGTCAATGTAATAAAATCTTACAAAAACAATTCTCAGACACTCGTATCTTGGAATACGGGAGCGTGTTAACTTCCTCACGTGTACTTTTCCTGTACGTGCAAAGACAGTCGGCCATCGAGGAACATAATCGAGAAGCATGAGAAGCATCTGAGACAACATTCTCACGAGGATCTCTAGAATTTCTAGGAGCGGACCGTTTTGTTTTTCTTTTCAAAACTACCGTGTGTGACATCTACAAAGTGTTAGGGTATCGTACGTGTGGTGTTGTAACGCTATCCAAGATGACGTCACTGCCAAGTGCGGCAGGGGATGTTTACGTCGCACCAGGTGAGATTTGTCATCCACCTGAGCGGGGTGCCACAACAATGGGCATTGTCCACTCCTGACAGAACCTACACATGACCTCCGACATCCTGACGTGTCAAGTTTCGGGTCGCTTTTCCTCAGGGGTTCAATGCCCTCAAGACTCAAGTGTTTCCGTCTGATTTTACGCACAAATTACGTCACTAGCGACAGGAGATATGGTTTCATATTGCACCCTTGCCTGTCAGCATGTCACAACGCATTTTACACACGTTGAGAAATCTGTACTTCGTATAACAGCAGCTTAAAAACATGGAAAATCATGGGAAAAAGAAACTTGATCTTGTTCTGAGGAAAAGTCCACCACGCGGGGGTCCATGGGACGACTTATTGATAAAATGACCTTGTGTGGCCACCGTGATGACCTCTTACAACGCTCGGCCATTTGTGGTCTGATGTTGACCTTTTAGTCGTCTCATAAATTTCACACCCTCCGTCAGATTCAAGTTGTGAAACCGTACTGAATTCTATCCAGACCACGGGATAAATTCAAACCAAGGAAGGCGTACGATGTGAAAGTCGCTGCAGTCGTATGGATCATGTCTAATTTCACAACGTCGTAAAACAGTAAAACTGTCAAATAAACCAAATATTGACGCTGCATGAACACAACAGGATGGTGTAAAAGCCTACCATAAGGTGCCATAGACCGTTTCTTTGCTTTTCAAATTCACGGCCGTGGAAAGAAACATCTGGTGGGGTTAGCGTTCTCCGCAGGGTAAGACTGGGTAGGGTGATGACGTCATCCTATAACGGTAAATCCCACTCCACTGACTAAACCGGTATCGAGCTTCGGTGAGTTAGTAAGAACGGATTCCGAGAAAGGATAGAGACAGTTTGACCCCTTTCAATTAATGTTTGTAGTTATATCATCCATACCCTTTCTTTGATTTGCAGTAACATTTGCCATGTCCCGTTGTGTGCGTCTTTCTCTATCACACACACACACACTGTGAGCTAGGTACACACCCACGAAATCTGAAGCACATTGGAGTTGTCTGTAAGTAATGTACTGTTACCGTGACTTGACTTTGTTCGATATAAAACTATCAAATGACAGCTATAGCGAGTGAACTGGTACGTGGTCTCATATTCCACTTACATGTAGAACGTGTGGCAGTAAGGAAATGAAATAAAAAGAAAGATGTTTGAGGGGATTTCAACAACTCATACAGGGATGACAGTAATTGGAAAAGAAAGGAAAGAGATCATAAGAAAGATGATTTCAACCCCTCTTCAACTTTTCAAAAGAAGGACACTCGCAAACAAACAAACAAACAAACAAACACATTTTTTGACACTCATTGTTGACCCTTTTAACGACATTTCTGCCTATACTCAAAATAATAACAACTCTTCGTACATTTACTTTTGTCTAAGGAAAGTGACATCTGGCAAAATATTGGGGAAGAGGTCTGAACCTGCATACCCCCTGGAAAGTTTGTAGCGCGACAGCTGAGTAAAAATCGACCCGCCCGCATTCCTTTCTTAAGGGCTTATTGCGACAGCTGGGGGACAGTGAAATGGTTGAGCTTATGCGTATTATGTTTATGTACATTTTGGGGTTAAACTTGCAATGTTGTATCTCGAATGTCTGTAAAACTATTCTAGGACATGTATTTGTAATGTGTGGGATGTACATTTACACAAACAGCTGAATATCATTATTTACATTGGCAATTCTTAAAAATCACGCGAAAAGCATGTATTTCTTGATGTTTTAGTTTCTAGTGTGTAAAACGTCCTTCAACCGTTTCGGTAGGCTGATAGGATCCAGTAGGGCTTTGTTTTCCTCCAACCCGGGTAGCTGCGGGCCTGAACTCTGTCAGTCTCCCAGACAAGAGACGTTTTCAGCGTATTGATTCACTAAGACCTTGGTCGCTTTCAGGGCTAAATAGGTCTTTGTACAAGCAAATACCCTCTCATTGTACCCGTGTACCCATGGCAGTGAAAATGGTGCGGTGGCGAACTTGTAATTCAGTGCATTGTGAGGTAGACTGCCGCTTTTGTTGGTCTAAAGAATATCTGTCGACGATTTTTGCATATTGACGACACACAACTCTAACTAGAAGTAAAAGGGTGTTGACATAATGGAATCGTATGCACATAGATGGTATGTATTCTGCGTATGTTCTACGTGCGCAAATTTGACACAGACATTTTCAGTCTAACGGTTCTTTCAGATGATGGTTAACTACAGTCGTCGTCACTGCATTTCTATTGCCGTCGCAACATTTACTTTTTTGCTTCAAAAAGAACGCCCAGTACAAATTGCTCAGGGGAATCATACAATAGATCGTACATTTTAGAGGTCAACATTTGTGTGAAAACATTTGATTCTGACCGTTGGATTGACCTTGCATTGTGTCACATCCACCGGCAATTTTGTCTGGAGTCGTGGGGAAAATTGCCCCCTATTCAGCCCTATAGCCGGTCTTAAGTACCCACAAGACCTTTATACAGCATTTTAAAAAGAAGGGTCACAGTGGTCAGCGTTGGCCTAAGCGGTTGAAATTGGACCCTGCGTACTTTGAACTTCTCAGTCCCGCCTCCATTCTTCCAGTTCAGGAATTCTGCCCGCCCTGTGGCCCCTTCTTGGGCGCGGATTGACCGCGGTAAATCGGAGCGTGGCCCTGGAAAGACCCTTGTTGAGTGTGACGAACCGCGGGTCAGCCCGTTTGATTCAGAACCGTGTTGGTCGTCTGTAATTAACCACCATTTCCCGCGCAATTACCCTCCCCACACCACCTCACACACAAAAGGAGCGACACTTCAAAAATCCAGATCGAGTATGGAGAAAAAAGAAAATGGGCGCCATCCATAGGTAGTCTCACACCTTTGATGTCCGTATATCATTTGTAAACAACTTGCATCTGTCTCGTTTGAGCCGTGCTGACCAAAAGTGACCATATGTCCAGTCGTAGATACTTTAGTTTATTGCAAATACGAAGTAGAAAAACGGTAAAATTGACCGCCCACCGCTTATGTGGCAGATCGATCGACGACTGCAAAAATTTTCTAACGTTTCAACCACTGTTTAAGGATTTCGCAAATCTTTTGGGCAAACATTCGCTAATCCTCCAAAACGGCGTGCACACAATAAACATGTTCTTACGAACGCCGCATTGCGCTCAATAGCCTGCACCTGTACACTCTTTTGCGCTGAAGAAACTTTGAAAAGATTCTAAGTCCGATAACTTCAAAAGGACAATCTATGTTGTTTAGGTCAACATTTAGCAGGTGAAAAAATGGCAAAAACAATTTAAATTTCTTTGGGGTGCGCCACAACTGGCCCGCAAGGAATACTTCATTTGTGAGGAGAAACATAACTCTCTTTGTGATACAAACAGACGACTAACCTTTGCTTTATTACACACCCGTATACAATCTAGCAGTCTATACATTTTAAGATTCACAGAAAGAACCAAAAACGACTAAAATCTATTGCCATCGAACAGGCGTAGCCTCCGTTGCAGAATCCCTCCGGCTGTTTCCTTTTGAGTTACCGTTCATGTTTTCTATTGTTGGCAGGGAAGGAGCAATAAAAATAAAAAAGTGCAATAAAAAACGTTAACTTAAAAGAAAACAACCGGGAGTCTGCAACGGAGGCTAGTACAAGCGAATATGTGCATGAGACTATGCTCTTACCGCAAGAAGCTCTGCGACCCCATACAATGATATATGTGACACAAGAAAAGCTCTCGTGTCATTTGGTCTCGGCGTGTTTTCAAATTTCTACCGACCATCTGCTGAAATCTGCGCACGCGAAACGTGTGACGTTCGGACATGATGATTGAAGACGCAGAACGTTTTGATGGAAATTGAAAGAGAAGACAACAACGTGGAATCACGTGGACACACACAGGGCGCGCAGCTGCACACTTCCAGCATCAGCATTGTGTTCTTTAAATGTGCGACGAAGGGGTCAACAATAACCATTTTCTATCGCTTATCTGCAATTTCTGAAATTGGACATTTTAACAAAAAACATTCAACTGCACACAAGTACAGTACATCACAAATTCATCATAGATGTACAGCCTCTCAGAACGCACAGCAAAGCTTACTTCTTCCCATATGCCCGTCTGTCCTAGTAATAAAATAGTCCTTAAAATGCGGTCGTGCGAAACATCGGATTCAAAATATCGCGTGCCTGACGAACGCCCGACATTAAGACTCAGCAAATGGAGCGAAAATCTTTAATTTCATCCTCATCTCAAATAGGCATGGGGGCATTTCATCGCACGTACATGTGTGCAAGAAGATGATATGAATAGAGACGAGTTAAGCACGGTGAGTTAAGGAGATGTTGAGCGTGGTCCTTTACGTAATTGTCGGTAAAGAGAAAGTATCCTTTTTGCTCCAATGCAACGTATGGAATGGTTTAGCAGTACCACAAAGACCGGCACAGTGGCCAGATACACTTTGTTGCCAAAACAAAATGACAATAAAGCGACTTATAGCCTCCTTGAGCCGACCAAGTTCATGCCCTGTCTAAAAACAGGTTCCAAATTCAAGGAACTGTTGTTTTAGTGACTCTAGAAGTGTCGCCGACGTGAAGCGAATGTTTTTGAACGCGCGCAGGGGGGATAAAAATAGGAAAAGTATAAAGACCTGTGTTTTCAACATATACACTGACTTCAATACTTTGTTTGCAGAAGCTAAATCTCAATTACATACAAGTCATACATAACGTGTTACATAATTGTGCTCCGGTACAACTTGTCAAAGGTTGATGGACGGTTGATTTTACCTACATCTATTTTTAAAGTGTAAAAACAGCACAAGAAAACTAGGAAAACGACCTCTAGATCATAGGCTTTGTGTACGCATAATGAGTGCACTGTGCTTTCAGTGAGTCCGATGATTTGATTCTTAGTATGTACAACCGTTCAACATAGAGTGGGCTTATGCGGCAGTCTAAAAATATCACTTTATTCGCTTCCCAATATCACACGAATTTAGAAAAAGGAACAAAGCGTGTGGATTTCAAAGTGATTTTTAAACTATTTTCACGTTATTAACTGAATAGTTCTTCGGAACTTCTTCCCCCAAACCAACATCGTTATGATTTTGTATTTTCATCTATTTTCGGCATATTGAAAAGACCTTATCATACACTTCCTGGCTCCTGAATATCATCTCAATCCTGTGTACCCGCCAGACTGCAGCGGTCTAATTATTTTCCTCTCATTCCCGTTTGATGTGCGCCCGTAATGCGCGTGTCCCTCCGCCTCAAAGCTGCAGGATCCTCCGCCAGATGGTCTCACGAGTGTTTCCTGCACGCTCTAATCTACAACCACAAAAGAACCTATAGATTGGCGCCTCTGCAACCGATACATCAACTTCAACACTTTGGCCGCCGAAAAACTCATCTATCTTCCATTTCTGCGCCGTTTGAGTTCTATGGGCGCATTTGGCAACACTCCCCAACCCCACCCCTGATTTTTAATGGCTTCAGCGTGCGCCGCCTTTCTTTGTAAAGAGGAAAAACCATTCTTTCTAACTTCAGCTATTATTATACCCGGCTGTTCTTTCTAACTGCTATATATCTCAATTGTATCCACATGTTGTAAGAAACAACGTGCCGGCAACATTTCAATGATTTCATGGTTTAAGGGCTCGCTTTTTGTTAGAGTTTTAGTTTGAGAAAGAACACAGGTGCAGGATGCATACCCTTTGTACTTTATGTCGGGAATTATACATGGTATACGTTCGGTCAAAAGCGAAGTAGTTTCTAAGGTAGTTTCATAGAAAATGCTGTCAGCCTTGTTTCATTCCATGCATAGCTCCTGAGATTTTTAAAGAGGGACACAGTTCTCAGGCTCTCTCGTTTCGAATTCTTTTCACCAGTTGTCTTTATTGACTATTTCACCCTTGAAAACGCCGCGAGTACATCACAAGTGGTTCCACTCCACTGGTGAGAACATAATGTTTGACGCACTGCTCCAAAAGACTGCCGTATTTTTCCGTATTCTTGCTCCCTTCGTTCCGATCCGGTAGCCAGGACACAGTGATACATAGACACCCGTCCTATGGTCAGTTGGAAACAGAATTAGCAATATCCTGCCTATTTTTCTCCCATTATGAACGCAATCACCTTAATCGACCTCTCGGCCTGAAGAGGGTAAAGCAGGACCGATGTCCTTTCAGTGCGGCTCGGGATCCTATTTCGCGTTTTCAGCGCGTCAATAGAGCGTCAATTGTCGGCTCAACAGGCAATTAGAGGCGTAAACGTGCTTAAAGAGGGACGGTGAGTGGTGTGAAAGTTCCTACTTTAGGGGACCTTTTTGTTGGATATTCGATCCCGAAGGCTCAAATCCGACCTGTGAATGGGGAGCTACCTTGGCATTCTTTCCCTGTAGAATATTTTACCGGTCTTCAGATTACTGCGCGGTAAACGGAACTGTCGTGCAACATGTGTGGCGGGATGAGGAAATCTGGTAACATTTCTCACCACAAGTACGGCATATGTTACTACTAGAATTCACCATCAAATACTTAACAGTAACATAAGGAAGTTTATGACCTCATATGCATAAAACTCGACGTTTCTTGTCTTTATAGAATCGCATTCGGTGCAAATACAATGATTTTGAGGAACAAAAAAGACTTTAACCGTGCATATTATCTGTACCGATGCATTCAATAGAGGGATACAGTGAGACTGATGTTGTAGCATTTTGCCTCACTACATTGTCGACATGTCAAGCAGGTTTTCTATGCATGTAATCGAAGGTTAGACTAGATGTATCATTCTACTTTGAAGAAAAAAACTTTATTCAGTAGACCGATTGCATGACGTGCCGCGGACAGAACATAGGGCTCAAATATCAAGGACTGTGATGAAAGTGTCGAAATCAGAGAGAGACAGATCGGGTACTGTCATTCGGACCACTTAACGGGAAGTAAGAAACCTCGGTGTCCGTCGTTACTCGATGATAACGTGAGCTGTCATGCGCCATATGTGCTTGTAGCGTTACGACAATGAGGTTAAATAACCTCCTCTACTTAGACTTAGACGTAGCTCCCGTGTCCTTGGTTACGACGGAATCTTTCACATATCTGATTTGATCCCAATATCAGGTCGGAGACTTCTGTATCATGTTTCTTACACAAACACCTGACGTTCGTTCCAAAAATATTACCAACGTTGAGGAAATCATGAATAAATAAAATGTACTTTCCTAAATTCCCTGTAAATTCCCTGACAGGAAATTGAAATATACATATAACTTACAGACTCTCCAGTAAGAAGAGTCTAGAACCGCTTTTATTGCCTCTCGACTGGAACAAAAGAACAGTTGTATATGGCGCCATTTTGTCTAATAAACCAGTTGGGATAAACTGGGTTAACCGCACTTTGTCCGTCTCTCTGCCGCAGTAGGTTGAACTCATTGACCGCACGGATTCCCCCTTTTCACCTTCAATATCACCAGAAACAACAGCGGCGGATAAAACACAAAATTGATCCCGACTTTTATTCCACATTTGCTCTAGATTTGTTTCCTGTAGCGGCTGTAGGTAGTGATGCATAATGTCATAAACTCAGGTGCTCGGTACTCTCCAAACGGAGGAATGGGTCCAGCTTTTTTTTTTTGCGTGTTTTCTTTTTAGTATGGGTTGGCGAGATAAAGAAAACGTAAAAAAGACAAAATAGAAAATAGAAAGCCTAAAAACACGTCAAAAACTAGCCGGACTCATTCCTCTCCTTGGAGAGTAGGACCCCCCATCGCGGATGGTACAGAGGAAAGAGGAGACGGGTTCTCTAAAGGGCTGTGGTTAAATTGAGTTGTCATGGGCCGTATGTGACAGGCGAGAGACAGTGTCTGGTGTCAGCGTGTACAATAAAGTTACTACCATAGCTACAGCTCTCAAACGTGAAGACAAAAAGATCTAGTTTCAGTTTACTACGACAAAAAAGCTTATGGTATAATGGGAATCGAAATAGATGTTGCAAGAGTATTGCGATTTAACAAATCACCGAAATCAAGTTGGAAAACTTCCCGATTTTCCTTAACATCTGCTCGGATATTATCACACTATCATACAATAGAGAACCCCAACTAAGAATGCCAACGCTTAAACCTCTTACCTTCAAAATAGGATAACAAAGGGACAAAATCAGGACCACACGCGTGGGGGCTTAAAATACCTCTGACTTTGGCTGATCTCATTCCTGACATCTTTTAGTAAACTGTAGCTATAGAGACTCCTGACCCTACTCAACTTCACTGTTTACTTCTTAGATGTATTACTGTTAAGAACCGAGCAATGCCTCTTTAAGTTCGGTAAGTCTCGGCAAGCTCCGTGATCCGAGTTCAGCCGAGTGGAAACAATTCTACGATGTCCCCGAGTCCTGTCCTTGTCACTACAGATTACTAAGAGAGATTTTACCCACATCGTAGGATTTGTTGTGTTTATTTTCTTCCTTCAGTGTATATGAAAAAACATTTCTCTTTAAAGCATCACATACAAGAGTGACGTCCAGCTCCGTATATGCAATTTAGTACAGTGTTCTTCGTTGAACTATATGGCAATTGATGATAAGCCATTCTTGCACCTGCTATCTGCTTTGTGTACACCCTTTGTTGTTGGCTATCTTGAAAACTGGCTTGAAAAATGACGAAATACCGCAATGAAACTGTGTCGCCATATAACGTCTATTCGCTTCTACTAGCACCATACTTTACTTAAGCAGATTACAATGTCGTCACGTACAGAGGATTATACTGTGGTCGGTTGGCAAAGTTTCTATTGTGTCGAAGTAAAGCGCTTGTTGACAAGTCTACTTGCAGAATTGTAGCGTGGATGAAACCGCATTTTCGCGACGCATTTTTTTCTCTTGAGTCGTAGTCTTGTTAAGTCAGCCGCTCTACGCTCTGTTCTTGAGGACTTTCCGTCGCCATGGAGACGGATTACTTTAAATTCTTGTGCACTGGCTATGCAGGGAGGAGTGCCGGTCCTTTGGTCGAGGCAGGGGGAAAGAACGGTTGTTTCTGCATCACCACAGTGTGCAGCAAGATGGCGTTTTATTCAAAACGTACTTGTTGATGTTGGAACCAACTATAAAAACAAGCATTCTTGGTCTTATGATAGTATACTAGTGCGTCATTGGTGATTCGAAGAAATTCCCAAAAATTCTTTGCCAAGGTTTGCATTGTTGTTAGATAACGCTCTCTATCCTTTTCCTCATTCTCTCTTTCTTTGTTGTTCATTTCCAAAGGAGTTAACTGAAATCATTTCCAGTTCAGTAGAACGTCCTTACAGATTAATCGAGGCGGCATTTAGTGTAGCAACGAAGAAGTCTAAAGACGCTTGGAAACCAACGTTAAATCTGTCGATGATTTTTCCACGTTTCCAGTACAAAAATGCTTCTGATTTTCGAAACCAAACCACCAGGTTAATATGACTTGCACAGGAAAAGTGCAAGTTAATATACAAATGATTCCTTCAAGTACGTAGTTTGAGCCTGACAAGGTCGATTTAGATGCTGACATCTGGCGGACTATGGGCCCCAAATTACATATTCCTGTGTGGACTGTGGACAGACAATTCTATAAGTTCAGTCCTAACGGCCGGCGTGATTATGGATTTACTACGATGAAAAATCGTGCGTGAAATGTCTTCTCCACACACGCCCCCCTCCCCACGCGCACTACCACATGTAATGTGCACATAATGCTCTTTTACGTGTCAAAAATAACTGATAGGCGGTACTCTAAGAGTCAAAAGGGCTTAATAATCCGCTTGAATGATTTACTTTCCATGAAATGCGCATCTCACGCTTACATGACTATGTAGAAATCCTGCAGGTGCAGTAGAAAAAGTGTTCCCGCCTTGTGGAAAATCGCAAATTGTAGAGTTACATGCGGGTATTGTTTAGCGAGGTCGTGTAGGGGGGTCCTAAGAACTCTTGAACATATGTTGTCGAGGGGATATGTCGCCACCGGTTTCAAAGGTCAAGGGAGGTTGCAATCGCAAAAAAATATCGAAAAAATATTGAAGCATCTGCAACTTTGATGATCATTTTTTTGCTATTTCTCTTTTGTAAAAGACTTCAGGTTATAGCTTGAGAAAATAAGTTATAGCATGCAGCAAAATTTGAACTAAACAACCGTTGAGTTCGTTGAAATTCAGACGCATGGCACGATACGGCGTGAGTGTGCACCGGGCAACTATGGACATAGCTGCAATAAGTGGTTTTCAACAGCGTCCAGATATCGCCGTGGCCTGTGAACATTAACACCTGCCGATGTGCTAAAGTGAACTTTGATTTCTAAGTAGGCCGACATGTCGACATCCACATAGTATCATTAGCAGCAAAACATCCTGGAAAATGTATGCTCTCCTGCAAGATACATGCTACGTTCACTATCAACCAATATCACAGCGTTAGCGTACGAGACATAGAAGACATCTCAACTGTCGAACGTTTGATGCATCACAGGCAGGCTAGGTTTCATTGATTTGGGCAGCCTTATGAATTTTTCATCGTCTGGCCTGATAAGTATACAATGAGCGACGGCAAACAGCGAGAGAGAACAGATTTACAACCACTGGGCCACTTTAACTTAGACCTGGAGAAACACTGACATGGTGTTCCAGGGAATGGAGGGGATGTCGTGGATTAAGTACGCCGTTTCTGACGACTCTTCCTTGAGCGGCAACAGGAGAAGGCATGGCGAGATTGAGTCGTCATCTGGACGTGTTAGTCGCGAATCTCCCTCTCTTTCCAGCGCTGCTGTAAAAGGTCTAACCGGCGCGAACAAAGCAATTAATCGTCCGGAAGGTAAGGCATTAGCTGGGTCAAGAAAACGCGTGCAGCCGGCTGCTAATGTTCTGTATGTTCCGTATATTCCATTGCACTCTGAGTGTGTTAATGTCTGGAGTGAAAAGCTACGTGGGCAGTTTACGACCAAACGACGTCAATAGTTTTGATGCATAATGTAGGAGAAAATTATGAGGTCCAAAAAATGACCAAAGGTTTTGAAAGCAACACTGCGTTTAGTGTTCGAGTTTGAACACTCCGTCAACACTATGTCCTTTCATTGCTGATTCAGTCAAGTTGCAAGGATGCAATTTTCTGCTGCGAACTTTTCCCAGAGACTTCAACGTTTTGTTTCAGTGCATTTTAAACTCATAACAAATATAGGCGATTTAGGATGTAGGCGTTCGATGGCAGCATGTACAAAAGTCTTCCCTCTAAAGCAACCTGCTGCCGACCCTCTCTGCCATAGTGCAGTGTAGTAAGCAAACAAACTCATAAAAAGTATCTATCAAAATATTTCCGACTTAAAAGATAAGATGAACAAACACAGTACCTTGGCCACTGACGAATGACCTTCCAAGCAAATCGAACGGTAGAAATAGAATGAAATCGCTGATGTCTTATCGGACATCTTCATGTTTGTATATTTGTTAGGCACATAGGATTGGTAAACAACGTGAACAATGTCAAAGTCGCATTGGAAGGCCGGTAAGATGCTGTGTAAACTTGGATCCTAGGGCTTATCTTATGGGCCTGCTAGCAGATGCTATTATTGTATTGTGCTCGTTCTGTGATTATTTGCCCCCCCCCCCCCCCCCCCCAAGAGCCTTATCATCGGAGACTACGGTTGTTGTGTTATTGTCCGAAGGAGGGCCACCCCGACTGGCCTACTAGTACCTTTTTTATTGGTACAGTTCAGTAAAATACTTTCTTGTACAACAATACTTATGGTGCTTTCTTGTTGTTCACTGTTACTCAGGCACTTGTGAGAGCGGGACTCAGGATTCGCTGACGCCCGGGTTTGCGGACGACCCCGAGGGTTTCTCCCGATTCGAGAACAAATCGGGCCTGGCCGAGGACATGAAGCTGTTAGCCACCATGCCGGAGCTGTATGACGTCACGTTCCTAGCGGGAGAAGAGCGAGAGCCCGTGTACGGGATCAGGGCAATCCTGGCCGCCAGAAGCAGGTGCGGCTGCAGTTCACAATCATGTCACTAGAGGTCCTCGCTAGCAGTTCAAAGTCATTCTGCATTGTACACTTAGCAAAACATTATGATGCAAATTTGTCTACCAAATTCGTTCCACCAAGAATGCACATTCCTTTTTTTCTGAATTTCATAGATGGAGATCATGATTTGGTTTATTTCTGATAGGTTGGGATGAAGCCATTTAACTGTCGATCATACACGGATATTACAAAGCGGTGTCCCAGTGCCAAAAAGGATATTGTGTATGCACGACATAATGTCAAATAAAAGTAAAAACATCAACGTTGCCGGCAGGATTCGAACCTGCGCGGGTAGAACCCAATGGATTTCAAGTCCATCGCCTTAACCACTCGGCCACGACAACCTGTTAGTAACGTAAGGCTCATCTGAACGATCGTCGATATCATTTGGAAGATACCTCGCATCTGAGTTGGTTCACACCAGTCCCAACATTGATCTTGCATATTCTTTGATGTTTAGCGGGTGTTTAGAAAATTCGCGCAACCATTTCGCGAATCAAGGCTGGAGATTTGCAAAATCTATAGTCAGTAATTGTTGACGTTACTTTTTCCACCGCAGGGTGTTCCACAAGTTGCTCTTCTTGACATCTCCCAAGATCCGCAACAAGAAGACTTCAAGGCACTCGGGCTCCTTCGCCAGAATATTCTCGAAGCTCGGCAGCAACGACAACTTGAACATGAACTCGCCTGACGTCATCGAGGTGCCTGACTTTGACCCCGACGTGTTCCGTGACCTGATGGAGTACATCCACTCAGGATGCGTCAAACTACAACCGAGGACGCTCATTGGTGAGGAATTGACCAATGAACAGCCACGTAGATTATGACAATCTTGACCAATCAACTTCCAAAGCTTCCAAATATATCAAAGAGATGACGCCGAGCAATGAACAATAAGAGAAAGCATCACCTAAATCACCTTTGCAAAACTGTAATTTTACCAGCGCTGTAATCTGCAATCACAACAACTTTGTTTGGATCGTATAGTTATAAGATTGATATCACTAGCTTATAATTCCGATAGTATTCTTTGTATTGCTTACCATGACATTAACATTGTTTGTTTGTTCACCTAGGTTTGATGAACGCTGCTGAGTTTTACGGGTTGGAGGAACTGAGGCGGGCTTGTATCGGGTTCCTTCATTGCTGTATCAGCCTCGACACAGTCTGCCCACTACTGAGCTCAATGGAGAAATACGTTCACTTCAAGTCCACGAGATCACTCATGCAAAAGGTAGGTTGAAAGCCACGTAAAAGTTGTGATTGTGTAAGATCATCGCGAGTTTTAGTCCTCTGATTTTCTACGCGCATTTTAAACTTGAACGGTAAGAATATGCCAATATTCAGTACCCAAATCTGCTAAGTCAATTGTTCTGGGCGCAAATACAAAGGTTTTGTTGTTCGCACACAAATACGCTCACGGCCATTTTTGTCGTGCTTCAACAGGTGCTGGAGTTTGTTGACGACCACGCCTCAGACGTGTTGACGCAGGCGCCCTTTGCCATTCTTCCTGATCACGTGGTCAGACTAGTCCTCTCGCGAGATGTTCTGCAGGCAGACGAGGTCACAAAAGTAAGTAACTGAGTTGACACTCGTCCAACATTAACATTATACGGTCTAAAACGTAACACTCCATAGATTGAACTGCATACAAGAAATAGTGGCAGGCAACATAGAGAGGATTTTCATCATATCGATAAGTGCTAATATCCTAATATCAAAGTTGGGAGTTACTAGTACATAAAGACGACCCTAGAGAATGTTTCTTAAATTTCATATTTTGTTTCACTTTTCTGCAGTTCCACGCCGCTCTTCGCTGGGCACGTCGGTACAGCGACAAGCACCCGGACATTTCCGTGAAGGCCGCCATCTCTCCACTGTTGGACTACATAGACTTCAACTCCATGTCCGCCATGACACTTATGAAGGACATCCGCGCCACGGGAACCGTCCCGGATGAAAAACTTGTCACTGCGCTTGCGTACCAAGCAGACCCGGCCAGTGTGGAGTCCATGCGCCTGCGCAATGCAGCGAGATCGCCACGGCGCAAGCGCAATAATGTGACGTCACAGATGGCGGCGCTAAGCATGTCATCGGACAGGTTAGATGATGACGTCAATAGTGACGTCGGTGAATCGGACAGTGGAAACAGCAGCAATGATCACGATGACGGGAGCTTGCACTACTTCTAGCAGAACATACAAGTGAGACACATGCGGTAGAGTCAGTTGGAAGAAGAAGAAAGCGATTTTACCATGACATGGGATGAAAAGTGACCCACAATGAATGAGAGACCCAGAGACCTTTAAGAAATAAATGTGGAAACCTGTACGTTGGAGAACTGAACAGTTCAACAGGACCAATCAGTCATCAACAGTACGCCTACTCAACTGGGCCCCCTACCGCTGTTGGCACGAACTGCAGCACAGGCATAGAAAGTGTATCCTAATGAACTCTTGATGTAAGGTTATTTGCCTGCCCGGACCCGTCTAGATTCTAAAATCCCGCAAGAAACGCCACGTTGTGATGGATTCAGATATAACCTAACCCTTGTTAGTCCTTACTTAACAAGTGTTTTGTCTGCATATACGTGGCTGGATTTTGCTGTAAACGAATTTGTTTCAATGTATTTTAGGAGCAGACAAGCTCCTTTCATGCCATTGTACATAGTGTATATGTCCCTATTAACTTTGTACTAACAGTATTGTAAAGCACATGTATTGAATTAATCACAATTGAAAGTTGTCAATGCACTGAGTGCCAGTGATGTTATATTTAACCCTTATATGATATTGAAATCAGTCCTATCAAGGGCTAAATGTTGTGGACTTTGTCAAAACATGATGTACATTTTGTACCTCTGGGTGTGGACTGTTTTATTGTGTAGTTCTTTTCCCATTATCGTTCTGGTTGAAGGTAATCATCAACGAACATTAATATCGGACTATTGCCCATTGGGATAGAATCAATACAGGAAGGCTCCACCTCTGAGGCTTTGCCAAAAACACAACATATACAGCAACAATTCCTGTAAAGTTATCAGCAGCACTGAGTAACCCAAGGAACAAGTGTCATCTAAAGATAGTATTATCCAGTAATATGCCACCAAACTTACTTCAATCAACATTCAAAAGTAATAATTCATCAACACAACATAATGTTTCAAACCAATTTTCAAGTCATTCATTCATGCTTAACAACTTAACAATATCAGTTCCCTTTTCAACACTAAAAATTGTACCAAAGTAAGTCAGGGAAGAACAATGGACAAACAGTATGGGTGACTGAAAACTTTTTAAAGATTTAAAGTAGCTATTGTCCGAAATCAATACAGATTTTCTGTACAAATTCACACAGTGTTATAGCTCATAACTTCTTTAAATAATGAATATTCTTAGATAGTAATTCTAGAATAAATAATGAATTCACTGACTTTTATAAAAGTCTCCAAGCCTAAAGTAACAATGCAGCACACAACTAAAGCTTTAGCACATTAGTCAAATAGAATCTTAAGGGTAAAAGAAAATACCCCACATTAGGAGGTACAAGGATATAGATAGGTTTTGCACATTCTTAGAATTAGATTGTAATTTTATAATAAATAATGAATTCACTGACTTTTAGAAAAGTCTCCAAGCCTAAAGTAACAATACAGCACACAACTAAACCTTTAGCACACTAGTCAGATAGAATATTAAGGGTAAAAGAAAATACCCCAAATAAGGATCATGTACATGCACATGTACAAGGATATTGATATCTAATTTATGATCTCACATAACACTTTGTCTTATGTTTGATATTTAGCCCTCTAACCCTAGTTCATGCCTAGTCCTCTACTGCACATGTGTCAATCTTACACATGGCTGCATTAGCGATGGGGAATGCCTTAGTGTTGTAGTGGAAGAGCCAACGATCTTCAGCAGGGATGTATTCAAACACATTGCTGAGACGACCCATGTCCCTGTACCCCCCTACCACCCAAATGGAATCACCCAAGGCGGCGGCGTGGACAGTACGCAGTTTCCACGGCATCGGGGCACACTGGCTCCAGGTGTTGTAGGCAGGGGAGAACACCTCGCAGGTGTCGAGAACAGCATCTAGGAGCAAACACAAGCGTAAAGTACTTAGGGAAAAAGACTCCAGGTAGCTAACTTCAACATCACTGTAAAACAAAGAACCAGGTATGGTAGCATTCCAATATTGCGTTACATTAAAAAAATATAGCAAAGATACTTCAACTTGTTGCAATCTCATCGCAAACTCCTATCAGCTATCTCTACTGGCAGAAGCATATGCCAGATTCCAATATCTAAGTAGAAAGTAGAAAAGAGATGAATATAAATGGATACTTTCATATAGATAAAGAAAAAATATGAATTCTTACTGTTAGTTGACAGCCCCCCGATGGCATATATGCTGTCATTAAACACAACAACTGCATGACCCTTCCTGGCTTGATGCATCGAAGCAACCTCGACCCATCTTCAAACAAAAATGTGAACAACGTTAATACATTAAACAGAAATTCCTCTCCACTTGTTGACTGTCAGTAAATCATGTTATAGAAATATTCTTAATTACATTAGCTACAGAGGGGTAGAAAATGTACCGTAGCAATACAAAATGAGATACACAAATTAAAGTGATTAAAGACAAAAAGCTCAACCCATGAGGTGCTATCAAAAACAGTGCACTACAATATGCCGTAACTTCATGATTACTCCATAAGTATATACATGTACCGGTAAACAATAACACATTACACATCTTTACTGTGATGGCTCCCTAAAGAAATCGTTTACATCAACAATACCAAGTAGATGTCATATTACATCAAATAAATGACTGTTACACATCTCAAAATATCAATCAGAGAGCTTCAGAAGGTGCTGTAAGAACTAATCAAATTCCATTCAACGTAACTTTTCCTACCTTTTGGTCCACTTTGGGTTGCACTTCTCACAGCTCTTGAGGACCTGAGGGTTGCTGGAGTTGCCAGCAGCGCCCCCTATCACCCAGAGGTAGCCCCGCAGGGACACCATGCCATGTTCATAGCGACCGGAGCTCATCGTTTCAATCCTCTTTATCCTCTCTGTGGTTGGGTCTAACTCCTCCACTAGATCCATGGCTGACATCCCTACAGAAATGGTGTGAGTGGGGCATAAGATTAAGAGAATGAATGAGTGCTCAGAGGGATGACTGTATATTTGATCTATCAAACTGATATGCAATTGGGGCAGATGCAAGAAACATGCATGATTACACATGTTAAAACCAAGAGCTGTAGATTGCATCTCTATATTACATCCACTTAAGCTGAAACTTAAAAAAAAAGGATTTTCAATTAATAGTTTATGACAATATACATGTGACAGTATAACAAGTAGTATACACCAAAGTACCATGAATAGTGACTAGGACAGTCAGGTAGATCACAAGTGAAATGAACTTGATGTAAGTGCCTCAAACTATTCAGTTCAGAACTCCAGCAAAGTTTTCTCACTACATACTAAATCATCCGCATTGATGATTGACCCCACCATGGTTCGCCGTCCCTCCGCTGATGTAGATCTTCCCGTTGAGCTCACACACGGCAGGACAGTCCCGCGCTATGTCCAGCATAGCCTGTAGCGTATACCACTTCCCCGTAGCCACGTTGTAACCGTCCATTCTCTTCACCGGGAACAGGAAAGATCCTCCGATGATGTACACCTTCTTACCAACAAGAACAGCACGGCTGTCTCGACGTTTCTCTGGCATAGTGGGCAAGTCTGTCCACTGGTGGGTCTTATGGTCAAATATCTGAAAATTAAAAAAGGGTGTTCAAAATTCTACTTTTAGCCATAATACCTTCATTTTCCTTTTGGCTTCAAATCTTCACTGGTTATATAAATACAGCATCATCTAAGTACTTCCAACTTGAGTGAAAGAAAAGAGTTTTTATGACATAATACATGTATATAAGGGTACTGAAATGTTCGTGGTGGTTTAATGTTCGCGTTTTTTGAAGTGACCTCTTCACTACAAACTTGAAACCATAGCAAAAATGGTTGCTCTGTCTTCTGCCGACCTATCCCCTTTTTATTTGTTTCAACTGCAAACTTAAAACCACCACAAGCACTCCATTTTCTCCCTGCCGCGAAATTAAATCCCCGAAAATGCACTTACGTAATTTGATTTGCTGAATATATAAAATATTATGGTACGATTGTTTCTCTTCCCCTACCTGGCAGCAGGACTGTTCTGATCCACCGAACATGGCGATCTGGAAGTCGTGCTTCTTCTTACGGAGGGGAGTCTGTTCCTTCATCTCCGCTCGTTCAGCTTCATCCAGCAGGTGGTACTTCATTCCAGCTGCAGAACATAGAACAGAAGACAAATCTGTTAACCTCTGAGGTGCTGCAGGGTGGTTTGCTTATAGTATCAGTCAGCATATACTGGTATCTGTATCTGTATCTGAATCTGTATTTTGTATAGCTGGTATATAACTGTCCTTCGGCGTAACACACAAGCTTTGCGGGCACGCATCATGCCAGCAGCTGGTTATATTACACTGAACGACCTGTCACACCTAACCTGACTACATCTAACTGTAAGTGTTGCTTAAAACTATCTAGTGAGGATGCATATGCTCCTACAGTTCTTGATGGCAATGGTATTATTATAGTAATAAGGTAGATAGCTGATTCTGCACCAGTGTTATAATGGAAATTAAAATCATTGGTTCATCTTGAGGATTGGACTGCATTTTTAATCCAATCTTACTATCTGCATTGAACCCACCAGAAAAGGATGACATAGCTAGAGTAAGGAACATTCGGGGAGGGGTTCTAAAGTCTAAAACTTGAATTTTGTTGCCAAACTCATTATCAATTAATTTGACATTCAGTCACTGAAATTCAAAAATGTTATGCTTAATTTCTTTTATCATTTTCCTGGAGCTTACATAAGTTTGAAACCTACTCATAATCATCTTGAGACATTCGGGCTTGTCCTGGAGGAGGGGTTCGGACTCAACTGCCGTGCTGAGGTACGACCGTGTGATGAGGGGGTAGCGGATAAGGGACATGACCTCTACAGTGTGTTCCGCACGAGACTTGTGTTTCAGCCATGTGATGGCCGCATCATACACCTTTGAAATATAGACATAAATGTTATGATTAATATATGAACTTAGAATACTAGAAATATCATCAGATGTTACAAATGTTTTTACACAAATACTATAGCAACTGTACATGTCATTAACCTAAAAGAACTTTTCATCCTGTTTGAAGATTAATATACATGTACTTTGCTCTCCTGTAATAACTATCATTCCTTTCCTTTGTACAGTACTAGTAAATATTTGGAATCCAAACAAGTCACTAGTCACAATTACATCCCTATTCCTGGTGTGCACAATACAAGTATGTTCTGACACTACAACAGAAAACAATATGCCAAATCTTGAAATTTTATCCAGTTGCTTGAGTCATTTGGCGTATCTTAAATCAATTACCTGGATGTCTAACATTCATCAACGTAACGGAAAACAATATCTATCATTCTATGGTATATGTATTAAAGTACTTACAACATTCTCGCTCTTGACTGTCAAGTCATCACTGGCCAGTATTTCCTTCAACTGTGGCAGCTCTAACTGTGCAAACTCCTCCTCCTGGCACACTTCTGTGAAGTTCTCATGAGAGTACTCTGTTGCTTGCTCACTCAAGTCCTTACAGTTCAGATAATCGGCAAACTGTTGGATCCCAAGACAATTCGATGGAGTCATGTTTTCCTTCAAGTAGTTGCAGCATAGTTTCTTCACTGTCTCGATCTGGTAGCGGTTAGAAGCTGACAGAAGGGATTGGACGTTTTTGTCTGTAATCTTTATACAAGCCGTGTAGGCAAAGTCAACTAGCGCCTCGATTGTTTCTGCCTCAACTTCCTGTAACATGACCTTTTTGGATTTTTCCTCTGACATTTTCGAGGTGAACATGGCTTGGAAGAAAGGACTTGAAGTTGCGATAACGACGCGGTGTGCGTTGATTTCTTTTCCCTCTACTTCAAAGGTGACATCACAGAGGACGTCCTCCTTACGAAGGTCATTCATGTAGGTAAGGAAAGACGCTTGCTGGAAGTACTGCTTTTCCAGACGTTGTTGTTTCTCTTCTGCTGTCTCATGCTCGTTGTCTTCCATGTGGTGACGTTTTGCCACCGGGTGACAGGAACACATGTTTGTTTGTTTACTTGTTGTGCTGTGAGTGAACCATCTACATGTAATGCTTTACATCATTCCAATCACTGTGTGTTTAATACAGAATGGAGTCATGATCATGCGGAGGTTTTATATGACTCCATGAATCTCTCCAAAGTCCAAGTAGACCTATGATATTGAAAAAAAGAGCAAAAAGATATGATGATGAGTTACTTCGACTGCAAGAAGAACTATGATTGAATGTGGATCACATGAAATGGTCCAACACTCTGTTTAACTTGATTGCTTTACAGGAATCCACCTAACTTTCACCTTCAAAACATAAACATTATGTACGTAAAATTATGATGACCGCCCGTTTTAGTTTAATAATAGAGGAACAGCTATCAACAACAGATTTAGCAAAAACCTGGCGGAAACACAAAGCCATCTTTGACAACACTGTTCAACAACAAGTTAGTCTCACATTATGTGTAGTTTATACATTGGAGACAAAAGAACAAAGTGTCGAACCTTTTACCTGTGTGAAGATCTACCTTCCGCCAGCTGAGTAGGTTCTACCATGAAATACGGGGGTGATATTTTGGGAACATTTAACGATTGCTATCCTTAACACCTACACTTGAAGCTGTAAAGTGAAATTAAATAAAGTATTTATAAATCTATAAGTAGATAAAATGTTTTATTCGTATTTATATGCTAGATTTAACAAACTTATGTTGATCTACACATTTTCAAGTATGATAGTCTGATAAACTTTGACCCTCCCAGGAATTCTAGGGCGACGGGATGTACTCAATATGACGACGGAATCCGAATAAAGATTTCATATTATCATCTTTGATGATATGATGATACAAAATAATTGCCTGTACTTTTTAATATATAACATCTGAGGAAACATGTTCTATTTTGAAATTGATTTTTATGACACAGTGGGTCTAAAAGCAAAAATACTTGTTCGTTTTCTTGCCCTCTTTTACATCAAATTTCGTTGTGATATTTTCCTGCTTGCAGAAGATTTTATCCCGTCGATTTGGAGACGAATATTACACAATTTCGTTGCAGACAAGCTCAGTTTAAAGATGAGGAGGCGCGGGGTTGGAGCTGGCGCCATCGCCAAGAAGAAATTGGCTGAGGTATTTACGCTACATAATTATTGGCAACTTTGGGGGGGGGGGGAGATGAAACTGTGTCAAATCGTAGACATAGATGTATTACGCGACGTGCATAGTTTATACATATATATCTATATATCTATCTATATATCTATCTATATATATATCACTCTCTCTCGCTCTCGCATGTGCAGTGTCAAAGGTGAAGGCCCCCAGCCTGAAAACAGTGCTCGTCTCGACATTTGACACTGCACATGCATAGTAACAACTCCGAACTAGCTTATTCTAGAGAATGGGACATGTTATAATTACTGGTACGTTTTAAGCATTACACTGCGCAATAATGTATGTAAAACTGTAAATTTTCAACATAATGTGCTTTGTGTATATTTATTATGTTGATGTTAATGTTGATTATGTTATGAATTATTTTATTCTGTTGACTACAGGCAAGATACAAGGACAGGGGAACAGAGATTGCAGCTGATCAATTGGCACAGGTGATCATGAATTCCTACATTCTTTCTTGAATGTTGCTGTCTGCATTATTTTCTCTGCATTATTTTCTCAAGTTCAAGTAAAACCGTTTAAAGATTTGTCAGGAAATAAATGATTGTTGACATCTCACTTCCAGTAACTTTGCTTAAATGATATATTTCTAATGAGAAATAAACTGTTCTCCAACTCAAAATATTTCACTCGCTGAAATTTTTGACCAGATCACTCGATCTTAATAAGGTATCTGACCCAAGTACAGTAGACACGTGATATCGCATGTGTGATGTCAGCACTGGGTCAAAGTTCATCCGAAGTCGATATATATTCTGGTTTGATTTGTAAATGTTGATCATGATCATCCTTCCCAATACAGATGTCAAAACAGCTGGAGACGTTTCAAAAACACCTGGAAGAATTTGCCACCAAACACAAGGATGACATCAGGCGGAATGCAGAGTTCCGTCGACAGTTTCAGGAGATGTGTGCAGCTGTGGGAGTAGATCCACTGGCATGTACGTACCTTCATTCATAGCAAATACTAGTATTACCACTGAATCCATTCACAACGCTGAGGCATCAAGCTTAAGTATAGGGTCATGTCTGCTGTCAAACTTGGTCAACAATTTTGAATTGATTTTGAAAAAGGTTCATTTTAGCAAAGTTTTTTACTCCAGTAAGTGCTCATGTACAAGTGTTGTTTTCTCAGCTGGGAAAGGTTTCTGGTCAGAAATGCTGGGGATTGGAGATTTCTACTATGAGCTGGGAGTTCAGATTGTGGAAGTTTGTTTAGCCACAAAACCTAGGAATGGAGGTGAGGTCTTCATACTTTTTTTCTTTTATGTTTAAATCTCATGTTTCCTTAAATAGCCACATTACAAATGTTGCCTAATCTTTTTTTCAACAAGTTGTATAATTATATTTAGTACACCAAGAGAGAGGCCATCAAAAGCCTGTTACACTAGACTGTGATTGGTAAAATGGCATTGATTTTGTTCTTCCTACCTGGTTTGCAGCCAACTTCTATTACACTGTATATTAGACTTTTCTTTTAGCCATTATTCTTTGTGGCGTTGTATTGGCGTAATGGTTTGAGTGTTTGGCCCAGAACCGAGAGGCCCTGGGTTCAAATCCCTGACATGCCACTAATGTTGTGCCCTTGGGAAAGGTACTTAACATGACTTTCCTCACTCCATCCAGGTGTAGAAATGGGTTCCTGACTTCGGGTGGAGACGTAGAAGGCAGTGGAAGGATAAGGTTGGGCTCTGCCTTCCAATACCATTCCCTGGACACCATGCATTAGTATTCTCCACTAGCCCTATGACCTCAAAAAGCTATGGGACTACCTTTACATACCTTACCTTTATATTGAGCTGAAGCCCTTTATGCCCTGGTTGTTTCAGGACTGATCATGTTAGATGAGCTGAGAGAGAGGATAGCAGGGAAGAGCAAGGCCAGACAGGATGTCAGCAAGTGAGTAGTGCATCATGTCTGCAGGCTGGGATAATGTATTTCTCTGTTTAATGATTTTGCTGTTGTGTTTTTTTTTCAATGACTGAATCATCTCAGCACACCTATGCTAACCTCCTAACATGGTTTAACTGCATTGTTATTATGTTTAGCCATACCTAGTATGTTTCGTTATTTTCAACCCAAAGTTCATTCAAACAAAGGGGTGTCACATTTTTATATTTCACCTATACTATCGCTGAAATATGTTGTTTTTGGTCATTTCCTTCTTCTCCTGTCAAATCTTCATATGTATACTATGGAAAACTTCATTCTTCCCTGGGGTTGATCTTTTTTAATTCAATTTTGAACTGGGTTGATTATGCGCAAGAGTGTAATTTTCAGCGGATATTTTTCGACTGGTTTACATGGAAATGACACGGAATATCCCATTCTTGCAAGGGGAGGATTCTTTAATTATTTCTTTCAATTTGGAGCTGGAATGATTATGAAAAAGTCCATTTGTTAGCAGAAGTGTATTTGTTAATCAATAAGTGGATATGGTTGTGGACTGGTCCATATTGTGTTGAGGTGCTACTGGAAGACTCAATTTTGGACTGGGGTGATTCATTTTTTAGTGCAAGTATTTTAGAATGGTCCATTGTTATTTTGGGAGAGTCCATTTTTTGCATGGCGAGGAGTATGGCTAAACATGCTGTATTTGCTCGCAAATGTTGCCTTTCTAGTTCTTTTATGTTACTATTAGGCATGCCATTTTTTTTCTATCAAAATGAGGGAATGGCCATAATTTTGTCCCTCTTTATTTGCAACAAACCCCATTATTATATCAAATGATGGACACTGAGGGAACATCTTTATAGTAAGATATGTTAGGGGATTAGAAGCAACAGTTTTTCTTTCTTGTTGAGTTACAGATGAATGGCAAGATGTGCCTGCTTTGTGTGATGCAAATTATTATGAATAATATACAAATGTATAGGTATGATCAGGTAAAGCTTGATAAAACTTAGATGGTTTTTATGCTAGACCTTTTGCAGAAACCATAGAAACTACAAATTGCATTAGTCAAGCCCACGCCATAATCCCTGAATAATTCTTTCACCCTTGTGTCAGGAAGAAAGTGGCTAAAATCACTGCAGTGACAGCTTATTCCCCAAGTGACAAAAAGTAAAACCCATCTTAGCTGCCCATGGCTACAGTATTGACAGGAATGAAGGAGAATTATGCAAACAGAATTGATAAAAAGGTGTTCCTGTCAAGAAAGATATATACGGGGCTAAAGCGCTACTTATTTCCATTATTGTACTGCCATTCATCCAGCCTTTCTTTGTTGGCAAATTGCCATTTCATCATGGAAACTGTCAGCAATGCTGAAACTGGCATGGGTCGGATAAGTTGGAAATGTATGATACAATCGGTGGGAAAAATCAAAGCCAATTTTTCTCTAGACTGAGTAATCCACAGAGATGAAGAGGATTGTTGTAATTGATTTCTTAATCATTTTTTTATTGTATTTTGTTCCAGTGATGATTTGTTAAGAGCGATAAAGAAGCTGAAAGTCCTGGGGAGTGGGTTCACAGCCATACCGGTGGGAGGGGGGCGTTATCTGGTGCAGTCAGTACCAGGGGAGCTTAACATGGACCATACCACTGTACTGCAGCTAGCAGAGGTAACACTTTTCAATTCTTCTATTCTTGGAGGCAGCTCTGTTTATTAATACACATACTTTGCATTAGAGATATGGGATGTCTAAACAACGATGATGGTAACCAATCACACATCTATAGTCATTGTTAATATTTTCAATCACCTAAGATTATTTCATGTTTAGGTAATGGTTTGTCCTTCATATGTATTTGAAATGTACAATAGATTTTAAAGAAACGACACATGTGTTCAGGACACTGTGTATACAACTTTGCACATATTGATGTGTTGTGTTTGTATAGGGAAGTGGCTTTGTGTCAGAATCGTCTATCGTCAACAAGCTCAGATGGGAGAAGGAAAGGGCACAGAGAGTACTGGTAAGGACAATTAATGCAAAGGTCATACAGTCGTTTCATCTGTTTGTTGCTATATGAATAAATAAGGTAATCCCTAAGGCCTGCTTGCCCTTTAGTAGCCAACCATAAAAACAGTTTACACCATTCAGAATATCAATTATCATAATTGTTGATGTTCTTTGGCTTTAGTTGCTAGGTTACAAAAAGCAAATAGAAAATGTGCAGTGTGTTTGGTACTGATTCTGTTTCCCCCTCTCAGGACCATATGGTAAAGGAAGGTCTGGCCTGGGTGGACGACCAGGCAACAGAAGGGAGACAGTACTGGTTCCCTGCACTCTTCCCCGATCCTGCTGGGTAGTATAGACTACTGTAGATGAATGGATGTTACACATGAACTTTACAGTAGAAAGGGTACAACATTTGCCGGTGAAGGTTAACTATGTTAATTATGGTTGTCCTTTCATAGGAACTGCAAAATTAAGTTCACTAGCATTTGCCAAACACTGGAGAAGTATGGCAGATGCCATCTCAAATGCATGTGTAATTCTTTTATTCAGATGTAGTGATTTATCATGAAAAGCTTGCAAACCTGTTATAAATATATACATTCTGTTTATTATAGGTTATGTATACAAGTTGTGTGTTCGTCTGTATTTTTGTGGGTCAGCCGTTACCAGCGAGAGCTGCCTGGGCTGGCCCAGTGTAATTACTTGCCAATTAATAGATACAAATAATACAAATAAATCTATATGATGCATATATTTTTAGAATTATGAGTATCAGTTGCTATTAAATGTCTTACAAAAAATAAATGTTTGTTTTCAATTTTGTGGATGTCTGAATGCTATATGCGTTGACAAACCTTCATTCAAAGCCTTGATAGATCATTGCATCTAGTACTACGACTATGAGTATATTGAGACTTGTATGAATCTGTGACATTATCCATTGACAGCATCGGTCCCTAGAGCTATGATTAGTTCACTGGTTTTCTGTTTCTACCCTACATGAGGTAAAGGCACCAAGAGTGCAAGACTGCAAATGCTGTAAATGCAGAAATGTTCGCAAAACTTAAAAGCAAAAAAAAACTGTTCCATAGTGTGATTGTAGCACTACTATTGTTTCAAATGCAAACTCCAAACCACTGTAAACACTCCATTTTCTCCCTATACCGCAAAATTAAATCCTGGCAAATATTTCTGCATTTACAGTATGTCTCCACCTGCAGGTTCTGATTACCCCTCACTCCATGACCTTAGTTCCAATGGTGGATTTAATTGCACCACTTTTGCCATAAATACATTTAAATTTAACCTTTACATCACTCTTTCCAGGAAGACGTTTAAATCTAACCTTTAGAAAAAGTTGAAGACATTTTCCCTGAAATAAATGGCTCACTTCCTCCATGTAATCTACTCCCCACAGACCTCATTATAGAATCCAGGGGAGAAAATTGTGGAATACATCATGTATGTGAGCACTGTAGTCCTGGGGGACAGGCAGACATGCAGTTCATTTAACTGTGGTGCACTTCCTTGTCAAGAAGATTATGTATAACATACTGTGATGCACATTGCCTACTGGTACATACTGTAAATGCAGAAATGTTTGCAGCGGTTTTATGTTCACGGTCTTCGGGGCAACCGTTTCACGGCGAACTTTCCACCACGAACATTTTTGTCTTACACTGTAGGAGTATGTGCTTTGCCGTGACCGTAAACCGGCGCGAACACTCCATTTTTGCCTTAGCACAAAATAAAAACCATGCAAACTTAAATGCATTTGCGGTACATAAAGAATATGCAAAACATTACCGGATGCACCTTGAGGGGTATTTGGCAGGAGAAGGGGTACCGTGCTATTGAGGGGAAAACTAAGTCAGATCTAGAAATTATTTGCAATTCAAGGTTAAGGTAGCCAGGGAAGATTGACAGGAAAATGCATCCACAAACTTTGGACTTAAGTACAGTTTTTTTCATTTGCATCAAAAACAAAGTTTTCAGCAAAATTAAGCTAAACGGTCTCACGTAGTGTTGATCATATACCTATAACATACAATTTACGTACAATCTTACAGAGGAACAGGTACAACATGAACCAGACTGCATGTATGTATTTGAATCAGTCCAACATAAATGCTGGATAGGATGCATCCTGTGGGTTTCATCTATAAGTGATGACATTGTGTCTAGACATGTATAAACCTCCTATAGCATTTATCATTAAAACACTGTCAAAAACAATCTAATTGAGAAGTAGATCTAGTATTACGACCTTACAAAATGACGTTGCTGAAAGGGCAAGTACGCAGTCTCATGTCAGAATGTTTACGTTATTGTATGAGATTTCAAGCTTTCATATTGGTGAATCTCATCGTGAATTACGATGGGTGCTGTGATAAACATGAAATGGCATGTAAGAGCGGCATTTTCTAATCATTGTCTCCGTTTTGCTGCCATGGAAAGAAACATTAAGTGATATATTGTTATAGCAGAGATGTAAGATTGGAGAGAAAATGACACGAATTGCACAGCCTCCACAGCCATTGGCTAATAAGGGAAATGTGATTAGAGATTAGATCAGCTACTGTAATCACATCATCGCCACAGTAGTGACTGGAAATTGAACTTGTTGCATGCATGTCAGCTTCGTCATTAACTTTCACCGCTTCAGAACATTGTTATAATTAACTTTTTGTCATTTCCTTCCCGAGTTATTCAGAGAACGAGCCGTATGCTTCTTTGTATTTAATCAACCAGTGCTAAATACTCAAAGAAGGATACAAGCGCGCGCCGTCAGAATTAATCTTTTAGAAATGAAAACTCCAACGTTTCTCCTATAATACACGTGTATGACATTGGACATCGGAATCTCATGCCCTAGTGTCATTAGTGTCACGGCGTACCTTGCCGAATTCCTATTCACACCCGCTCCACAGACAGGCCTCACGTACGCATAGAGTGTGGCTGGATGTATAAAAGCCTAGATTTTCATGTAAAAACTGTTCAAATATTTCATATCTTTGATCAGTATCTATGCTTTAGAGCATCTTCATAAAACATTTTGCTTGCGATTCTCAAGGTTTCCCAGACAGCTTTCATATATAGCCCTTTGAGTCAAGATCCTATCAGACTAGATAAGTGACACTTGACACACCCAAGTTCATCATATATTGCTGAGAACGCTAGAGGGAAAAGAAATGCAGACCGTAAGCCGTCTTCTTCGATCAATATTGACCATGGTGAAATCGTAATCGACAAATCCCAGGTACCACCGATGGTTTTACCTTGAGTTGAGTTAGAAATGCCCACAGTACTATAATAGACAATCACACTTGGCACAGATGATGGCTGTTAAGTGCAGAAATCGTAAATCCCAATGCAACCATAATTGAAGAGATACATGTTGCATGCATCTTTACGACGCTCTCATTTCAAGTGTGTAAACATAGTACATGTTTTACGTTTTGCTAGCACGGGGGTAAATACTACATGTATATCAGGTTTACAAAAAGCCTGATCAATGATTTTACGGTTGTCATATATCTAAGTACGAATTCTCGGACTCCCTGCTTCAGCCATAACAAATGAAGGCTTCGAAAACCCTTTCTTGAAGGGCGGATAATATCTCACTGTACATGTGATAGCTGAGCCGCTGGAGGGATCAGTAACTGCGATAGAATACGCTGCGTTGTGCCCACTGTCGGTAATATTTTACCGCGGCACTTCATAGTGAAGCATTGTGAAACCTCGCCTAATAAATCTATTCCAGACAGATGCCGCTCCATTTGCAGCCGCCTAACTCGCTTGCAAGGCCACTGTAGCTGAATGGTTCTGAATATGTCTGGTAGATACTCGTATCTGCCGTGCTCATGGATATGACCATGCTTGTCGGCACAGGAATAACATCAACTGATCGCTGACTGGTACAAAGAAAGGATTCTTTCTGGGACTCTTATCGGTGTGTATGTAAATGTGTGTAGGGTAAGCTTAGCCTACGGCAAATACTGTACGGTATGTTCTCTGAAGCCTGAAGGTAATGCGTTGGTGGTGATCGTGAGTAGGAGGAGTTAACCCACTGATGCCCTCTGTCCGGTTGCCACAACAAATAATACGCACGGTTTGTAAGCTATCAATCACTATAACGGACGACGTTTGACAGTACAGAGAACAACCGAGGCGGCAAGGATTATTCATTGACTATAACGGACTTTTATAGCTACAGGAGGATCAAGGAGGAAGCGACCATATCCTGCAGCTGCTGGTAGGTCGGTGACGGAAGTGGCCATCACGTCTACTCAAGCTACCAGCAGGTATGGGTGTTTGTCACCGGATCTTTTAGCTATGAATACTAAATTGTTGCATATATTTGACTATGATTGATGTCGTTTACACACATTATTGTCAATAATGTACGTGGCAGTGTGCCTGTATACATCGCCAATATTAGGCGTGGTGTAATGTTTTACACAGCTATATGTGTACACAGTGGCTTACATATGTAGCGCATATTTACTGTATGGGTCAATCTTGAATTTTTGTTTCGTCATTATCAATAGTATTCAGATCGAGAAGAGAATTTGTATATTGAAAGGGATTAACGTTGATGTATTTATGCGTTTTTAATGAAACATTATCATAATTGAATTTCCCATAAGATGAACACTAACCCCCGAGGTCCCAACTAATGAAATGCGAAATAAAGTGAGATTGCAATTACGATTTATCACTTACTATCATTTATTATCTGGACTATAGATGAACAAACCGGTTGAGTATAAACTATACAGAAGTAATATTTCCGTCTTCGTTTTCATCTAGAGGTTTTCTCGGACGACCGGCTTATCAACCCAAGACACGAAATAGAAGGGAGCTCACCTTCGTCACTCAGCTGAGAAATTGGATTCTCCCTGGATTCAACATCGTGACTGCCAAGCTAAAAGAACTCCAATTGTATCATCTTTTTCATTGAAATCTGTGCTTCGAATCAACAGGAGATGAAATACGCTACAATGTGCGTGCGGAGTGATTGAGCGTTGATCGATATCTGGGTCCGAAGCTCGTACTGAGATGTCGGATTCGTTGAGCTTCAACCAGAGCTTTGACAATTTGTTTGTGGATGATAACTCCAGCTGGGTCAACGAGACGGTCGTGTCGGAGGAGGAGGAGAGCACCGTGGACTGGGTGTTCATCCGGACTCTGGTGGTCGTGCTGGCGCTGAGTGTGACTGTCCTGCTGGGCACAGTAACCCTGGTCTACAACTTTGTCTGCTTCGAGAGAGCGCCTCAACAGCGTAGACGGTGAAGCAGCAGTTACTGCCAGTGAGTTCGTTAAGACAGTTCGGCAACTAAACGACGTTTTAGCGCGATCGAGCTGACCAAGAACTGCCATTGAAAGAAATTCATGATCATTTACGTTGAAGATGCAACATATACTGAACATGATTCCACCAGGGTACATAATTCCGCCACCCTCAAAAGATACGTCCAAACAGATCTCCAACCCAACGTCTCCCAGTATAATGTACTCCTGTATATCTAAACTATGTATACCTGTGAGTACTGCACTAGCTAGATATCTCTCACATCCTCTATATATGCTATACTGTTTTTCAAAGTGACGGATTTATGTAACCTGGCGAATCAATGTTAATGGAGGTCAGATATAGTGAAATACCTAATCAAGAAAAGTATCATAAACTTCGACATCACAAATATGCAGAACTATTTACAGATTAGATGCTCGTTGCGAAGAAATTTTGGAAGCTGGAAATGAGAAAGGCTTTGATGAAGGCTACAAAACTCCGTATATCTCAGCCTGTGTGGTTAAAGATTCACAATGTGTAATTGGACTGGAAAAAAGATTTCCAAAGAAGTTTGCCGATAACGTCTACAAGGAAGATGTATCAGATGGGCATGGAAGTTAATATCGTTGGACGCTGGAAAGAGCTATAGGGTCGGTGCACCCACATAACGTTATACAACATTCGTAATAATGGGATCCTAGGGAATTGCACTGGAGTATCGGGAACGGCGTGTTAAGTGAAAATAGGTCATACATCACAGTCGGAAATGGAGAGTTTGAAACCGTAAACCCAGCTTACGCATAGCCCAGGGATTTGGGAAAGAGGAGCCTTGGTGAGCGAGGCATCTGTTGTCATGGTGATGGGATCTGTTGATGTAAGCCTCGGCTATCCCTGATGAGGGGTTCTGAAGTGACGGCGCAGAGACTCCTGTACTGTTGGTCGCCCTGGACTCGTTTGAAGTATGCCAGGGTTTTATTTCGACTGAGCCATGAATATGAATGAGGCGACCACATTCAAGGCAGCTCCTTTGATGCTAGCGGGACTGACGACTAACCAAGAAAAATAATTCAACCAACCTTCTGATGTAAATCTGCTGTGTATGTATAGAGAAATAGAGACTACATCACGAGAAGCTAAGAATGACCAATACTTGCAAACGGCTTATCACTTTTTTTTAAATACCAAGAAAATTAGTGAATTTTCGACGCCCTAAAGAAACGTATTGAAGCTGCGACAAGCTTGGATGGAGAGAACCTGACAGAAATGATGGTAAATTGTACATCTACTGGAGAATGAACGTCGTCATTGCTTCATATATTGGATAAGAGGAAGAAAGATGATGATGATGATGATAATGACAATGACGACGATGATGATGATGAAAACTGAACCACAGTGTTTGAAATTGCGATGGAGATGTTTTCCTCACTACGGCTTAATGTTGGCGTTGTCATTTTCCTGATGTTTCATACACGCACGTTAACTGGCAAACGGGGGTGGTCCAATGATGTAGAGGCGCCCTCTAGTGTGTTACTAGTGTATAGCAGAGCCAAAACGCAAGACAAGATCGAATGCAGGTTGTTCTTCTGATGATGACACTGCCACTGTCATACACTGAATATCATCATTACGTAAGACGTACATGTCTGAAACTTCGTGATTCAGTTTGAAAATATCTTAAAAAACGAAACGTTTTAAAGAAGATTATGTTGATACTGTATCAAGTACTACATGTATACCAAGCTGTGAAATAATTTCCGTGAACGTTTAAAATACACAGAGAGAGGGTAGCGTTGATATACACGTAAATAGGTAAATATCTAAACGACTGCTTTCAGTTTCATATTAATAAAAAAACGAAACTGATGATTAAACTAACTCGATTATAACACTAGCTACGGCCGCGTGGCGCGTTGGATACACCCGATCCCTCGATCTCGGAAGTTAAGCAACGCGCGGTCCGGACAGTGCTTGGATGGGGGACCAACCAAGGACGTCCGGATTGCTGTAGCCTCACGAAAGCTTTCCACGAAATCGTCTTCCGGGAGGGACGTAAAACGGGGGTCCCGTGCTCGAGGAGGTGCCTCGAACACGTTAAACAGCCTCATTACCCTACACATTGGGTACCTGCCTGTGGCACTGGCTGCAAATACACCTGATATTATTATTATTATTATATTATATCAAAAACGTTTGTATTATGTTTACGAATTTTTGCCACACTTTGTACCATGTACAATTGTCGTGCAATAAAGTTCTTCTATATGATCGGAAAGATTAGAAAATAGCATCATCGTTTACAATATGTCATTAATACCACTCTAGCGCATAGATATACTAGTATAGTGGAGCATCGAGATGTAGTTGCTGCTATGTAGCTGTACGTTGTCATTAAAAGCTTCTGACACGTTCAGGACCCTATGCTACGACATCATGAATTTGATACGAAATAGGCCTGAATACCGGCCTCAGTGCTGTTTCCAATGTACATGTAAAGGTATTTTGCTGAATGACATAACCGTATGAAAGGAAAAACCCGCAAATAAAACATTGTTGTACTCCACTCGCTTGAGTAACTATTTTTGGCGCATCGTTGTACTAATTCATTCTTTTTAACTGATAGGTTATGTTTTCTTTGCAACTGACAGTGGTGAATGTATATAACTAGTTGTTATTAGTACTACTAGTGGTATACAAGTCTAGTAATGCGCAAATTCAACTAAGGCATCATTTCATCATTTGCATAGTTAATGGCTAAAACAATTGTTGATGGACCTATTGGTTCGCGTAACTATTCAATCATACCACTAGTTAACCTATTGAAAGTTTACCGATAACATGTCAGATAGCACATACCGTTGAAAACTCCCGCCATTGACGTCACGACATTCCCAGCGTTCCGCGAACACAACAAACCAAGATGGCGGCGGCACAGCTGATAAGTCGGGGAAAGCGCCGAACCGCCGCCTATCTCAAGGCTTTCCTCTCCTCAGACTCGGAAACGTCGCGTCTTCAGGGACATCAAGACTTACACAACCTTCTAGAGCACATCTTGAGCCCGGAGAGGGCCATCGATGACCCGGAGAACCTCGAGTGGCTGCAATGGTTGGTGGCGGGTGGAGACACTCCGGAGGACTTCGCCAAAATTGGTAGGGCACAGATCGGGTTTCTATACTGGTATCCTCCGTTTGGGGCCAGATACTTCCACAAGAATAACAACAACAATAGTCCCTGGGGACTTCCAACTCTCATAGATGACCTTGCATATTCAAGAGAAGATATCATGGAACAAATAAGTAGTCGTTGTTTACGGTTATTTGTAAGTTTAGAAATTCTGCAGCTAACGTTACGTCTGCACGTTTGTAGTCAAGGAAGATTCGCAAGAGATGCGCACGTCGAAGTGTCATGAGGAAGTTACATTGGAAAAGTATGCTTTGCATAGACATTGGCGCCCTGTTATGCTGTTGATCGTGAAAAATTAATCGAAGACACGATGTTAATATTGAAGTGTCATCGCGCCTAGACTACATGTACACATGTAAATATTCTTTTTATGTCTCCTAAACGTGATCAAGATGATGCAACATGTCTGCACCGCCCCCAGACAACAGTGTTTCTTGTCATTCAAAAATCTGTCCAGAGGAGTGAAATATTGCTTTAGGCATGTGTGTCTGCATGTCTGTTTGTCTTTGTGTTTGTGCACGTGTAACGAATACCCTCAAATTTCTGGATCAAATTTGAGCTGCAATTGCCAACACAAAAAATTGGACTCTAATACCCAATTGCAAATTTTTGACTAATCAACCCTAGTCTTTGTCAAGAAATGAGCAGTCCACAGCCTCTGTAACATCACAATATGCAGGTAGGATACGTGACTCTTTGAGCAGCGGATCATAAGTTGCAGAAAGTCTATAGCGCCCCCCGTCTCTGTTGAGGGGTATGGGTAAGTGGGGGTCAGAGGTGCCATGTCTGATTCCCCCATGACATTACAAAGATTTATGATTGCATGATGTCAAAAAACATTGATGATGATGTCAACAAAAGGAGACCGGTTGTATTATTCTTCACATTGTTACCATAACAAGATAATTTCTATCTTTTTCACTTTTGTTTTGATGTGTTTCTTCCATCAAGGCAGTCTCTACACCAAGTATGTTCTGTCAGCATTGCATGCTGGTTTGTGAAAGGATTTTGGTAATCTTTGAAATTTGACAGGATAGAATTTTGACATTGAATTGAAATGCATCTAAAACAATGGAATTCATAGCTGTTATACGAAAAGGTTACTCCTAGCAGTTTCCTTCCAAACTGCAGCTTACTTTGAAAGTGTATACCCCATGGATGAAATTACATTTTACACAGTTATAAAGTTTTGGAAGTGGAACAATCTTAAAGTTGAACCTCCTAACCTTCCATTAAAGCTTATCATTCCAATAATGACATGAGATGATGTACTATAATGATAATGTGCTCAGACAGGCTGAACATCATGATGTATTCCTTGAATAAATTAGTTACTTACTAGCCAGCATATGTATATACTGTATAGATGTTTGGCTCAAACTCCTGAAACTGTTGATGATGTGCAACAATTTCTGGCACGTCATAACTGCGCCACTGGAGTTATGTTAATTAGATCACACACTTCATCAAGTTCATTCAATGGCATCATAGTATTTTAGAGGCCACCATGACTCACAAGGCTCACCATATCTGAATAAAGCTCTGTGTAATAGTTGCACTACTGTTACTCTGTCTTGCTCCTTCTGCGTTCCTTGATTGTTAAGACTATGTCGACTACATGTAGTGAAATCCTGATTCTCTCACTCACTCCTCACCAAACAGCCAAGGCTGCTGGCATGTATCTTTTCAACAAGTCTATATTGATGTTTCCCCTTCTTTAGTAAGAAGACATGACAATGCCACCACCTGCGGGTTAGTATGGACGGCCAACTTTGTCGCGTACAGATGTCGGACCTGCGGGATCTCGCCCTGCATGTCGTTGTGTGCGGACTGTTTCCAGGCGGGGAACCACACCGGACACGACTTTAACATGTTCCGCAGTCAGGCTGGAGGCGCGTGCGACTGCGGGGATACCAGCGTCATGAAGACTTCTGGGTAATAATTATATCTATGTTATTAGTAATATTACATTGGGCAAGATGGTTATGTTTTCGGGTGCGTATGTATGTCTGTGTGTGTGTTATTGTGAATAGCATAACTCGAGAATGCCTGGATGGATTATCTTGATATGTAGTATGTCGGTAGGTCTTGATAAGATCTCAAAATGGTCAGAATGGCCCCCTAGCAGCTTTCTAAGGTACTGCATTGGAACTTCTGGTTTTGATATCTTGTGTTCTGGGAAAGCTATGGTCATGATTTTTAAGTGTTAGGTCTTTCAAGGGATGTTAAGACATGTTGGTTTGGGCCCCCTATTTTTTTTTCAATTTGTTTTTATTTTGCCAGTAAAAAGTCCAGTTCATATCAATGTGTTCTTGACCTAGGTCACTAGATCTAGATGATAATCCATCTAGAGCTCAGAAATCTGTTATGATTTCAGATGGCTCTTAATTTTCCTGGTCATGATCCCGCAATTATTTTGTTATCTCTAGACTCTAGCTTAACAAGTTTTTTATGACCCATTAATTTTGCACCATGAGACCTCCAGCCCTAACAAGTTGCCATATTTAGAAAATACCAATGTCCGCTGCCCCTCAGATTGACACATTGTTGACCTATACCCCATATGTCACAAATACTAATAGGTCATCTTTATAATATATATAGCCCCAGACGGTAGAATGTTGTATTGTCTGCAGCAAATTTGTCTCCAATGTTACACTATTGAACTTGAATTAGGATAGTTCATGCAGGTTACTCATTTGTAGCTTTCCACTGTTCTGTGTTTTTTGGAATACCTTCTCCCTACTGCCTAACCCTAGCCTGTAACCAATATCCATACAAATACGAATTTTAACATCTAAATGTGCTATTTTAAAATGTCTGGGTTTCTATTGTTTGTTGTCTTATTAGCTGTTCAAATGTTTTTGTCTTTCTTGAGTATTGTTTTAGAGGGGCATGTTGATATATGCATGTTAAGGCTTAATAGCATCCAAAAACAACATTTCACAGAAGAAGATAATTATTCTTGTTCCTGCCTTAATATGTATAATATATGATATTATGCTCTTGATATCATCCAGATATCTCATTGCATTACATCTGAAACATGTATCATTTACTTCAATTTCTGCTGACAGACATGAATAATTTAGAAACCTTCTCAGTAAAAGATGTCATTAGTAAAGGGATCACAGTTGAGATTAATAGATTTCTTGAGTAGACTGGTGGAATGGCATCTCTTAACTGCCTTTCTGAGTGATGACCATCATTTTCTCCTGTTAAGCACACCTGTTTATCTTCATATAAACCTACATGATAAAGTACTTTTTCATTGCCATGTTGAGCTCACATGGAAATACTTTGAATTTCAAAAATTCCCCATACGATTCTTCAGACATAGCAAAAGACTGAGTGTGAACACAAGACATAAGGCCATATTGCGAAAAAATAGGTTTGCCAACATAGAAATTGTGGAGATATTTCCCAGTTATTTGTCAGTGGTGCAAAACATCAGATGTTGATAATGCAACAATTCAGTTAACAAGTGATGTGTATGTACATGTATATCCCAGGGTAGCTCTGCCATGGGATTTTATTGCCAATATCATGGTGTTACAAGTAATTAGGGAAACCATCCCGCGGAATTTCATTTTCACAGTTACTGCTGCTGCATTAACTACATGTGTAGGTAATTACATTGTCAGCATGGGGTAGAATGATAATAATGTCTGCTAGCCTTGGCTTTCATAGATTTTACCACAAGCATTATCCAGTTATTCTGTATTGTGATAGATGATGTCCATATAACATCTACTATACATAATGCCACCAGAGTACGTGATTCTGCCACCCTAAAAAGATACGCCCAAACAGATCTCCAACCCAACGTCCCCCAGTATGACGCATTCCTGTATTTCTTAACTGTGAATACCTGGGGGATGCTTCAATAGAGAAGTGGCGGATTTATGTAACCGGGAAGATAAATGTTAAATGGAGGTAATATAGAGGCCACATTGCCCTACATAGTAGACACTAGGTCAGTGTCATGCTGAGGTGTTAAGTGTTTTGCCCTTGAACTTCCCAGGTTTTGCCACCGACATGGCCCTGGCAGAAACATGAACGTTCCTCCCTGTCCGCACGACGTCCTGGCGGTTGCAGAGGCAATCATCCCGCGAATCCTGCTGCGAGTCGTCCAACACTTCCGTGACCACTGCAGACCCGGTATAGGCGAGTTACCCTCTCTATCCCTGTTGGCTTCTCACATTCACAAGCATGGGTCTGCAGTAGCATAATAATTCAGGCATGGTTAATCTATATCATTCATGTATGGTTATTCTCATGGCCTGTATCAAAACAGCCAATGTTAACCTTATTCAGCCAATGTGTTATTGAAGGCTTACATGTACATGTAAAAGGAGATAAATACATGTACAACCTTTGTAACAAATGCATGACCCCTATTTTACAAACTGTTGGGGCATTGCATACATATCAATATACCAATACTAGTGTACATGTAGAAGAACTATTAGAAAATTGTAGAGGTGGTTACACTTTCTGCTTGTATTCTAGTGCTTTAACCATTAAAATATCTATTCGATATGATAACGTTACCTGCATAAATATGTCCCTTACAGTTGTATTTCAATTAAAAACTACATGTATGTGCTTTGGCCTTTGATTTCCATTCATATTTTTGAACGCCATATGTCCAGGTTGTATTTCTTTAGACTCTGTTTAAAGTGTTAACTACTGGCTATCAGTGACTCTGGAACATGAAGATATTTAGTGTGACTCTGTGATTGTAGATGCCTATGAAGCAGACATGGATGCGGTACATGATGCAGACAGTGTCCTGAGTTACCTGCACGACTTAACCAGGATGGGAGCAGCCATGAGGAAGGTCCTGACACACTTCCTAACCAACCCACAAACTTACAAGAACTTCACTTACGGTAAGACTAACTTCTACTATGATTATCTTTGTTTCACCGGCATTTCTTTGTTAACAAGATAGCTTGATGGGATTTTGAAAAATAGTGGGGTGAAGAGAATTAGTGGGCCCAAGGAGCAAGTAAGAATTACATCTGGATCTGCTAAATGCTTTCAAACAAGAAGAGATACATCATATATTGCATGTATGGTAACCTCCTAGCAGCCTTCCTTAGCTTGCAGATTTATGTATAACTTTACCATGAGATCATCAGTGATGTTTACTTGTATTGTACATTATGTATTTGATAAGGAAAGAACCATGTTTGTTGTTGTAGGGTCCACTCCCTCAGACCACAAAAGACAGCAATACCAGCAGAAGAGCCAAGAGAACTACCAGGGTGCCCTGGCCACCATCCCTGCCCCTCCACCACCCTTCTCTATGGAAGGTAAAAAGATTTTTACATATACATGTATTCATTTATTCATTTATTCATAAATCTTAGGGGTAGTCCCTTCAGTTAACTGAGTGACTGATTTCCAAGGGAGCCCTTACAAAATCATAACAAATCAGGATACAAAAGGATAATTTAACATAAACTGAATGAATATATAGTACCCTCTGCATCTAAACCTTTGGCAAAACAACAAGATCCATATAGTGGATGTTTTCTTTGGCAACCTTCAAAGCTCAGTTTAAGTTGCTTTGACAGGATTGGCAGATGTCCTGGAAATGCTGGTAAGTCCAGAAATTCCATCAGTTTGTCCGCAGCTGGTCCGGACAGTACAGGAAACTAATGTCAGGATGGTAGAGGCATTGGAACATCACTCTTGAGTTTTTGAAATTTCTGTTTGCCATATAAAAGACAAGAAATTCACTGAAAAGAAATGAAAAAATTGTATATGTTCGCTACATGTATATGTCATTGTGTCATCTAAAAAAAAGATCATTCAGAGAAATTGCAAAAAATTATTTGAATTGGTAAACTTGGATTTGCTACAAAAGTGTAACTAAGGGAGTATCCCCTTCATGACTTTTTAACTGTTTTAACTCCAGATATAGCAGCGCTGAAGGCAGAATTGGTTCACCAAACATTTCTGGAGGAGTTGATGTTCTGGACCCTGAAGTTTGAGTTCCCACAGAAGATGGTGACTCTTCTTCTTCAGATGCTGCCAGACAACGACTACAAGGTCAGAAAGATTGTTATGCTCTGTTATCTGTCTGAATACAGGTTTTGTGTTAAACATATTCCCAGTAGGAAAATAAGTCAAGCTTTCCACCATATTCGTAGGCTTTACGGATTCAGCTTTGTGATACTGCTTATCAACAGCTCTTCAGTACTGTCATATCTTATATATGTACCTTCGCCTAGAAGGTTATGTTTTCATCAGCGTTCATGTGTGTGAACACGATAACTTGAGAATGCCTGGATGGATTGTCTTCATACTTAGTATGTGGGTAGGTCTTCTTGAGACCATGCAGTTATTAGATTTTGGGCCCCTGAATTTTTTTTTTCTGCTATCTTTTTTCTGCAGGATGCGTTCACGCGGACTTTCGTGCAGCACTACTCGCGCATCTCGGTGGTGCTTGTGAAGGCGAGCGATGCGGACACCATGTCCAACCGCGTTGTGCACATCAGCGTACAACTGTTCAGTAACGAGGACCTGACACGACAGATGGTGGAGACTCACCAGCTCCTGGAGATCGTGTTAGCCGCACTCGTGCACATGATGGAGAATATACAGATACAGAGCGCATTACACGGTGGGTTGTTTGTATGATGTATTTTGTAACCTAGCATAATAAAGAAAATAAGCCGCACCCATGCACATGATGGAGAATATACAGATCCAAAGCGCATTACACAGTGTGTTGTTTGTATGATGTATTTTGTAACCTAGCATGATAAAGAAAGTTAGCCACACTCATGCACAATGTGACATGATGGAGAATATACAGATACAGAGCGCATTACACGGTGGGTTGTTTGTATGATGTATTTTGTAACCTAGCATAATAAAGAAAATAAGCCGCACCCATGCACATGATGGAGAATATACAGATCCAAAGCGCATTACACAGTGTGTTGTTTGTATGATGTATTTTGTAACCTAGCATGATAAAGAAAGTTAGCCACACTCATGCACAATGTGACATGATGGAGAATATACAGATACAGAGCGCATTACATGGTCTGTTGTTTGTATGGTCTATTTTGTAACCTAACATGATAAAGAAAGTTATAGTCTTGTGGTGATTTTGTGGTATTGTCCCCTTCACCTTTCTCGTGTTGTTATGATTGTAGATATAAATTCAGATATCATATGTTTTGGTTGATGCCCTGTGGCAAATGTGACATGTTTAAAAAGTCTTCTGTGCCTAAAGCACCATCTCTCTTGCTTGATGGCCACACTCTCCCTCTCTTACAGCATTATCCCTCTTTCTCTTTTGCCAGAAAGGACCCAGAATAGATTAACTGTTAATAGTTTCATTTAGGTATGAGTAACATTCTTGCTTTATTTTCCCAGATCCTGATCACAACTTCCACATGGTGGTAAACTGTTCCTCCTCCACGCTGAAGGACCACCGCTACTGGCCGCTGGTCAGCGACCTCATCAACATCCTGTCACACCGCTCCACGGCCGCCATGTTCATGTCCAACTCCGCCCTCCTCGGCATGTGGGCGGAGTTTGTTTCTCTCTTCACTGGTGAGTGACAGATTGTTATGGGGCCAATCCCATAACCCTGCCTACCTTCTGAACATTCTATGGTAAGCATAGGTCACAATAAATATGGCTCATATGACACCATTGAACCAGCTTGACGTTGTGTTTATATACTGCGGATCTAGACATAAGACCCTAAGCACCTACAAATTTGAGCATTACAGTGTCAGCATTCACAAGATAATGATTCACAAGACGAAAACTCCTCAACTGTTATTCTTGAATAATGAACTACTTTTTGCTTTAAACTCATGACACGCCCTGTTGTGCCTGTTTCAGGAATGAACCTAAACGTGCGGGAGTTGGAGCATCATGTGGAGTTTGAGCCCAACACCTACTACGCCGCCTTTTCAGCAGAACTGGAAGCCTGTGCCTCCCCCATGTGGACCCTTGTGGGACACTGCAAACAAAAGGTATTCTGATTCTTTTATTGATTTTTTTGAATGCCAGCCATATAACAGCTATTGCTCTCGATGTTCAAATACAGGAATTAATATAGCAAGCTATTTTTTTGGTTCTAATTTTATGGCCACTAAATTCGTGTTTGGCACTGTTTTGTCCTATCTTGGAGTGCTGAATATTTCCTCAATAAGCAATATTGTATATCTAGGTCTTTTTCGAAGTTTGAGTGTCCTATTCCTTGTGCCTGGGCTCCCCACCATGCCACCTCAACATTGATTAAAATCCACTGATAATGTCTTGAGTCATTAACCAACCAACCAACCGACCAACCAACCAACCAATAGTGGTGAAATCATTTATTCCTTGGATAGTTTTACCTACTGGTAGTTAACACAGTTGATGTTCCTCTGTTGTCCAGAACACTGACCACCTGTGCAGGGCAGTCATAGACAGTTGTCTCACCACACTACAGGACTGGTTTGATGCCATCTGCTTTCAGGAGACAGTAGGGAAATCTGTGACTTGTACATTTGATGCTTTGCTGACTTGAATTTGACTTGAGGTTTTTGCTATTTCAACTTTACAATTGAAACAATTGTGTAGTACAGCAGGAGTCATTTTCAGTGTCATGAATGCGTGGTGGAGAAGTCACACAAAAAATAGACACCTCATAAGTTTCAAGATCTCCAGCATCTACGAGTGGAAGCAGGCGTGTCACCATGTCTTTGTGTTTCCATCCTTCCAGCCGCCTCCTCTTCAGGTGTCTTTCCACTTCCCGCTGCACAGACACCTGGCAGTGTTCATCAGCCAGGTATGTGGAGAGTATCTACCTGCCAATGTTACACATAGGAAAATGTGTATAGTATTGTTAATGATTTGTGATCAATGTGGAAATTACCACTGACGTTTTCTTTAAGTAAATGATACTGACCCTGGAATTCAATAACAGTTACGTTCAAGTATTCCATAAATTGATTCTGTTATTTATTATGACAACTTGAGCAGTATCAGTTTAACATGCCATTTTCTTCACATGCCTTTGCTCTTCAGGCTGTGAGGAATGGTTCCATCAACATCGACACCATTCTGGGTGATCCAGACTTCCTGATCAAACTGATGGCACATCCACTACAGATACAGGTGAATCTTCCTCATCCTAAATAGTGTATAGATAATCCATATGCATGGATGTTTATTTCAGGATAAATGCACTTTAGTTTTAAGAGACAGCAGGTAGTTTCATCTGTCCAATACCACATCTAATGAGAATGTTCTGATGAAAAAAATCATCATTTCGGAAGTCAGCGTTAAATGATTTCTAGAACAATCTGTCAATCCAAACTAGTAAGGTACGTGTTACAAGTTTATGGTCCATTGTATTTTTCTTGTCAATCCCTGTTTGCAATGGTTATAAGTATTATTTGTCCTAGGTGGTTGAGTTATCATTGATTCAGCTGAACATAAACAGTCACTGTATTTCTCCATTGCCAGGTTGCGCTGTGTGAGATCCACAGCGGCATGTGGGTGCGTAACGGCCTCCAGATCAAAGGTCAGGCCATGACCTACGTGCAGTGTCACTTCTGCTGCTCCATGATTGACCTGGACCTCTTCCTGCTGCAGGTGAACACAGCTGTCCTACACTCACACATAAGTATCAAGATATGCAAGACTAACTTTGTTTATTTGCAGAGTTTATCCTGGCTTTAAGATTGTCTTGTGACAGGCTGTTGAAGTACATCTTTAATCAGAATCATTCATGGGGCCTGGTATACAGTGTATGTATGATTTTAGAAGGAACTTAACTGTTGATACTTGGGCCCTTCCAACTCTTCATGGTGTTGTAAAATTCGATATTGGTGGAATTGGGACTAGCAGAACAGTACCAAGATTATGCCAGGTTAACTGTTTATTTATCCCTCATGTGTTGAAGTATCATTAGTATTTGCACCATGAAATAATCACAATAATAGTAATACTAATTGCAGCTGTTGTTTTGCACTTCACAGCTCTGTACCTCCAGACTGGACCCGGACTACTGTGTAAGAACTGTACTGGAAAGGTAAGGAGAGTTGGTTTCCAAGCACATTAACTATATTTCTACGTGTCAGTTGTAATGATTTAAGCTTTCATTGGTAATGTTAGCATTTAGAAGTGAACATGTGTACCTTCTATTAGTATCCATGCATATCAAAGAAGAAAGAGTTTAGAAGTGTCCGGGAAACAAGCACAGAGTTGATACATATTCAGCTCTGCAAAATGGTAGCACTGCAAATGCATATCAAACTCTTAAACAAGTACCATTAGCTATATCCAATGAGAATTTTCCTTAAAGCCCATTTGTATACTATTAGACCAATCATCATTCCTCTGTCTTTCCACTCCAAGATTTTCAGTGGATGAGTTCCTGTCGTTGGCCGTGGTGCCGGCTGACCTCCCCATGAACCCCGAGCAGGAGCTGTCGATGCTCCAGGGGGCGCTGCTGCTGCTGTGCACGCTGCAGTCCACGCGGACGCACCTCGGGCTGAACGAGCGCGACCTGCTGAGACAGGAGATGGTGTCCCAGCTGTGTATGAGTGATAGAACACACAGCCAGCTCATGGACCTCGTATCCTTCAATAGGGGCATTCTCATTAGATAGAATTAAGCAACACTTACAGCTAGATGTGCAAAGGTTAGGTGTGACAGGTCGTTCAGTGTAATATAACCAGCTGCTATCGCAAAGGGGAACCTTCGAAGCTGGTGTGTTACACGACGGCATAATTATACTTAGCCATACAGATACAGATACAGATACAGATAGGAACAGAAGGCTTCTTGATATTGTGAATATTTCTATATTTGATTTAGCATCAATTAATTGATCCACCTAATTGCAATGTGCATGAACAGTTGATTGTCTACCTTACTGCTGTGATGAAATCTGTATTTCTTCAAGCAAACCTGTCTATTTCCATGTTTTTTTAACCTGCTTGATGTAGAATCAGTTTTGGGGAGGGGAGTAGTATTACATACAATTTTCCTACATGCAACTTTCCTACGTGCCTGACTTCTGGCATGTTTTATAACCATTTACAGAAATCACATAAGAAATTGTGTGCTGAGCTGTTTTACTCTTCCCTTCAGGCTACCTTACAATAGTATTCTCCTCAGCATCTAAAACAATGAGTGCATGCATGCCAACACTCAGGAAAGTTTGACCCCTTAAGTAACACTTTCCTTAGCATCCCAAGATGCCGGAGAGAACGACCGGCAGCAACCAGATGAAGGACTTCGAGGCGACACTGAAGGAGGTAAGACTATCAAAGAAATACCTGAGAAAAAGTTCACATGTTTTATATGAAGAAAAGTTGGAGATTTGATAAGTGATTCACATTTCAAGTATACTTTCAGGATAGGCATTGTAAAAAAAAACCCTTTGATAAAGTTTGATACTTCACTTAAACGCAAGCAAATGTTGCTCACATCAAATTTTCAGTCGGCTTTGACAAAGCTCGATGTAAGAGCGACTGGAAATTCAAGGTGAGCAACATTTGCTCGTGTTGAAATGAAGTATCAAACTTTATCATGGAATGTACCAACACAGATCAGCTTTCATGCTAAAAAAACCCTTTGTTTTAACTGTAGGTTGCAGACTTCAAGGCCCCCAACTTTGAAGCAGGAGGAATGCAGCAGGGCACATACACACCTAAAGGTAATCATATAGGACTGTGCATACATGGATGTAATAACTGCATATTTGGTAGGAAAGTACACGATACAATTATTTACTCAAGCAGCTGGATGGATTTTGTAAATAGTGCGATGTTTCAGATAGCATCCACTATCTTTCATCAGTCACTATCTGAAACGTCTGACCGTTCACCAAATCTAGCCAGTTACTTGAGTTGTTGTGTTGTTTTGTGTGGGTGGGAAAATAGTGTATTATGTAAGTTTTTACCCCATCAGTACTGTGTTGATTTATTGAAAGATAACACATTGCTAGTATTTAGTGATAAATGTAAGCCTTTTTCTTTCCTCATTCCAGCCTCTGTATGGGAGTATGAGTTTGACCCCATCTTCATCCTGGTGAGAGCAGTGCACAGGAGGGACTTCCAGACTGCCATGGACAGATACACCGCACAGTAAGATGGACTTTCTTTCTTCACTAGGAAAAAAAATCATGGCCAAGCATCCTCCTTTTTTTTGAGAGGGAGATGTGAGATTTGGTTGTGGAAAATCCATGACTGTGTATTGTAAGCATGCATGGTTTCCAACACATCTTGTAGTGTCCTACCATAACTTGTAGATTGTAGAAAACTACTCTCCTCTAAACATCACAAAACACACACATTACAGAAAAAGTGGGATCATTTGTCTTCCACTGTCTCAGAAAAAGAAGTCGAATCCAATAATTTAGAATTTTTAGTTAGACTAGAATAGTCACACGTTATATTGTTCATCATTGTCTGTCCGTCCTTTTATGTTACATGTACTTAGAATTAGCCTACGGGCAAGAACTTGCAATTAACTTTCATTGTAAACAAAAAAATCATCTGATTTTGTTTCTCCTTCTTCAGCATGAAGCAGGCTGGCCTGGTGGAAGGCAGCGAGTCCCCCTGGCCGCCGTTCCGCCAACTGCAGAAGGTCCTGCACACCTACCAGGGCATCAGGAAGATCCTCAACAGCAAGACTCTTCATGGCCTCATCTTCTGCATTCTCTGGAAGGTAGGAGGACTTGTTAGTATGTCTTTAGATATCTATTTCTCTGTTTAGTATATTGACATTATGTGTAGTGGTGAGTGTATAAGTTTGCTTACCACCACACTAGGTCACATAGAGGTACAGTCTGTTACAAAACAAGGTTTTGATGCTAAAATATGACAAAATCTTACTGAGGACCACTCGAATGTATATGTGGTACATTTTTTTAATCATCAAATTGTCCTCTTAGATTTATTTAGGTTTTGGAAAATTAATCAAGTAACAGCATTCAGCACCAAGGATAGGGACAATGTGATTCTGTGAATGCCTTTTAGTTCACGGTATCTAGAAAATGGATTGTTTGCAGTGGTTTTAAGTTAGCGATAGCAATATAGTCACTTTCTGTACAGTAATTCAAACACCAGGACCTGAACGGAATTCAGCTTGCAGTGAAGTTATCACTGTGCCAACAGTGGAAATGAAACCACAGCGAGAATAAAGAATTACAGTATTTCTCTCAGTTCTTTGACAGAAAGAATTACTTATCAATTAGAAACTCTGCAGTTTAATCAGTTACATTACAGGACAGTCACTAATTGATATATAAAGTTCATTCAGTACCAAGGATAAGAACATTCAAGTTTGACTGTTATTTAGCACCAAGGACAGGTACTGTAGGACATACTCAGCACAACGAGCAGATATAACTGTACAGTCCGTCAGCACTACTAATACAGGCAAGAACGTCTTTGTATGTATCAGAGCCACATGAATTTCTAGACTTGATTTTAATTTCTTAACCACATTTTCCCCTTCACAAGTCATTGACCCTGTCCCAGTCCCTGCCTGAGCCCATCATCTACCTGTGTATCTACCTGCTGGACATGGCAGTGGACCCAATGTGCAACAAACCATCCTCAACTGTGGTATGTAACATTTGCATTACCACCTTGAAATAAAGTATGTCATGTGTGTTTTGGTTTCTACTTTCTATTATCTAGACCAACTTATGGCGGACCGTGACGCCTGGAGGGAGAGAGCAGTCCTAGTCCGGGCAAGCTGCCCGATATGATGATGATGATTATGTATAGTTCTTTGCAAGTAAAGAAAAAGTGAATGTAAATTGAAGAAGTGGTTCTGGTATCACAAGAAACCTAGAATAAAACAGAATTTAGTTGAGGGGAAGTTGTCACAAAAGTTGAATTGAAATTAAGATTTGGGAATGACGGACATTTTGGTAGTTGGAAGAAATTGAAGTAGAAGGGGAATTGATTGACGAAGATCATGTTTTTTGTCATTCTTCTTGTGAGTTTAAGTGGAAGATCCTTTAAGTTAAGTTTTTTATCTTACTGTGTAGAAGGAGGATGTGGCAGCCTGTGTTCCAGACAAGAGATGGCAGCAGTGGTTTCCCTCCAGCAATATCCTCACTAACCTCAGGTACACTGTACTCTATATTCAGCTTGTGAGTGAGACATGTTGCAGCATCAAAATGAAGAAAAGATTTTGGTGGTGTGCATGATTTGATCCTCTTTTGAAGGGTCTTCCTAACTGTTGATAATATTGAAATCAGCTAACTTTTAGCTCCTGGGAATTTGTTTGTCATATCTCTTGAATAGTGTATGTAGAAATTTGTATAAAGCTCAAGCAGGGACATTTTATGTGATGTGATGAATGTAGTTTACTCTGGAAAAGAACATTTCTAGCAGTCTAGTTCACAGAATCTGATAGATTTTTCAGTGTCATCTAATTGAATTTGTAAAACTTTCCTTTCCACAGACATGAGATACAGTACATTACAGTACCCCTGAAGCAGCAAGAGTCGATGGAAGATCTGGAAGACATCCCAGAAGAAAACGAAGAAGACATGGACACAGCGTCCCCCAGTCCCAGCCGTCTTGGCTTCAGCCTTGCTCCAACTGTTGTACGGGGTGGTAATGTTGTTGTGACAAAATCACGGGAAGGACAGAGTCGGAAAAGTCCAGATGCCAGCACATCAAGCGAGTCTAGGGATCCGGGCTCGAGTAGTTGTGAAGACACAAGTGGAAGTGAACCCATGGACACAACAAGTTCATCCAACGAGCTGAAAATAGAGGTGAAACAGAGCATACTGTCAATGTTGGTCAAGTTACACGACAGGCTATCGAAGGATACCGATCGCTACGAACCGCCGGAGACTTGGGAAGATGCGGACTTGAAGTGGAGTAGAGGTGCGCGGAAGCACAAGGCACGGGACGGAGCACACGTGATTGGTAGACTCCTGGACAGGATCGCAGCGACGTGCCAGGAGAACCTGGATAAGTTGAAGCAGTTGTGTTGTAAGACTGCCCCCAAGAAATTCCACAGAAGGTCTTCAGATGGAGGTGATAGGGAAGAGAGGTAACTGTTCCTATTTCAATAAAGTTGATCAAATTATGAATAAATTATCACATTTCAGTTCAGAGTTCAGTTCAAAGATATAGTATTGTGGTCAGCTGTCACAGTCTTATATCCCACTATGCTTTCAAATTCTGGATACACAGACTGAAAACTCTTTTCATTAGTTGCTATTTTAGATGAAACTTTAGATAAAAGAAATGATACATTGACTTAGATAAATCTATGTTTAGATCTGCTTTAACAAACATGTACAAATTCATGCATCTTCTGCAAGACGACATGAAATATTGAATGTTAGTTCGCTTCATTGGTTACTATGTTGATTGTTCAGGAGAAGAAAGGCCCGTGACAAACAGGCCAAGCTGCTGGCAGAGTTTGCTGCCAAGCAGAGAACCTTCCTGGAATCCACCAGCATGGAAGGCAAGTTGTGATCCTTCTCAAGTTCCAGGAAAACAATCTGTGTGTCTGTCTGACTTTAAGATCCTTGTGCTATAGTCTATAAGAATGGACTGATTTTTTTCATCATTAAGTGATAATTGACAAGACTTGTTGTTCTCTGCTAGAAGAGAATTGTCCCAAATTCTACTACAACTAGCAATAAGTGCTGGTAAATTTTTTGGCCATGCCTTGGGGGTGGAGTGGTTAGTATAGTACTGCGATTGACATTTGAAATATGCATAACCTAGGGAATTGTTTTTTTGGTGACACCTTGTAGTATGTTTCTCTTTAATCTAATTTTCCAGCTTAAATTTGATTCATTATAACTGTAATTTTCAGCACAAAATAGTAATGATCTTGCAGAGAACACTTTATTAGTCAGTACAATAATGAGGAACCATGCACAAGATATAAAAATGTCTTAATTCTTCCAACAGAAGACGACTCTGGAGAGGGTGCTTCAGCTGAGTCGCCTGAGAAGGAAGTGGCCCAGGAGGAGGAGCTGTATGACTGTGTGATCTGTGGTCAGACTGACCCGTCCACTCCGGACAGACCCATCGGGAGGGTGGTCCTACTGCTGGCTTCTAGTGGTCAGTCCAGTCAATATATAGCCTTCAGTTTTGTATCTTGGTGAATCCACATTGTGGTGAATGTTGTGTGAATACAAGATTACTTACCACCACACATAGAGGTACAGTCTGGTTCAAAATGAACAATGTATTGATGCTAAAATGTCACAAAATCTTACTCAAGACCATTCGAATGTATGTGTGGTACATTTTTTGATTCATCATAGTGTCCTCTTAGATGTACATGTAGGTTTTGGAAAATTAATCAAGTAACAGCATTCAGCACCAAGGACAGGGACAATGTGATTCTTCGAATGCCTTTAAGTTCATGGTAATCAATTTAATGTATGAAAGACTTAGTGTAGCTTTTACGTATGAGTTTTTTTTCACTCTTAATACTATGTTTGTAGACTCTAACGTTGTGAAACTTTCATTCTTTAGAATATCTGTAGATTTTTTATGTCATTCAGTAGAATGCAATATAGCACAAATTTCAGCTTCTTCTTGTCAGTTCAGTGATAATTCAATATGTGCATTTCTGTATACCGGCTATTGTATTCATTTGGATAAAAGTTATGTCTGACTGGCCCTTTGTGTTTAGTTTTGGGACACAGGACCTCCAAAGATGAGCCCCCGAGGCTTCCCTGCAGTGATGGTGCGGCGTTGGACATGTTGAACTGTGGAAATACCTACGAACTCAGACAGTCAGTCATGCAAGAGAACTTTCAGATGGTGAGAAAGCCTTAATGTATCAAATGTGAAACTTTTTGCAACATCCCATAGTAATCACTTGTTTTTTAAGCAGAAACGTACCTAGAAATAAAGATTATGAAAGTCATTATTGGAGTAACCAACATTCTGACCAGCAAAAGCTGGTCCAACTCATAAAGTTTGATTACGATATATCCTTCAAGTTGGCAGACTTGATGAAATGTGTATTTGATGCAAGATCGTAAAGACGTACATACCCATTGCAGCAATGTACTTGAAGTTCATGCAATGTTAATGCCTACTATGTAATGTAATGTAAAATTCTCTAGGTAGTTCAGAGAAATTTATGTGTGTTTAATCTGCAGAGTTCCTGCCTTCAATCTGTGAGTGTGGGGTGGTTCGGAGGGGTTTATGTGCAGTCCTGTGGCCACTTCCTCCATTCTGACTGCCACAAGTCCTACATACGGTCTCTAAGGGTAAGTACGTCGGGACCTTATGTCTGCTATGTGATGCCATACAGGCTACAGCACAGTAAATTGGAGAAGCAAAAAGGAAGCAACAGTCAAACCTGGTCAAGCAACCACCTGGTGCAAGCAACCACCTCCAGCCCCATCTATTTTTACATTATTAACCCCACCCTGTCCTCAGCAACCACCTAACCTTAGCAACCATTTTCCTCAATCCCCTGAACTGTTGATGAATCCAGGTTTGACTGTTCTACTTTGAATGCTTTTTATGAGGTCCAAAAATGATTTGTGGCAAGTGGACCGTTTTTTTTTTCTGTTGTTCAATTTATGTACTGTCAGCATTTTGCGTCTACAACGGCCTCTATGTTTTTACCCTCTTTCACACCCCAATCCTTTTTGGTCCATTCCTGTTTTTCTAGTATCAACTCGTTCTGCCAGTTTATTTGTAGTGACACTGAATAAGAGTGATGGATGTCACTCGAAACATCATGGAGTAGTCTCTGTATCTTATCCAGTGGTAGAGATTGAATTGTCTTAAGATATTATTTGCCTGTCTGTCTAACCTACATCTACACATTCCTGGTCCTTATCAGACCCCAGATTACCAGCACACGACCCAGAACATCGATGTGGATAAGGGGGAGTTCACCTGTCCACTCTGTAGACAACTCGCCAACTCTGTGTTACCATGCCAACCGCATCAGCACCCGCTACAGAAGGTTGTGCTAGAGAAGAGGAGATACGGGTCTCACAAGAAAACCACTCCTGCTAAGGAACAGATCAAATCAGAACAGGTAGGCTTGTACTGTAGTTATCAGCTATATGATAACATCTAATCTACTATCTATTCAGAATTCAAGGTAAGTCATACATTTTTATAATTCAGTTTGCATTATTTTCTGAAATTTCTATATAATTGTATTAGAAGGGAGTCATTAAAAGCTCTCAATTTAATTGCTTTTTGCATTGCCTGATTTTGTTTTGCATGCATTGTTGTCTTGCTCTGCATTCAGATTTTGGGAAACATTTTGTTTATGAGAATGATATTATGCTATCTGGACAAGTCCCTCCATCCAGTACTTGTTTTTACAGCAAAATAGATGTAGGATCCTTTGCTTTCGCACATACTCCCCACTCCTGCTTTTCCCCCAAAAGCAGTAGCCATAACTTAACAGGAAAGCTGTTGTTGTAGTGCACCTGCTCTGATAGTCTTACCACGTCAATGTGATCGTATAAGTAAAGATACATGTAATGACCTGGATATGCATTTCCAACACTGACATCATCAAATCTTGTGCACAGCAGAGGAAATGTGAACTGGAATCAGTGATGTCACTAAACCTCGTTTTAAAAGTTACAAATTTCCAAGCTCATTCAATCCAATAGGCCTGCTCATTCCAAATGCACCCCGCTATCCCTGCCTATCCCACCCAAACAGGAATGATTTGCCCCTTGTCCAATTGACCTCTGCACCTAAATTATGCAGATCAACAGATGTGAGGGGCTAGTACATTTTTACAGGATGAGGAGGGGCAAGTAGAAGCTGAGGGGATGTCTGATTCCGCGTTATCAAGTCCTTCCAATGAGCTGGCAGAAGCTACAATTGATGATCAGGGAACTGACTTAGATCAGCAAGAACACGGACATGGAACAGCAGACATACACCTGGAACAATCTCCTGCAAATGCTGATGATGTAGTTGACAGTAATGAACAAGCCATTCCCACCGAAAACAATACTGATAACTCCTTGCAGCCTCAAAGTTTAGATGCTGTAATACCAGCACAGCAAGAGGGTTTGCTTGCACAACAAGAGTTATTGCAACAGCAATCTGAAACAGCCACAGAGTCTGACATCATTACAGACCATCCTGTATCAGTAGATGTTACAGCTGCTTTGCAACCTAACACAGCTTTGCTACAGCAGGAGGAGGCAGGAGATGTTGTAACTGAAGATAACAGTGTGACATCTGTTGCTGTATCTGATTCCTCATTAACACAAAATATTCCAGAAAATTCAGCTTCTGCTGCTTATGATGGGACAGATACTGACAACCTGTTGACATTGTCAGCAGTGCAGGACAGTTCAGCTTCTGTAACTGAGGGTAATGCTACTTCAGCACAGCAAGAGGAAAATGTAGCGATGCAGAGCTTGCAAAGTAACCCACCCACCATGCTTCAAGATGCAGCTTCAATGTTACAACAGCAGAGTGAAGCTACACCTTTGTTACAGCAAGAAACTACAGCTACTGCTTTACAGCAACAAGAAAATGTTTTTGATGCTATGCAGCAGGAGGGAAATAGTGCTGCAGCTTTTCTGCCACATGGAACTGACTCTGCAGCTTTTCAGCAGCAGGAAACTGATTCTGCAGCTTCTCTGCAGCAGGAAAGTGACACTGCAGCGAAGGAAAATGACACAGCAGAAAGGGAGAATGGTGCCGCAGCTGGATCACAGCTGGATAATGCAGCAGAACCACCACAGGAAACAAACCAGTCAGCCACTGCAGCACAACAGTTGGATGACAAGGTGCTCAGCTTGGCTTGTCTTGGCTTGACCTCAGCAAGACTCATGGCATGGAGAATGGAAGTACATGATTTTGACGGTGTAGAAAAAGCGGACTGTTTTAACAACTTGCTGTGAGGTTCATTTCCCCCTTTCCAGTCATCAGCTCTGCGTCATGCTTTTCAGAAAAATAAACCCTTGCAATAATCCTTTGGCAAGCGTGTCCCCCTTGCTTTTCCTCCCCTGCTACTAATGTCATTACCTTTGCAGGGTACTTGGCACTTAAGAAGCCTGCAGTTACAGATATGCACTGTGTTGATGTGTGTACATACATGTACAGTCAAACCTGCCTAGGCGACCACCTTTTCAACGCGACCACCTGGTCATGGCGACCACTTTTTCTCGGTCCCGAAAATTTTCCCCATAGGCACAAGCATTAAGCTGCCTGTCCAAGGCGACCACCTGTCCAACGCGACCGCGACCGCCACGAATTGGGACCGCACAGAGCACAATCCCTGCCCATGGCGGCCGCCTAATTTTCAAGCGTGTGGTGACATCGGATCATTTTGCTGTCGGATTTCACGGAAATGTTTTCAAAACTTTGAAGGACAAAAATAAGGACAAAAATATATGGAATAGCAATGTTATAGCATCGATTCCTCCATGAAGTGTTTAATAAAACGTTCCCCCTATAGACATTGTAAAGACAAATGCTTGTGATGTTGTTGTGCCTATTGCCGTAATCTTATAGTTAACCGCAAACTCAGTTCGGTTTAAACTCAATTTTCAAAACGAATACGTAGTGCATGGCGTCAAAAAGTCAGATTTCACAGAAACTACTATCTATTTCTTGTATTTCAACAAAAATCTGTCTGAGTCTTTAATACTAAATTCCGTCGAAAAATGACTTCGCGGCGGGCAAAACGTCGGGCGAGAAATATTGTTCCTTGGTCCCGACGCCATCTTGGATTTGGAGGCCCGGATTTGGCGTACCGCTGACCTTTCTAAAACACGTTGCTTTTGTGTATATACATTTACGAATACTCTAGTTGTTAATTAAAATTAATATTCTTATTTTCTTTTTATTTCCATGAATCTCACAAACCTCTATTGGACGGTGTGCGTTCTGCTGCACTGACTTACCTTTCGATGCGGCGCGGCACGACGAAATCACACCGTTCCGTTTTCAGCTTTAATTGTCAGATCGAAAACTTTTTGCCCCTTTTATCCAGCGGTCGGCGCCCCAAAAAAGGCTGGGGTCAGCAGGTGTTTTCTAGGGATTTGTCTTTAATAGGCCTTAAAACTCCGATGATGTGCGTGTGTGTGAGTGTGTACCATTTAATGTAACATGTGAATGCGGGAGGGCGCTGCGATCATCGAGGCAACCATTATTTTATAGTCAAAATTATGACAAAAATTTGTACACGATGTAGCGGTATACAATTATTACGACGATAACGGAAAATGTAATTTTTGTAGGATGTTTCTGTCAATGAGGATTGAACCTAGTGGGGGTCTAAATTCACATAATTTTCCATCCATTTATGTACTGTATTGAAAACCTCGACCTGGAAACATGTGAGTGGAATTCTCTTCATGGCGACCACCTGTCCATCGCGACCGTTTTTGCTCGGTCCGCCGGGTGGTCGCCTTGGGCAGGTTTGACTGTACTTGCTTGAGATGTTTGTATCAGTGACATGACTTGAGTTGCTCTTGAAATTTATTTTGTGCTGAAAAACTGATTCAATGTGCTATGAATGTTGCATCCTAGCAATACAACCCTGGTAGTTTAAATGGGACTGAGTGTTTTTGTGGCAGGCAGAACGTATACTTTAATTTCTGTTTAATTGACAGTCTCCTAATAGTATGCTCATTCTTTCATTGTGTACTACAATATACATCAGCAGGTACAGGGTTAAACAGAAAGAGACTAAAGCTCAGAATTTCAACACCCTACTTAATTTGATAGGTTTTATGGTGACTGATAAGTGATATGATTTGTACTGTTCTGTAGGAGAAGGCAGCCCTGGCTCAAAAGGCAGCGGAGGAGAGTAAGCCAGAGGAGAAACAGAAGGCAGACCAGGCCCAGGCCTCCACCTCCGAGGAGCTGCCTAGTCAGGAGGACAAACCTGAAGACAAAAAGGATGAGGGTAAGAAATTGATATATACAATATGTACATTAGAGGTCTAAGAATGCTTTTCAGTGACAGTGAAATAATGCTTAAAGGGACAGAAGTATTGAAATTACAAGAATTTCAGTTTGAACTGTTCTTTTCTTTAGTCTTTGTTGTTTCCTTTGTTCTGCAATTCTCAAACTCTTTCCCATTTTCCTTTGTTCTGTAATTCTCGGACTGTTTCTCATTTTCCAATGTTGGTTACACGTGTACCCTGTTCTGTGTACTTCATCACCTTACATCAATCAGATGCCACTAAAAAAGAAAAAGATAAAGGCAAGTTTTATTTTGACTCAATGTTTCATTCTTATCTCCTTTAAGTTATTTATCATGATCTTATTTTATTCATCCATATTTCTGTTGATTCTTTTCATTGTATGATATGAGAAAATGCTTAAGAAATGATAGAAATATATGAAAGATGTAAATGTTTATGTCCCATCACATTGGTTCCTCCAGTGTAACTAGCCTGATAAAATAGCTCTTACCGTATTGCGGTTTGCCCAACACCTACGAGGAGGGCTGTTACAGCTTTAGACAGCAGAGTTTGCATTACACAGACTACAGTGCAACCACGACTTAGATATCCTGAAATTCAACATTATATAGAAATGATAGACAAAGATCCAATGTCCATTGCTACAGAGTCGGGCCGTGTGAGTCCAGAGTTCCCGCGCTCCATCCCGACACCGTGGCGGCAGCAGGCGCACGTCATGAAGGAGAACCAGACGCTCGATCCCAAGCCTGAGTTCCAGCGAATGATCAAAGATCTGGGGCAAGTCCTGAAGAAAGCCACCAATGCTGACTGCGAGGTAGGTAAAACTTTCATTATCTTGTATGTATTTCTGATGGTAAGTACTACCTGACTGGACCTACCACCAGTAACAATTATAGTTCGGCTGACTAACAATTCTAACATTTGCTACTACGTGAAGTGAGCTAGTATGATTCTATATGGTTGATAGCTAATGCTGTATTGTATGGAGTGCCCAGATTCTATCTTGCTTCTGTGTAAATGTAGATATCCAAATTGTACCCTTTGTTTGCACCTGGCTTACACAGTTGAGAGTGCTTGGCAGGGCACTGAAGGTATGTAGGTTAGAATACTTCCAGTCGTCGTGGTTGTTTACATCCTCACATTTCACGCCATGTGTCGTCTTTAACTCTTTGCCTGCTGATGCCTACTGTCATCATTGCAAAGACAGGTTCTTAGCAGGGGGAGGGTTAATCTGCACTACCTGGCACTTCCAGCAGAGACCAGTCCATCAGTTACAAGGAAAATTGATGACATTTTTCAAGTCATCAACAAGTCCAGAGAGGAGCAACTTTGTTGGGATTCAAAGTTTGTCAGCTCCTGGGCATGATTTCCCTGCTCAGACAGAACAAAATTTGTCCTTTCACTATTTCTATACCACACTTACATCTCACACAAATTTCTTCTTTCTCAAAAACATCATTTGTTGCCCCTGCAATTGTGTACATGTATTCATTGTATCTGTGAATGCCATCATGACTGTTTCAGCCTTTAAAATCTAAATGTCTAAGTAACAAGTACATTTTTTTAAACGTATCATCGAAAAATATTAATGCAGTGTTAAATCATGTCTAAAAAATATTCCACTGTAATTGGTAACAAAAATAGAAACAAACATTCATTGAAAGGGATAGAACTCTCAGTCTACTTTGGTAATGTTTGGTAAAAACACAACAAGCTGAATTTCATATGCCAATAAACAGTTACTCAAGCAACTGGATAAAATTTTGACACTGACAAAAGACAGCGGATGCCGTCTGAAACGTCTGACTGTTTCAAAATTTATCCAGTTGCTTGAGTAACTGTTTTTTGGCATATCTTATTACCTGGATGTATAACCTTCATCAGTGTAAGCTGAATTTAAACAAAATGTTTTACTACAGATTAACTTGTTCTGTTTTGATGCAGGATGATAGCATTCTAAGGCAGGGTGTGGAGTCAATCATGGAGGATATCACCAAGGCAACGTACCCCAAGTACAAGGTCTTCCCAAAGAGCTCTGTGGATGAAAGCCTCAATGTCTTTGTCCACTCTGTTGCTAGGTCTGTGAGAATTGTTTTATACTTCTTTTTGTCTTGTGGGTAGATAAGATTTTCCCACAATTTGTAACTTATGACATTCAGACAGAGTAAGAGTGAAAGTGATTGTTGATAATTTTTTTATCATATTTACATGTATCTAGAACTTGTCACGAGAGAGATTAAATTTTCTTGTTTCTGTGGCGCCTATTGTTGATTTAAAAAAACATTGTTTCCTTTTGAATAGAATTATTGACCAATGAAAGAGAGTGTTTCTATAGAATGAATTTAAAGACTGTTAATCAATGGCAGATGTTATTTCTGTTGAACGAAGCTCTGTTGACCAATGAAGAATGTTGTTTCTGTTGAACCAAGCTCTGTTGACCAATGAAGAATGTTGTTTCTGTTGAACCAAACTCTGTTGACCAATGAAGAATGTTGTTTCTGTTGAACCAAACTCTGTTGACCAATGAAGAATGTTGTTTCTGTTGAACCAAGCTCTGTTGACCAATGAAGAATGTTGTTTCTGTTGAACCAAACTCTGTTGACCAATGAAGAATGTTGTTTCTGTTGAACCAAGCTCTGTTGACCAATGAAGAATGTTGTTTCTGTTGAACCAAACTCTGTTGACCAATGAAGAATGTTGTTTCTGTTGAACCAAGCTCTGTTGACCAATGAAGAATGTTGTTTCTGTTGAACCAAGCTCTGTTGACCAATGAAGAATGTTGTTTCTGTTGAACCAAACTCTGTTGACCAATGAAGAATGTTGTTTCTGTTGAACCAAACTCTGTTGACCAATGAAGAATGTTGTTTCTGTAGGACCAATCTGGAGTTAGAGCTGGTGCAGAGTGGGAACACCATTGTCAATCACTCATCCTCCAGCAGGAAATTTGGCTTTGGTAAGCCTTCACATTGTAACATCAAACACTCACCTGACACCCAACCTTTATAATAGTCAAGCAGGGCTGCCTCCAGGACCCGGATTTGTCCTACCGTCCCCAAAAAATGTGAACTCCATGACATGACATCCATAAAAATGTATTTTCATCAGCTTAACATGACAGATTTAGCAACAAAGATTAACAACATGAGCTCCCAAACAATGAGTGGGCCAGAAAACATTTGAAGCTGTAGACAGCCCTGTAGTCATGTTTTCAGCTTAGCTCTCTGTTCCTCTGAGCAGGCTCAAATCTCTGTCATTGTTATAGACCGATGTTGAGGTCATTGGACACAGATACAGGGAGCCAAGACAGAGGGATTGTTGAGCTACATGGTTTATTCCTGACCCCCAGGATTCCAACACATAGAATGACAGCATGGGTCTTTCTCAGAACGAGGCTGCCTTGGACTATTCCACTCTCATGATGGGGGGTTACAATTACTAAATAATGGTCTTACATGTGTCTTAGTGGGTTCATAACAGTCATTACTTGCACACCTCTGCTGTACATTGGTATGTATTCTTGTTCTTGCTTGTCCATGAATCAATCAACAACGTGAAACAGATGACCAATCATAAGCAAGCAAAGTTCTGGACAAAGCACATCAGATATTTCTTTGTTTTTGTTTAACTTCCTTCCTCCCCTCCAGTTGACCTTCTGCATGTCCTGCGGTTCCATTTCAATGCCACCGGGATGGACAGTCTGTGGACCAAGCTGACCACACTGTACTCTGACGAGGAAGAGAGGTAATGATGCTATACAGCTATGGTTCTACAATCTCTGATTTGTTTTTTTCTAACAAAATAAAAGTTCAATCTTGTTTAACCTTCAGCACACTGAATTAGCCATTTGGCACCCAATTCCCTGTTGGTTACAGAGTTAGGCAGTAGGGAGCTTATTTTTAGCTTAAACTCATTGGGCATATTTGGTATAAAAGTGAAATGCTATTGGATATTTGGAGTTTCTTTTAACACAACCAGGTAATCTCACCTGTCGACGTTTCGGTGTCTGTCAGACACCTTCTTCAGAGCTTCTGACTGGAGTACTGCTTCTCACCGACAGACACCGAAACATCAGCAGGTAATTACCTGGTTGTGTTAAAAGAAACTCCAAATATCCTATGTTCTACCAACCCGATGAAATTTCAGATGAAATGCTATTGTTTATGCATCAGTTGCCATCATTAATTGATAGGATTATCAGTTTTTTACAGTAACTAATTGTCTTTATCCATACTGACTCACTTTTATTTTGTATGTCTAATCTACTACATGAGCGTGTAACTTTTTCTTCGAAATTCCCAACTGTATCATTTAGTACCATTCTCTAATATCAATGTCTATATGACATTTAGGGTACTTAAGCATTAGAAATTTGGTAGTCCACAATGTACTTTATATAGCACATGCCGAGTGCTAGGGATTAAGAACAAAGACTGAGATGCAGGTTTACTTTCTAGTCTGTAACTAATACCTACAACATATACAGCTCTAATCTACTCATCTTGGATGTAATTGACATTCACCTTTATTATTCAACTTTGCTGCAAAATGAAAGATTAGATTTTTTATCCCCGCCTTTACTCTCTTAGAAGTTCACACATTTTAGCACACAGCCCTTGTGTAACTGATATTCTTATTCGTTGTAAAGTTGACCAATCTAGTGTCATGAGGAACTGTTTTTGTGTCATTTTTATCAAGGCATTGGAGGCATTACTGATCATTTAAATTTTTACATGCAGCTATATTCAGGCCACATAGGCCAACCTCATTGCATGCTGTCCTAGCGGTGCTCAAAGATACATATTATTTTTACACAGAATATGATTTTACTGCATGCAATGATGCAAATTGTGTTTTGAGAATTTTCTTTCTTCCATCAGAACGTGTAGTGTCCGCTTGCATCCTGAATTGCTGTAAGTTGCTTCTCACACATCGAGCCAAATGTGATCATTTCTTTGCCACGAATGACACTTAAAAATGGTCATAGTTGAAAGTATTTGCAGGTCCTGAAATTCTACCATGCCATGGTCAAATCGTTACTGTTGGCATTCAGAAAATGGCCTAAGAAATCAACAAGAATGTCCTGATTTTTTACAAAGCATTTTGCCCCGATATTTTGGTACATGGCATGGCCAATTTCAAGATCATTGTTTCTTTTTAAATCTCAATCTTTTGGTGATTTCTTTGATTTCTTCAGTATTTCAGTCACCTCTGTCCTCTCCTGCCTCCTGCTACAATCCTGCTGCTTCCTCAATAGCTTTTTTCCTGCCATAGAAACAGTCTTTACAGCATATAATAATAGAAATATCAGTACCACTCATCATGTGCATTTCTGTTCATATTGTCATATTTGAATCAGAAGGTGATGATTCAAGTCAGTTCATCAAAAATTGCACCAATAACAAATAATTTTACCATGAAGTCAAGGTACTTCACTGTTGATGGTACATTACTGATAGATTCTTATTGCTATTATTAATGTTCTACTGACAATTCTACTGATTAATACCACTCATGGCAATGACAACTTTTTTGTAATCGAAAAATTTCAACTTATCATACTACTGTCTCAAAATAAAAGCGACCAACACAAGCTTCTCTCCCTATTTGCAGTATACTAACACTCGCTAATTTCGCCCCCTCTTTCTGTTCTAACCCTGTAACCCCTACTGCCTCACATCTGGACCCCCACCCCCCTGTCCTCGCCCCCCTCCCCCCTGCGTCACCCAGGACGAGCCAACTGTGTTGTTCTGTGTTTGACAGCATGCTGGTGGAGAAGAGAGAAACTCCCATGGTGCTTCGGGACGCCACCGCCCTTCTCATCCAGCTCACCCTGTCACTGCCATGGCCCATCAGCAAAGGTCAGAGGTCACTTTAGCCATAGATACAGGTCAGAGGTTGGTAATTGTAGTGGACAACCTCAAGTCAAACGTACGCAGTCACTTATGCCACATCTTCAGAAAGGATGCTGTACCCGGTGTGCGATGGTCCAAACCTTATAGTCTGGTCTGGGTTGACATCTTGAAAAGGTGATAGTCACCTGTTATGTCAATCCTTCCACAAATGTGGTAAATCTGGATAAATAAATAAATACTGTAGTTCCCATTCAGAAACTTTATTCAAGCCCACACTCACACACGTTTTGCCGGTGTGGGTTTTTTTAGTTTTAGGGCTCCAATAAGCATAAGTCCACTGTGTTCTGGCTTTTAGGCCAGGTGCAAAGTACCTTAGGTGGCTGGATGTCAGAGGTTGATTTCACCATCATGCAACATCACAATGCCTAAATTAGGTTGATTTGCCCATTAGCAAATTAAAGGTTAGAAGCCAATTTATCATAAGTGTAGCTTTGTCAACAAACACATTTTGATATAAATGCAGTTCTTTTTCCTTGGTACAGCCCACTTTACATGCATCGTTCGGGTGCTGTTCACGTTGCTGTACACCCAATCACTGGTGGACATCAGCTGTCGCTTCAGCGAGGAGGAAAGAAGAGCCTGGAGGGAGGCTGGCACTGACAAAGCTGTAAGTATAAAACGCAAAGCGCACAGCATTTTTTAATGTTTAACATTCAGGGACTGCATAATTGTGTTATAATCTATAATTGCACTCATATGCAGTATCATAAGATTCTACAATTCATTTAATCAAGGACCTTTTTACATAGTATGATTATGTTAGATATTGAAAGGGTATGGAAAGTCCAAAGCTTGTATTTTGCTTACCTGATCTCATGGACATCAATATCTATTAAGTATCATATACTGGCATTCTGTTCCTTGAATGTATTATATTCTGGTTGCCTGTTAGAGCCGTTCCTTCTTACTACAGATTGAGATAAATGCATCTCTGTCACATGTAGTCTGTTGTTACATGAATGCAATGTGTTTGTTTGCAAACCCACATATTGTAATACTGAAATGTGTGCTCATACATGTGCTAACCCACATTGTACTTTGAATAGGTGCCTATATGAATAATGTAGTTGTTTTGATGGCAGTACCCCATGCCCATCATGCTAACTAACAGTTAAAGCACTGAGCTAGCTTCTAAAGTGTGTGATCTCTCTGTTAGGTTGTGTACTTGTTGAGAACAATATGTTTTGTTTGGTACCTCATTCATTTGCAGGATAAACTATCTGAAAATTTTTTATCTATGTTCTGAAAAGATGCAGACAAAATATAACTTTGGCAAAGACAACTACAACAAATTCCGTGGATATGACATGTCTTTAAAGATGTACATGTGCCAATGGTACTCTACTCAAAATAATGAAATGTAATTCATCCATTCCTTTTTCAGATGTTACTATTCATTTCAGAAGTTGCTAAGAGTAAATCTGCTGTTTTTCAGCATTCAGTTAAGGTAAAGGCACACCGATGCAAACTAGTAGAAAGGAAAACGCAAAATATGAGCAATATGATTGGTTGGACTGGGTCAAGTGGCCAGCTAAATCAAAACAGAAGTTAATTCAGTACTAAAATATCCTACATTTTATTCATACAAGTTAATCTAGTTATCTTCTCCTCTTCTGAATGTGTTTGTATGTATGTTTGTCTGTCCAGTCTTAGCCAGCCCTAATGTTGTCCATTGCTTGCATGTAGGCGAGTACAGAGTGCATGATGACAGAGAGCATGCTCGGCTGCCTGATATCGCACCTCGTGCACACCCCGCTCTACCATGACATGGACACTGACCTGCAGCGCGTGGATGTAAGTAGGATGTCTCACCACACGTGTCTCATCTGTGTGTATCAGGCTATTAGCTAGCAGGGCGTCAGGGTGTCTTCTGGACTCCCTACACTAAGAAAACAAGGAAATTAAATGACCTCATTTTGCAGGGGACGTGTGTTTTCTCCACACACTGCCCACTGTTGTTTTTTCCTGATACCAGACACTGGAACAGCATGTAAATTGATTGACATGCAAGGTACAGGGTTATTCTAAATCCATAGAGCTCATTTGGAACCTGGTTCCGATTGGCTCCATCCCCCAATTTGTGGACACCCTTTAAATCCTAGCTAAAAGCCTGGTGTATAAATTGTTCTCTCAGTCGCGCTGTAGACTAGCGTGTGACACCAGTACTGCATGTGATGATGTGAACTAAATCATAATCATCCATCATTCCCTAATTGTGTTCACATTTAGACTGAAGAATTGTCTTGGTATCCTTTAAAAAAAGACCTGCCTTTTAATGAAGATACACAACAGTTGTATTTAGAGGAAATTGAGGATGATAAGCTGTGATATTGTGAATTAAGACCTTAAAAAGGTACCAGGATATTTCTATTGCAAGGGGTAAGTAGTAAGTTTGAAAATATTTTTGTGATTGTTATCATTGCTGTTGTTAGTTTCTGTTTGTATTACTTAGACATCCTAGTACAACTGTTGTATGATGTCTAGAACTGCATGCATGTGCAGGTGAAAGTGACGGCGAGAGAGTCTCAGAAACAGCAAAGCCTTCATGATCAAGGGAATCATGCAATCACAGTACACTAGAATTGTTACCATGTTATTTTGTTGCATGCTTCATAGAATGACAACAACAAAAATTGTTTTAAGTACTAGTTCCTCTGGCTTTCTTGAATGGATTTGATTGGTTTTCCCTCAGATCTCCCAGAGTGTGTGGTCCCCCCACAGTGTGGAGCACCACATCCAGAAGTACTGTATCCACAGTCTCAGGATAGCAGCCTTGTTACGCAGACATCTCTTTAAGGAAGACCTACCAGACTGCCAGGTATCTTATGAAATATCTTCAGTATTCCTGCTTTTACCAGTGCAGACTTCCGAACTGTACAGACTCAGTTTGTTGTCTCTCATTTTTAACAGTATCTCATGCCTTATGCTAACTATCCATGTTCATAGGACCCAGAACAAGAGTTTCAGACTCTGGTGAAGTTCCTGGACTTGCAGCACGTTCCCCCACCCACAAGGGGCGATGCCTCTGCCTCACGGGAGAGACCGTTCACTAGCGCCTCCTGTCTGCACTGGGCCGTCCCTGCAACCCAGATGATCTCACACTGGTGTCAGGACTTCACCAGCTTTGTCAACAGAAAACAGGGCCCTGCTAAGGTATGTACTTCTTTGTATTGCAACCTGTTTTCCTCAGTCAGCATTTTGAGTTTGAAGTAGATATATATGCTGTAAAAGTAGCAGAGCATGTAGTGCTTTTAGTACTGGTATGTTTGAAGCACTTAAAATCAAAAGCAGGTCTATCACAGTGTCGTTATGATAAAACGTCTATCAAATGTTTGGTTTCATTTTGGTTCTTTATTTGTTTCCTTCTGTACTTCCACATAGAATGTTTTCCCCATTTTTTGATAGTCTCTTTGTTTCTGTTAATGAGACCCTTACATGTCTGTCCTTGGTGCTGATATATAGGATGTTTTGATTTAGTTCTTCCATTGGCACAAATAGAAAGCAGTGTCAATCATGTTCTTAGAAGAAATGTGCTGTAGTAACCACCTCCCCCAAGACATGTTGTATGTTCATCAGTCTTTACAAGCAGCTGCTAAGTGTTTTTGAATTACAGTCAAACCTGTACAAGTGACTACCTCTACATCAGGACCACCTGGCCAATTTGATCACTTTTTGTGCTCCCTTAGATTTTTAATTTTTCCTATTGACCCAAGCATTAAGAATCCTGTCTAAAGTCACCACCTATCCACATAAGCTAGATTTTATCAGTCCCCTGAGTGGTCCTCTTGTGCAGTTTTGACTGTTCTATTATGTACTAGTACTACCTATTCTAAATCTACCCTCGGTAATCTATTTTCCCCAGATATCTATCAGATATCTGACACCACCCATACATGTAGATTGTTACAGTAAAGTTAAGCTGTTTTGTAGTAAAACTTCTGTGCAAGGTCAGATGTTCGAAGGTCATTTGCCCGATGACTCAGTAGATTGTCACCGTATGACAGCTTATCCAGGTTCTGGAGTATATTTATCCCTGTGCACAAATACATGTACTGTGTCCTCCTCTCATCTCCTACACATCTTCCTCTTCCTCTCCCACATTCTCCTTCATTTCCTGTGATAGCTGCAGCCTAGAGGTGGTTATAAGGTAAAGTCTGCCTTGTTTGGCAATAAAGTCAACCCTAACATAGCAGCTTGTGGTAATTCCTTATCACTACATACTTAAATCTCAATATCTTTATCAGATACTCTTTTTCAGTACTAATTGAACTTGATTAGTAAAGCATGGTAGAAATGACTTTTTTGTCCGTCAGTGTAACATTTTGTCTCTTTTCAAGACTTTTAACCTTAACTGTTGTACTAAAAGCTCACAACCCAAAGTTTTGAAACACAAACAAATGATCACTGTAAAATCCAACCTTGGAAACCTTTGAAATCCTATTCAATGTTTTCATAATGTAGCGCTTACTGTAGGACCTAACATGGTCACATATCATTTCAGTCCTTTTTATTTTGCATTCCAAACACAAGACCAATATTTCTCTGTACAACTCAGAAAAATATTTCAAAAATTTTATAATTCGTAGACAAGTCTTTTGATTATTTTCTATAAACTCTCCTGTGTGCAGTTTCTACTCAGTATGAATGTTGAGGTCGGATTTGACAGTAGAGTACATGCTTTCAAGACTGTTAAACTTTTTGAGAGGTGATTCCAAAATCCTCCCAACCGTCCAGAATAGCCCATGTTGTCCATGTAGCAGAATTTGTTTAACAGCTCTGTACCTTACACGTATAAACTTTGATGGCTCAATCTGTCTTCTTTTATTGTTATAGATTCTACATTTCAAAACTAAAAGTGAAAACAGAAATGATAAGACACTAAATTCTTCTGCATTGAGCTCTTATCAAAGGCAGTTTATCAAAACTTTTCCAGTCCCTGCTACTGAAGAACTTCGCGTGGCGGCTCCCTTGTCTCCTGCGCCCGCCGAGTTCGTACGACAGCATATTCCAGTACCACCGACAGCGACAGTGTACCATGTGCTGCAGCGTGCCCAAGGAACCGGCGCTGTGTTTGGTGTGTGGGGAGCTGCTCTGTATGAAGGGGGGCTGCTGTAGACAACAGAGCGTTATGGAATGTGTACAGGTATGTTTGTATTTGTATAAAATTGTGTAAGATACCTGAGTGACACTCCTATACATTACAAATCTAAAAGAATAACTTGCACCAAGAGATAGAGGTCCAGATCACTTGTTTGGAAATGTTGTATTCAGCCTAGAAAGGAACTAGGAAGTATAAGTTCAAATGTGCAAGGATTGGGTTGATATTATTTCTCAGAAAGCCATGAATGACCTATTGGCAAAACTGTCACTGCACTGATGAGACAAAAACTAGATGATGATACCCAGGCTGGGCCAATGACATCAGCACTTAAGGACATCAGTACCTATGTTTCCAGTATCTGTATTGATAGAGCCGGTATTACCGCCCTTTGGCGTAACAAACCAGCTTCGCAGGCAGTGCCGCGCAGCGGCAGCTGGTTGTATTGCACCGAACGACCTGTCACGTCTAACCTTTGCATATGTACATTATTACATCCACTGTTTAAAGCTATTTAATGAGGATGCCTCTACGATACTTGGTGGTAACGAGTTTCACTCTACGGTTGTTCTAGGAAAATATGAAGTATGGTTATAAATGTAGTGTTTGTTCCTCCAGCATTCCATCAGCTGTGGTGCAGGGACAGGGGTGTTCCTGGTGGTGAACTCTTCCACCATCATCGTGGTGAGGGGGCCGCGGGCGTGTCTGTGGGGGTCGCTGTACCTGGACAGCCATGGGGAGGAGGATAGGGACCTAAGGTAGGAATTTCTGTGCATGTTGTAGTGCTGTTTTATTTTACCTTAAAACTATAATAAAAGGTTTGTTCTGTGATTGTATGATTTGGATATACATGATACAAATTGAATAAAGATTTTGGTTTTTGTTTGTACATGTGTATCACGTTAACACACCCATGTTAATAGAAATTGAGTAAAGCTTTTGGTTTTTGTAACATATATGTATCATGTTGATAGGCATATCATGTAACATACTGTGTATATATATGTATCATGTTGATAGGCCCACTGTTTGAATGTTAGACCTATTTGTAATTCAGATTGTAGAGTTATACAAAACTCTACTAAATTCTGCATAATTACTTGAATATAGAATATGGCACAACAGTATTTGGAGAAAGAATGCATGTTTTTATTTTATTCATAAATCTTAAGGGTAGTCCCTTCAGTTAACTGAGTAACTGATTTCCAAGGGAGCCCTTAGATGTGCTACACAAGTGACAATTTATTATGCCTGTCTAACATAAGGAGAGTTGTTATCAGTTCCTGTAGTTTATCATGTACCATTATTCAATTATTCAGTACACTATAATGTTTATTGAGTTTCTTTACATGTACGTCCTCTCCAGGCGAGGTCGGCCGCTGTACTTGAGTGAGGACAGGTTTCGAGTCCTGACACAGCAGTGGATCAGCCACAGTTTTGACCACATGTGCAAACGCTGGCTGTGGCACCACAACAGGCTGTAAGGGGGAGGGGGGCTACTACTGTCACTACTGGGCATTATTTAACATGGGAAATATCAATAGCAAAGGGTACTTAAAGTACTGTATTATGTAAATTTGTACTTCTTCAATAAACTAAAACTAGCTACAGATAAAGTTATATACTTCAAACTAAAAGTACATTTATATAACATCAGTTTTGACATGGCTGTGCTGTTATATACGTGTCTTGTACCAAGGAGGTTCTATCAAACCTCCTCGCTTGTACCTTGATATATTATCCTGTAGTATCACCAGTTGTGGAATGGGGCATTGCAACTTCAAGCCATAGGTAAGTGTTGTGCCACTTTGCTCTGTAGGAGCATAGCATAGTGGATAAGCATTAAGGATTGGGACAAATTTACTTATTTCTATATTGAATTTGTACAACTTTGGCCACCAAAGTGGTCTCTGATGGGAGCACACTAAAGTATACTGTGAAGTTATAAAAACAAACTGAAGTAAAAGTACCATAATTGTAAATATAAGATTAAGAGGACAGTGGAAGTATTGGTTGAAATTTGAATATAGATTAGTAATTATGAATTGGTTGGAAAATGTTGTTCATGCTTTTAAATTAGTTTGCACCATGATCATAAATCTAAATTCTCATTAAACTTTGTTCACATTTCTAAGGTTGGCATTCCTCATTGTAGAATGACAGCAAAATAGTTCAGTAATTAGACATTGAGACCTCTGACGAAACATTAGCACAACATTTTGCTTAGTTTTTCCCAGTAGGAAAAGTCATGTCAATTTGACATTACAGAAAAGAGGATAGAATCTTGTCAGAGATTTCACTTTTGACTCGGAACATGCCTCAAATTCCTATCCTTGTAATACAAGTTACCTGTCTGGTGTAATGTTTAACCCTCAACCTAATGTTTAAGCATCAACCTGTTAACTTGTGTTATAAATCCTATATCTTGGTAAGAAGATGAGCAGTGGTTGCTATGATGTTATGGCCAAAATGTGATGCCCAGCTTTCTTTGATAATACATGTATGTCCTTTTATAATCACATACATAGGGGCTTCCAGCAGTAGGCAACCAACAGAAGAACAGAAGGCAATGTAAAACACTACAAAGGACTTTTTATTGATTTCAATATGTGTAAAGGTTTAAAGTCAGACAATGAGTATCTAAAAGCTGTTTATGTGCATTTTTATTTCCGTTTTTATGAATCGAGGGGTAGTTATGAGAAAATAATGTACCTGGTATGAATGAGGTGAAACTGAACTCAAGGTCAAAAACAGTAGTAGCATTTAGCATACTTTTCTCTCAATGTGGATTGTTCAGTTTAAAATGTTGTTTGGCACCTTAACTTCAACACTTACTCTAAATATCTCCTTGTTATGCTGCTGCTATAAGGAAGAAATAAAACTCAATTGTGTTTGTACATGTGAATGTTGTTATTGTAAATAAAATCTCTCTCATGAACGGGAATTTCTTGTCTTTCATGGTCTGTACTGTATAGTGCAATGCATCTTTTGCATGCCCATGAAAAGTCCCAATAGAATTGAACTACCAAGGAAAGTTTGGGGGTCATTTGAATACTCAGTAAAGCATGTAAAACTCAGTTTGACATGTCTTTTAGTTTTGAGGGTACAAGAAACATGGCCCAGTTATGTTCATCAGCAACCATAGGTAACTAAAAATGACATGGTTCAATGTCTCTGCTTTACACAGAGTTTAATGGAAAAAGCCTTCAACAGACAACTTAATACAATAATCAGTTCTGTTGTCAGAAAGTGACATTTTTCTCATACATGCTTTTTAATTGCAATTGATATCCAAATATTCTGATGAAAACAATTTTGATTTAGCATTTCTGACATTTGAAACAAATTGAAACAACTGCGCTAAATATTACCTAGTTTATCAGCAGTGCAATTAAAGCATAATATTGTGCAGAGCACACATCTAATGTTATTACTAGAAATATTAATTGAAATGAAATAGTACTAAATGATAATCCCACTTCTACATAAAGAAACTAATTCAACATTTGATGCATTTACTTCTTTCTTTTACATCTTTATATAACCTTCCTTCAGTGTTCCGTGGGACACTTCATGTGCATAAACAGGACTGGTGCTAATAACAAAATCAGTTTTGCAAATTCCACTGTCATTTCCAGTTCAGTTTCATGCTCTCAATAGAGTTAACAGCAAAATTACAGTAAACATTTTACATTGAAAAATTTACATTATGCTATAATGAGCCTGCTATAACTGTTGACATCTCAATATTCATTGCTCCTCTTCTGCACTTCCCACAAATTAGATAAAGTTATCCTGCTAGCATGTTGCAAATGGTTTTTGCTGTCTTCAGAATTACCAGTAGTTGGCCAGTTAATTACCATCCTGTCACTGTATACTACAGCTTGTCTTTTGAGGAGACCCTGAGGATGAATTAGACTGTTGAGAGGCTGAGCGTGTTGGTATGTTTGCTCTGTAGGTCTGGTAGGAAGATGAACCGGTATACTGTGATGTTGGGTAACCTGTTACTTGACCAAACATGCCTATGTCATATCTGTTAGCATATTTGATCAGGTATGCAGGATAGCACTGGTCATCTTTGAAGACGACAAAAATTGATGGGTTAGCCTCGTTGTCCACACACGAGTCGTAGAGGTCACCAAAAGGATCACTAGGATCGATGGGAGGGGGGCGGGGGATGTCTTGCTTTCCGTTTGTGTACATACCGACCAAAACGTTAGCCAAAAACATGTAGCGTGTCCCATCAGCTGAAGCCTTTGAGTATCGGTGGCTGTAGGAGGCATTCTTTGCAAAGTAACTTCCTTTTCCATACACGGTGGCATTCTTCCCACTGAGACGGTGGTCAAAGTTCTGGTGGCAGATGCCCTTGGTGATGTCTGGATCTGTGCCATGGAACAGCTTCCTCTCATCTAGGAGAAACAGGAATGTGGTTGTTTGAACTTGAATCAGTTTAAAGGAAATATTAGGGCCCAAAAATCAGATTTTGAAAGTCAATTTATTTAGTCATTTCTATACATGATTAGTTCAAACAACACTATCACAATGTATAACAATGTCCATCATGTAAAAGTATGGCGTCGTTGTGATGTGATAACTCACTGAAAATCATCGCTAGGTTTTTTATAGGCTGGCAAAACTAAGGGAATTATTACACAAATGTGCTAAATAGTGTTAGTAAATGTCACTAGATCTACCATTGAGATTTCAGCATTTTTTTAAATTTCCATATTTTGGGCCCTATTATTGCTTTGGTTGCCTTTAATGTAGACATTTGTCATTACAATGAATCAGAATCATATATTATGTAGTAGTAGGATGCATTTCATTATAATGATCATTTATCTTGCAAGCCCAAAAGCTAATATCTAGTGAGTACAATTACCATTGTGGGTCCTTCTCCCTCCACCTCCAATAAAGTCCAATAAACCTCTTCCATGTCGACTTTCAATGGACTTCTGCATCATCTGTTGTTTATTCCTGTACATTGTACATGTAAACAACAACAAACACTGACAGTAAGAAACAAGAGGAACCTCAATCAGCTACATTGTAGATTGCTTCAAGTCTTAGTGCTATGAAGACAATAACCTTTGGATCCCTATACAGATCATTTGCAAATGTACAAGGTAGATGAATGTACTATAACATGCAAATGTACATGAAGATATAATACATGCCAGGCATAGTTCAGTTTTTATCAATGGATTGTTCAGCAATTATCACATGTCTTTTTGCTTTGTACATTCTGAAAGAATTCCTAATATAATGCTAAAAGCAGTTTATTCTGTATGTCAGAGTCAGAACAAAAAATGTGCTAATACAGAAGAGTTTGTAGACAGGTGCCAAGAGTTTGTAGACAAAGCAAAACATCTCACATGGAGTATTTTTCCCAGAGGCGTGGATTCTGTACCCTCTCAATCTGAAGAATGATCATGTCTTCCCCCATTGTCTGTCTGAAGAGCTTCTCCACCTAAATAAGGAACGAAAAACAATGACTATAATGATTACAGTTACAGTTACCAACAACTTAGACTGTCTGCCGTTAACTTAACCACTGAATAAACGGTGACATGACCTCATCTTGATTCATTAACTACCTATCTTACAAGCTTCTGTCATACCTGTTACTTGTGCATTTATACATACCTCTCTAAACTCTTGATCTGTGGGTGCCAGACTCACTCGTATGAAGGCTTCCTTCTTAGGCATTGGCTTCCATGTTGGGGGAAGAGATCCTCTTGTCACCGAGGAGGGCTGGCTGGCTGTAAGGTTTGTTCTTGCGTTGCTGTTTAGATACGAATACATGTTGAATGTTCCATGATACAGCACAACAACTATAATTTATTGTAACTTTTGGCATACTTTGGTGTCAATGAAAAAAAATGAGCTAACTTTTAGAATATTGAATAATGTCTAAGAGAAACTATACATTTCTGACGAAAAGAAAAGCTTTGGATAGTATCACCTAGCTGAATGAAACTGGACAAATGTCGGCCGTCGCCGCACCTGTCTCTTGGTGTTGAAACGCGGGTCCATGTTCAGCTGGTACATCCCCGTGAAGTCCAGAGTGTAGGGGAACTCGTTGGTTAGAAACTTGTATGTGGGCTGTTTTGTGATGTATGCTCGCTCGATATCATCAGATGTAATGAAGGCTGATGTTCCAGACTGTTATAAACAAAACATCACATCATTAAAGGAATTAAATATTCATCCCTGGGCTGATTTGAGATAAGAGACAGATGATGATTATAACACCGCCGACCTGCTTGCACTGAAAAATTGAGCCACAAGTTATTTTGTAACTTTCTACAGGCATAAGATGATGATTGCATCAAAAGTAATGAAAAAGATCTCTTACGAAATGTCAAATTGCAAAGAAGCTTATAAGTAAATCAAGGCAGAAATTTATACTACATGTTTCCATCAAATTTGAACAAATAATGAGCAACAAACCTTGACACTTTGGCCATACGGGCACCAGGAATTGTTGTTCTCAAAGTACCACACCCATTTGGTTGATGAAGCTCCGCTGGTCGACTCCACAGATGACGGGGTGGACAGGCGACGGATTCTGACACGTTTACTCGGGTAAGAGTCTGAGATTTCTAGCACCATCTTGTCAAAGTGAACTGTCCAACCATCGCTGCAAAAAGAAGACCATACTATTAGATTTTTTACCTAATGATATGTTACGGCCATAGTTTATGTAGGTAATGTATGCTTTTATAAATAATGTTGTTGGATTATTTATCTAATGACTGACTAACTGTTTATGGAGAACAGTTTTACGTTTGGGGCATAAGCATCAATCTGTTATCATCACTGTAACTGCAGATTGACTGTCATGCTTGATACTTGTTTGCAAGCTGATGACGAATATCATCAAACTTGTGAGATGAGAACAAATACTCACAGACGCGTCTCAATATCCCGGAGATTACAGCTGATGTTAGATGGTTGGGAAAAAACCTCCTCTATCTTTGCCACAACTTCAGGACTGAAACTCACCCATTCTCCACCTGGAACCAACATAAACAATCTTGATAAATTACTTCACAGGGTTACATAACAACACTCAATGTATAACGCAACTTTGTAATAAAAAAAAACATGATGCAAATAAACACCATTACCTTGAGATCCTGATGCATTCTTCAAGTCTTGGTACTGCCACAAGTAGGGAGTCTTAATGTGATGATGGCCACACAGTCGAGACTTGAGACACTGTCCTGCCAAGAAGTCTTCACAGATTGTCCTATCACTGTCCAGGATGCGTTCTTCATTCGGATCAGGGGCCTTGGCTTTGGGTTTCACAGTCTGGCCTGGTGGGGATGTGTTTGGCTGTCCTACAGTTGTGGGAGTTGAAGTAGCCTTGGTTTTCACCACTGGGACAGGTGGGGGTGCATTTGGTTGTAGAGTTGTAGGTGTTGAGGTTGTAGCAATATTGGCTACAGGCTTCTTTGTGGCTGTACATGTAGCTTGTGAGGTCCTTGGCACTGGCGGTCGACGCACTACTGCTGCTGTTGTTGGAGGAATCAGTATCGTCTTGATGACTACTCGTTGGTCGGTGTTGGCCATCCTGTAGTCCGACAGAATTCTACGTGTTTGTGGAGTGTCAAAGTAACTCTCGTGGTTCAGATCACAGGTTGTATCATCAGCGCAACGGCCTCTGACAAACTCCGAGCATACGTGGATGTCGCGGCAGCGGTCTGCCTTAAGGCAACTGTGGGTGTTGTATGCCTCACACACTTTGGGTGCTGAGTTGCGGATGACATTGAAGATTTGATCATCTGTTAGGCAGTCTAGTTGAAGTTCATGGACAAGTTTTCTGGCTTGTTCACTCTGCAAATCGTGGACAAACTTGCATCTAGGGCCATGGTTGCAGGATCCCTGGATAAAGTTCCGACAAATGTGAAAGAACTGACACTGGTCTCCTTTCTGGCACCCAGATTTCATAGTGTGACCAAAGCAAAGGCGTGCTTTTGGAAGGATAACATACACTTCAAGTTTTCCATCTGTTGTCTCATGAAGGAACTTATTTGGATGCTTGCGGAACCAGGATGTTGTTTGGGTCTGGTCTAATCCAAGAGTACAAAACTCCATGTGCCAAAGGCTATCAAGCATTGCCTTTCCATTGTACTGGCAGCAGATCAATTTGAAGATGTATGTTTCTGACGGAGCTATGATGGCTGCTCTTTCTACTTCTGTTGCCGGACTGCCATCTTCTGCCATCCTCCTCCCACAACTTCCTCTCCTACCTCTTCCACCACTACTTCTCCCTCGCCCTCTGCCACGTTCTCTCCTTCCTGCATTCTCTAGACTCTCTGTACTCGCACCAGCAGAAGCAAGCGACAAGTTTTCTGTTGACCTGGCCCGGTTTGCAGCACCCCTTCCTCCACGGCCACGTCCTCGCCCCCTACCTCTGCTCACCGGTACTACAGCCTCTGATCTTTTGGTAGCAGGTGATAAGAATAGCATTGTGCAGTACTGAAGAATATGTTCAGGCATGTTGGAGCCCATGAGATGTCTCCTCAGCACCTTCCCATTGTGGGGTTCAGCAAAGTTATGAGACAGTTTGCAATCCCCCTTGCAGCTCTCCCTAATGTAGTTGTTACAGATGTGGAGATTGGTACACAGTGTGTTATCCCTGCAGCCATTGGTTGAGTTGTAAAACTTGCAGCTCTTTGGTAGTGATCCTCTGATCACCTTCACTATCTCATCATCTGATAGTCCGTCTAGTCCCATCCCTTTAACAACCTTCCTATTTTGCTCGCCTTGAAAGTGGTGAGGAAATTTGCATGTTTCACCTCTGTTGCAATTGCCCTCCAAGAACTCTTTACAAATGTGCAGATTTGTGCACCCATTGCCGAATTTGCACCTGCTGTTGGTAAAATCGTAACACAGCCTGACCTTAACAATGGCCGACACGCTTTGAACTTTGCCCTTAATGTTTCTTTTTACCAGGTAGCGTCCAGGCTCGTCCCGTAGCCATTCCTCCACGTCCTCGTCTGTTTCTGGGTAGAAACTTTGCTGTCGGAGCTCGCTATGACTCACCGTTGTGCCTTTGTCATGTTTCCCTGGGAAGGCTTTCTGCGGCCCCTCCCTTTCTTGTTTCCGCCAACATTACTGCTCGCTTGACTTGTCACACTTTCCGTCTCACTGTCGGAGTAATCCGAGTACATATTGTCACCACAGACTTTATAGAGTCGAATAGCAAGTAACGTTACCTACTTTTCAGAATCTTTCCACAGTGAACGCTAAAATGAACAGTCTATCCATATGGGCCACCCACTCGAAAGAATGGCGCCTTACTGCAGGCAAATCCACCTGTCTCCAGTATTGGAATGGTCCATTTGAGTTATGGTGAGCTGCGGTCATGTTGACATTATTGTAAACTTGTTACGGGACTTACATGGTGCATGTTTGTCGCCGTATACATCAATTGCATACTGGATTAATAATAAAATGTTGTCATTGTTTTAGTATGATGCAGTTGTACTTATCACGTTCATAAAAAGATACCACATTATCAAACTCTACCTACATAAGCATTGTGAAGTCGACTGTGCCAACTTTCGGTGACGTGTATCATCAAGTTTCGGTGCCACCATATTGTGACGAAACAGGTCAAGTGTCATTGACGTTATATGATAACCCCCGAACAAGTGAGGGTCATGTAATGTTTGTTTTTGATTGTGATACAGTTAAGTAGGTAGTTCCATTCAAATACGTGCCTTAAGAAATTAATGAGTGCATGAATTAATAAATAAATAGACACATAAAAAGACAATCCTCTGGGAATTTGTGATGATTTAATGATGTTCATGATTCATTCTTTGTCAAGCACAGTGGTCCCTACATTGCGTTGAAACATTGCCTCTAAAATTTATACATTTGTTTTATATATCGTTATGTATATACATGGTTTTGCTATCAACACAAATGCCACGCTAATTTGCATAATATGTTGGTAACGTTACATTAGATATTAGTTTATGTTATGTATTGTTTATTTCAAGTCCATGGCCATCACTGCTTGCACATGTAACATTATATATCATGATGTTCGTCACCGCACAGGTTGCATACATATGTATATGACAAGTATAAGATTGTAAAGGCGATACAATAAGATATGCTATATATGAATTCATATGTAGTATATCTTAATACTGTATTGCCTTTACTGTCTTTGCTCTAACACTACATACGTTAGAGGCAATCTCCACCTCCTCTAGTGTTACAAGCACCAGATCTCAGTAATGACGACATCGTAGTTATAACAGTTCTAGTTTAAAACATACACAAAATGAATCGAGCAACTAGATACTTCTGGGTCTCTTGAGCAAGACGTTTCAGACGGCGGATCATTGAACTGTGAGCTTGGATAGGCGATAGTTACACTGGGTTTTCAAAACAATGCGAAAAGCGCAGAGTACAGAAATATTATCGTATTTATGGACACCACAACATGTGATGCCGCTCCTGCATGCAAACACTGTTCTCCGGACTCATTCGGATGGGTGGGGCAACCCCTCTGCTCCGGTAAGTTTGCAGCGCCGCCCAGCGGAAGAGTGAAGTTGGACAGCCCACACGTCAGGGCCACCGTATCCAGGTTGTCTCGGGTGGCCGGGATGACTGCGGTTTGGATGTTTACGTCGTTTGGCAGGAAGGTGCTGTTGTCTCTCCGAGTCAGGAGGAGGATATATTCCTCATCGATGTCAACTGTACAATCAGGAAACAAAGAACAAAGTCTTCAAATCAGACAAAACCTGAAACAACATAATTTGCATTCCACAAATTAAATGTGCATTAAAGCTTGAAAACTGGAAACTAAGATTGTTTATGTTATATCATGTACATTTGTACAGTGTATCAGCGTATAAAATCACTCTTTGACGTTAGTTCTACCTTCGTTGGCAGTGCATAATCCTCCTATGTAGCCCATCTCGACCACTGTGATGTTGTACGGCATGGGGCCTCCCTTCAACACACAGTAAACCGCCATGGTTCCAGCGTATGCTTCTGGCCATTCATCCTCAAAACCTGCACAAATACAACTTAATGTCAGTGCACGTGGTTCGTAAGTAGGTGATTCCTTGTAGTCAATCGTCTTTTGAACGTTTTACATGCAACTGATTAAATAAATAAATAAACTAGACGAATAAAGGTAAGGTTGCGCTCTTCCTTCGTTGAAATATGAAATAACCCCTTTGTACTTGAAATAAAGATGATTAGCAGAGCTGAAAACGTAGCCTCTACCAGGCTCCACTGTTTAATTTCGGGCCAAATAGACAGATAACTTGTCAGAGGAGTTAGCTGGCCAGGGATTACAGTTTGTGACCTTGGTCACGACATAAAACGCCGGGTAAAAAATACTACAATTGACAATACTCTGCAATGTTAATACAATATGCTTATTCTATTACGTTGATGAAACTTACAGATCCAGGTACTAGGTAATAAGATACGCCAAAAACAGTTACTCAAGCAACTGGATAAAATTTTGAAACAGTCATTAGTTTTGGTAATTCAAACCCGGTTCTCCAGTTCTATCCTTAGTCACTGACGAAAGATAGCGGATGCTGTCTGAAACGACTGTTTCAAAATCTTATCCAGTTGCTTGTGTTTTGGCGTGCTTATTCTATTGTTGAAAAGTATCCAAAAATTCACTCACCGGGTGTTTCAGTCTTGTTCAGGGCTTTAGCATGGACAACGATGTCAGCTAGAGAGACACGTTGAGTGAGTGTCTTCACATGCCAGCCAATGGGTTGGGAGCAGCCCCGTGACGTTGTCGGGAGCACAAGCAACACAGCACCGAAAGCAAGGAGGGAAAGATAGACCATGTTGTCCCTGCTCTTCAACACTAGATGTCTTGTCGGTGCCTCAGGTTCAAGTTGCTGAAAACTGTAGGAGCTGCTATAAGAAATGGCACAATCATTCATTCCATCATAAAGTATAAAACGAAATACATAGTGCATGTTTTATATACGGCTGTATTGAATTCTATTGTGCCAAAATGCATGAACCGGCAAGACGATTTTATGCCACACAATGAAAAAGATGTCAAACCGCTCTTATTACACAATTAAATTGTCAAATACCGAAGGCAAGCCTATTTTTTTAAGTCTGTTTCTACGTAAAACGCAATTGTAAGGGTACCTATCATTAGCGTAGATTCATTCATTGGCCGGTCCGATTGTTTGTCAGTGTCTCACTTGTTAGACAAGTATGGACTACATATAGAGAGAGCCTTCAAACGGTTAAATCGAACCTAACCCCCCTCCCCAATTCCCTTCACTAAGAACTACCAAAAGCAGAAATATCTCAGTCGTCAGCCCAACTTTAATACAAAATCGTATTCAATGGACAATGGACGAATCGTACAAAGCATACAGAAACGCTGGCTGTTAGTGAAAAACCTGAAGACAGCTTCTATCAGATCGCTGAGTGTCGTGCGACTCGTGCCGAAACGTTGCCGAACAGGTAGGCTGCTACAAGTAAACACGTATCAGGTAACCGATACGTCAAAGGCATAGAACAAAAGACTTCGCGTCAGGTGACAGACGACAAGGTCAATATCTCGATAATTTATTTTTTTATCCCTGTACCTCTTCTCTGCATATTGACTTCTTTATTTGGTATGGCTGTTGTAGATGACAATCACAAATACCACCCGCAAATAACCGTGGGAACAACCTTTGTTTTGTACCCCACACTGAGCAGCGCCGACCTCTGTAATCATCGTGACGTCACAGGAAGTGCAGCCCACTCCCCAGTACACCTTGGTACGGCGTCATACGTGTTTACCTGAGGCCGGAAGTCGCTAGAGTATAAATACAGAAGGTAACGTTATCTACCAAACCTCTAGATTAGGCGTGTGGGCTGTCTTCCGAGCTACCAAACCGTGACTGTTTCACTTCGGCACGTCCAATTAAGTGTAAGTCAAACGCTTTTGTGAATACAGTATTTGAATACGCTACGCTTGGTAGTGAGCGCCCAGGTAATAGTCATTCTTGAAAAAGGTAATCCTTGGCTATATGAACATGTATCACTGAACTCTTCTTATTCCCTTGTAACCTCTCCATTGCCGATGTTATGTTTCCCTGATTTTCAACACAATCCCCATCAGAACCTCCTTGCTCTGATCAACACATAGTTGGGCGTTGAATGTCAGTAACATTCTCTGTATAAACTGAACGATTTAACAGTTTTGGACGCCATATGGCCTCGGAAAGATCCCTCGTCAACCTCTGCGAATAGCGTCAAATGCATACAAATATTTTGCAGATTTTTAAAGAGAAAGGCTTAGTCTATAACTAGTTCTCATTAAAATGTGCATACACCAAGGCATAACATCATAATACATGTAGATCTAATATATTTTGTAACCCTGTCGGACATTGGACCATTGACGGACATTGACCTCCACCCGTTACATAACGGTCTTACGCGTTATTTTGATTTGACCATTGCGGATATGAAAGCAATAGTACCTAAATCATCGACAAGTTATCTCTTCAAATGTTTTCCAAGCTTCTCAAAAGACAACGTTAGTCCAGTTTCGAGGTTCAAGTTTCTTATCCAGCTCCCTGCGGTTCAAGGACGCCACTAGCTCTCGGCGGAATGAAGCAGAACTGCAGTTACAGGTGTCAATTTTGAATGTCGACAAATCAATGTTGAGCGAGATTTAAGCTGAGGGTTTCCCGCATGTCCCCAGAGCTAAATACTAGTGGATCAAAACTTGCACAGGTACAGGTAAATTCTTCAACCAGGTCACAAGTGCAGCAATATCAACACTATCCATTGTCATTTCTTACAGGATCTTACAGTTGTCTACAAAACAGCTCAAAAGAAGGCTCAAAGGAAGCAGGAAGATGTCGTCTGTCTCTTTGCTTGCTCTCGCCGCTGTCCTGCTGTTCCTCCCGAAGTCACAAGGGTGCTCTCTGACGGAGGACTGGCGCCCAGTTAGCTTCCGCCAGCGGCTGGTTCAGGCTGAAATTGTGGTCCATGCCAAAGTGTTGAACAAGACTGAGACGCCTGGTTAGTACACTTGCCGAAAAAATAATTGGAATCTAACTGTTGGTCTTGGTCTAGACATCATTCACTACCGGTATGAAGACCATAAAATCTAACAAATCTAAAGGTGTTAAAGTAAGACCAGTCATCAAAGAAAAGCTAGATCGAGCATTTTACCATGTAACGTTACATTCATCAATTGAACAGTAGTATTGTAAACCTTCTCATGTGTCTAATATCTTTCGTCACCCTGATTTGAACAGGCTATGAGGATATGTGGCCGCACACATATGCTGGACTTTTTGAGGTGTACTGCGTGTTGAAGGGAGGTCCACTACAATACAACATTACAGTTGTGGAGATAGGGGGACCCACAACATGCAGCAGGACAGAAGGTATGGTTTGCCTCATTATCGCAAGCTTTGACCTGCAGTAAAATGATACAAAGGTTTAATTAATACTCGAGCAATTTCATTTTGTAACGGTCATACGTTCCAGATAGTATCCACTACATGTATCTTTCGTCAGTGACTTGGCTTCTTTTTATACTTCTCTGACGTAAAAAGATGAATACGAAATGTCAAAAGGATCCTTTTCGCGTTCCATGATATATCGCCCGACGATCTGCGATAGCTGATTTTACCTACGATTTACCTACGATTAGTTGGGTCAGAATATTTGGATTTTTTTGTTTCTTTGAATCAATCATTTTTTCGTTTACAAACATCACAGTTGACGTTGGAGAGGAGTATATCCTCCTCCTGACACGGAGAGAAGATGACGTCCTTGCTCCACACGAGGTGAACACCCAGACCGCAGCCATCCCGGCCACACAGGACAACCTGGACATGGTCGCCCTGACGTGTGGGCTGCAGAACTTCACTCTTCCGCTGGGCGGCGCTGGAAACTTACCAGAGCAGAGGTGTTGTCCCACCCATCCGAATGAGTCCGGAGAACAGTGTGTGTATGCAGGAGCGGCATCACATATTGTGATGTCTACAACTCTATCTCTGATGGCCGCTTTACTTTCCTGTGCCTTTGGCCTGTTGGAAGTTGCTCTGTAGTGTTGTGTGAAACACCTTAGTACACCTTACAGGGATTCTACAAAATGATTCATTTGAAATATTCACCTTCTTATAAGTTTTATTTCCATGTATAGTCATTTCAGACACCATTTCATATTATTCAATATTTTACAAACTAAAGGCTTCATTCCACTTACATCTACACAAACAAGTAAACTTGGAGAACCTAAAATCTTGATATGTAAACCTTATTTCCATTCTAGTCTTTCAACCTTAATTCTACACTTTTTTATGTAATTGAACTGCAATAGACTACTTGAAATTCTAAGAAACATTGTGCACCAAATGTACAGTATTAAGACTTTTTGTGATATTCTCAGAGTGTTAAAAGGACCTATCTGGTATAAATCTTATCTGGAATGTTAGATGCACAGAAAGCATTTACTTACAGTAGCAGCAAAATGCAGATATTTTCTTCTCAGTACTGTTCTTACACTTGTGACAAATGTAAATAGAACAAATTGTGGCAAACAAGTAAAAAAAAAGTGAAAGAATGAATAAAACTATCCCAATCCCTGTAGAAAATACCAAAATAGACTAACTCTTGCAAATAGTGTCTTGAATATCTAAAGCCACCAAATTGATAAATAAAGGATTTTTTACTTCACCATCTTAATAAGTTGAATTTCTTTCTCCTTTCTACCCCTGAATTAAACATCTTTTTACAATCCGACCTGTACTCAAGTGGCATCAAGTAAGGTCAAATGCTACTTTAAGTCCCTTTCATTTCTCAAACAATCTTAAACCTTCACAAATCTCATTTTCCAGAATCCCCCCTCTGAAATCAAACATTGGAACAACCCGTTCCATTTCCACAGGATTTCATATTGACATGATGATAAGTCGTTGTGTGAAAGTTCATCAGTATTGTAATATGTCATGTCAAGGAGATCTGCTTAGTGCTACCTTGACATAAATTGTCCACATTTAGCAGTTAGAAAGTAAGAGCTAATCTTTAGTCATGAGAATGTCTTCTGCCTTTTCTCGGATGCCCTGTATGAAGTTCTTCCTATGTTCCATGGCCTCCTGTAGCTTGCTGTCCAAGAAGTCAGCTGGTACATCTGGTTAACATACGGACAAACAAAATATGAGAGTTTTCACTACAGAGTTCCCTCTGTTATAATGCCGGAGCAAAGAGAGTAAGTTTGTCATGTGACATGCTCACCAATCTTTCTTTATGTCACAGTATGATGTGAAGACAAAAAAAGAGATTATGTCACAGCATGATGTGAAGACAAAAAAAAAGAGATTATACCAGTGTCCTGATTCTTTGATGAAGGTTAGACATCCTGGTAATAAGATAAAAAACAGCTACTCAAGCAACTGGACAAAATTTTTAAATCAAAAGTCCACCATGATGGTGATAAAATTTTGAAACCAAAATTTTCTCCAGCTGCTTGAGTAACTGTTTTCTTTGCGTTTACCTGATTCTAAATCAAACATGCCTTTTACATAAACACTGAGTATACGAGTACATATCCCACCTCGTCTTGGGCGATCAAATTCCCTCCTCTTCAGCTGTTCCACCAGTTGTTCCCCCTCCTCATCCTGCGCTGGAACAAACTCCATGGCCTCCATCAGGGTCTTGGCAATGGCCCTGGTACGCGTCTGCGCGACTTTCACCGCAAAAGTGTAGCGGGCTCCGTCAAACGTGCCAACTGGGGGTCGGGCGGAATGTGGAATGATGTTCTAGGATCATGAAAACAAAGAATTGCAGCAAGCCTATAGTAAAGCAGTCTGATCATTTACATAAAGAAAATTTAAAAAAACACAGCAAACTTTAGTTTCAACAAACATGAACAGCCAAAGGAATTTATCTTCCATAGGGGAAACAAAAGAAAACACAACATACCCTAAAAATGACGATCCTGCCGTAGCGTGGTCTCACTGCTGCGACCATCTCATATTGCTCACCCCCTGGTCCAAGCTTGCCACCCCACGTGTCATCTTCAACATACTCTACAAACACGGTCTCTCCGTACTTGTTTGACTGTGAAGAAATGAGATTTAGTTTCATACTGATCCTGCCAAGAATGCACATTGTGAATTTAACAGTGTGACAGTGTGCATTAAGGGTAATGTCTATATAGTCAATACTTTATGACTCCAACCAATATTCAATGTTTGAACAAGAAATTCTATAGACACAGTCATCTCCTCTAGTAGGTGTGGAGATGTCTCTGTGTGACTAGTTTCATCAGGCTGGAAATCAAATCACACGGTATCTTGATAACTTTCCTCAGGGCAATGCTGACTGGTTGAGCAGTTAGGGCAGTAAAACCAGTCAGGACTGCCCTGAGGGAAGGTAGCAGAAATACTACAGTTACTGAAACATTGCCATGTTATTTTTCCTGGCTGTGTATAAAGAGTTAATACCCAGGTCTGGAGACAATCAGGGAGGTTTAGACAAAAAACACTGTCACTTCAGTCCGGGACTCAATCTCCCAACCCCGTGTTCCAGAGACAGGGTCGCTAACCACTGGACCATGCACGTCACAATAATTTAAGCGCTTACCTCCCAGTCCTTGTTGAGATACAGCAGGAAGGTGTATTCATACTCGTCTATCTCACAGTCCTCGTGGATCCTGGTGTAGTCGGCACTGCGAATCACGTTCATAGCCACATCGTACGGGTACCAGTTCGTCCTGTTGCTGACGTGGTCAGCGATACGACTGACGATGTTCCACATCCGACTCTTCACAAAACTCTCAACCTGAGTGTGATAAACATAGTGGAGTCATCTCATGTGTGTATTAAAATAAGTAACAATGGGTTTCATAATCCAATGTAAAGCCTTGTGGGAGGGGTCGTGCAAATTTCAAAATAAACACATTCAAGCGGTTTAAGTAGAGCTGTCATAAAGGCTGAATGTAAACAATAACTTCTCTCATCATGGTCAGTTTTATAACATAATCAGCTGTTCTTTAGATATGAATTTCAATTCAAAATCTGTGGGTTCATTTTTTTTTAAACATACATTTCAAAGATACTTTAAGTGTGTCTTACATTTAACGCTGTGATCCACTGGACATTGTCATTGTCTTCTAACAGCCCAGTGTCATGTGGGCTGTACATTAAGAACTGGAACATGTTGTTAACGTAGGAGTGGAGGGACTCCAGGTCTTCTTCTCCTACCACATCATCGTAAACTGCAATCACACGCCCTCGACTGTCATAGAACCTAGTATGTAGCAACAGGAAAAAAAACTCAGGTTAGATAGTGGCAATGACAGTCTTTATGATTTGTCAAATTAGATAACAATACCATGACATGTATGATGGTTTGTCAAATTTTGAGAGAAAAAGTAATATTAGCTCTCCTCTCCTCATTGCATCTTCTATTCAGTGCAACTGAAGCATGACTATCCATGTAGATTTTCTGTGATCGGCTAGAGTTACTCAACAACCCACAGAGTTTACTCTATAAACATGTCTCTGAATAGTGTTTTGACAAACCCTGAGGCTTCTGTGGCATAACAAACATTTTCTCATCAAAGATAAGAACACAGTCACATGACAACCCACCACGATCAAGAGTTTTCAATTCTTAAGATCTATATGGTCAGTTCAAGGCTTAATACTAAAAAAAAATTCAAGATAAATGTACCATCATAACCAGTGAAATACCTTTGGTGTAAATCATGTTGTAAATGTCTTGAAATAGTCTGGAAAAAAATTCAACGAAGGCAGTCTGAAAGCAGTGATTATAAGAATTCTTGAATAGCAAATCCATACACACCTTTGTGTCTGCAATTTGTCTAAGTCCAAGTCTGTAACTTCCTTCTGTAACTTTTCTCCATGGCTCAAGGCAAAGGGAGCTTTCTCATTTTCATCGCTCAGCAACTTGAAACCTTCCACCTGCTTCTGGTACTCCCCAAACTTTTCTTCATTGGTAGTTATCTTCAGAGTTAGCACGTGCAGCAGCTGCTTATATCCCATGGAGGGAGGGTGCTCGATTGCTGGCACAGAACATGGCCAAATCACCAGACGACCTTGTTTTGGATGCACAGCTGTCAAAGTGTTCGTAACATTACCGTGTTTCCCATTATACAGCGTCAGGTGGCCGTAGTCGTTTTTACCCACGTATTGGTTGAGGTACATTTTCGCCATAAAGTCCCCGTCTTCACAGTGAGCCTTCGGCTGCAGCCTGTCGTATCTGCGTAGAATTGCCGAGTGGATGTCATAAGGATAGTACTCCTCCTGTTTCCCCGTTAACTTCTCCAGTGTGTCTTCGACTGCCTCCCATAACGACGTCTTCTCCATCATCTCTCCCGACAGCGGGGATATGAAAGGGGGTTTCTGGAACATTTCTGGCGACGATATGACGTGCGTGTACTCCCACTTGGTGAAGACTGAGGCATACATCAACAACGCAGACACGGCTTCATCTGACAGGACATTGTCCAAGACAACAACTGACTGGCCATCTTCACCCAAAAATATTTTCTTGTCCATGTCTTCAAAATTTGTGCAATGGACCACTAGAACTGCAGATAACACTGCTAACACAATAGTTATCTTCATGGTTACTTCTTGGATTGTTATATCTTTGGCAGAAAAACAGGAAGAAACTCTTTTCTGACACCTGATTTAACCAGTCCCAGTAGTCTTGTCTGCATCAATCTGTGTATAACAACAAGGAAATTTAACAAGGGGGAAATCACATTCCACCTACAGTTTAAGGTTTATGAAGGCCAGGTGAAAATGAGTGCCTAACCTAGTCCCCTATGATGGGACATATTTAATAGTCTGAGGCCCTGAGTGTTTGAAGAGAGCACATGAAAGAACCCACCATACAGTCGCCACTTAATACTGTACAAAAACAAAGGTTCCGCGACCTCATATCTCCATGAACTATTCTGTTTATGCAAATGACTTATACATTTACATAATATACATGTATGCTTGGTCATAAACACCTTTATCTAACATAGACATGATGCAATATTGTACATCATATTGTCAGTCCGATCATTTTCCACTTGGATGAATTCTGGCACTTTTGCATTAATTATGCAAATTAGGAATGTATTTGCATAACTGGTATCTGCTGATGCTCCAATTGCCATAAACTACATACTATATGTCAGTTACATGTATTTGAGTCTTATAATGGAAAACACTGCAAATATAGATTTTCCTCATTAGTTATGCAAATTAAGTGTCAATTAGCATAATTTGCACATCATTGTGTACATCTCTGTCTAAGCTACCTGCATACTAAATATCATGGAAATCTATCGTCCCTTTGTTCAGTTATTCTCCTTAGAAGATTTTCACAATAACGCCACTGCAGTTCCAGAGCAAGCTGCTAGGGGGCCTAAACCTACACCACTTCTTTATTACATCACAAGCTATCTGCCATCCGAAAATCATGACCACAGCACGTCCAGGTCAAAAGAAGTTCTGCTGTAGTACCAATGTCACCTACCAGGGGGCCCAAAATCGACCTTGAATTTTGGCTTCACAACACCTACCCACATACCAAATATTATTGTAATCCATCTAGAGGTTCTGGAGTTATGTTGTCGACAGTAGTGCATGCGGAAACACAAACACACATACACACACAGACAGACAGGCACACCCAAAACTATATCTCCATTTTTTTCATGGAGATAATTTGTTAGCCACACTCCAGGCTAGCTACTTGCAATGCACATGTCATCATGCATGATCTTCTTCTTTGAGGATGTAACTCTAGTATCTTTTCACATGGACTTAGTCTAAATTTTGTAAGACACAGAAGGATGAGGTTTTACCAATCCTTGGTTTTACCAAGATTTAAACCTCCTTGGTTTTACGGAAACTAAGGGTTAGTAAGCTGTCAGCAGGCTAGGCACCCAGTAGACAAATTGATTATCAGGCTAATGAGATACTGTAACTGTTAGATACGTAAAGAAATGTGTGTGCGCACCCAAAGTAGGTATGTACGCACCCAAAGTACATGTAGGTGTATTGCTCATAATTTTGACCTGTCGGCCACGGTAGAAAATTATGACATGAAAAATTATCTACTTTCTACAGTTCTCTGTCGTCTTGCCGCGATTTTACTACGGCCTCTTCAACTAAAAAAATACCACAATGTGTTGGAAGTTAGTTCACAGCGGTTTTAACAGCTGCCCCTCCAAAAACACAGAAAAAGACAGAAATTCAGCCGTGTACCTTGCGTCTGCATCGAAGTTGTCTTTACTTCCGCCTCCGTTCTCCAAAATAGGGGGCGTGGCCAAATTCCCGGCATGCATTATCAAGCAGCTCTACTTCAGGTGTGATATGCGGAAAGGCCGCTAGAGGACGCGACTGAATCAGATAAAGATTTTCTGTTGCTTTTCTCTTGTAAAAGTCAATAAGAGAAAAATTGGCTACACTATTTATCTAACGGGCTGTTGAAATATCATTCCTACACAAAACTTAAAATCTGCTTAACATACGACATGAGTAAAGTAAGACCATGTTGATATGATTTAATACATCCGTGTGTGTATCAATTTTTGTCCTTTCCAAAAAAGAAGTTGTCAACCATTGACCATAAATCGTACGAAGCAGCTGCAAAATCAGTAAAAAAAATGCCATGAACTGCAAAAAAATTATTGGAAAACAGATACTTAGAATGTCAAAGTCATTTCCAAGGTTAAAAAAAGAACCAAAATAAGGAATTCATTCTTTTTATTCTTTATTCTTTATAATCCATCATTCGGTACACCATAATATGTGTGGTTTGTCATTTCTTCAACCTTTCTGACCAATTAGATTTGATGATGAAGGCAAATTTTTTTTTTGCACAACTTTTTTTCCGAATGCTTGCATCAGTTTGGGGGTTCCCAGAGGATGTCATCCATATAACCCAATCAACATGGCCTAAGTGATAACGTTATATTTCTGCTAAAGTAAGAAAAACAACAGACAGCCACGAACATGTGTAATTCCCAATTTTAATGATCAAGGTTGTCACGATCACCTGGCTGCCTAGCCAACAATATACATCAATAATGCCAACTTCTGCAATTCAGCAATGTACAAAAAGAAAAGTGCTAATTGTTACATCTTGGTTATGAACTGGTTGCTTTTCCACCAAAGAATTCCAATACTAGCATCATAAATACAACAAAATCAGCACCACCATGGTACGTTGTTTGTTTTTTGCAGAGGCTGACCCAGAATTACCACAAAAATTTCTTCTTTCCCTCATTCAAAAAGTTTATGATATCTACAAGATGGTAAAAATCTGATAATGTACTAGTCACCAAATTACCTATAAGTTGTTCACTTTTTCATTGTGATAAATAACGATTGTCATAACAATCAACAAATCATCGGACAAAAGCACATAAAAGGACTACCAGTGCTCATGAACTTATCAAATGTACAAATGTATTGTAAACTGCTGTTCCCAACAACCATCTGTTTAGGAAACATTCACTGCAAATTTATGTGTAAAAAATGTGTCTGCTTTTTCATGGGATGCTGTGTTTCAAATATCTATCAAAGGTGTCTTTACCAGTAATTCTCATGTATGCTTTAAAGACAGCAATGTTATATACATTGTTGTAACATCAAATGTTACTCAGTTTTTTTCTTTATTGGATAAATTGTACCAAGATATTTGACATTATTAAGTGTAATCAAGGATAACTTGTAATTTAGCAAATGTCAGTTGACAAAATGAATTGGTAACATTACTTAGTTATAACAAAGTATTGGGTGCCTCCTAACTAGTAGGTCATTAATAAAAGGAATCAAAGAGAAAAACACCTTTAAGTAACTCTTCCAGCAATATATTCTTAATTGGTCATTGATATAGGCAACAATTTACGAATTGGAAAACAGTATGTACAAATCACCAGTTAATGTTAAGTGGCAAGGCTGGAGTGACAATATCAATGAAACCATGTCATGCAGTTGTACAAATGTAGTTGTAGATACCAGTACTGCAAACCTGTAGCATGAAATAATTAGTACAGACAGTTTTGGGCGACCCAAAATACATGTATCCTTCTAGTCGTATCACGGGCTTTAGGCTACGGTATTTATGTTGGGTAACCGCCGCGGTACATGTTTTCGCTCAAATACTCCCAAAGACGGTTTCTCCCGTCGCTCACTCCGGAAATGCCCCCCCCCCCCTCATTAGCGGGGATGGTTTCTCCCGTCGTCCTTTGCTAATTACCTCTTACTTTCAAAGAAGCTCGCTAAGACAGAGTTCGGCTCCGCCGAACACCGAACCCTGTTCGGCTCTCCGAACCCCCCGCTCGTGCCTTCGGTACCGCTTCGGGTTTCGCTCGGAAGCTCGGCACGGCTGATCCCCGCGCCGAGTACTTCGTCACGATCGGAACTTCAGCAGCTATTCAACGACAATACCTTTGCCTACCGCCTGTGGTCGTATTTGTCATGGTTTATTTGACAACCTTTCCGTAGATTCCTTACCAGGCCAATAGTTTACAAACTCTGACATATGTAGTTAAACTTATAGATCTGACATTACTAAACAAATACTTGTACCACATGTAAAATGGGTACCTATCTAGACTAAGAAAGTCCATTTTCATTGGCTTAAAACACCACAATTACCTTACTTGCCTATGTCCATTTCAACATATACCCTCTAACAAACACCAGTCACTTTCACCTATTAGTACTACTGTAACAGTACTTTCTGACAATCAATATGATTTCAACACTGACATTCAAAATCCCATTCTCCCAATTTCTTATGTACAATTGTCCCGTAAAATTTCCTCAAAACAATACAAAAATATGGAAATTGTTTGATCTTCAATGATGCAATTTTACCTCATACGTTATAGTTTACCCCAAAGGTTTTCTTCATTAGTACAAGACTTACAAATTTTCCACTACTTCTCAGTGTTCTTGAGTCACATCCAAAGAAGTCATTATCATCTCCAGTCACCTCAAGAATTCATCGTACATAATCTTTAATAAAAATTCATCTTAATCTACCACTTTTGCTCTTACTAGGACTGAGATTCAGGTAAATATACATGTACTTTTACTAGTATTACTGTTACTTCATCGTTTTGGAAAATTTGTCCATTTGTTGAAAAATTGTCTCAAACACCTCAGTCAGCTATTTACACATTGAAGTCTGCTTTTTTTTTAATACAAATCCTCACTCATCTTTCTATTCATGAATTCCCAGTACTTACAAGAATTCCAGTCAGCAACAAAACTAGAACATGTCTAAAAGGTACAAAAACTTAACGTTGTTTGTCTTGCACTGCCTTGTTTGTTATGAAATTTGGAAGAAATAATTGATGACACAGAATTTCTTTTTTGGGGACCAAGATCTTTTGGATCTAGTTAAGCTTTTGAGGATGGCACCGTATGGACAACAAATGAATTGATGTATCTGAAGCTAAAAAGCTGAAAACCATTCTCAGAGACCTAATCAAATACTGCCTGATATTACTAATGAAATGTCTAAAATATCTGAATTCCTAGTAATGGTCTAAAATTCTGACAAGAAGTGCAAAATCAGAGTTTTTTTGTGCCACTATACACATTCTTTAGAATCAACACTTGTTGCCTTATGAATAAAGCCAACAAATTTCATCAAATTGACTTACAAGCAATGTATGAAGTAACAGTGATTGGAAAGCATGTTGCCACCCCTACACAAGTGTAGCAGTCAGATACAGGCTCCTACATGGTGTGAGAAAGGCAGAAACCATGATAAAAGAGGGGTGATCAGCTCATTACTTGTTCCCAGACAGATAAGTCTGCTCACTTCTCTTAGGAGGTGGCGGTGGTTTCTTCTTGAGTGGAGGTTTGTTACTTGGAAGTCCTTCTAAGAACTCAGGAGGAGGGGGAGGGAGGTCGGGGGTTTTCGGAGTCACTGCTTGTTGTTGTTGTTGTGATTCGGCATCAGCAATCTTCTGCTGTTGTTTCTCCAGTGTCTTCCTCAGATCAGCTATCAGGGACAGAGCAGGAGTTGCGCGGCCTGCGGCCTGAGGTTGTTGTTGTTGTTGTTGTTGTTGTTGCTGCTGCTGTTGTTGTTGTTGCTGTTGTTCAGCACTCAGTTTTGTTTCCTGGCTTCTTTTAGGTGGTGGGGGTGGAGGTAGCTTCATCTCTCGTTTCGCCATCCCTGATGTTGGCTTGGCGGCGACAGGAGGAGGCTGTGCCTGGGGAGGTACGATACCCATGGGAAGGGAACCAGCGTGTTTCGGTGCTAGCGGAGGCTGGGACCGCTGTGACGGCAGACTGGGGGCTCTCTGAACGCTGACCTGAACTATGGGTGGATGAGGAGCGCCTTCTTTCGGAGGGGGTGGGGGAGGTGGAAGATCTTGGAATCCATCGCTCTTTCTCAATGAGTTTCTCTGTTGTATGATTGCCGTGTTGATGATTGCCCTCTGAGGCTGCACGGTTGCTGCAGGGGAGGGGGGAGTGCCGGCTGATGGAACACCCGAGGAAGGAGGTCGGCCAGCACTGGGAACAGCAGCGTGCAACATGGGAGTGGCTGTTCCACCTTGTGGTACGTATGCCTTGGGTTTTGTTGACGGGGATGACTGCTTGATCATGGGTTCATACACTTGGGGTGCCATGACTTCATACACCTCCTGGGGGTCCTGTTGTTGTTGTTGTAGATGGAAGGGTGCCGGGATGGGTGGTCTCTGGACTGGGACCGAGTGGCTGGGCCCGACTGACCTGACCTGCTCCAGCTCCTTCATCAACGTCACCGCCTGTGTGAGGAAGGACAAATTGTTTCAATGTCTGATTCTACTACATCACACTGAAATCCCATACCTACTGTCAGATAAAGACACTTATTGAACTACGTACACCTATTCATCAATTGCAAAGTCATCTTTCTTATCAGCATCTTGGTAATCTCTTACAGCTTTAACCACATTCAAAAGCATACATATGCTTGCATTACAGAAAGTCAAGACTTAACCATCTTCATACTACCTTTGTAAAAAACAATAAATATTTGATCCTAAAAGGCGACCTCAGCAGGTAGAGGGTAAATAATCACCTGTTCTTTGGTAGAATGTGGGCGTGGCTGCCTGTCCCCGGCTGTTTTTCTCCCAGAGTCCCTCGGAGGCAGGCTTAACCGCTGGTTCTCGCCCCAGCTGCCCGCACTGGAGATGGACAAGGTCGCCGACCTCCCACCGGGGGACGTGGGCGACATCGGCTCCGACTGTAGGAAACATATCACTACATTCATAACCAACATTCATATGGAGTGACAGAATATGGCACCACGTGATACTGCTAGGGACGGCCCAATGTGAATTTGTCTGGACAAAATATACCAGCATCTGTAAAGAACATTGATAGAGAGGCATGGTTCAAATGGCTCCGACTAGACAAAATATGGCACCGCATTTGCAATGTGATAAAGCTACACTGAGGTATGGTCTGATGTGGATTTGTCTGGTCAAGAGATACATTGTACCAAAGCATTTGCAATCAATATTGATACAGCTTCATAGACATCTGGTCTGCTATCATTAAGGGAGATACAAACCTTGGCCTGGATGACATGCTGGGTTTCTCCTTTCTTCCATGCCTCTGAGAATGCATCCCCAACACTCCGCCTTCCTGTCTTTTGTTCACCTCCAAAACCTGCAGAACAAAAATTTACATTCATTTTATCAAAGAAAATATTGAATGAAGTTGGCTGAAAAACAAGAAAGGACACGACAAATCAAGTGCATCTTCCAAAGGTTGTTCTTTAATACCTTCAAACCTTCTACACATCCAAATTTAAAGAACAGTTGCAGTCAGATGTGCAAAGACTAGGTGTGACAGGCCGTTCAGTGTAATATAACCAGCTGCTTGCGCGCCACGTGCCTGCAAAGCTGGTGTGTTACGCCGAATGGCGGTTATACCAGCTATATAGATATAGATACAGAAAGTGTTGCATGCTAGTAGAGGACAAGAGTCTGATGAATCATTTTGCTGCAGTACTGTCCTATGCTGATAGATGTCGCTGCAACCAGTATACACACCTTGGGAGGACAAAGTAGAGCTGCTGACGCTGCTGCTAGAGCTCCCAGTGGACTGCAGACTGATGCTAGATCCCATGGCTGAGTCGTTGGTCGCTGAGCGCTGGATGGTGGCCATCGTGCCGCTCGGTGGCAACGCTCTCGATAGATCCAGCTTCATTTCTTGGAAGTTCTGGTACAACTGGTCTCCATACTGGGAACACAACATCACTTTGTTATCAATTTTTTTCTTCATAATTGTTTGTTAAGTATCTGCAACTTACAAATTTTCATTACACTGATTGCCGCTTAATTCCTACAGTGTGCTTCAAGGCATCATACTAGGACCTACATGTACTAAAAGGTGAAGCAATATATAATACAGTGGACAGTTTGTTACACTCTAGGCCTGAACCAAAAAAACATAATTTAAAAATGTTTCATAATTGTTGGTACAATACTGGCAACTTGTAAATTTTGTCAACACTGATTGCTTCCTTATTCCTACAGTGTGCTTTGAGGAACCATACTAGGACCATACATACATAAGGAAAATACAAGGATTTTAATACAGAGGCCTTTGTTTTGAACATTTCACATACCTTAGCCATCCTGATGCCCATGACCCAGTGCCACATGTCTCTGTCCTCCTCACAGCAGAAGTACTTGATGTACTTGGACTTGGCCTGGATCTGAGGGTGCTAAAAGAAGAAAAAATTATGTAGCTCTGGATGTTTAGAAATGGGACAGCAAAAATGCACAGATTTATATCTGTTTTACAGCTCTTTTTACATCAGTTTGGCAGGAAGAGATAAAAGCTATATGACCGAGAAAAGATAAGCCATCAAAGCTCTAACTTCCAGACAACAAAGACCCTCCCCCCCTTGATTTTTAATGAAACGACCCACATATCACACGGCTGGCAGAAGACATGGGTCATAAGATTGCCTACACAGGGGTGGTCAGGATATATCGTGCTTGTGAGAGGAAAGACTGATAAGACATCAATAAGGAACAGGAAGATGAGAATCACTGACATCCTGTAAACTATACATGCGGCATCCTCTTAAGGACAGTAATAAAACATGGATGTCCTGTCCTTAATTTGTTGGGGTTTCAGATAAGGGCTCGCCATTGAAATTGAGGAAAACGGGCAAAGTTTAAGAGAAGGTAAGCTCATACAGACAGCCCAAGCCACTGCACTGTAACAGAATCTAATCTAGTGAATCATCTAATAGGATCCTTATTACTCCGGGAAGGAGGGTAACCTCCTGATGGAGTATTAGGAATGATGTTATCAAACACCTCAGCAAACACCATAATCACTTCACGGAGAATTGTGTCCTACGGACTCTTGTTGTTGATTGTATTCATCCTGTTATGATTTGTGAACAAAAGACAGTAGATCTACATCTATACAGTCCAGTTTTGCTGTATAAGGTCTCACACGGCAATTAGGCCATCCTATAGGAAATAACGTTAAAACACGAACCTTTCATGGCTGTAATTCCAATAAAAACACAGAGTTTCCGAAGATGTTTTACTTTCTATTGCAAGCACACACGTTCTTTAGACAATGAAAAAATTGTCACCAAAATCTAACCTGGGTTAGTGATAGCTTAAATAGCTTAAATAGCGTGTAAGTCCGACAATCGCTTGGATGCTGAAACTTTCCTGCCTTATCCTGTCAGACATGAACAAGCTTTCATCTCAAATCCTTTTGATATCTGGTGGGATCGATCAAAGGCATTTTATGATTGACTTAAACACCTGCCTTTGGGGCCCAATCATTTTTTTAGCCCGCACTATTTAGGCATCTACACGCGGAGTAATACAGGCATGAGACCTTAAAACACAAGTATTATGAATATATCTTTACCTTCAGTGCAAAGCAGAAGTCAGTCGGTGCCTTGTATTTCTTCTTGAAGTTAAGACCATAATAGACATTGACATGGTCAAACTGCACCAGGCATGCTAGGTCTCGAGATGACTGTTAGAAATCACAGATAGAAAAACATTTCAACATACCGCAATACCAAAAAACACCTCTGTCAGATCAAAGCATTTGAACAATCCAGGCATAGACGCATATTTTTCTCTTCCCCATAAGACATAAAGTAATAAACTTCTGCTCATTGCAGTGTATACTGAAGTTTTCACAACTTTACTTCCTAGAGTATGGCCTTAAATACAAACATGTTATTTTGTAAATTATGATATTGAGTTAGACAATGAATGTTAAGACTCTGAGACATGTAAAAGTCTCAATCTCAGTATAGTACTAGATAGTTGAAAAAAGTCAAACCTGATTTGTTACTAATACATGTACATTGCAGCCTAATATATCAACATGACAAAATGTTGTTTTTGTTTCTAACCTTAGTTTTACCCTTTGGGTTGTAGTACAGTCCTGAGGCTCTCAGCATGAAGAAGTATTTCTTCCACGACTTCTTTCCATCAGACTTCAAGTACATAATTCCTTCCAGTTCTGGGATACCCTTTCCAGAAGCAAGAAACTCCTGAAACAATAAAAATAACACAAAATATGTTAAACTCTTTCCTTTTACTTAATAAAAAGCTATTCCGTTTCTTCTGGCAAAAACTGGAAAACACAGCTAAGTCTTTGCACTAGAAGTTGCATATCCAACACATCATGAGAATACGGGAAACAGAAATGATTCACACAGTCACACAAACTTCTAGAAGCTGATCTTTGCCCTTTACTTTTACACTATTTGGCAATTATGATGTTCTTAAGCTACCAAAAAGCTATTCCATTTCTTTAGGCAAAAACTGGAAAACACTGCCAAGTCTTTGTACTAGACCTTCCAAGACATCTTGACAATTTAGGAAACAGAAATTCTTCAGACACACAAACCTCTAGAAGCTGATCTTTGCCCTGTTGTGCCAGCTCCACAGAAGCCTCAGACTCAGTCTCGTCGATCAGGAAGAACTGAGGCTCCCTGAAGAACAGGTACTTGTCCCGCCTCTCTAAGAACAGCAGTTTGTTGTTGGTGTCTCGTGTCCAGTTCAGCAGCACCTGCACCAAGGGCTCATGGTCCTCAAGCACACGCTCTGGAACAGGGTAAAACAGAAATCTGATTAGCTTGGAAAATGGTAAAATGAAATCTAGTTAGCTCTGTAAGGTTAGGAAATGATGATGATAATGAAGGAATCTGGTTAACTGAAAACAGTACATCCCTCTTCATCAAAAAATCACCATTTCATCTTAACAGCAAGAATAGTTGAAGGTTATCAAATCTGCAGGCATCTTCATTTGACAAGTGATGATCTGGCTAAAAGACTTCTTATTTCTTATGTCATCTTATTTCTTTCATTAGCCGTGTAGAAGTCAGGTTCTGTCTACTAGCTTCCAATATTGTATCGCTTCCTCTTTCTGAGTGTAATTTATTTACTAGTAAAACTTGTTTCCTTGTTTGTTTGCTTACCCATGTAGAGGTCTGGTATCTGCTCCACGAGTGTCCAGTCCGGTCCAGGGTCGCAGTGGTTCTTGTCCACCAACTGGACGATGACGTGGTAACACTTCATGGTCTCGTCGACCAGCAGTGTCTTGGAGTTCCCGTCATCCATGAAGACTTTCACTACAAGCTGTGGAAGTGCAAAAAGGATAAGATATTGGAGGAACTTGTAACATTATGTCAATCACCGCATAGCAAGTGATTAGTCAGTGTTAACTATTGGTTCTAAGTTTCACCAATCCCAATATCAGTTGATGATGTCGACATAAACTGAACATGACATTAGGATAATTCCAATTAAGCTTTCTCTAATAGTGACATAATTTCTCCAGCAAAGTCCACCAAGGACAGGATTTTTCACTTGAAAAAAAAACACAACTTTTTTTATTCCACTGCCAGGACCCGACTCTATACAGCAGAACAGCTCAGATGGTAGTTATGAATAATTCCCGACATTGACATTAGGATGATTCCAAATATGCTTTCTCTGATTGAGATATACATGTAGCAGCAAGCTTTAAAGTCTACCAAGGACAGGATTTTTCATTTTTTTATAAGGTGAGCTTTTTTAGTCCACTTCGAGGACCCAACACTATGCAGCATAACAGCTCTGATGGTAGTTATGAATAATTCCCAGCTGTATGGTTCAATCTGGAGTGTTCCACAGACTGATAAATGGGGTCATCTCTGAAGGTCAGCCACACATTTTGAGTCCCACATTTGGTACCATGATTCCATCCAACCTTGTAATTGCGGCATGTCAGTAACTGTACATGTCCCTTTGAGTTTAATACATCCATGCATATAAAATCTAAATAGACATTAAAATTTAAAATAAAAAGTGCTTTGGAAAAATAGCTGACATTTCCTGTCAATTAGGCAAAGCGGTTGAAACCTCAGACTGAGGACGAAGCATGACCCTTTTCGTTAACTATTAGTGCAATGTGGCTTTGCAACTGCTCGAATATTTTTGGCCAAGCACACCGAGTCACCACTCTCCTTGTGTGTGTTGGGTTCTTTTACATTCCTTGCCAAGGTCTCTGCTTTGAATACTGTACTATGTTGAGTTCAAACCTTCTTGGATAAACCAAAAGCAGTTTTTGGGAAGGAATTCATACTGTTATCTTGAAAAATGTCAAGAAGTTCATGGGTTCTAACAGGACATACAAAAATGATTGTGTCATGTCAACATGCTATTCAATAAGAACTTTGCTTGGTGGAAAAGACAACAGTTTTACCTTGGTTTTACCAAGTATGAATCTTTCCCCAAGAAAATGACACGGTTTTGTAATTACACAGATGTACCACAAACTGATCTCTTGTGAATGGATTGTGTTTCAATAATTGTAGGGAGATTTCCCAGGGGACACCCAAAATTACATCTCTAATCGTATATGTACTCTTTAACGCATGATGGTTTATTTCATCATGCACCAAGTTTGGTCTAATTAGCCTGTAATAATGGATGAGGTATATCATGCTGATAAATATATATCAACAAAAGTGAGTGGTAACTTTTGTTTTTTCCTGGTCTTTTGCTAGAATTATTTCTCACAACTAAGTCACAAATGTTTTATACCCAATAATTTATCAAATAGAATTGCAAACAAGAAGGTTTCAAATCATACTTCTTAAAAAGAACTACATGCAGAAACACACAAAAATAAAGTTTCCATTTCCTCCAACACCCTGAACTTGTTTTAATAACAGGAGAATACATATTTAGTGTAACTGCATTACAGTAGGGTTTATCAATTGGTGTATTTGATAATTTCATCTGACATTTGCATTCAAAAGATCAAATTCATGCGGCAAACTCATGTGTATGAATTTGTGTTAATAGATGCGTTCAAATATTCATGGGATAATAATATGATTTTCAAATTCAACCATCTTTTTGTGTTTGAAAAATGGTAACAATGAGTTTCAAAACTTCATTGTTCATGTTATATAAACCTTGCATAGTACTGTATCAAACTTGTCTAAGTGTCAGTCCAAAATTTGTTTAACTTTGTCTTTGAAAATGGCAGAACAGAATAACCATGACAATGTGCAAAACAAACTCATACTTTTAAGCTTTCCAGACTGGCATAAAAATGAACAATTTGGCCCCAAAAAATGCAGTTCAGATCTGATGCTTGATTCTAATGAAAGGGAAATTTTTTGATAACATTTGGGCCTCTTGACACAAACTCTATACAATACCCCACCCAAAATAAAGGGAAATTGCTACTATAATTGCTACATACACTCAAATGTCATGTTCATAACTAATCTTAGTTCTATTTTGACACTGGTGATGATTTTGACATTCATAATACAACTAACTGCTATCAAGTTCTAGGCCTATTCTGATCATAATACCCATGTCCACCTCTCACCATCAGCTATTCCTGTACATAGTGTGTAAAATCAGCTATTCCTGTACATAGTGTGTAAAATCAGCTATTCCTGTACATATTCCTGTAACCTCTAAGCGATTCTTCTACAACGGTTGCGCTATCATATGCCTTTCGGGTTTTGGACTAAACAGTATTTTTCAACACACAACTATATGTATTTACTGAAAGAAGTACTACTGTGACATCAAAACACTCTCAGTGTGTAAAATCAGCTATTCCTGTACATATTTCTGTAACCTCTAAGCGATTCTTCTTCAACCGTTACGGTAATGCTATCAGACGCCTTTCAGGTTTTGGACCACAGGGTATTTTTCAACACATAACTATATCTACTGAAAGAAGGACCATATCAAAATGCATGTCTAGCCAGCGAATGCATCAACAATGGTAACAACAGAAGCCAAAAATGTATAAACATGAGAATAACACAATTATGACATCTTGCCATCTTACCTTCTGTACGCTTGCTTCCTTAATTTTTTCCAGCGCTATCCGGATTTTTTCCGCCTTTACTTTCTCTGCTTTTTGTTCCTGCAAGGTTTGGTAGAATTGACGCAACGTTAGACAGAAAGCAGTCCCTCCATCCCGGGATGGGCACCAGGGAAATGCTAATGTCGCTCGATGTTTTAAGCGTGGGATGAAAATATTCATAAAACCATTAAATCCCATTCATGTGGTAATAGGACATGTCATGGTGCATTTTTGTCTGGTGCGCAAAATGTTTTGATGCACAGTGAGAATGTTTGCTACAAATTGTGTTAACAACATTACATCAAACTATGTACATTCTGATCAGGAATCAATGAATATGGTTACATTCGGTGCATGCGTGTGCGGGTATAATATAAAGTAACTACAGATATTCAAAATATGCGACAAGGACATTTAATTGTAGGTTATTGGATTATGTCTGGCATATCGGTTAGAGTCCCTGTAGGGGGCAGTTAATTGATCGCTTTTATGCAAGCGCTGCGGTAAATCCTATGGCAGCACTCCATGTTATATGCACATATCTCACTAGATCATGGCAATACTCAAATGTGTGTTAATTTTTTTAGGCTAAAAATATACAGGAACCTACAATCTGTATTCAGTGGGTGCAGTTAGGAGATTTTGCATTTTTGTGTCTGATATAGAACAATACAGTACACACACTTTGAACCAATCATACATGATTTACCATTCACAAAAACATGTGCTGTCATTTCAGCACAAACAAAAGTGGTTCAATTTGACATTTAGTGAATAAATATAACTCATGTTATATTCACAGACTAAAGCATTAACTAACACAAGTACTGACTAAAAATTATGCACTAAAGATACAATCTTTACACAAACAGTGCACAGAACAATGTACAAGACAGAAAAGGGTACAACAAATAGGTTACGTGTGAAAGACAAAAGGTAACTGTGTTATACGTACAGCAACAAATGTTGGGTGCTTAGTGATGTTAGCAATATGCGATGACTAGAAAAGCAAGGGAAAAGATATCAATATCTATGACAAATTGTAGCTACTATATGCTGCATGTGATAATAGCATTTAATCTAAGATGGCAAACTTGCAACTTGAACCATTTATATTCTCGTTGTCATTTAGAATGTTTGAAGACTGAATAAAAATGCCATGCTGAAAAGGTAAATGTTAAATAAGCCTCAACAAAATCAGGCTTGCTTATTTGACATAATCCAGTGACAAAGAAATTATGGCAAATGAATTTGAGTTTGAACAGAATGACACATTCCAAGAAATTAACTCACAAGGGATACTTTTTGGACTAAGGATTCAGAAAGTTTTCATGGTGAAAATAACTTCACTTTACTGACAGCAAAAAGATACAAATCACTTTTGGAATCATTATAGTTTGTTTTCCATACCTGTGATAGTTAGTTTCCAGTCTAAATGGTCTCTAAAATTGCTGCTTACCCTACATGACTTGTATATTCAGTGCAGTTAGGCAAAATTCTATAGCTATGCCTGCACCTAAAGGGTGTTTCTGTTCACAATACTGTACACTACAACAAGTTATTGGTATTAGAAAACCAAAAACTATCAGACAAAAAAATTCCTCAGCAGCTCCAGAGCAGCACTGCTAAAAACGAAAAGGGATTATAAACGCTACACAAGGAAAACTGTGCAAAAATAGGACAGTAACAACACGACAATATGTACCTCTGTGAGAGTGGCTGGCGGGCGGCACTCTATGGATTGGATGATTTTGGAGGCTTCCCTGTCCATCAATTTCAGCTAGCCACAGAAAAGAGAGACAAAGCAAAGTGCAATAACCATATAAGGACAGGAGAGACACAGGGCTTCAGCGGGAGCATTTCTCTCAATATTCACCATTTTGGATATTGGTATTTCCACTTTGATTATGTTTCTTATTTCCACTTTGATTATGTTTCTGCCAGAGTTGTTTCGTTTGTGAACAGAGAACTTATTGAATTATGGATCAGTATCATTTTTCTGTAACTGTGACTTGGAATTGTTAGAAAAGAATGGGTTGACTTTTGAAGTAATTCTGCTACACTGTAGCCGCTTCTTTTCAAATTGCAGCTTGCTTTCAAACTGCAGATCAATTTTAGGGAGGAAAGTGAACCTGCCTTGTAGAATTCTGCATTTTTCCAGTGCCCCTAAGATTCTCATTTATACTGTCCAGAACTTGTAAAAATCTGCAACTCATGACATTGAAATATGATTCCAAATGACTGTTGAGGACTGTTAAAGTTTTCTGCATTTTGTAACCTGTGCTTATGCTGTCACAGCTTGCAATAAATCTGTACATTGTGTGTACCATACACATAAAAATTGAACACCTATGGAGGCTTCGTAATTTTTTTTCTTTTGCCTATGGTACAGATAAAGAAAAAGAAACTATATCTAATCCCCAAAAGGTTTGGTGAATTGTGATACAAGAACTATGTGCATTTGTTGTGCAAATACACCAGATCTATAGTTATAGAAAAATCTTGATGCTCTTCGCTTTGAGTTTGACCTGCTCAGAAAATGTCGCTCCCACGGAAGCCTGTGAAAAAGCATGCTACAGAAAGGGTGCTCGGAAGTCCATCACATGACCGTGTGACCATGCCTTATGGAACAGTGCGGCAAACCGAGCAGAGTGGAAATCATTGCACAGCTGAAATATATGGCATTTCTGAATACATGGAAATTATCAGAATGTAAAAGTTCGGCAAACTTCAACTCATGAAATGAAGACCTCAAGATACAAATGAAGGAATGAAAGACGAAAAAGCAGTGGCATGAAAAACGATGTGATGTGTGTGACATAACCTAATGATGTACAAGTGTATACCATGAGTGACGCCTCTGACAAGTCAACTTCTTTCTCACATTTCCACAATAACTGAATACAGATACAAAGATTATGACTTCTTTTATAGAAACATTGATGGCAAAATGGCAATTGATTTTTATAATTGCAAAAAAATCCTTGGCCGATACAACATTTTACATGCATGCCTAGTACAAGCCTAAAACAGAAATTGTAAAAATGCATACAGTATTGAAAAATATTCAGAAGTATGCACTTGGTAATACCAAAATATCACATTTAGAAGCAACCTGTACTATGCGAGAAGAAGCTGACTTGTCAATGTGGAATCATGCACAAAGTTTTCGCATAGATGATATGGTGAGGAGTGAACATACATGTACATGCGTGCAAAGTCGAGTGGAATATGAAAAAAACATTCAAACACAGCAGTTTTCGTCCTACCTCTGTGAGCTGTTCAACTGTGTCCAGTTCGTCCTTCAAGCTATCCAAACGATGTTTCACGCTTCCAGACAACTGTGTGAAAATGGAAGATTCAAAGCATCAACGTTAAAAAAACACCATCAGCCTACGACGCCATTGCCAATTGCAAATGGATTGTGCTAAAAGTAAAGGTACCACAATTTTTTGGAATTTTTAGACAGTCCAATTCCCTTACATTAACTCATAACAGAAAGGCAAAATGTGCAGACCAAATCAGCTCAATGTGTACAGCAATGTGACTACATGTATTGTTGAAATGGGATTTGGTTACTCAGTTTCTGAATCAATATTTGAAAGACTTGAAGTGTCATCTGTACCTACAGCTAAAAGGAATGACAGCAGGCCAGTGACCACTTTACTAATGGTATGAGGGCTGTGGTCAATATACAAGGTCATGGTAAATTAATTACACATTGGGTTTTCCATAGAGCAGACCAATTTTGGGAAGTCGAGGAAAAGAGTGGTGATATGAACACGTTTGGATGGTAATCAGATGGTATACTGGATTGTTACCTGTTTATATTACAATATACTAACATAAGATGTTGCTCAAAAACCGTGTTATACAAATGTGGTTGCGAGTTTATTTTCAGTCAATTTTATGTTGTCTTGTTCAGCACCATGGACAGTGGCCTTGCTTCTCAACTGTCAAATGTATCAAATTGTTTTTCATCAAAGCAGAACAACCAGTACATTTGGGGATAATTCAATCATTGTCATGTACTCAAGAAGAAAATAATTAAGCTTTAATTTTCAAATTTCAGTGCATGGGAGAGGTAACATAACAGTCATGAAACTGAGCATAAAGTAAATTAATATTGTCTTCATTTTCCTGAAAAGATCTGCAGTGCATTCTGCACTAAACGTGTACCATTGTTCAGGATGTCTAAAGAGTTCCATTTTCTAATTTTCATTTAAAGTTTAAGTGTAGGTGTTAATGTCAGAACGACAGGAAAATCCCATACATTTCATAATGAGTAAATAAATAGGTCAACATTTCTAGATAATATCAGTTACAAATTGTAATGTCGTTTTGAGATGGCCCCTTCCTGTGGGGTATTATAAGACCCAGCCGGCCAGTCGATTTACACCTTCCCTCCAGCACAGATGGTTTTTGCAGATATCTCATTGATGTACAGTCTGAGAAATCAATTCAAACGCCTTAAGGGTCATACAGTTTCTCCCTAGTGTCTTAAGGAAATTGCAAAGGGATTTCCTCGCTTTCCTCCTTAATTACAAATCTTTTAGATCATTTTCGAGATCCGAGACCATTGAGAAGTGACCAGAATACCAAATGAGACCGTGTTACCATCTTTTTATATATAGCATGTTGGAAAACAGCTCCACCTATCCATGTATCCAATATTGCAACAACTACCTACAGGGAAAAATGCCACAATGCTAGTTATAACACATATAAGTACCATAGCTTTTCTTTAAACTGATGATGCTTGTATCCATGAAAGTACTTAGTTACTGTCAATCGTTCTCAGGGGCATATTAAAGTTTTGTTGTAGATTTTAAAGACCAAAACTAAAGAGTAAGATACTTACAGGACTGAGAGGCCCTGTCTTCAAAGTACTGTCCTCTTCCTCTGTGAAGGCGGAATCTTCGCTCCTGATACTCAGTGCCTTCTGCGGCGGTCGTGGCGGTCTCGTTGCGACCCCCGCGCCCTCCTGCGTCACTCCGACCTCGAGTTGAGCCAACAAATCATCTAGCTTCGCATCCGGATCACTCGCTTCACTTTCTGTCCTTTGCTGTACCTGTGGTGGTTCGATTCTCTGTTGGGTATGAAGAGCACTTTGAACAGCAGGCGGTTGTGTTATCCTGGCAGGCTCTGTCGCCGCACTCACCCCCTCGAGTCCCTCTGTTACGCTCCCGTTTGCAACAGCTGTTTTTACTTCTTTGGTTACGACAGTCTGTTGGACTTGTGTGATAGTAGAACTAACTTGCTGTGGTTGTTGTGGTTGTTGTGGTTGTTGTACCACCTTTGCTGGTGGTTTGGGAGGGGTTGCGGGTTGTGTACCCATAGTGTCGCTGAGGTCTTGCTGTATAGCACACAGGTCCCCAAGTAAGGCATCAAGTTCAGAGTCACCAGTAGCTGTAACACAAGGAAGTAATGTTACTGTGAATATGCCAAGAAGTACAGAAAAAACTCCAAAACCTGTGGTGGAGATTTGTCTCTGTTTATTACAGCGTGACGTATACAAAATCTGACAAATTGCAGAAACTTTACACATTGTAATAAGATACCTTTAACAACATTATGCAGTAACAATCAAACCCTACACTCTTGACACTTCTATACCTGTAGCCACATAGTCAAATGATTATAGATATTTATCATTTTGGTTTACACTATGTTGTCTAAAGCATGCAGATAAACCTACAGAAGTCCAGTCCCTTGCGTGTCACAATTGCTTGACCTCAAAGCAATATTTCCACCTGTGGGACGGCAAGCTTTTACTGTGATTTCCCATTTGATCCAATAGGTTTTATATCGGATCTAATCAAGTACGCATGAAATGGAAAAGTATCAAATTTGCACAAAACTGGGGCAGTGTTAGATTCCAAAGGGGATTTCACCACTCTCTCCACTTCCACCAATCGTGGATCAATTTGGTTTATGATGGAATCAAAGATGATCCCTGATCGAATAAGAAAGCCATAAAAGGCCATCTGTGGACAGTGATGGGAATCTCGGACATCAACGTCTGTCAATCAAATCCTCTTAATCAAATCAAAATAGAAAAGGAAGTAATATCTTCACATCGGAGACCCTACAAAGTGGTGTGATGATCACACTATAAAGAGTTACATATTCCCAGGGTTGACATTTATGCTTTTATTACTGTAAAAGATCATGAAGAATGATTTGATTTTACAAGCAATCAGCAAATTTATCGACAAGGTAAAGAGGAATTAACAGTCATTTTCTTGTAGATGTTGTTTCAAAGACATTTTTCCTAAGATACCAATCATATAATATACATGTTACTTTTAAATGTGTTTGTGTATATTTTTTGCCTTTTCAGAAGGTGGGTTCCCACCAGTGAAATGCAGTAAATGAACAACTCTGGCTTTATCATTTCTTTCTAAAAATCTATTGAAAGAAAAAAATTGTTACAATCCAGTTTTCAGATTTATTTTCCCTTTTACTTTTTTAGGGCAAAAGACATTCACATCATGACAGAGTACAGGTAGGTAAATACAGTGAGATCTTGATGTGACAGAAAAACGACTACCCTAACTGTGTCCTGTAACTAAGTAATGTTGGCCTTACTTTCCAGGTTGATGGTTGAGAATCTCCAGTTGTCCATGTGCTTGGGTTTGGGAGCAGGGGGTGAAGGGGACTTGGGTTTAGCCTGCATGGACGTGGACGCGTCTAATGACTGCAACAACAACATAGAGAAAAGTCAGCAACATGTCATCAGTTAGATGGATCTAGGGGGTGCAAAAATCCATGTTTCTTTTCTAACCTGGTCTGTAACCAATAGGGAATTGGGTGCCAAATGGCTACTTCAGTGTGCTAAAGGTTGAACTAGAAGTAGATACTCTAGAAAATACAGAATCATATTTATGCGATCATATATTCAAGTTTTCATACATATGTGTTTGCACGGATCCAGCAATCAGTCTGGGAAACAAAAGATTGATTTGAACCTTCGAAATGATCCATGGCTAAGCAGTCAGGGCAGTGGGCCACATGGCTCTCTGCCAAAGTATTACAGGTATGATGTGAATACGGGATATCTAAAGGACAGTAACTGCAGCCTGCACTCTTCTTTTTTGTACTTCAAGGGGCGCAAAAATGTCAGGAAAGGAAACTTCTTTAAACATTCAATGTAGTTGCACCATTTTTCTTGCTTCAAAAACAGCTAAAGGAAGGCAAGGATGTTGTTGAATCATGCAAGGCAAATCATATATATATCACAGGAAAACTCTATACAACAGCCCATGCTAATTACTATTGAACATTCTGCATTTAATTAAAAAAGCAGGTCAAACTCGAAATGTTACAAATGCTTGAGACGTACAATAGACATTTTTCAATAAAGGCATTCACTGTTGGCTCGTACATACACACAAATGTAGGTGTAAGCAAGTAAGTCCTCTGAGTTTTACTTGGATGGACTACAACTACAGCTCGCTCACCTTCGTCATTTTGTCCAGCTCCCCCAACCAATCCGTGAACATCTTGTCCAGATCCCCCTCATGGTCCGAGTCCGGTTCCGCGTCCATGTCGTCCCCGGACAGCGTATCGGGATCGCTCGCTACTTCTGGTTCAAGCCTGGAGCAAAAAAACAGACAGCAACACTCAGAATTTCTCCTCTGTTATGCCTATAACCCTTCTGTGTGACACTGGATCGCTAGAAATGAAGCTTTCCTCTGAAGTTCAACATCAGTCAGGGTGGGGCATATCCTGACAAGGCCATGGTTGCAGCGTTGTTACAGTCAGGAGTGGGATCTGTTCTGTACGTCGCTGTAATCCAGTAGCTTTAGACACCAGATGGTCGCTGGCTCTTCACTAAGCGCCTGACTGAAACTGTCGGCTCTGTCGGTCACTGATAACGATGACAGAGGACCTCCAAACCCTTCCAAGAATCGAGCTACAGTCAGTGCTTCACATTTGCAAGGCAGAACACATTTTAGATACTGAAGAATAGAATTTGCAGCTGATCTGTACAGCCAAGGCAAGAGGACTGAAACATTGTAAAACGTACACGAAGACAATTGTTGTGATGCACTGCACATCATACGGTCATCTTAATATACCACCAGGCCAAAGATTACACACAAATTGGTGAAAATTGCCCAATTTCGAGTCAATGGGCCCCCAACTTGTACAAACCTTTCAGTGGAGAGCTAATGAAGGTATAATGCCCCCACATTTCCTCTATCGGCAGTTAGGCAATGTCCAGGCACTAGACAAATCAGAAGCAGGAAGATACAGGATGCTCAGACATGCCGTCAATACAGATACGACCATTCTTATGTTAGCATTTCTACACTTCACAAAGAAGACTCATTCTACTGCACAATCATTAGATATAACGAAGCAGGCAAAAGCAAATGGTCCTATACCTTTCACTTTAGTGCAGACAGCTTACAATGACGTAGGAGATACAAAGAGTGTTATATGAGATGCCGAACGCTAATCAATATATTTCATCGACCAGAAGCCATGCTGTTAAAACTATCATTAGAAGTCTGGCAGATACAAGAACAGCTACAAGCAAGCTGTCAAAGTAATAACTACTTCAAATACCGTGATCCATTTATACCATTAAACAGATACTTCTTCCTACATGGTTATACAGGTGAATTCCGAGAAATGTTTCTTAGTTCTGCTAGAAAAGTATAGACTACAACTTTGAACTGATTATTCAACCATTATGTGATTGATGTCACCTAACAGCCTTTCATTATTAGCCATCTCTACTAGCTTATAAATATGAATGTAGCAATAAATACAGAGACGATAATGTCTGCTTCCTGATGAGAAAACTGCCACTGAAGATGGATGTACTAGGAGAGGGGAGCTTGCTGTATCGCAAGTTTATGACTTGAGCTCTGACAACTGTTGATAATGATCTTTCATACTCACAGGCAGGTTATGCCGTAAATCAATGCAACAAAATGATGCTGTTTGGAGAAATGTCTCACACATCATTTTAGGTTTTGTAACTTTCAAATGTTTGTATTGTTTGTAACTTTCAAGTGTTTTGAGTGAAGAGAAACAACAGTTTATATAACCACTAAACTGTGCTTTAAAGTTTAAATACCCACTTTTCTTTCAGGATAAAAAAGCCTTGCCAGGCAATATAGTCATGGAAATGAGCATAGATGGATAACACAGATCTACATGCAACAATGTTACTCGCATGAAATTATCATTACAACGTTAACCACTGATTTTGTGCAGTAGCCCTTCTCATCGGAACATGAATGAATGAATGAACACAAATCACAAAATGCACTGAAGGGTTAAAAGCGAAAAGCATGCAGGCACCGTATGGTGGTCTCGGTGTGAGTTCTAGGCAAAATACGGTATACTAGTTATAGAACTCTAAAAATATAATTCTATGATGATGAACAGCTAAATACATGTATGTACTAAATGAATGCTATACATTTTTGCACTTTAATTTGTATCAACTTTGAATATGAGTAGTGAGTTATACTGTCAGTGAGAGGTATTCACTTCATGATCCCTTAAATCATGCTGTAAGTATAAGATATCAAATACTAGTTTGATGTTAATAAAAATTCAAAGAAAGCTTTAGATACATATTAAGACTCTAAATCAAACATTCATCCTTGAAAACCATACTGTGGGAAATCTTGTGTCACAAATTATGAAGATTTTTTATAGCTCTATCAAGACTCTTACTTACTACAAAAGAAGCTCCAAATTCTCAAAAATCCAGGATTTCAATCATGTTTCATTCCTTTCAGTGAATTTGTGTCACATGACCAACAATTGAATGCCATTATATTAGATGATGTCACCTTTTGATGGATGGAGGGATGATCTAGAGGCAGACAAATTGGATGTTGGCCTGACATGTCCTCCACACATGATGAGGTGACATAGGTGATATGGACAACACTGCATGCTTCATTACATGTCTACCAGACCGTCAAATATTACATCAGTTTAGGTTAGAATCATACTTTCTGCAAGGTAGATGCCCAGATATATCTTTGGTTCAACTTTTGAAAGATTCAACACATTCGGACAACCGTCGTGAAAAATTTTGAACCTGAAGAAGGGGAAATGATTACAGAATCAAATATTTCTGACAAAAAAGGAGGATCATAGTCAGGATGTGCAACTGGTAATGACAACTCAGATATGCTTTGAGCAACAACATTTCAAATCTCTTGGTTTACCCATGTTAAGAGTTTGGTGAAAGATACTCTGGACATCTGTGACCAGCACTGCTCTAATTAGATTGCTAAGCTCCCCGACTACACATGAGATCTAACAGAGAAGATATAAGTGAAGTCCTGGATCAACACCAGGAGCAAGCATTAGCTAAACGAGTTGTCTTGGGAACGGATGTCTGGGAGGGACACGGTTGGTAGAACTGATGTCGTTACCAATGGAGGTATTCAGGAATGATGAGAGTGGCGTCAGGGTTTGTTCCTAAAGTTTAAAGCGATTTCTTCCTCAAAAAATTATAAATTAGATGATGAGTGGAAAGTTGTCTCAAAATTAAGCGAACTGTTGTGTACCTAAATCCCATAATCCTTGCTGTCTCCCTGACCTCCTCTCTAATGTCTTTCAAACTTGATTTCCCGAATGATGTCTGTCCTGCATGCATTGACTTTGGCCTGGTCTTTCACACACACAAAAATGTTTCTACCTTCCTCTGATGGGCAAAGATATATGACAAACCTCAAACAAGAAGATGCTGTCAGTAATTTACAGCATCTCAAGAAGTAAGTGTGAGCTCTTTGCAGTTCAAATTACAATGTTAAAATTCTATAAAGTGACAGAATCTTCTAACATTTAAAAAGTAACCACATTTTACAAAAGAAAAGTATTTCTTGATATTTTTCTACTCTTGCACCAGATTTGGGATTTCAAAATGACGTCATTCAGAAAACCAGGCGTGTACGTGTGGCCTTACATCTACAATCAAGGCTAGCCAGAAAAGGCAGGCGTTCCATCATGGAGGTAAGACCTGGATAATGTAATTACTGCACAACACAGAAAAACACTCCTCTGCCAATCTAATAAGTGCTGTGGGCACGTTCACTTTGAGAAGCATAAAATGGGTGAGAGGTTTTACATAGTTTTGACACAGATTGGTACATGCCTAATTTTAAGTCACCTTGAAGTCTTGATGATGAATTTAGTCCTGATTCTTGAACTAAACCTAAATGTAAATATCATCCGGTATCCTCAACTTTCAATCTTTCTGAAATCGAATAAAAACTTGAACTTTGGAAATACAGAAAGGATGTTTTGAAGTAGAAATTTCCAAGCCAATTCTTTTCAACTGAAGTCATCAATAAACACATTACAACATCATGATGCAAAATGACCTAGGTCATATGTTTTGAAAACATCGACTCATTTTTCTATGGGCCTGGCTTCTAACAAAAATATCTAAAACTTCGAACATGAGCCCTACATCAATTCCTTTCTGATGACTTCATCTCAGAGATAAAAAGACTGTCCCAGAAATATAATCCATGACTTTTCTGACTCATCATAATCAGAATGGCCATCATTGTATGTCATCAATGGGATTTGTATCTAACTCATACTAATGACTCAAGGAGAGCAAAGGTCAAATTTCATCATGTTATGAAAAGACTTTCCTTGAAAAATATTATAAAAGACCAGATGGAGGGCAAACCATTTTGGACCTTCTTATGAATATGATATAATAATATGTTACTTTTTCATTCATGCACTGCATTGAATGGTTATAAACTTAGATGCAATTTTGCATTGATAAGTCTACATAATATAGATTCAAGGGATGACAGGGAAGATAGTAATGCCTTTTTTGCATGACCGTTGTATTTCCTGGTTTCAGATTACAAGATATCAAGAAATGGTGACATTCACGCAAAATATATCCAAGCTGATGTTGATATTTTGGTTTGTTTAAAACACGAACAAGATTTTGCTTGTCTTTTTTGGGAGAGGTATCATTATGAAGTAATTATATTTTCAGATAATTACAGAGCTGACCTGGAATTTTAATGCTGTTATGGAGATATCAGACTGGGTCATCTCAGATAACATGTCCTATAATGTGTCACTCAGCTAAATGATCTAATAATAGTCTATGTTACAGATACACTACTCCCTAGTTAACCCAATACTCATAAGTATCAAGTTATACAACATGACATCAACAAAATTAGGCTTGTGTTTAGGATTAGATCTAAGTCTTGAAGCATACACTAACTACATATTATTAGTATACATCATTACATGTTCAAGATTTTGCAAATAACAGCAAGGTTGAACTAAAAGATTTCTCTCTGATTAATTCAACACTACAAGGCCTATATAGCTACATTTTCCACTATAACCTCCTTGTTGTCACCAACAAATACAAAATATCACACATTTCAGCATGCTGCTGTTGGTTGCGTGCTGCAGGCACCACTACCTCTGAAATCTAGAAGGAAAACTACGACATTAGTTCATGCTCGCACTCCCGGAGTCAGCGTGTTAGTGTCCTCCGGCTTTTCAGCGACGTTCCTGTCCTCCACTTACCGCCATCGTACTCGCTTTTTTACCTTCCCCGCCGCTCGCGCCTGGTCAACGGTCATTCCGCGGTTGCGGAGGCTTGACCTCGGTTTCCTCAGTCCTCCCTTCATACTAGGGGACGGGGACAAGGCAGTGTGAAACATGGGGATAGAGTGTGGAGAGAAAATGCTACAGGGATAACTCAGATGTACGTACTAGATGGAGGAATGCTGGCACTCTGACAACAGGCAACAATAACATCAGACTGTAGCCACAAGCCTCAGTGTGCTAAGTGTCAATGTTGTAGTTGGGTGTTACACTACAGCGGGTTAGACCGGCCCATTTCTGGGAAGAACACACGCCAAGATTCTAAACGAAAGCCAAGCAAAGTCAAGAAAAGGACGGAAAAGTCCAGAATTAATCATGCTAAATCTAGTCTATATGTACAGTGAGTAATGCTGATAATCAAAATACAAAAGTACAGATTTGTCTGGACTTTTAATCGACTGGGAGAAGAACAAGACATGCTCTCAGCTTCTCGGTGGATTAGGATGGCATGCTTCTTTCTCTCTTCAAGCAGATGGTTAACACTACAAAATGAAAAGTTTGGAATCACATCTGACAAAGAGTTGATATCCAAGAGTGAAAAAAAATGTTAACTGTTAAACATGACTTCCATCCTACATCCTCCTTCTAAAGGGACCAAATGGTTTATTCCGTAACTAACCTACTGACAACACAGGAGAGTCAACACTTGGCTGTTATGTCCGACAGATTGCGCGGAGTGCAAGGAATGGCCATACAAGGCTGTTACCACTGGGGGAAGGAAATACATGCCTTACTTCATGCTTGCCCGGCATCAGTCTAGAACCAGTACGAGGCTTGATTAGAGGTTAGTAATTAAAACATCAACTAATGCTAGATCCAAAGCAATCATCTCAAACCATAGAAACATTCACAAGATTCAAGTTCACTATACCAATGAGAAATACATTGCTGATCATACTAATGCTATAACATGACTTTACAATGAAATATAGAAACTATGATATAAGTGAAGAATATAACAATCAATACACACAGAATCAATAAACAAACAACAGATTCATATCTATAGAACATAAGTGACTGGCATCTCAATCTTGTATATACCAAGGACATTATATTCAATGTTCTTGCATATACATATCAATTAATTTTGCCATATCACCTAAGACAATAAAACACCTACTTATCCATACCTGTACCTGTTCCTGACAGTTAGAGATTCTCCTGCAAAAACTGACTCTACTGGCCAGGATTTTCTAACCCACAACTGGCAGTTTCCACAATAACAGTTTTACAAGCTGCCTGTCTGAGGCTTACATGACTTTGGCTTGTCAGTTTTCAAACATGTGACCTCAGATAGCTCCCCATATATGGAAGTTGGCACTGGAGCAACTGTGAAAGCATCACTGCGGTTAGTTTTGCATTCTGATTACAGGAAAAATACCACCCTCATCCTCACAGTGGAGAAGTCCACTTGAACATACATGTGAACTAAGAAGGAACCACTAAATCCTCAATATGGGGGTGAGAGTATGCTGCTTTTCCATGGCAGTTGACAAGGTCATATGATGCGAAGCAGAAACAAAGGCTGTTTCTCAACTGCACTAAATATTCAGTATCTTACAGCAACAATGCTTGATGTTCATCTGCAAATATGCTGTCTTTTGTTTGTTGCCATGACAACCCACTGGACCCACAAAGCCCCCATGGGTGTGATAATGATGTCATATAGGATGACCTTATCTAAACTAATTAGCGGGTCATTCGGGAGTTTGCTGACAAACAGAAAAGGCAAACATGTCAGAACAAACTGTGACATCCACTTCCATGTTTAGACATTCACACCTCACTAATCTAATTCAACTTGCCAAGTTTCTTTTTAGTCATGAAGTCATTTCCTTTAAGTAGCTTAGCCTTCTTTTGGCAACATCCTACAATGACAGAAATGGAAAGATCAATCTCGATATACTAGTATCAATATCTATGTGATTAAACTATAACCTTTTAGAAAATCAAAGACATGGAACAAAAAAAGCAATTGTTGAAGACGACTGCCCTAGAGTACATCCTGCAAAGTATGTGACGTATTTGACCTGAAAAATTTATTGCAGCCTTTTGGTAACAATCTCTGTTATTAGTCTGTAACTATAGAAGCTACTAGTCATTTATATCTCAACAACAGCTGGAATACAATGATATATCTGTGTGGAAAAGTGAAGTTCTATGTAAACTTGTGGAACAAAATACTATACACAACAACTCAAGGTATTCATCATGACTATTTCACATATTCAAACCTGTGACGTTGGGAATGTTTGCAATGATGAGAAATGAAATAGTGCCATCTACACTTACTCTTTCATTTCTGCCTATTTCTCAGGCAAAAAGCAATCATTGTGCACTTGTTATTGATGACAACAACTGTCCACACTGCCACAACAGTATCCTTGGTACGGTTCAGGAGTATCAAGTTCATGTATAGTATTTATGGGTGTTGAATAAACCTTAACAGAGCAAGGAATGCATGCCTCATATTTTATTTCCAAACTTTATATCCACCAGTGCAATCATCAAACAGGATAAAACAATCAAGACTATTTGTTACCAAAAAACAATTGACTTCATCAACGAAACCATTTTTTACTACTCACCACAAAATGGCCCTGACCTAAACTGCATAGAAATACAGGCGAGATGTAATATAGTTTCAATGCAACAGACAAATTTCTACCTTTCTGTGTGTTGTATAAATCGTTCTTTGAAGAGTTCAATACCTATCTTGATGCTAAGAAGAATCTTAGTTGCTCCCAGTTTTCTTTGTAATCTATACAGCTCATTGCTGTATTAAGTAATAGTATTAAGTTGGGATTCTGTTTCTGCATGCATATTTGAATCATTCATGTTTTGGCTCTAGGAATTATTTCTGGTAACTATGATTGACAATAGCAAAGAAGAATTCATAACTATTTACGCATTCATGTTTCTGAAAGCATTACACAAGATTAAGATAAAATTACAATCATAACAGCTAATTAATCCTTTATCGTTTGGACTATTCCATGAATATTTTGGGAGTCGGTTGGGCTATTCCAAAAATATTGGGCAATAATTCAACAATTACCAAACTAAAATCTGGTTTAGATAGAGGTAAGATATATATATATATTAGAATTTAAGGAAACCCCACCCCTTGGATAAATCTGTTTTACATACATGATATTGAGGAACTCTGTTATCTACATTTCAAGGTTTTGCTTGTCATCTTTCCTCAATTGCATTTCCTCTAGAAATAGAGCTATACTGTAAAACTGTACTACGAGTGACCACCTCTGCATTAAAAGTCCCCATGGCCATTGCGGCCACTTACTGGTGGTCCCTTACATTATTTTCCCTTGACCCCAGCATGATTAAGATAATCTCCAAGCAGATCTATCGGTGGCAAGGCAATATCAAAAGGGCCAACCTGCACCTAAAGCCTCCGGTTGCTTTTGGTACAGGTTCTTTTGATACTGCAGACAGATCTGCTTGGACTTGTTGGAGATTAGCATTAAAAATCCTGTCTACAGTGACCACCTGTCTGAGTATTTTCTTCCAGTCCATTGAGTGGTCATCATAGAATACATAAGTTTGACTGAATTTCTTTCATCTCCTCCCCCCCTCCACACACACGCATGCACGCACACACATGCACACACACACACACACACACACACACACACACACATACACACACACACACACACACAAACACACACACACACTTCTTCAACTTACCTTTCTCTTCAAATCTGTTGCACAAGTCCTTGCACAACTACAACCTCTCTTTCTCACCAGTGAGGAGTGTAAGTTGGTACACAGTGGTATCCAGGACCTCACACACATACACAGATGACTTCACTCCCCTTCCTACTTCCTGATGTTATCACGCCCAACAAACAAGCTATCCTGTCAAACTCCGCTCAGGATATAAAATGCAAATGATCTCCAGTCACGAACAAACAAGGTCAATCTTTTCATCATTCACAAATTTAAATTTTGATGGTTGCAAGATGATGATGATGACTTTCTCTTTGTGTTTTGTAGATAGATTCGTACTTGCATGATATGGTACCCTAAATCATTTGGTGTCACAAGGCAGATAGTTACACTATATGCAGATTTACTTACACAATATATCTTTGCCATATAGATAAGGTACATGTATACATCACATGAAATACATTCAAACAAGTGGACATACCGGTATTATATAAAACTATTTTAAGTATTTATCCAAAAATCCCTTTACACAGGATATAGCAAGTTTGTGGGTGCGATATGGATAAACCTACCTCAATTGTAGGGACTCAAAAGTCACTTCCTACAAAACCTCTCCCATTTCAACACTTTTTCTTGAAGTGCAAGGTCATAAACCACAAGTGTGGATTGTTGCTGCCTCCACCCCATGACATCACTCTCATTTTCGCCATCTCAGACCTTCACCTCATCAATTCGACATCTGATAATACCAGAACTTAACCACAAACTGCACACAAACATCCTGTAACCAAAGATCCTCTTTTCCCCCAGTATGCACACCGTAGTACTGTTTGTTTCCTTCACATATGATATAAACTGATATCCTTAAGAATAGATCATCCATTTCACGTCCAATACATCCTGATATCCTCATCATAACAACCAACAGGAGACCTTTAAATCTAACGATCAATGCTGACAACTTACAGTAAAAGTAATCACCAATAGATGAGTAATGTAAGAGATCAACTTAATCATCACTGATGAGACCAAAGTACAAGATACCATCTCATATATCACAGGAAACCTTACCTCAACATCTTCTTGGCTCGGTGCAGAACAACTACCGCACTTCCTAGAACACACCCAGAATTTTGGGCTGATTTTCTTACTAATCAAATTAGTCTGTGCCAACCAATGATGCTACCTCTATCCCAAAGGATATTACAGAAGTTACGATCCTCCCTGGATGTCAACGTGATCAAATTGATGCATCCTCGTAATATTCCAGCCCGCCCAAAAACGTGACTTCCCGCCAGTTGGCTTCCCTCCTGGCTTTTCTTTGAAGCGTTGGGGATTCGCCGGAGACAGAAAATTTCCACGCCAGACACAGCAAGAGGTCTTCCTCTTTCACTTAGGGGAGCCAAAATAACCGAGCCACAAGACTATCACTTGGTAATACAAACCTCGTTGCACTTGGAGGGAAGAAAACTCATCCAGCGTAAGCCTCTCAATAATGTTCAAAGCCATCCTGACTTCATCGTTTTCAAAAATAGTACTACACGGGTAGAGGACACATTTTTGCACACATGCACCCTGGAGTGCCCAAGGGACCATTCATGCATGACATCATATACATCTCATGAATAATGTAGTAGGGATGAGTTCATATTTTCCCATCATGCCATAGAAATCACCATGGTGACAGGAGGAGCTTTCAAAATGGCTTCCAACACGATGAAGCTCAAAGGTACATAACGATAAAAATATTGCATCAACTTCAGCACAGTGAAAGCAATGGATATTGTTCTTTTTCACATCTGTCATAGTACTGTCACTTGCAATAAAACAAAAATAAAGACATATGAATTATGCATTTCATATGGGCCATTTATTTTAGTACTTTCATAATGTGTGATTTCATAGTCGATGGCCATAACATAAAGCATCTCATAACTACATAATTTGCAGCTTTGAATAACATTTCTACGCTGACTCTAGAACACAATAAATGATCATTTTTTGGACATATTCACTGTTGTTGACAAAACTACTGAAGAAACTAAACCGTCAAAATACAATAAAGTGTTATAAAAAAACAATAATTGCTTGTTAGAAAAAACGCTTGGCTAAAATTTTTAAATTTCAACCTCACATACATCAACAATCATTGACTAGCAGCCGCATTCAATGTTAGTGACAGAGAAGGATATTACGACATTGCTGAAAAGGATATCGCTTTTCATTGTTGAACTTTCACGACAAGTATGATTTTGATAAGAATCACAATACTCAATCCACATTCATTGTACGTTGATGGCCCCTCTTCCCTCCATGGGGCATATCTAATCATGACATTTTACATAAAGCAGAAGCCGTGCCACCGACAATAAAAATCATAATGAACCAACAATCTTGATCCCTCCTTTCAGAGTTACCCTTATCCATAAATCTAGCTCAGATTTTATGATGAGATGCCCCTAAAGTTGGGAAGTCAATGAGACTCTCCCTAACATCCGATCAGAGAGACATTTGTACATATCTCCTCCATAACAGGGTCAGACCTAGCCATGAAGTCTCCCTCCCAGGGTTATGTGATTAATGCCCTGGGAAAGAGAAGGGAGGGGATGCTCTGCATTAATCACATAACTAGATGAGATTGGAAATGACCTCGCTTGGATCGTGACCAACAAATTCTAATTCCAACTAGACAGGTAATAGTAGGGGCACTTGTGTTATATTGGAAGGGTCAAAGCATGGCAGCATTTGTATGATATGTTTCCCGAGCACAATCCAATAAGAAGTGCCCACTTTAGTGAAAGTTTTGAACTGTCGGAGACTACACCAAAAAAGGTATAATTTTATGCACCACTTACAGTACAGCTGAAGTTTACATTATTCAAGAAAAATAGAGATTATACATAGTGACACAACTCTCCAGTGTTCTTCTTAGTTCAAAGAAATACTTAAACATATAAATCATAATCATACAAATGATCTCTATCCAAGCTTCATTCATTTAAAAATCCTTTGATCCAAAATGGGCAGTTAGGGACAAATTTGTGGGGATTATTTGTTTTCCAGTTAATGGTCAAACCTCAACATCCGTTTGTGATCAATGCATGGTATTTTCCATTTACAGACAAGTTGTAAACAGTTCATTTTACCACATGTAGAAAACAAACATGTCATCATTCATAGCAGTGTCAGTTTGAGGCAGTAAAGAACAGAATGCTGCTAAAACACAGATCAGAGAAAAAACATGGGCGATTTGGTGAATTTGAATGACAGAAAAATATCAGACAGAAGTTGAGGACTGAATCTTTCTAAACAACTCATAATCTGCAAAAAATAACAACATGTACGAAGACAGTCATGATTTGATTCTAAACCGCACATTCTCTGTCTCATCTTTAAATACCTAAAACATCTTAGTCAACCAATTCAACCCTACTGCCAAGATAGACTTACCTAACAAAGAAAGTTGATTGACAATCTGACCTTATGAACTCTGCACAGCATGAAGACACTTAAGTCTCCTCAACAAAAGAAGACACACTGAGCTTCCTCCATACTAACTAGACAGAGACAGATGTTCTCCCATTTGCAGGGAAAGGCTAGGATCGTCATCTATCTTCCACTCTGTACACTGCTTCTGCTTGTACCTTCTATTCATCACTCAAGTGGGGTCACCGACCTGGTGAACTTTGCCCCTGAATTCTTTTCACACCTAGGTGTGAAGAACCAGATTTTAGGACATCCTTGTTATGATGGCATAAAGCTTTGTGGCACCTGCTTATTTTCTTCCACATTTCTAAATCTTACATTAGAGCTCTACATTGTTGCTAGGGTGGTTGGTAAAAATAAAAAGCTCAAATCATAGCCTATAGTACAGTACAAATTTGGATAACAGCTTCAAGTATACTTCAAAAAGCTATAAAAGAATGAAGGAATATCAGAAAATATTGTAACACCCCTGCCCTAGGCACTTTTCCATAGTCTGGTAATAGCCTTATAATTTCGCCCTAGATTCTGTTAGTGGCCTATTTTCTAGTGCAATGTTTTCCACAAACTTTTCATCAAATTTTCACCCCTAGCCCTTCTCCCAATACCATTTCTGTTGTTTAAAACAGCTCACCAAAACCACAGAACGTTTTTTTTAATGTTTGTAAACATAACTTGCACTATCCCTAGAATAGCTCATTTCACACTTGACTTCACATTGATTCCCCACTGTGCATCAAAGATTGATGGAATTATGGTCAATGCCATTTCTCTGCCCATCTGTCTATAGGTATGAGTGCGTGACCCAGACATTACTTGTCACCCTATCAATTATGAAGCTCTGTTCTGTGCATACATTAAATGGTCTGCTTATATCATGAGCATGTATTAACTATTATAGCAGTTGAGCTTAGCAACGAGACAGAAATATTATCAAATTTGATTTTTTCAAATCTACAATGTCCAAGTACATTGGCATTAGTTGTCCACTTATCGAAAGTTTACAGTTGGCAGTTTAAATATCTTACATCATAACTTAAATGAAGTACAACAATTGTGCCTCCTCATTAAAAAAAATGTCAAAAAATATAAAAGAATGCCATAAAAACATTACTTTAAATCTCAGTAATAAGGTAGAGGTATAGCCTTTAACATATAACTATTACAACTCAGTATGGTCTAATTGATCTCCAAAATAACTCCTTCTCAATCGTTAAAAAAACTGCAGCAAAACTATGATGATGATGGACAACATCGATATACATTGTGGATGCCTTTGAAAGGGAGAATATGTCCATTTAGGTCAGTCGTAGGTCAGCTTTGATAAAGAGTCGGATAGGCAGAGGAGCACTCTGGCCATAAATTTCAAACATGATTGCACATCAACATATCACCGTTGGCACACCAGATACAATCCTCCATAAATCATCTCTCCTAGAAGATTCCCTCTAATATTCTCCACAAGTTATCATCTTGACAGGTGTAGCAATAAGAGAGAGCCTCTTAGTCTAGCCGCCACAGGGCTGAATTCAAACTGTAACTGCCGTACCATGGACTTGTGAAAGAAGTGTCTCATACTAGCATAGTATTGTACACAGGAATACAAACATGTTGCAAAGGAATTCTTTTCAATGGAAAGTCATTCAGTACCAAGGATAGGCTAGACAAAATATATGTAGATGACCAAAACAAGATTACATTTAATAGTGCTAGTGAAAGGAATATTCCAGTAAGATTCACAGTAAGTTGTACCTACCAGTTCCTTTACAACTGTTTGGGTGAAGGTACATTCAGCACCAGGGACAGAACCTACCACATTCCATGCTAATGTAGAATGCTGAAATTGTACGTGCAAAGCTAGCCATGTTACTGATATCTGATAACAACTCCATTTGTGAAATCATAACCTGATGTTCAGAATGCATCAGATGATGGTATCACCACTTTTGGATAACAACAGGCCTGGGACATTATCACATGTATTTCACTAATCCAAACCTATTGTCACAAAAGAAAAAGGAAGCTTACCTGTTCTTTCTACAACTTCTCATGGAAGTCGCTATGGTTTCCACACATCTACAGACAATTGAACATTGCTTCTATCAACACTCACTCTCTATGCTTATGTCCAAACTGCTCATAAACATGGACCAGTAGCACAGGACCTCCCCCTGCATAATTCCCGTTACAGATACCGGCTTCCCTCAATTAGGCGAAATGTGCCGCCGAGCAGTGAAGAAGAATTACACGTCCACCGTAGGATGAATAAAACATGGGCAGGGAGTTAGGCCGCAGACTACGTGGAGCCAGTCTTCATGAAAAGTGGTCTAGAAACCAGGCCACGTTGTGCACACATCTATATCATGCCTTCTGTTGGAATGTAGGCCAATTGTTTGTCATATCTAAATAAACAGCAAGCTGCTCTTTCTACGTGATTCTTTTCCATAGTCGTAGTGATAATGACATTGCCCCAAATTGTCACCTTCTGGTTCAGAATCCCATTGAAATCTAGGTAGATCTACATGACACAAGTGACAATGTTTTTTTCTGTTCTTTCATGTATGAGTTATATTCATACCAGCATCTTCAAATTCCAAATACACACATCCGTTTCTTCATTCAGACATAGGGCAGCAGCTTTCCTTACTGTTTCAGTACCAGGGTATATTTTAAAAGGGAGGGGTTGCTTGCACTTCCTCCTCGAACACAGGACTCCCATTTTATGCACAGAAAATCATTGGGATTCTATAAAAAGTGACATATTCATGACTATCTATTGCACTTGATGTAATTGTGTATGTCCCAAATTTGGATGCACATTCACATAAGATCTGCTCAAGCATCTCTCCACTATTGATTTCTATTCCAGAGGACATTGATAATTTTGTTTCCATTTTGATGCCAGGCATCTTTCACTTAACGGCCACTTTATGGCCGTTTTATTGCTGGTTCTTTATCTTACGACCGCCACCACATGCTTTCCTAATTCTCAAATTATAGACCTTTTATATTGTCTCCACGCATTGGACCGAAATCGTGACTTAACCTTGATCAGTCGGTGCAATAAATGGTTTTGTAACACAAAAACTTCTTGCTCCTAGCAAAAACAAGCTCATTCATATTTCTTGATCAAGTATGATATAAAAAAATCCATGCCAACATATATAAAGTTATAATGCTCTAATAAATTGTGAATATTCTATGATCATAAAACAATAAATGGACTCCAAATCATTTACAAATATACATTTTTTTCTACAGTTGAAACATTAGTCAAAAGATGATTACAAATACAAATACAACCTACAAACAACAAAGCCTTTCATAGAAATCATCATAGCAAAGCGTGTGACAAACAACAAAGCCAGAGAGCATGTAAAATAAATGAATCGTGAAGAAAATGTTGTTTAGTGATGGATGTTTTATGGTGGGATTTGTGTGTAAACTCCCGAGGGAGATGTAAAACGGGCCACCTCTTTGAATCCAAGCCAACCCTCTGACAATACATGCATGCACATGTGTGACCAGAATGCTTGTACCATGCCTCCAGCATTGAGGATCAAAGGACTAAACATGTTATGTCCTGGGATATCAAAGTAAAAGCCCAACCCAAAATATATCCATGGAGTATATCGTGTTTCATGTCTACAAACAAAGGGATGTACAAAAATCTGAACGTTTCCCCTTTGTTTTTATTGTGGGGAAATGTATTTATGATACCCGTTTATTTTGGCCCCAGAAGGATTTAAATACCGGTCCCAAAAGGTAATGGACAACTGCTGTGCATACTAATGTTGTCTTGCATTATATACAGGAGACCGGCAACCCTTGCTTGAATATATCATGGCCAACAAATTTTTCTGATTTATACCCTGCAAACGACCAATGCCAATAACAAAGAGTCGATGCAGAAACATTTTTATTTCACACACACAAACAGAAGAATATTACAGAAAAAAATGTCAAGTACAAATACTGTCACCATATTTTTGCCATATGTGTATTGGGAAAACCCAAATCCAGTTTTGGGTTCTGCATCCTTGATCTTACGACCTGCAATGAAACAGATGCTGGGGCGACATTAGTCTCATTCCTTCACCAATACTGACAAGTCTGCTTCCTCGACCAACCCGCATGGCATGCTTGCACATGTCTGAATGTTTTCAAACCTATCTGCACCTCCATTTTGTAGCCCAACAGTGAACCAGTGCTGTACCGGAATACTCTGCATCACATACCTCTTAAACCTCCACTTCAACATGGCCTCTGTTGCTCCTAGTGACCGTCAGCTGTCCTGTAAGCCACCGACGTGCAAAGCCCCATCCGCCATCACCGATCTACCACGCTGTAACTAGATCGATCCCCATAACAAGTGCCGTAAGATTGATATAGGCCGGCCAAGATGAGGCCAGACTTGCCAATAAAATCATGGCTTCCGGGACTGACTCAAAGAGATGGGTATCTCCTGGAAAGAATATATCCCTAGGAAAGCAGAACCCACCCCTGCTATAGATATTCATGAACGGCGTATAGATTATGATCTGCTGAATGCATGCAAGGCAATACTTTAGTCTCCTTCAGATGGGAGATTGTCCCAGGTTTATTATGTTACCACTGGCGATCAATGTTAACTACATACACCATGACCTTGAAGAGCTTTACCATGATAACATTAATGCCGCTCCTTATAAAATACCATAAAACATCTTTTATATGGAATATTTTAAAAAGGCACCTACTTTTCTTGGGAGAGTCCACACAAAAAATCATGTTTCTGCACCAGAGACAGCTGAAATATTTACTAGTAGTTGACAGTAGATTCAGGTCAGTGTTTTCTTTGTAATTGTTAATGAGATTAGTATTCACCATTGTTGGCTTTGTAAGCTTTTCACACAATCCATTCTCCTCACTGTGTCCTAATTAATGTACCGTGAAATTGAACCCTCCCTGTTCACACCTCTCTCCAAATACAAGTGTGTTGATTACACCTTTTTAGAGTATCTTTTGGCGTCTTCTCTTTGATTTAATTCTGAGGGACAAGCCACAAAGGCCATGGGGGGTGTAGAAGTATTGTTGTTTTCTCTCTTGTAAAATCAACAGTCAGTCCATGTAAGTGTTTCCCTGATGCAACACTTGATGTTTTTCTGTGCAAATTACTATATCATTTGTTTCCACAATATTTTCCCCATTTGTATACATCCTAAAATTGATTCTGATGTGACTACCCACAGTAAGACCACCCATCAATTCATACATTTTCTCTGTACAGTTGATGTTTATACGCCAAAAATAGTTACACAAGCAACTGGGTAAAATTTTGAACCAGTCAGACGTTTCAGACAGCATCCGCTGTCTTTCGTCAGTGACTGCTGTCTAAAACGTCTGACTGTTTCAAAATTTTATCCAGTTGCTTGAGTAACTATTTTTGGCCTATCTTACTACCTGGATGTCTAACCTTCATCAACGAGTTAATGTTTACGTTTGCCAAGCTGATCTACTGTGAAATTTGTTCTCCTCCTCTTTTGTCACCAGCTTTATACTATAAAAAGCTGCTGCAGTACTCTATATTTGGACTCGTCTTTATTCATGTTCACTACTCATTGAATCTGACCAATAATGTCCTTGATCTGACTACTCCAAGGAACCTCAAAGCAGCATTTGATTTACTGTACATACATGTTTCATAAAATGCTTCCCTATATAAATAACCTCCTTGCATGCACATTTTTTGTATGAATACAACCTACCTAAAAACACAATAAAATTTGAACTTGACATCCATAATATAATATTTTCTGCCAAGACAAGACAAACTTACAAGTAAGTTAGATGAGCAACTTAGCTTTGAGATATTTGGGATTATGGGTAAACAACAGTTAAAACGGTTTAATCACTTCTACATGACCAGTCAGTGATTATTTTGGTCCAACCGGGACAGGAAGAGGGTGAAAGGTCACTCCGCAGGCTTCCTGTAGACTTACAGAAATAGCTTCTCCATTCATGAGGGAGGCAGCGGAAATACAAAGCTATGAAAAATCCATTTCCCAAAAAAATTTCAAGTCACTTCTTGCTATCTACTAACACCAGAAGTAAAGACCTAAGTTGAAGCTTCTTTCCACAGTACCAGTAACCCTCAATGTCACCCAGAGAACAAGTGTTTGACCTGGTATTGATTTCCACTCAGACATCGTGACGTTGTGTCTGGCACTCACGATCCCCGCAATAAAGACTTGGTCGTAAGACATCAGTGAACGTCACCTTCATATACATGCCAAGGTTAGAGTACACATACTCAACTACTTGTTCACCCTATGGAAATATCATATCAATCTGGACATTCTATGGAAAGGAAGCCTTGAATTAGTAGCCTTGAATGATGAAAATCACTGCAATTATATCTATAGATCTATTCTACCCTTCTTTTCAATCCAACAAATACAAACAAAACTTGCATCTTTTTGATTTTCTAAGCTTGCAGAAAAGAATATCATTGTGACCTAATCATCATTCATACAAATATATTGACAATCTACAGCATATCAAGCCATAGTGCATACAGTATTCAGTTCCCAAGTCCATGTTTTCGAGAAAAAGTTCGCAAAGGCAACATTCAAAACCTTGTGGTATCATGACTTACACGAAACTGACGTGATTGAATTAAAGCTTCTATGCACAGTTGGTATGCCCTCTATCACCTCCAACATCTACTACAGGGGGTTGGCACAATCAACAACCATCTATTATTCAGTGCCTGTTTTTGTTTCATGCTGTGACCGGCTTTTGCTAATTTTTGGTAAACTTAGTTATTTTAATTATACTCTAATAATTCTGCAGATTTAATGGTACCTTTGATTAAATCAAACAATTCTTCATTTATTTTAATTACATGTAATATCCAAGAACCAAAATAAGAACCAAAGCTTTAAATGTAAATATGTGCCTTGCTTGTAAATAATGTAAATCAAAAGAAAGCAATACTACATGATAGTACACAATTATGATATAGAATGCTGTAATACTTTCAGGATTTCCCAGGCCCCTGTTTTGTACATTTGTAACCAAATCAAATCAAAATCTGTTATGCATAATTAAGCCTAGTGATGGGATAACCTGTCAACAAATACATAATTTTGTATCAAATAAATTGTAATTTTCAAAAACGTTAATTTCTAACAATATTGTAGGATCACTGTATAAAAGCATTACATTAAAAGATTTTAGAAATGTGAAACAACACACCAATTCAGTGTTCCAGTTCTATTACAGGAATGCTGATAGCAAAACACAGTAGATGGTATCTGCAAAAGAAACCCTACTGAATAATTCAAGGAGGCTTTCACCATCATAAACTAGAGATTTATACCATGTACATACCATGTAAATATCATGTACATACAATACTTCCCAAATGCATTTGGTATATTCCATACATTCCACTTACCAAAACTGTAACAGAAAAAGTCACCTTCAGAAATCGGTCCCGATATGTAAATGAAGGTCGTATCTCCAGTGCCCTTCAGCACAGCCAGCCTTGTTTAGCAGGGAATGTCGCCTGGCTAATCCTCTGTTAACTAACTCTCAGGGGGAGGCTAATTGAATTCCCAAGATGCCTTTGGGAAAACTCCCATGATGCTTTACAACATTTTTTGAGCCCCAAAGCAAGAGCTGGACATTGATTTAGTCATTATGTAATGACCTATGACTAATATGATACAGTAAATGATAATTTAATATGGGAGAAATTGCTGTTGCTAGTTTACATTTTGAATCATTCTGTCCCACTTATATAATCTAAGTTAATTACAAGTTCTATTGTTACAAAACCATAGATTTTACCTTGTAAAAAAAAATACAGGTTGTTGCACATACAAATACCAACAGATTTTTAAAGCTTTAAAAAGGTCTAGCAACATGACAATCAGATTACTGAATTGTATGTTTGTTTAGAAAGACTGCAATACCAAAGACCAAAACGACAGTGCTACACAGCTTCCCCAACTCAATTCTTACCGGTCCGAGGCATGATTCCAAACGCTCCGAGGCATGATTCCAACCGGTCCGAGGCATTTCCAACCGAACCGAGATACATTTCCTTACGTGCCGCGGTAGAATTCTAACCGCTCTGCGATACATTTCCTTACGTGCTGCGGTAGAATTCCAACCACTCCGCGCCAGTGAGAATTTCCTGCCCTACGCGCTGTCCTGCGTTCCTCGACAGAATTTTCTGCCCTACGCGCTGCCCTGCGTTCCTCGACAGAATATTCCTTTCGCGCTACGGCACGGCACAGTCCCCTGTCCCCCACGCTCATACAGTGGACGATCCCAGGTGGGTCAAGGGTCACTCGTGTTGTGAATGTGAACAGCCAGTCAGGTTGTGTTTTTCAGTGCTTCGTTCTGACTATCACCGTCTCTAAAAATACGTGCGTACAAACTAAAAGGAAGCCCTGATTGTCAATATCAACTACAATATCAACTACCATCGACGGACAATTGGCGTTAGATATTCCTTTTTGCCCCTCCCGTGTCAGTAGATCGACTGAAAGGACGATATAGTGGGCGTTGACCCCTCTAGAAATCTGCCTGTCGTGGACTCAACATTGCTACCAGCACACACACACACGTTCACCACAAAACAATGTTGTGTAATATGCACATTAGATATTGGCCATAAAATTCATTGACAGAAACATACGGTCGATAATACAAAAGATATTCTTGTTCAGTCACGGAAAAATCCTGTAACTTATAGCCCCAGCCATGAATGAAATCGAATGTTATAGAAATGCTATCTGTTACTAGTAGTCTGTGTTGTCCATGTGTGAACTTTCATCAAATAACTCGACCATGCGATATGCTGAAAGGACTAAAAAAAACCGTGGCCAACTTGAACTTTTGCCACCGTAGGATTGTCCTGCGAGACAGGTCCGTTTATTTCAGGTTAAGAATCTGAAATAACACAGAAACAAAATGCAAGCTATAGTATAACGTTATATGAAAGGAGAGCTAGCTGAGGAAGAGAAGGATGCCCCCGTACCGATCCCGTCAAGTACACCGCCAACTCATATGATATATATACTATAGTCTGTAGTACTGACAGTGTCAGGTTTGAGGTCTCTTGAACTTTAATATCATAATTTAAACAGAGCCAAGCCGGTTTTATTGCTGTCACGGTTGTTGCAACAACAGCAAATATGCCTATGACACACGGCGACGAAAGTTTATATTATCGCAGTTCACATTCGACACGCGTGACCCTTGACCCATCTGGGACCGTCCACTGTATTAGCGTGGGGGACAGGGGACTGTGCCGTGCCGTAGCGCGAAAGGAATATTCTGTCGAGGAACGCAGGGCAGCGCGTAGGGCAGAAAATTCTGTCGAGGAACGCAGGGCAGCGCGTAGGGCAGGACATTCTCACGGGCGCGGAGTGGTTGGAATTCTACCGCAGCACGTAAGGAAATGTATCGTAGAGCGGTTAGAATTCTACCGCGGCACGTAAGGAAATGTATCTCGGACCGGTTGGAAATGCCTCGGACCGGTTGGAATCATCCCTCGGAGCGTTTGGAATCATGCCTCGGACCGGTAAGAATTGAGTTGGGGAAGCTGTGTAGCACTGTCGTTTTGGTCTTTGGTACTGCAACACTTTTATGAACTATTCCAACTTTATTCTAGGTCACAACAGGAAGCTGGTTGACTCAGATCAGCATACACAGCATTCCTGAGGTGAACAGTTGACAGGTCACACCCTTATTGGGAGCTGCTTCAGCACTTTACCATGGTAAATCCCAGTGCGGCCATCATTCATCACCTAACAAAAAACACTGCACAAGCAAGTGTGAGAGGAAAAAAGGAAGCACGGTATTGACACTTTTTCCTCAACCATGCAGATGTGGTATCAAATTCTTCTTTTGGCTTTTAAAACAAAATCTTACAGATGTAGATTTGATCAGGCCTTTCAATTTTATTGCAGTAAAAATATCATTTCAAAGGTGCTTACACCTGTTTTCTTACCCTTTTCCATACAACATCTTCAATGTTTATAGATAACAAACAAAAATATCTCTACATCCCAATATATCTTTGTAAATTGTACTTTCCTCAGCCTGTGGTTCAACTGACTGCACCGACTACCATCCCAATTTTCCTGGTCTTTTCAAAGCTATACACCAATAGTCAGACTCTCATGGAGCCAAACAATAGTGATGTCAATCACACAAGTAGAAACATCACAATTATCAGCGAAACAACAAAGAAATGTTCTTTATACACAATCTTCCTGTATATTCCTACACTGCCAGGTCACAGGTGGTAAATACAGGCTGGCCTACTTCATGTTGCTATGCCAACGACAGACACTGACACCTGTTACCATGACAACTGATGAGAAACACAGGTTCTCCTGTTTTGATTGACAGAACAGGATTTGTGCCTTAGGTTGGTATGGGATGAAATATCAGCCACAGATATGGAGGGATTATTTCTTGAGGAGTGATAAGTTACAGAAACAAATCTCTCTTGGGTGAAAACTTAAACTTTCTGAGCCAAATTGATGACAACTTGTGCAAGAAGATTTTTTTTACAAACTGAATAGAAAATAGCTTTAATATACAATCTCTCACTGTCAGGGGCTGATTGGGCTTGACGGTTGACCAGCTAGAAGTGCGGCTAGAATCAAAAGGATGTACCTTGTAGTGTGTATTGCTATTCTAAACTGATGAATATATATTACTGCAGTTTTAGTAATATTTGTACGGAAGAACATTTCCTCTTCTTTCACAAATGTAGATATCACATAATAGGTTTTTTGCTGCCCTCAAGTCTACCGTCCAATTTTGTTCTCTACAGGGAAAAAACGCAGCCGAAGCAGATGTTTTGTTTGCGCTTTACTGAACTGTAAAAGTATGACCATGCCATATGGCACCAAACTGTTTTCCAAATTCAAAACTTTCTTCTCTTTGTCGTGTGAAGCAAAAATATTCTAAAGACCTTTTAAAAACTCATGGGAATAAGGAGGTTTAAATATTTTCAAGCTAAAGCTCCTTTCAGCTTTATCACCAAAATGTCTATTAACTAATATAATCATCTACTGTAGAGACATGAGAAGCAACTCTACATTGAAAGTTGACATAACAGAATATAGATTTTCCTTACCTTCCATTACAATGAAAATATTGCATTCATCCGAAAAGTAGAGACGCTACACAACAAACTGGTACCACGGCTTTAAAAAGGCTTTATAGAATATACGACTAGCCATCTGCCATTGAGAAACACTTACCATGGTATTTCACCATATACACAGTGGACACAACACAAAAGTCTGGGATAACAACATGTGGTGGCTCAAAGGACAGGGTCAAAGGGTTAACAGGTCTGCCAACAATAGGACAACATGTGTGGGGAGTTGAACAGGTTGGAGATAGAGACTCAAGTGGTGCATTTGTTTTGTGAAGTGTAAGCCAATGATATTGTATAACTATTATTTTAAGGTATGATTGAGTTTCTTGTCATTATCTTCATACCGGTAGGACTCCTGGACTAACTCCACTCTTTCTCTCCTGTCTTCGATAATGTTTTTTAATAGATCATAACTTGTACGTTGTCATCCCTGGCAATTTGGCCCATTTAAGTCTGATCTGGACGTCTTGGCCTCAAAAGCACCAGTTCACTTGCCAGCTCACCCTTGTTCTTGAAGAAGCTTCCTGCAATCTTCTCTTCTTGATAGACAGAGCAGGACTTTATCTAGGATGGTGCCCAGCTATGCTACATCTTTCCTGTCCTAAAATTTAGGACACTTAAAAACTGACTTGACTTGAAAGGTAAGTTGCTGGTGGGGAGGGGGGCAGGCATATACTTACGTCCTATTTGTCCTTGGGACAATAGCTTATAAGTGGTGGAAACTATGTTTAACTCAATGAAAGAACAATGGTGTCTTTTCAGCAAATATCCAGACAAGCTGTCAGCTAAGCCATGCATTTCAGACATCTGTCCTACAGCCATGGCCACCTGTCTTCAACATTTACACATTTTCTTACAAAACCTAAAAAATATAAGACAAAACGTCATCTGGAAAAAAAGTGGCACACATCTTTTTATTTGATGCAACTATTAATGATTTCTGAAGCTAAAATTGGCATAAAAGTTGATATAACAACACAGTTTATGTTATGTCCATAGCGCGTCTGTGTTTTCATGCAATGGTGGACATAATTACGTTGTTCAACCAAGCAAACTGATTTTAACGCAATGCCAACTTCATACAAATAACATGAATAAAAAGTTATACAGGAATTGTGATATCGTTCGCTTCATGCTTGTGATGATTGCTTCACAACATGAGTTGCTGTTCATAAAGGCAAGAGAATGGGCTATGCCATTGTTATTTGGAAGGTGGGCAGAATCAAATATCCCTTTTATGTCAAAAGATGTAAAAATCATCATCCTGTCACTCCTCTACTTCTCAGCCTTCTGCGCACAAGCCACTCATTTCCGGTATGTTTACTCTGTAAGCATGTTTACTTTGGAATTAGACAAAACAACAAAAACAAAGCCAAACTTAGACATCTTGGCCTACATTTTGGACAGCTCAATTACCACATACATAAGTTTATAAATTACTGTATAATAAGATTATAAGCACAGCGAAAGAAACATTTAACAAACCTAAACCCAATGTTTATAAATATAATGGTACATCATCTTATATAATGGAAATTCAATGATGAGTGAGTCCGAAAACTGATTCAACGGTTATGAAACCTTTAAAACCAACGACAAACAAAAAACGAGAGCAACTAATGACCAAAAACAAGCTGGTACTTACTGTTACCTGTCACTTTCTTCCTACCTCTTCAGCGCACCTTGCAATGGTAACGGAACCACCTGTAAAGCCTTACTCTTTCAGACTGAATCTTCAATAAAGCTAGTAATGTCTGACTTACGCAACTCAAAAGATATGTATTCGTTGCAGCCTTGGGGCAACTGAGACCAGACAAAGTATGATCCAGTGAAGTCTACTCACCTGTAGTAATCGCCTAATTATGTCTACCCATGTAGGTTCTTGCTACTGGCTCTACGGAAACCACACGTTTCATCATGGCTTCCTGTCTGTGCGAAAAAGGACCTCGCAGAGTGCATTTTTGTGCCATACTGGTATTCCGCAATTGTTGACTGGACAAATGCACCCCTGTTGGTACGTCAACATTATCCAAGGCCAAGGGGGCACAAGTGGCGAGCACTCAAGTTTAGAACAACTATGGAAGCTCCATTCTTCGGCTAGAAAACAATGTGTTGCTTTATGTAAAGCTCAACAGCATACCTTTTCAGCTTTCAAGTTTGTTCATTGTCTGAGGTCGAATGTCAAAAATGTGAACCCTAAAGGCTATTAAGGGTTAATAACCACTAAAGGCTATTAAGGGTTAATAACCACTTATTCTTCTCCCCTTAATAACCACTTATTCTTCTCCCCTTTCCAAGTAGCAACTGAGGACCATTTTTAACCCTTTCCCTGCTGCCCAACCCCATAACTAATACAAATTTGACACCGAAAGACTACCTAAGATTGGACAAGGTTAATTAAAATCACCACAGAATTTCTATTCACTAGACTACATGTATATCACAATTCAGTCTATCAAGAATTAAATAAGAATTAGGCAACTGGTATAAATATTTCTTTGGAAATTTCCATACACAAAAAAATGTTAAAGAAGTTCGTGAATTAAAATGAGCAGCGCTTGGTAAAGGTTCAACCACAGACTTGTCAGACTTCCTGCCTTGTGTAACGATACAGATAAAGCCCAAGGGAAGTGGTGGAACACAGTACACAATACTTAAAGTAGTACACACTTATATCCTCAATTCCAGGAATAGTTTAAGGTCTGTTAGGAACATCAGAAGTAAAGTTAAACTGGAATTGAGGACTGTTAATGTTATATCAATTTTCTAATGAGCAATCTAGATAGGTATCATAATGTAATACAAATATTTGATTGATAAAATTGCAATCTGATACTTATGCATATGATATATCTAAGTATGTATGTGTATATACCTTCAAAAGTTTCATATAACAAAACAGTATTTTCAGTTTGTTCTTTTGTACCATTCATTCGTTCTTTTGTACCAAAAAATTGATTGAAAATGTCAAGATAACACAAAGTTTTATATATCATTCAGCAACCTCATGAGATGATGACAGTCAAAGATTATTGGGCTTCAATGATCCAGGCATAACATGTCCACACCTGCTTGATCATATCTTGTCAGATTTTGAGATCGTGATAAAAACTTCTCAGATGTTTACATTTAGAGGGAAAGGAAATTAGCTCTAATCCAGAGCTAATCCGGATAATCTCTCTAACTGATACATTCTCCAGACATGCAATTTAAACTCAAAGAAATTCAGAGTTTTCCCCAATCAAAAATTCAAATGGCATGTGTCAATACAGAAGCATGTCAACACACATGGCCTTGTGGCTCATTAGTTAATCTGTGAGAAATACTATTTGTTATCTCATTCCATCTTTTGTTCTAATTGATCCCAGATTTGCTAGAGTATACTGTGGCAAGCAAAGAAAAAACAGGCAAATGTTTAAATGAATCTTTAGCTCTACAAGGCGAGGATGGGGCAATGTGAATGTGGGCAAAACTCTACCTCACTTGTAGGACGGATCTGTATACATATTTCGAAGGCTGTAGTTATCAAGCAAATTAACTAGAAGGCATGGAGGGCTATTTCTGGAACTGGAAGAATTCACTGTCCAGCTGTCTCAACATTTAACCCTCTAATTACCTGGGCTGGGTTAAAGCACAGGATACCACAGCCCTGACTCAAGCCCTAGTGGTCTGGTTTTAGGTACACCAAAAGTATCAAATTTTCATCTCATTTGTCAAGCAATACATTGGGTGGTCATTCAACACATTTCACACCCCAATATGTATATGATCACTAGAAGCAACAGTTGATTGAAAGAATACCTGTTTGCATGGTTTCAACCGATCTTTGTACATTTTGCACTACAGTACAGAGGAGCAGATATATAATCTATTGGTATGAACCATCAAGCACGACTATTGCCAGGATATGACTTTTACATGCAAATTATCTTTGACATTGATAAACATAACTATGTAGATCGCTACAACGTTTATGAGAAACAACTGCAAACAAATATCACATGTAGAGTGATTATAAAACATAATTTTATCATTACACGGTTTTTCTGTTCTTCCAACAACATAATTCTCCAGACACAAACAAAAGTACATGTACTAATCTTTAAACCCCAAGCGGACGTTTTGACGAAAGCAATGAATCACTCCCGCATACTTTTCTCCAATTAGACAGCCTGACCCTGCACAGAAAGGTGCCCCACTTTCCCAACTTCTGACACTAAACGTACCAAAACAAACTCTCAACTAGCGAATCCCAGGGCGACTTGTAGTATAAACGTAGTTATCTGGGGCTTTCGGGCTTTCTTTTTATGATTATACACAACATCTGTTGAAGGAATGGGTCCGGAAGAGGGGAGGGGGGCACAGTTGTAAAACTGAGACTTACCCTCCGGAAACTTGCGTTGTGTGGAAAAAAAAACTCAGATCCGATCCCAATCTGGAAAGAAAGTCCCTTCTCTGAAGTGTGAACACAGACTGGAATAGATTAGGTCTGTCAGCGAGTCGGGATTTTGCGGATTTACATGACAATTCAAGCCATCTGGTGGCAAACTTAGTCGGGGGTCTGACAACTGAAAAAGTCGGGTTCTAAAAAGAGGGCGTGTGTGCCGTCCTTGGGTGCCGTACAAACACAAACATGCGGCGATCCCGCCAAAAGAAGGGACCAAAGGTCACTCGGAGGTACTTACATAATGGCCGGGAGTCCTGGCGCTGGGTTCTCCTCCTTCTAAGGGTGTAAGGTCGCGGGAAAGCGGGAAATGTCCGTAGATCAAGTGTTGTGATGCTCCTTCTAAGTTCAGCTGTGATTTCGTGGGCGCACTTCCGGTCCCACAGGACGTCCGTCCAGACTCCTGCCCTGTCTGACGTCACTTCCGGGTTTCCCTCTCCAGTCCCCACCCAACTTTTTACGTGCCCCACATCACGGACCAATACAAACATCAAAACACAATTATCATACCAAAACACAAATGTCATACCCATGAACTCTATCGTACCGTACTAACGAAGCCCTGCCCTCGAATATAAGTTACACCATACAAATAGCGTATTAAACTTTTAAAGATCTATGGAATTTTTTGGTCCATTATATCAAATGTTCTTTTTATGAATATAAGATGCCATATGAAGATAGATGATATTCTTGAAAGGCACTTCGTTTTTCGATTGCTTTGCATGTATTCTGCGTATTCCGTGCCCTCATTTTTCAGATTGATTACGGAGGATCTGAATGCCTTCACACGGTTTTCCGTGAGGGTTAGCTGGTGTTTCGGTCCAGGCTCTAACTCGTTGTTGCAAATTAAGCGTAATTGGTCACTTTGATTCTGCGTAGCACGTTATTTGTAATCCAGCAATTTGCCATTAACTACTAGTATATAAAGGAGTTGGCAGCCTTCTTATTTAACATTAAACATTGCCAGCCGCTGCCAAGATGGAGACCCTCAATTTACACTCTGAGTCAAGGAAAACTCATAAAACATATGTTTATGTCATGATACCTGGATGTATTTTCTATCGCTCTCTTTCTCCTGGATTGCGTTGTAAGATCAAATTTACCTCTTGTATCACAGCAATCAATGTGGTTGAACTTTTCATGCTTTCTCAACTGCCTTGGTTTAAAATCTTTAAGATCCTGGAGGCTACTCCCATATTCTTTAACGACCAAAGTCTTTTTATATTTGCCTGGCCTATCTGCTGTTGCCATCACCTGAACCGTAAATTAAGCTTTGCATTGACGTAGGCACCAAAAGGTGGCGCTGTAGCATGTGGCCACGTTTATTCTTAAAACTTTGCTGCTGCTGCTGCCACAGGTAAGCTGCAGTATTTTAGTCAGTCGTAAAGTGTCTCTTTTGAACGTTGCTGACTGCGCTTGGGCCACGCTAGGTACCTTCGCCAAGCAGGTTATGTTTTCGGTGCCATTCAGAGGCTGTACATCTCTCTCTCTCTCTCTCCCTCTCTCTCCTCTCTCTCTCTCTCTCTCCTCTCTCTCTCTCTCTCTCTCTCTCTCTCTCTCTCTCTCTCTATGTATATATATATATCTTTGATCTGATCTGATATAATCCAATAATCCATGCCAACTGTGAGGACCGTATATTGAATAATCAAGGAAACATTTACCATACGTCACTCGCAAAGGTTAACATCATTTGGTGAAGGTATGAGGTCGTGGACCTCCAGTTGTGACATAGATCAGGTTGAAGTTATCATAATTTTCCCCAAATTGCACATTGTGGCCAACGTTGCGTATACGAAGTAAATGAGAAAAGAATTGCGTGAAACTCTTGTCTAAAAATGTTGACTTGATGGTCACGAGTTCGAGTATTTATCATGAATGATGAATTACTACATGTAGGCTTTTCCCACCCACCACAATAAGGGCAAAAGGTTAATCTATGTCCTATTATGTATTATATAGGTCAACATATCAGTTTAGATAGGATTAGACTACACGAAACTAGGCTAATACTAATGATGTGCCGAAACATTTTGACGGTTTGACCAGTTGATACATACGCCCTGTTGTGACAGAGAACTAGCAGACATCTGCGTATTTTGATGTTAATGTCACCATTGGATATTGTTTTATAAATGAAAAAAAAGAATAAAAGAGTCTGTATTGACAGTGATTTTTTCTCCATTTTTGAACATGTTTATTGATAACACGGCCATACAATGATAAATAAATGGAAATCCAGAAAGAAACAACAAATTCAAAACAAAATGTGAGTGCATTTCAACTGTCTCGGGCGACAGTCGGCAGTTGGGTCCAACATATGTAGACATATATCATAAAGGCATCGTACAAGTGACATGCACGTATCATTTCTATTGTTCCTTGTGCATGTAGTAAAGACTATTAGGCATCAATGTGATTATACGTTACCCTTTACATGTACATAAAACTGTGGCATCATCCGGATCATACACTAGCCTCCAAAACCAACGAAAGCTTCTTAGATACAGCGGATTAAAAAACGTTTAAAAAGTCCTCTCTTATTACATAACAACCTTACAACAGAACCAAAGTTGTAGCACGCATACAGCTGAACATGTGTCACATACTAGTAGCTACACAAACACAAAGTACATGAAGCAACGTTACTCAATATTCTCTACTTCTTATTAAGCACGGGTGCAATCCAGACTATAATATAAAAGCTTTATCCAATTCCAATAACACCGGAGTATTCCTTCCATTTATTCTCTGCATCACGTCGAAACACTCTCAACTCGGTATAAAGTTGATGCGGCCGCGGCGGCAAAATGAAATCCCTTGAATTTCATCATATACAACTGTGTCAGTATATTCCACTCTCCAAGCAGAGGAGTGGTTCCGGCTGGTTGTTGACGGGGTTTTAGGCGTTTTTGTCGGGTTTTCTACTTTGTCATGTTTTTTAATCTCTCGAAACCACACGTGTGGTTAATTTAGAGGGGAAAAACATGACAAAGTAGAAAGCCCGACAAACGTGTGGTTTACAGAGAAAAAAAAACATGGCAAAGTAGAAAGCCCGACGAAAACGCCTAAAACACGTCAAAAACCAGCCGGAACCACTCCTCTGCTTGGAGAGTAAGTATATTCCAAAAACATGAGAAAAATCCAACTAAACCATTTCACTGAGTAATGGGAAAGGACATTGACCATGTAACAAGTGGTATGTAATGGCCGTGTTTAGTGCATGCGTCCGTACGCGTGCTCCTCTCCGGTCCTGATAATAGATTTCAAAAGCATCGATAAGTACGTAACGGTACTTGAAGACCAAACATCCAAGTATAGAACTCTCATGTCTAATGAGTGTCAATAGTCCTTCGCATTCACAGATAGAGATATCCTTTCTCACAGTGTCGAGGACCTACAACATAATCCATTCTGTAACAGATTGAACAGGTGTCAATTTGGCAAATAATTTCCTCCCTAACTCTATCACTAGATTAGCTGCGTCGTTCCTGGTCCATTATCTGAACTAGGAGAGAGGTAATGGCACTGTGATTGTCACTAAGTGTGTGTCAGGCGAGCTCAATACTCGTACTCTCAGACATGACAGAATGCCAAATTTCAGTGGCTCGTTGAAATAGAAAACAAGATGACATGTAGCCTTGAGTCCAACGACTGAATTCACACACCGTCGTCATTTGATTCATAGCAGAAACTAACGTTTTAATGTACATTATTTTATAAATTCTTAAATCTCACAGTTGCTGTACAGTATTGCATTAAAGCATCTTAATTGCAAAATTGCAAAATTGTTTCGAGAAAGTAATGTTGTTGATAATAATACCTGTGTGGTAATGACTCGCTTTCAGTCGTCTCCTTCAGTTTCCTTCCAATTAAGTTCAGCATCGTCTGGATTTTACTTAAAAGTTTTTCCTTAGTGATACAACGATTCGAATGCCGGAACGCCAATAAAGAGCAAGGTATCTTTCATAAACCGAAGACTACCAGTCCAATTAATTTCACTGGTATGATCGCTGAGCTTATGGTTAGCCATAGCTAAGCGTTAGTTCTCTTGGTCCTCGCAACATCCGAACATTGACACACACGATATTGCACATGTCTTCAAACGCTCTTACACGGACAGGCCAAGTAGAAACAAGTCACTGTTGATTCTGTCGAATCCCTCTCTGGTATTGTCCTTCATGCGATCGTCGGCGGATTTTCTAAAGGCTTCTCCCTTGAAGAACAATCCGAACACGACCAAGATTACCCCGGCAAGAACGGAGATACCCAGCACCACTATCACCGTGTAGAACCGTAGGATCGTTAGTCCTGAATTCTGTCTCTCGTCTGAACGGTGACTCATCGTGGTCGTGGCATTGGACGACGTTTTAATGGACGAGCTCGAGGATCCGGGCACCGTAGCGTTCGCCAAGCTGCCTCGGTCCACAGCGGTTGTGCTGCCGCCCTCGTCGGAATCTGGTACGGTCGTCGACGAGACCGTCGCTGAATCACCCCCGGAGGATGTTTGGATGGCCACGAACAGAAGAAGATAACCAACCATCAACATGGTTGGGATCTGGTAGAATCTCCTCAGACAGTTGATGCCTTTATAGAATGGAGTTCAACGAAGATGGTGAGCATCTGTTGGGCAACTCCTCCTCAAACCAGATTCGATCTTTTGAACTGATATGCGCACACCACCACCGAAGTTCGCCGTTGAGAAGGCAGCTATTGCAACACTCAACTGATTGAAAAGTGGCCAAGACGAAATGTAGTCCACGCCGTCAATTCCCGTCTATAACATTTACAGCACAATGAGCGATAATCATTCCAGATGGTTTCAACACGTGACCTTTTCTGTTATTGTTGTAAAAGGTTACAGAACACGCATAACATCAGGCTGGTGTCAGTGTAAAAAATCGCCCACAGCATTTTAAGATTTATTTGTCTTTAATGCTAAGCAACGAAAAGCATGTTTCCCAGATCCATCCAGTGTATGGGTAATGTCACGTTTGGAGTGATGCTCTGCTACTTCGTCGGAAGAGTAATAATAAACAAGGATTAACTGAAAATAGGCTTTGCAAGCCACGTACCATGCCACATGTGTCCTCGATGGCTTCAAATGGGCGGCTTTCAGGCCTTGAAGCTGTGAACACGTCCTGTCCTCTTCATTAGAGCAAATTAATAGGTACGACGTTTACTCGTACGTAGCAAAGGTTGCCGCCAGTGTCAGGTAGCTCTTTGTGGTACGTAGGCGTGCCAAGACGTGGAGCTACATGTGACGGGAAAGACGAATTTCGTACCTAACGAACATGAGGCATATGATTGTCGCGACAGAGCCATGCAGAAGGTAATCGCCTGTGGCCAATAAAACTGCTTTTGCCCTTTTGATACTCCACCGACAGATCTGCTTGGAGATTATGCAAAAGGTACAATGAGTTGAACGGCTGGGAAAATTACTTCTCCTCTACCGAATCTAGAGACTAGAACACAAGTTAATGTATAACAATCGTTTTCGCTAAATACCATTTTTTATCACTGATCGGCATTTTTATATGAACCTGTTAACGTTCACGTGGTTCTAAAACTCCGGCACTGCAGGTGCGGGGAGCTCGTGACGTCATAAATCATGGATTGTCACCATAGTAACAAATCGTGCTGAAATATGTTCTTTTAATCACATAATCTGAATTCATAGAAAGAAAATATCTTCTTGTAACGTTTTCCTAGATCACAGATTTATAATGTATACCATGGCCTAATACCAACGCTTCTGCCCGAATCTATTTTGCCCGTTGGGTAGCGACGGCCGACGCAGACTAAAGCTAACTACGACTTACTTTCATCTTCAGTTAAGTCTCCAGACTCCGTGCAGCCCCCACTGCCTTGATCCATGTGTTCCAACAAGAAGCCACAAATCTTTTCGGGATCGCATGTACCAGAAAGCAAGCTTTGCCGAGTACTGTACTGTACATACGTTATCATATTTCAATAAGCTAATAAATGGAAGGTTCCCCGTATTTACCAGTAACAGGCACCCTTGAAGCTTGACAAGGGATTCAAGAAAGTCTGAAACGTTTTTCAATGTTTTCTTATAAGATGTCTTCAATTTCCCTCAGTCTAATTTCACTGGAGGCGACGATTTTAAAGATCTAGTCTGAGAGCGGCTCCCGACCTTTGTATTGCCCTTCACTGGCTAAATGTTTTGATACGAAGTGTATATATAGAGAGAGATTATGCGCCTTGCCAATCCACTTATGAACCCCCAAGAGAGCCGGTGTTACCTCCATTACCTTTGATAATCCGGAAGTCACAAAGAAACACCTGCGTCCCATGCAAGGTAGCCAGCGAAAAATGAAAAACACAAGGGTTAACGTTCTTATTCAAAGCTTTCTTTAGACTTTTGAGTTGTGACTTCTGATCTTAAAATGGCTTCATTGCATATCGAAATACAATATGTAATATACAATGTGTGAACGAAAAAATCCTTATTTGTGAGCAAATGCACCACGTACCGTATAGCCCTTCGTCTGTTATCATAATGATAACAGTGCATCTGAGGAAACACAGCACTTTGGTACATATCACTGCAATGAAACTATCTTTTCCATGTGCATAATGATCAAAGCTACAAGCGTACGTTCGCACAAATTGATATCTTCTTATCATCTGTACTTATTAAAGAATAACTGGTTTTACCAAATTAAAAAAAAGAATTCTCTGATGATTATGGACACTTCATAGATATCAATTTGTGCGAACGTAGCGTTGATAATTATGCACATGGAAAAGATAGTTTCTTTGCAGTGTTATGTACCAAAGTGCTGTGTTTTCTCTTAGAAAAATCCTATTAAAGGCAATGAAATTTGATTACGCCATCCATATGGTAAAAAAAATCAGATTTAGAATTCTTTCATGACGAGCTATCAATATTCAGTACAGCTACAGTTCTTTATTAACGTGTTAATGAGAAAAGAATGAAAAGTCAAAATGCTAATTTAGCCAGGGAGGAATAGTACCAAAGATAGCCATATAGAGGCCAGAAAGCCAACAATTTCAACATTTCGGTAAAAAGGGGAAATTTCCCAGGAGAGTCATCAGACCGCGTGAAGGTTAACATTTCCCCCGCCAAACCCTAAGGTGGCCAAACTCCCCTGGCAAATTATTATCGGCCTATAGCCAGCGTAGATAGTCTGCTAGAGACTAGAAACGATATGGCAGAAACGAAATCTTCGATAGAGACGTCAAAGACACGACGCGTGCTTAACCATATATGGAAGTAATTGCCATCCGCTCAAGGTACCATTATGAACATTAAAGAGTAGAGTTTATTCTATTGTGACGTCAGGTTGCAACGCAACCAGCTTGACGTGCCTGCAGACTAATGTAGCCATTATCATGACGGTGCTGGATAGATGTGAACTTGCGGAAATGAAACCTTCTCAGCACAGATGAGCCCAGATTAGCACTTGTCTGGTGAGTCCACTTGAAAATCCCCGGATATTTGTCCTGACAAGGATGAACTTTGAAGGTAATAACACAAGAGTGTGTCCATTATGTAGTCCAGGGACGATAAAATCTTTTAAAGATTGCTCATGGCAGTAAGAATGATATGAAAGTGTGAAAAAAATTCACATTTTAGGGAACAAGTTAACTGATTTGATTATGTGTATGACATCCTCCTGGCACTACAAAACTAATGCGAGCACGCGAATAAAAAAGTTGGGCAAAACAAGTTGCCTCAGAGTCATTATGACAACTAAGGGGTTGACAAAATTACCGAATACACAGAACTTCATTTTGGTTCTTTAGATAATCATTGACTTTGGAAAATTTTGGTCAGGGATCGAAGCATATTTTTCATCAGCTTTCTTGTTCTGGCAAAAAAATGCTTGTACCAACACATTATTGTTGCAAGCATTCTAATCTGCATGCACAACATAAACCTTTATACAAAGAGGTCATACTGATTTAAATCTGTAACACGAGCTAGGGTTCGTATGAAAGGTGCAGCGAGTAAGCTTCAGTTTACTAAGTCATCGCCCATTTACGATAGGAAAAGAGGCATTCTGCAACATTAATGAATATAGAATTGTTGCGCTGGTTATGCAAGAGTCACTTAGTACATTTCCTGTATTCCAATTATCACGTTTGTTTCCAAATATCCGAAGAGTTCCATGTCGGGCCAAACTTAATTAAGACGCTTAATGCGAAAGTCCGTTTAAACTTCTTTCGTCTCATTTTCAAACATGGACGCTGCTCTGATATTCTGGATCAATACGTATGTAATAGCAGAATGTAGCATCAATCACAACCTGCAGCTGAAGACGTTATTCCCAGGAAGATTTTTTCGCTGTTTTGCGGTCTACACAGAAAAGATTAACATATTTCAAAGCTGTGTTTTTTTTTTTTTTTGGCCGTCACTGTCACACAAACACACACACAACCACAATCATATGTAAAATAAGAATTTTAAACCCCCTTGTTTACAATTACACGACCTGAGACGGCTTACTCAGGGAGCCGAAGCCAAAATTAAGTTGCAATTGCTTTCATGAACGTTTCTTTCTTTGAATGACATCTGCATCATTTACATAGCAGTGCACGTGAAATGATGAACTGGCTATTTTGTCATTTCAACATTGCTACGTCGGTTGGGGTAGCAAAGCGATACGTAGCGATTCCTTGAAGAACTGCACAATGTTAATGATCTAACCTATATTTCAGTCTTACATAGTCAGTGATTCATCCGTGAAAATGAGACGCATATCATAGGATTTCTCGATAGTTTCGTCTCCCGATTTTGTCGGCCTTGTCGCCTGATCACCCGAATCGGGCGTTCTATGTGCGTTTTGGGTGGTTTCCCGCCATCGCAGAATGCGGAAAACGTATCCTCACGATTGTTTTTTTTAATTTCTATTTCTTACACTGACGGAATGATGACCTTTATTGCCGTGTCAGTCATTATCCTAGGAAAATTCGTCTTTTCCGTGCAGCGGCCTTGAAAGAATGCCCCAAAAATAACACTTTATGGTCCTTTATGGGTGAAAAATTGCTTTGAATGATGGTTTTTACCAAAAATAACGTCCCCACAGGAAATGTCAATTGAGCCTGTCGATCGGTGGCAAGACACCCCTTTCCACCGGAAACATTTAATTGCCCGGAAAATGATGTTTGGAGAAGCGCTCGAGCGCCTTTCTGAGAACGAGTCCTTGGTCAGCTCGGCCCAGAATCGTTAAAAAACTCCGAACCGAGATCTTCTGCAGGACAACACATGAAACTGCGGTGTGGGACCAGATCACGTGGTACAATAGTGCGACAAAATGGCGGTTTCTGGTTAGTTTTCCGACGCCTCTCACATCGTTTGTCCAGTTATAACGTAAGTATTTGCATAGATGCTGTCTGGAAGGTTTGTAAACGGTAGCAAGAGCAAAAAGGCACTCAACTAACTGATCTGATGAGCTGTCAATTTACAAGTACGGCCCCTCAGTCATTGTCACGGGGGCGGACCTGGCCTTTGGGAGGGGGGTCGTTTAATTTGGTGTAGTATCTGAACAACCAAGGACATTTGGAACAACATATAAGGAGAAATTCAAACTCTACAACTGGATAAAAATTCGGAGATTTATTTCCGGACGTTTAATTCGAGTGACATCCATCACTCTTCTTCAGCGTCACTAAAGTGAACTAGCAGAACGAACCAGTACTTATATACAATAACTAGAAAAACCGGTTTTACATGGCAAATCACACAGTCATGCATAAGCGACATTGTAATGTAAAATAAGTTAGGAAGATTCCTATGGTAAGACAACACATTGTAATGTACAATAAGTTATCTGAACAACAGGGTGAAACTTTTCAAGTGCACTGCTTGTTGAGTCAGCACGCCAGGATGCGGCCCGGGCTGATGAACCTTCTCTGGATGACTGGACCCTCTCTGGCTAGCATACTACGATTTTCGCGCCCGGCGTGGATCTGCTTGGAGATTAGATGCGGCGTCTATTGGAACATTTATCAGATTATGAACAGAGCATAACAAAGTTTAAGTTCTTTGTTGCTCGTAAAAATGCATAGAAAATATGCCATTTCAAACCTGGAGTAAAAAATTGGCTCAGGCATGTACAAATGACAATGTACTTGTTGTTCAGGACCAGTGAGTTTTTAAAAACTTGTCCAACCCCGATTGCACATATATACTGTCAGGTTCCAACTCTTTTCCATTTCATGCAAAAGTTTAATTTGTTTTCAGGAAAACAGCACTCTCTCAACACCATGGGAGTGGATTTGGGTACTTACAGGGCCCGGATTGGTGCCTTTGGTGCCAGCATCTCGGCTTCCCTGTACAGTATCATGGGAGCATCACAGTTATTACTCTGGTCAGTCATGGCAGCTCTCCTGAAGTTATCAGGAGATGTTGAGGAAAATCCAGGGCCACCAAAACTGTAAGTACAGTTTGATCTGACAATGCATGTAGCACTGACTCCCAACACTATATTCAAGCATTACATCTTCTTTTTATGTTTCGCCAACGAAACATATTGTTTTTGTAAGGTTTCTTCTTCTTCTTCTCCTTCTTCTTCTCCTGTCAAACCTTCAAATCGCTTCTTCTCGGTCGTCCGTCGACCAAATTAGCTGAAATTTGGTATGCAGGTAGAGTACGTGTATACCCCTAGACCCTTTTAAAATTTTTTTGATATAAGTTTTTAAAATGATTTTATGGAGGTTTTTTGGTCATTTTCAGACAAAAGTCGCACATGATGGCCTCCAGTGCCGTGGTGTTGAAACCTGAGGACCTGAAATTTGGTTTAGTTGTGCATTGGATATTTACCCAAAGGACCCCATTATTTTTTTTGGCATACACTACTTCAAAATGATTTATTTTGCAATTTTTTGATGCAATTTTTGGTTATTTTCTGTCGGGGCCAGCAAGAACTAGGTCATACTGTAACATAAGCCCTCCTACATGTCTGGGACTTAAGGTCTCATTCCTGTATTACTCCGAGTGGGTACCCTAAAAGAGTCCGTTGCCCCAAAAAATGAACGGCTGCATGTACATGTGTCTATATCGGTGTAAAAATCCCTTTTAGCTAGGCCAGCTGATATCAAGCGTTAAACTGATGAAAGCTTGTTTGTAACGGAAGAAATTAACAGGTAAAGTTCGGCAGCCGCGCGCGAGGTCGGACGTCCACAGCCGGACATTGGCGGCAATTCGGTCGATCACTTTCAGCTGGAAAGTGCCTATTCAGGGGGTCTAGCTAAGTGCCGTTTTTAATTGCCATAAAAAGGTATTGCATGCCAACTGGTAGTTGGCAATTTTTTCAAATGATCTAGGGTAGATGAGCTCAACAGAGAATGAATGACATCGGTGCATTTCCTAAAGCTTCATTACGAATGCGCCCATGTAAAACACGTTTTATAACATGTAAGCCTATGGGGCGGAAAAACTCATGAATGAGACCTTAAAACCAAGCAGATGTCAGGGGGTACCTGTACTAATGGTATTACAGAAAGTTATATGTACCTTATGTTACATGGTACGGATGTTATATTTGAGATGTAGGTACCTATAGGAAAGGTGACTACACCTGACAATTACTTATGCTAATGAGGACCTAATTCGCATAATGTATGCATAAAGTTGTATGTCCCTTACCGTAAATGCTGCGGATGTCATCTTTGAGATGTAGGTACCTTTAGGAAAGGCGAACACACCAGGCCATACATTATGCTAATGAGGACCCAATTTGCATAATCGATGCATGACATTGTATGTCCCTTACCGTAAAAGCTGCGGATGTCATCTTTGAGATGTAGGTACCTTTAGGAAAGGCGAACACACCTGGCCATAAATTATGCTAATGAGGACCTCATTTGCATGATTTATGCTTAAACTTGTAATTCCCTTACCGGAAAAGCTGCAGATGTCAGATTTGACATGTACGTACCGTTAGCAAAGGTGATCACACCTGACCATGAATTATGCTAATGAGGACCTCATTTGCATAATTCATGCATAAACTTGTATTTCCCTTACCGTGACAGCTGCGGATGTCATCTTTAAGATGTAGGTACCATTAGGAAAGGTGAATGCACCTGGCCAAAAATTATGCTAATGAGGACCTCGTTTACATAATTTATGCTGAAACTTGTATTTCCCTTACCGTACAAGCTGCAGATGTCATATTTGAGATGTAGGTAGCTTTAGGAAAGGTGCACACGCCTGGCCATGACATATGCTAATGGGGACCTCACTTGCATAATTTATGCATGATGTTGTATTCCCCTTACTGTAAAAGCTGTGGATGTCATCTTCTACATGTAGGTACATGTAGGAAAGGTGAAAGCACCTGGACATAACTTATGCTCATGAGGACCTCATTTGCATAAATTATGCAGAAACTTGGATTTGCCCAGGAGTTATTTTGGGACAGCCCACTTCTTGCATGAGGAGTATGGGCGAAACATCCTGAATTTGCTCTTAAAGCAAATGACGGCCAGTCTAGTTGTTTTTAATTTTGTCCAATGTCATTCCTCACCCTGCAGCCCACCTCACAGGGGTTATTCAATGAATCCGTCTAACAGTAACACCCCATCCCCCCACCCCCCTTTGTAGCCACTAGCCAGGTTCCAGACTGTTCATGCCAGGGTTTATGAATCTGTTTCTGTATCTATGTAGCCGGTATGACCGCCCATCGGCTTGGATCTGGATCAACCCCGTGCCAGGGTCAATCCAAATTCATGAATGCTGGTATGAACGTGATCTGATAATGTACCCGGCAGATTTATTGTTTATGATACAATTTTCCAAGTTGAAGTTGGGTGCGGTATGAGAGTGCTCTACATGCATGCATATCTATACAATGAGGTCAGTATCAAATCAAATAAGAAAAAGTATGATCTAAAACAAAGTAACAAACCATTGTATTGTTACTTTTACATCTAGGTCAGAGAAACCTGAGACCATAGAAGATTGGGACTCAGCCAGGCTGAAGCTGTGGTTACAGGACAATGGCCTTAATCAAAAGTACTGTGACAGAATGTATCAGGAAGAAGTAGACGGTTTGGCTTTCCTTTGGTACACAGAAGAGGATTTATCTAAAGATTTTCAGATAAAGAAAGGTCCTATGCGGATATTGTCACACCTGAAATCTAGCGTGCAGTTGAAAGAAATCAGCCAGGAAGCTACTCAAAATATACATCAATGGCTTGAAAGTTTGAACATGCCTGCCAAATACATCCAGGTCTTTATTAATGAAGAAGTGGATGAAAAATCACTTGGCCTTATGACAGAAGAGGATCTGTCAAAAGACTTTGGATTGACCAAAGGGCCCTTGCGTAAGATACTGTATTCAGCTTCTAGAAGGACTGCATCCTCTCTCCGTGATCAGTGTATCACATCACCAGACAGTTCCTCTCTCAACCAAAATGAGGACAATCCAAATCTTGAACCTACAATACAAACAGCAGAAATGTCATTGGACAGACAACTTCAGCTGAGTAACAAACAAGAAGAAGCACAGGCAAAAGAGGTGAAATCTGTAAGTGTAGACGAGGTTGAACAGGCAAGTGACTACGACATAGCCACTAAAAAGGCATCAAAGGAGAAGACAGTTCCTGAAGACTCAAAGGAGACCAGACAGACATCTGAAAAAGAAACGGGTCAAACATCTACATCACATGGGGATACTAACATTTCCCAAGAGCTTCAAAGTATTCTTGCATTACCCTTCAAACAATATCATCCAACAGCAAATACTAATTATGCAAATGCTGCTATCCAGTTGATTTTCTCAAGATGGGGGTCTAAAGAGAACAGTCTTGAAAAGCTTATGTGTTTCTGTGTCCTCATAGGAGACAACTGCCCTCTAAGTTCATCATTTAAAAACACACTATGGCACAACATCTGCAACAGCCTTCCATCTTGGCATCTGTTCATGGGTGAGGCAGAGAAAAAGAGGTTTTGTATTGTTCCAAATAAACCAGATGCACTGGCACGGGTGGAGGACAGTCAACCTATATCACTGAAAATGCGCGATCCTACCATGTGTCCTCTTGGTGCAAAAACCATGTCGTCAATCAGAAAGAGACCCTATGTTTTCTTTCTTGCTCATCAGTCTTTTTTGACTGAAGAAAATGCAAACTACAGCATATGTATAAAACCAGGGGATGACAGATCGAGAGTGGTTCTTACATTCAGCAAATGTCACAGGTGGCATGCTTCCTTCGACGCTAAAGCAGCTTTGACCTTTAATTCACCAGTCAATACAAATCTACAGTGTACTAGAAGTGCCGGTGAAGATAGCCCGTGTGTAAAAGAAGATATAGAAGTTGAAGACGCTGGAAAAACAGAAACAATGTCAAAGGATGTCAATGATGACTCTACTAGTCAGTACTATGGAAAACTGAACAGAGATGACACCACAGTTGTCAGTGATGAAGATCGGACAATAGAAGGAGAGAAACTATTCGAAGACGATGAGAACAAGGAAGATGATGTCAAACCACTAATTTCAAGGGCTAAAGTTAATCAGCAACAACAAGATGAACCTCACCAGTCCATTCAGCATACTCAAACTTATACACAACCTGGTCAACAAGAAGAACTGAGACCTTTTGATAAAGCAGTTGGGCCTTTTTACTATAGGCAACATAGAATCCTTAACGTTATTGAAACAGGCCGAGAAAATCTTATCGATCCGGTGCACGAGTTCAAGGAATTCACAGAGGCAGCCCAGCAACCAGCTCTGCAACAAATGCAAAAATTCCTTTTTGAAACCCTTCGCTTTGCTTGTGGAATGCTCAACACCAGAAGCAATGGTACCATCCACTTTGGCATTTCAGATGATGCCAAGATTATAGGAATTCCTGTCAGCAGGAAAGCAGAATTTGAAGAAAAGCTAGGACATTACAAAGAGAAGTGCTTCCAGGGAACAGCAACAAAGGCAGCAGCTGACTGCATAAGACCTCCAAAGTTTGTCCCTGTCAAAGGTGCTAGTACTGCCCTCTATGTGATAGAGATAGATGTTGTACCAAACATTGCACACTGTAAAGGCAAGTCTTTTCTTGTAAAACTTCCATCATTCCAACCAGCTGAAAGCAAATCTGCAAAGATTACCCTTGAGAAGGAAGAGGAGCTGTTTGTCCGTAAAGAATCAAGTTCAAGTTGTTTGAAAGGTTTAAACCTCGCAGAGTTCATTCAAAATCAAATGCCAACGCTTGATGCAGAAAGAGAGTCAGCAGAGAAACAGGCTGTAATTTTCACAAGACAAACATCAACAACAAGCTTGGCAGAGAAGTTCATCCGCCTCCTTTGCTGCAACCAAAAGACTTTAGATGCATCGTTTTTCCCAATACTTGTAGTCAACACACCAGAAGAGAAGTTCAAAGAGTCTCTGGACAGCCTGAGGGGAACCTTTCGCTTCATTCAAGATATTGATTGGGTTGCTGTCTTTGATTTTGACCCAAAGTCTTTTGAGGATGGTCTTTGTAATCTTTATCGGAAAAAAAAAGACAATATTCTAGGGGATCCCAGCACCTTTGAAGGTAAATCTGACCTTTCTGAACTTATGAATGAAGTATTGTTCCCAGAAGTTACATCATGGATATTTTGTAATGGTAGGGCAGATGTAGGAGAGGGCCCATTTGACAGAATGGACTGGAACAGAAAACGCAGCCGTGGTATCAAAGATGCAGTCCGTTTTTTCTGCAGAGAAAATGTTGTGCCAGCTGGTAGGGCCATTGTGGTTTTCTGTCTGTTGTCAGATGAAATAGAACTAATGCTTGAGGTTTTCTTTGAGTTCAATTCCTCCCTAGGTGGGGTTAATTACCTCATGTGTGTTTCTGAAAGTCATGACACATTCCATTCATGGATGAAGGAAATTGCTCAGAAGTGTGATAGAGAGGAAGTGCTGGATAGAAGTGTTGTTGGAATGCCCTGGGATGAAGTGCAAGAGGAGGTGCTTCAAATGAAAGGACTCAGCCATGAAAGTCAATGCTTTATTCCGACACCTGCCGGATCTCGGCGTGTTCTAAAGGACCGTGACAAAAACATGTTACGTGACTTGGAGGTCATCAGTCAAAATGAATGTGACAGTACACCGATAGAAAAGGACAAAGAAGCATTTGAAATCTTTCGGAAGGAAAAAGAACTTCAGTTTTACAAGGGTCATAAAGTAGAATGGTGGAACTTCTGGTTCACAGACAAGCGCTTTAACCAAGTTCTGCAACGTGAGAAATTTGATGACCTGAAGGACAAAGTGTATGACAAACTCAAATTGAAAGACTCTGAACTTAGAATGGGGACAGTCAATCTTTACCACCAGCCAGGAGCAGGAGGGAGTACTCTAGCAAGACATGTTTTGTGGCATTGCAGGAAAAAATACAGATGTTGTGTGGTGAAAAAAATCACAGCGGACACTTGCAACCAAATACTGAAGCTACGTGATTACGGGGAGCAGAATTCTGAGCTTTGTCTTCCTGTACTTGTGTTGGTGGAAGATATTGATGAAATGGAATTAAGAGATCTTTGTGCAGGCATTGAAAGTGCAGCAGCACATCGAGGAATCAGATGTGCCTCCCTTGTTTCTGTAGTCCTTTACTGCAAAATAAGAGATATGGAGACACCTCCTACAGGACGAAGTAGCAGACAAGCCATGTCTGGAGATTTTGTTTTGTTAGATCAAGAGCTATCTGAGGGTGAATGTAACTGGTTCACTATGAAGCTTAAGAGTCTTGAGGATGACCCTGAAGGACTGGAAATGTATGATCCAAGACACATGATATCATTCATGATCCTGAAAGAGAACTTCAATCCTGACTATGTGAAGAAGACAGTGAAGGGCATCTTGGAGGGGATTGATAGGCCTGAGAAAAGCCTATTGAAGTACATTGCCCTACTTAACTCATATGTTGCAGACTCATCTGTGGCAGTTGCTTGTTGTGACTGTTTAATGGGAATCAGTCATTTCAATGTGAGGAAGAACCAAGACTGGGAGTTCCTTCTTAGCAAATCTGCAAAGTTGTTGCTTTTGGAAATGCAAAAATTCAGCCTTGGGAGTGTGAAAGCCTTCAAGATGGTGCATCCCCTTGTGGCCAAAGAAGTATTGGATCAACTGAAAGCACAAGACTGCCAGTCCATGAGTCAGGTTGCCCTTGAATTTCTTGGATCAAAACTCTTCCAAACCAAGTCTTATGCCAAAAAAGATCTTGTCAAGATGACAACAGAAATGCTTAAGAAGAGGAAAAAGGTTGAATATGGTGATGATTATACCACAGCCTTTTCCCCTCTTATTGACAATATCATTAGTTGTGAAAGCTACCACAGTGCAGCTGAGGTTCTCATAGAGGGTTCGTCCTGCTTCGCTGAAGATTCCTTCCTTACTCAACAGATTGCTCGTGTCTACATCAAGGCCAAAGACTTCGACAATGCTTTGACATTTGCAAAAAAAGCAGTTGATAAGAATCCAACTAATTCATTTATTCTAGACACTCTCGGGCAGGTGTACAAAGAGCAGTTGATGAGTAAGTACATGTGTTATGTGAGTAATGGCCAAATCCTGACACCAGCTGATGCTATAGAAGCCATTGAACTTGCCTTTAATGCCATGAACAGCTTTCGTCAATCCCAAGATGCCAATGAGAAGGATTACAATACAGACAATGAGGCTGGCTACCATGGGGAACTGTCAGTTTGTTTCAAGCTCTTGGATGTACTTATGCAAGTGGATGAGTTCAGCAGACGAGATGGGAAGAAGAAGCTACATCAGTATCTGACTATCGATGAATACAATCCTACATCAATAGCTTTCCCATGGGCAGTCTATCACAAAGACCTTAAATCCCTCAAACAGGCTGTAGGAAAGTCTTTGGAATGGATTGCAGATTATATCACAACTGTTAAAAGTGCTCCAAAAGACTACTATGACAACCTTCAACATGGAAAGCTAAAGCGCTTTTACCTTGATCATCATGATGATTACAGGAAATACTTTGGAGAACAGGACAGCACCCCTTCTCCCGAGTTGGAAGCCAAGGATCTCAATGAGTGGAGGAGGAGACGTGTTATCGCTCTTGGTGGAGGTCACTTTCGAAATATTTTTCAACATGTCACAGAACAAACCGAGGATGCAAAAGCTAAATTGTTACAAATCAGAGACCTTTTGAAAAAGAATGAACCCCGTAACTACTTTGATTTGAAAAATCTAATCACAGTCAGTCTTGCCCTTTCTTGTCTTGACCCTGATATTCGTGGTATTGCTTCTTGTCAAGAAGTTGAAGAACTATTCGAAATGGCAAAGTGCCTTTTACAATTATCTCAAGGCGCTGAAGCTAGAGGTAAGCTCTACCCATACTATTTTCTCTCCATGTTTTTGTGGCCTCGGAAAGACATGAAGATAAAGTACCATAATTCGATGTTTCAAGAAGCATTGAATGGTCTCAAAGATTGTTACCAGGCAAGAGAGAAACGAATGGAGTCCAGTCAGTATGGAATGAGGAAAATGGCCAGGAAGTGGCAAGGCAGGCCTAGAAAGCCCATAACATTATTTTTCCTGTCAAAAGGAAAGGGCCTTCAGGCGTTTGTACACATCAGCAAACTGAGTGTCTCTAATCCCGCAAGTCTTGGGAAAAAGGACCATCGAGACAGATTCTGGCACTCTCTAATGGTGAAGGATTATCTTCTGCAACTCAGTGGTATACTTAAGAACAGAAACACACTATTGGCCAAAAATATAAAGATGGGTGACGACTCAAACAAGGCTTCTATCGAAGTTCAACTATCCATTCCAGATGATTCACAAGGTTTTAGTCAGGAGCCTGTCACCTTTTACCTTGGGTTTAGTTGGGAAGGGCCTGTCGCCTACAATGTGGAGAGGTATAACCGCCATGAAGGAAAAGGCATTAATTACCCTGTAAGACAGAAAAGGCAAGAGGAACATGAGGACGACAGTGATAGTGAGGACAGGGAAAGGATCAGACTTGAAGACCTCAAAAAACAACAAGATAAGCTGAACAAAAAGTTGCAGAGTATCAAAGATCTAAAGGCAAAACGTAGGAGTGGGGAAACTCTGGAGAGAAATCAGGTACAGTGACAGGCTTCTATTCAATCATAGATAGATTAACACATGTAATACCAGTTTTGATAGAGGTTTTGATGAAACCTTAGTAATTGAATCACAGTTATAGCGACTGCCCAGCACCGGTCAGCCTCTTTGGATAGCGAAGTTTGCGTTACACAGACTAATACATACTGGGGACAGTATTTAGTATATAATTTGTGTCAAGTTTGCAAAGTGATGTCCTTGCTTGTAGGGAAGCAAGGAGGTTAGAAAATTATGTTGTGTCCTTGATGAAATACACATGAATAACAGGCACACCCAGTCCTGGTGACATACTGTTAATATATCCTTTGTAGTTCTCATGGTAAACAAGCTAGTGTAAAGAGAGCCAGGAGTAACTACAGAGGATTGTGCGCAGGCTATATTTGGATCAGAGTGATGCTTTAATCATGGCATACATTAAGTACACCACTATAGTTCCTGCAAGCTCTCATTCAAAGGCTCCAAAGATTTTGTTGCCAATCATGCTCTCCAGCGCAAAATTTTATAACTTCTGAAACAATTTTTTAAAATCATTTTCTCTCATTTCAAGTGCGTATCTATGGCGAAAAGGTGACCAGCACAGTATGTATTGAACTAGTTCAGTACTCCTTACCAAACTATTTCTTCCTATCCTACTTCCAGATTGACAAGATAAAGGAGGAAAAGAATGTCAGACGCCAGCTGGAAGAAGTCAGTAAGAAGATAGAAGACCACTGGACGGAACAAAATGATGATGACTTCTACTGAAAAAGGTAATTGTAAATGAATATAGGTGTGTATGTATCATTTATTTTACTGCTGGTGTCATAGCAACCATTCATGTAATAATTAGTGTGAAATATGGGCATGAACATAACCATACTACTGGCATGATTTGTTGCTGATGAGTGACTAAGCACATCAACTATTCATGTATGTACATAAATCAGGCTGTTTTGGGTTGTCATGTATTTTATTCAGTTGATTTATTTTTAGATAGTTATGTATTATATTGTGATAATTCAAATCACCCAAATTTGAAAACAACCATAGATAGAATCAAAGACCAAATGACCAAGATTTGGTTCAGAATGGTTAAGGTTTAGTCAATCTTTTTCCATGTACAATGTAATTTCCCCTAAAGTTGCTGTGTGTCCTTAAATATCTTACATTCATCACAATGTTTTGTCGTATCATCCTCCATATACTGTTTGTATGAATATTGGTAAAAAAAGTTCTGAAATTTTCAAATGTCAACTGCAGCAGAATTGCACCAAGTGCAATGTTCAGTCAAGGCAAACAAAAGCAACTTAAAAACAGATCTAGAAAAGACAAAGATTCGTACAAAAGCTTCAAAAGAATGACATATAGATTATAGGTAATATTTTAATTATAGATTCATACCTTAGCATTCAGATTGATAATTGATTTTTAGCCTAAGATGACCGTCTCACCCTATCTGGCAGAGTAGTTCAAGTTCGTGCAACATGTTCGTCCCGTGTGATACCTTTGCTTCTGACAACAAAAATGTAGCTTTTGTATATTTCTTTGGATTCTGTAAGCTGAGAGTTGAATAATTGTTTATTCACAGCATATTTCTGTCCTCTACACGTCAACAGACACGACAACAGCTGTATCTTCTGAGCAGAGGCGGCCAGCTGTCACGTGCCAGTTTATCAACTTTGTGTAAAAAGTGCCTTCATTTTGTACAGGACTGATTGTAAATATTTCTGTAGTTATTGCAAGCTACAGCAGTGGTACTTTTTACTTACCCTTTTCTATCAGGGTAAAGTGCTTACACTCTTAAAAATGCCCTAACAAGACTTTCACTGGTGCCCTTGCCCAAGGTGGGATTGAATTTCCAAGAATATTCTTTTGCAGAGTATGAAATACTTTTCACTACCTTCTACTGACTTGCAATGCCAGTTTGATGAGATGTTTGTGAGATAAAACTTTTTCTACTACATTTGTATTGGCCCCAGCAACGAAATGAACTACAGTAATCTGAGTATATCAATATGAGTGTGGAATTGTTGTTCCGTCATTTCCATGTTTTGGAAACCCTTTATCTGTACCTTAAGAGCTCTTCATCGCTACATTTTATTCTGTCGCTCAAATTTTTTCTTAAAAAAAAACAACAACCCTAGAAACTGCTAAATGCTGATACACTTGTTCTGGCTTTTGTATTTGGATTCAGGGTAAACTTGGCAATGTATTTATTTCACTTAGTAAGAGTTGCATTGGAAAGGTTTGACTGTCATAGTTACTATGAAAAAGATTTCAATACATTATTGAACTAAGTCGTAATTTGGTTACCTACTTTTTATTAGTGACCACATAGTCCTGGACACCTTAGTTATCAGTGCAGGGTAACAATATAGATTCTGAATATGAAAATGTACAAAGAAGACCTAAATATTTGTTTATATGTATAGCAAAACCTGTAAGCAACCTTATGTTATGAGGGCTATAGAAATGGAAATGGGCACTGAAACGTGTTGGAATCATTTTAAGGAACAGGAAGAGTAAAGTATAGCTGGTTACGTGATTAGTATACAGAATACTACAGTAACTCTAGGTCATCTTTGATGAGCTCTGAAAGATTAAAAGATAAGCCAGATTAAATTAGTCATGTAGTTTTCCCGTAGATCCCAGGACATAGAGACTGATAGTGGATATATCATGATACATTTGTATATCAGCACAACTCCGTCTTAGAGAAATAACCTTTCACTTTTATAAATTTAGTTAATTTCTGTTCCTTGTAAATGTAGTTTAATATACCTAAGCCGGACATCCACTCTTTTTCAGTTATATATGCCACATGTTTGGGAGTCCTATCATAAGACGCAGAGGATTTATAAACTTTCCTCATTAACTATGCAAATTATCTCCTCTTAGTACTTAATTATGTAAATGATCGCTTAAGCTATCTACCGAACATTACGACGACCCATCAACCACTTCTTGAGTTATTCTCAGTCTGAAACGAGGTCGGCTCCTGCAGTTCCAAAACCAAACCGCCATGAGGCCCAAAACTACACCACTTTACTTTCTGCCCAAGTAGCTACCTAAAAAATCACGGCCATGGCATGTCCAGAGCTAACTCACTCACTCATCTCCGCCGCTTTTCAGTCTTCCACTGAGGCAGGCCGTCAATGTTTTCCATGCTGCCCTGTTTGCTGCCGCCCGCTGAACCCTCTCCCAGGTACAGCCAATGTGTGTCCCATGTCAAGAACACAAGATATCAAAATCGGAAGTTAAACCTAAGAAAGCTGCCAGGGGGCCCATTATCAAATTTGGCCTTCGTTTTCCCTACCCACCTACCCAATGTCATGAAGATCCATCCACAGCTTGTCGAGATATCAGACACACACATAAATGGCACTCAAAACATAACCTTCTTGGCGAATGTAAATATATTTTTGTCACTATAAGAACAGGCTGTCACGCAAGCTGAGCCTGGATAATACAACAAATCCTCAGAGCGGCTTTGCACAGCTACAGATTACACACTTGCGCATTGATTTTGATGTAGACAGATGGTTGGATTAAGCAGCATTTGACCAAGGAAACCTCCACTGTATGAATCCTGCAGCTGTAAGAAGCCAGTACCTCTACAGTAACGAGACTTACGAGAGTCCAAAGCGACAGAAGACAATGTTGTGCCGTATGGATGTAACGCTACTACTTTGGACATATATCCATAAGAACTCTCCAGAAAACACCCGAGCAATGACAACAAATATCATCTGAAACGTCGTCTCGTGAAACAGCGTTTAATACACAGTGCATAATGTCACTTTGCCAGTCATCTAGTTTTCTGAGTACGGCATACTTGTCTGTGATGTGTGAATATTATATATATTAAGTATGTCACCGAGGCACAACATTGTCGGGATATATTTTTCCATTAGATTAACTGTATATAAATGAGGTATATGTATTGTACATTTATGTCCATGAGGTCAACTGTGTGTGAGTAGAGTAGTATTGGCCATTACACATGTTACAAGGAGTTACATAGTATGTGAGAAAGTCCAATAATGCAAACAAGGGACCAATTATAGTAAATGTCTCCCTTAACATTTTTTCGAGCTCAGTTTTGTCACGTTTTTGTGGAAATGCATTAGCTATAGTATAAACGAGCAAGCGAAATTGACATATTTGTACATGGATGTGTTTCCAGAAAGAAATGGCGACAAGGATACTAGCAAGGTTTCAAACGTAATGCCGAAGTGTCTTTGACACATGTTCTAACACATTACCGAAGTATCCTCTCATACTGACTCAATGAAATGCCGAACTGTCTGAAGTAAAGGCGGTCCTCTGAAGGAACGCCGAAGCATCTTACGGAGTCTACAGTCCCACTGGAATGCCGAACTGTCCTTGGTGCTGAAGAACCCTCCAATGAAATATCCACGCGTCCAAGGTAGCCCCCACCATGCCTTAAATATCTATGGGGTCTGGATCATAGAATTTGGGTAAAAGGGGGAATAATTGGTCAGGAGAGTCAGTTCGCGGGAAGTTTAATATTATCCGAAGCCGGCCAAACCCTATGGTGGCCAAACTCCCCTGGCAAATTATTCTCCCTATATCCAGCGGAGTTAGTCTGGTAGAGACTACGTCCAAGGTACGGGGACACTTTCCAGAGCCATACCACCATATGTTGGCCGAACTAGGTTCACGGCAGTTCGCTGAAGTCCATCATGTCGCTGTGCCCGTATAGCAGGGACTCGCCGGTGTGAGACACGGCCGCGCTGTAACGTTCGTTGTGATCGTCGTGGCCGCTGATGTGACGATGGCCGTAGGGCTCGGTTCTGTGGAGACGGATCATTCTCAGTGTGAGGCATGACGGCATACGCGGCTTAGTTAATGAGACAAACCTGCCAGCCATTCAGTTAATTATAAACAGCGATGCTAATTTAATTTGAGACCAGTCTGCAGGGCTAGGCAACATTGCTTGGTGTCAATATTAGTATGGATACATTTTTTCTACTCGACTAGACTTGTACAAGTCATTGGAACTGAAATTGAAAGTGGGCAAAATGAAAGTGACTGGCTGCCAAATCGGACTAAACGTAGAAAACGAGCAACCTGGCTGTTGTACCTGACCTGAGAAAGAGATTGAAAGACACCAAGAGCATCCCGCCGATGATGACCACTGACAGCACGGTCACCAGGACGACCAGTCGAGTCATCGGTCCGTACATGCTGACGCCCTCTCCGTCGTCCCACAGAATAGTCACGTTCAGATTCGCAGCCACTGTGGTTGTGTCTGCTACAGAACTGCTTCCTAGATACTGCGACATCACTGTTGCAAACTACAGACGACTTCTGACATCAAGGGCATCTTATATTGCCCAAGCAGACAAAGCTCCGCTTACGAAACCGCTTCTGCGACTCACACTCGTTCAATGCGTGAGAAGACGCTAATAATAGCTTTTACCGGCACAAACCAAATCTCTAACTGCCTTGAAAAAGACAGCAGGAAGCCCCTTTAACTAGATAACGTTAATGCAACGTCATTTGGGTATCCATGGCAACCAAGCCGCTTTGCTGTTATGATAGTTTGCAACACACGATGTTCTCTTTGTGTATTCTCACGATCGGATCTTCTTCTTTTGCGTGTAAGGTAAGACAGTAAGTTGTTCTTTGTAGAGATCCAACGCCCACGGAAGAGATACAGCCCTCACCAAGACAACCATTGGCTGCTGGAGGTATTCGCAGGCAATGACGCATTTAACATTAGTCAGCTCGGGTTCAAAATCATTCGAATTTGAAGGCCTTATACGTGATTATTTGAGGATTGTGTAAGATCTAATGATACAGGCGATAAAGACGTATTGATTGTAATATGGTTAGGTCAACCAGAGAGGACAACACAGTACTCTCCAAGCAGAGGAATGGGTCCGGCTGGGTTTTATGTGTTTTTAGACGTTTTTGTCGGGCTTTCTATTTTCTCCCGTTTTCTTTTTGTCGCCAACCCATACCGTATACGTAAACACAGTACAACCAGACACGAAGCCGGAACAATGTCGAACGGTCTGTGTACATGCTGTGACGTAGAAAAGTGCTTTTCAAATCGTCGCTTTCTGAAGATCACGGTCGACATGGTTGGCACCAGAGCTTTTAAAAGGCTCGCAGTTCACGCGTCTGCACACGTTATGGGGGACATTCATTGGTCCCTTGTCTGCACAATTTCGAAATTGATTTTACCAAGAAACTTGCGCTAAGTGTCTCTTATGTGACACTAATGGAGATCTCAATAAAATACAGAGACAGGTTCTAAGGCTCAAGTAAACGTCATTGTCGCCCTTGTACAGATGATAGTGACTTGGAATATTTAAAAAATGACTTTCTATAAATATTGTTACAGACGAATAGATGGCATAGCTACGTTGATGAAGGTTAAACATCCAGGTAACAAGGCACGCCAAAAACAGTTATTCAAACAACTGGGTAAAATTTTGAAAGTCAGACGTTTCAGACAGCACCCGCTATCTTTCTTCAGCGACTAATGGAAACAACTAGAGAACCGGGTTTAATACCAAAACTATGAATTGAAATGTTAATGATTTTTACGAAATATTGCCACAAAGGAGAGTGCATGAATTTATCTACACACAAATTTTATTTCTCAGAAAGTTGCAGTTGTACACATTTTTCGACAGCATAATTCAATCATAACATATATTCCATTGATATTGAATGACATGTATATATCTATTTATTTCAAAGAAACATTATCAACAGTTCAACACAATAAGGCAGTTCCTCAGTCTGTACTACTGACCTCCCAGTCATTTTTAGCACCAACATCATTAAAACTTCTGAGGGTAGAGCAAAGCGAGGACATTTCCTTTCTATGACATATCACACTTTTATAAGTTTCTGTATTTCTGACTTTGCTGATAAATGACAGTTAACCGTCATTGATTTTTGCAAATAGAATTCAAAAGTCAACCTAGAAAAAGTTTTCTAACCAATATGTATTCAACTTCATATTTCATACTTGGTACTTTATCTACAGAAAAAGATATGGATTATACGATGTAACACAGCGTGTTTTGCATCACTTTCTCAAGGATGCTGCAAATACAGTGTGCATTTCATCTACAATAGGTAATGCAACAATTTTGCTATATATGCACAGCTTCTTTTTCCTAACAATTAGTAACAAACCTACATAGTTTATTGCAATTCCCTGACCTGTCTGAAAAGCAAAAGTAACACAACTCTTTTTGGTAAAGACAAAATATTACAGTATTTAGTCTATACTTTAGTGGCTTATTAACAGTAACATATATTGTAAACAGTTTGGAACTAATGTATTGCCATAATTGGTGTTCAGAGACTGTCATAACTTATAACCGTATCATAAAATATGTCCTGCTTTGAAAGCAGCTGCCCTCAGAAGTTGACTGCCTACATGTACTGTACTCCACCTTTCCAACATACAGTGACAATACAACTCATTAAATAACCCTTACTACAAAGTTATTGCAGATAGTAATGCAAAGAGACTGTTACCGGTATGCTGTAACATCTGCTGTGACCCTGTATGGACCCAGAAATAACCCTGTATGGACCCAGAAATAACTAACTACTTTGTATCTGAGGAACTTCACAGTCTTGGCAGCTTCTTCTGTGACTGTAGTGTGAAAAAAGTTGCAGCAATTGGCTGTACGTACAGGCTCTAATAGTACAAATGTTGTTGGTTTGTGGTAAGATGTTGCTATCTGCTGGAAAGATGGAGCTGAATTTGTGTGCAAACACACAGACATTTGGTATCCAGCTAAAGAAGTCAATGTCATGAGAAAAGTTGAATGGTTCAAGGAAGGCAAAACCTCAAAGAAAGGCAAGGAATGCCTTGTATGTGAGAGAAATGAGGTGGAAGAAATGGAGAAGAGGAGAAAGTGGGCTGGACAGAACCAAAGTGCACTGCGGTCCATGCACACGAACTTTAACCTCATCCGCCTCCACGTGCCCCGCCCCTTGGAGACGGTCGCCAGCGACTTGACCCCCCACCCTCTCCTGTCATGGCGTTAAAACCTGGAAAACACAAGAATAACACAATACAATTAACAATGAAAAAGTATTTCACGTTAACCTTGCATTTAACGAAAGAAAATACACTTTTGAAGTATAGATAATGTCTATAATCCAAATGAATTAGCTTAAGTGTATCTTGCAAGATCAACTTATTATGTCCTAAATGCATGATAACATGTCAAAAATAATCTATAGATAGTTAGGTAGACCGCCTATTAGCATATAGAAAACAACAACAGAACGAGTGAAGAGAAAATAAAGGACTGTACGTACCATCTCTGAGACGCTTCTTTGGCTGAGGCTTGGGTTTGGACTCTCCACTTGCACCATCGGCCTAGAGAAAACATTGACAATTCCACTGATCAGTTAGCCATGAATACAATGTTTTCCCAGATGCTTTCTATGTATATTCTCGTATCTTACAAATCAAGAACTAACGTTATCTCTGTGTTCAAAATACTTTAAAGTTATAATAACAAAAGGCTAAGTCAGTCTTATTCCTTCCAAATTATGACCCTACAGAGAGACATTTGAACTATAACAGATGTCCATACCTGGTTGCCTCTGGTCTTAGAGTGGTATCCTTTCCCTTTTTGAAGTTTTTCCCACTCATCTATTTTTTCCTGCCTCTTTGCTTCCTCTCTCTGATTGATAGGAAATAAAAAACAAATCACAAAGCAGATATTGAACACATCAATTACTATGTTATATATCATCCGTCAAAATCAGAATGTCTTGTATTTTGTTTGTTTTTTGGTGTAAATGTGGCTACACAAGCAAAGTTTGAAAATTTGTCTGTAAGATATGGTATGGCTAGAATGCATAAAGCATTAAGACACTACACAATCACACATGTTGCACATTTAAAAAGTACTATCATTTTGCACTTGACAAACCGTTACCTTTCTCAGTTCCTCGGCATATTGCGCTGCCAGTGCGTCCTGTTTCTCCTGCATCCTCAGACGAGCCTGTTCCATGGCCTCTTGTCTGGACAGAGCCACTTCAGGATCTGTAGGAAAGGAACAACCATTCAAATACAAACACTTCAAATTCTTCTCCTTCTTTTTCTTTTTAAATCATCCTCCATTGACGTGAAGTATGATGCATTGCTTTCTCAAGGAGCTAGTAGTGAAATGCGGATTCACTACAGCTTGTGCTTTCAGACAAGCATACCGGGTCACCCTTACTTTTCTCAATAAGTGTGTTTCCTTCTTTTATGTGCAGAGGTTTAAAGCCTGAAGCTCCCACAAACATGGGGCTGGCAGCTTTACGTCATCATTCTAAATGATGAATGCAAATGCTAATCTCTCCCAACATGTCTGAGCTAACGCTACACGATATACCATTTTACATCATATTAGGAATATAGGACCTACAGCTAACTCTAGTCCTGTCATGCCCGTAGTATGCTTATCTGAGATCTAGCAGCAATCAGCTTTCATGCGTTCTAACTGTTATTTCTGTGAGGAGGATTAAACCATTGCTGTGTACAGCTAAATGTTACTAAGAGTGAGGGGGTGTAGTACTTACTGTATGAGGCCTGATTGGTGGCGTTCTCCCTCTTCCTCCTGTACTGTTCCAGGTAAGGGTTCAGTTTACTCTTCAGGTACATCAGCACGATGATAACAAACAACACCAGCCATCCGTACTGAGTCAGCAAACCTCTCACTACAGGTATTCAAACAGGAGAATATTATACTGTTAGTCATTCAACTTCAAGTTCAACTTCGGTTTACCCCCAGATAACCCAGTCAGGGGCAAAGTAGGGAGGGGAGGAGGTCCCGTAAATGAATACAAACATAACTGCTTACATATACGAATTACGAAGAAGCTATAATCTTTTCTGACCAATTATTTCAGAAAGTCTTACGGTGTAGAAAAAGCCAAAATATATTATACAGTAGAATCCGCTTAACTGCACCACCCGTTTGTCAGCGTTTTTGGTGCAATTATCCGGCTGGTGCATTTATGCGAAATGCCCAGCTGTACCGCACCACCATGGGCGAGGGGGTGTATTGTTAGTCAGAAACACTAGCACAAAGAAAACAGACGAAATCATTCAGTTATTAACTTTATGTATTGACCCTTTGCTGAAAATGAAGAAATGACTACAAACCTGTTTTAAAAGATTTTGCATTCTCTCATTTTTCCATGCCATCTACCGCATTACAACACACGTTATGTTACAGGGGAGGCATTCTGAAACATCGTCATGCCACTCATGGGATAACAGTTTCTGTGTTACATTACGTAGAGTGCAGTTGTCGATTTACCTAAATCATATACCGCCATGAAACTAGGAATTGAAACTAAAACTTGGTTACTGATTACGGGTGACCCACCGGGGACCTCCCATACGATTCCTATCAACGTAACTGTCAATGGAAACTGCCTTCTTTTGTTACTCAAAACAGTTTTAAACATATTGGCGGTATTGCGCCTTTAAACCGGCAGGTATCGGCTCATTTGTACCGCGCTTGCCGATTTTAGCGCACCTTTTCAGTTAACTTGTCGAAGATTTTTGAATAAAAAATGGTGCAGTTATCCGGCATTGGTGACCATGCGCGGTGCAGATATGCGGAGTAACTAACAATGCAGTGAATGGGAACCGGTTTTGGATATTGGGATTCGGTGCAATTAAATGGAAGGTGCGTTTATCCGATGTGCTATTAAGTGGCTTCGTCTGTAATTATATTTTTGAGCGATTCTTTCAGAAAAATTATGTTTTACGGTGTAAACAAATTATATCTGTAGCAGTGCCACAAATCTATTTTTATGATAGCAAGGATATGCGTATTTTGGGTAGACTGGTATATCCATTCTTATGCTTAATGCTTTGTATCTATAATTTTGCGGCGGAAACTACTAGAAACCCGGATACAAGGCTAATGTTTGTGCAGTTTGGTGGCGCTGTTTACCTATCTTGTAGGTGTCCTGTACGATTGTCGGGTCTTTCTGAGACAGATCTGGGTGCGCTTCCTCCCCCACCCACTGTCCACCTTCACCCCCGATGACTCTGTCTTGTTGTTCCTCCATCCCGTGACTTAAACCGCGAGTTTAAGCAGTAAAACAGGCGATTTTCCGGCTATTTTCTAAGCTGACGTGTCGAAAAAACATTCAGTCGGCCATTGCTGTGCGCAGGATAGCTGCGCAGTGGAAAATCTCCCATGATCCTATACGCGGCGGGCAACTTGCCAAAATATCAAATATTGTTTTTGAGGGGACAAAACTTTTGTATCAATCTATTTTTTCCACCCCGATAGGCAAATCAATATTAAGTAATCTAGACATTCAAGCAAGTGGCTTTAAGAATGTCATGACCTCACAGATGTGACATCGGCCTACTCCAAAATCAGTAGGGTCATAGGTCAACGCCCTTAAGGTCAGTGTTAAGCGTAACTAAAAAAACATTTGGCTATTTTTGTGGGAGTTTCTCTGTCTCAAACTCTGAATATTACTCAACATGGGGCTTGATCTCCTCCCAATTCCTGTCACGTGGGTCCTTCTGGGCTTGCTGGCGCTGCTACTGTACATGTGAGTCCTTTATATCAGAGCAAAGGAACCTGTGTAGAGTAGAGTAGAGTCACTAAGAATTCGGCCAGGTAGGAAGATCATATTCCAATGTGTAAACATGAGGTCTTATGACTTTAATATCTGATGCAAGGAGGACCTTATATACATTGTTGAATAGAACCTCCTTGGTAGATTTATGTTCATGCAAAGGCATACTGCAACAGTTAGAACAGAAATTTGGGTTAAACTTTGATGTGTGATTTAATGGTTTTGGCAATTAACTACATGTATTTATTTAAGTCACACTATCAATAAATTATAGGAAAATTTCACAATTTCCCTTTTCCATTTCACCTCAAGAATTCTTTGGGTGTCAAGGGAGAGTGCTGTGTAACAGTAGGGTTCAAGCGCCTCCAACTGACCAGTCTAACTGACCAGTCTAACTTCTAAGACCTCTGAAACAAGTTTCAACTGTAATTTTGGAAAAATTGGACTTACCCAAATTTTCGACTGTATGACACCAGTCTTTGTCAAGGAGTGAGCAATCCAAGAGGAATCAAGGAAGCCATTTGATCAGGGCCCTACAACCATCCCTCAACAGAGATAACGGGCGCAGCAGACTTTCCGCTACTTATGATCCACCGCTCACCGAGTCACGTGTGCTATCTGCATAACGTGACGTCATCCCAACGGTGGATTGCTCACTCCTTGACAAGGACTGGTGTCGTACAGTCGAAACTTTGGGTTTAAGTCCAATTTTTGTGTTGGAAATTACAGTTAAAACTTCTTTCAGAATGATTTCTACCAACACAGATGAACTTTCAAGTTATGGTCTAGACCTTTTAGCCTAAGTGCAAAGGCGTGTGGCCTGTGGACTGGCGGGCCCGGGTTCGATTCCCGGAAGCCAGGAGACTGTTCTACTTGCCTCTTTGTTTCAGAGATATGATATGATATTATGTACATGTATACACGACTGTACCAGCCCAACCACAACATTGTTGTTTCTGACTAACAGTAAGAATACTAATTGTGCAATTAGCTCCTTTCACAGTCTGTAATTTCCTGTCATGTTGGATACCTTATCTTGTCACGATAACAATATTGTCTTTATCACTTTATGCACAGAACAAATAAGAATTATTGCATTGAAAATTCCCCATTTGGTTTGAACAGATATGGAGTGCGCCCGTTGTCAACTTTCAAGAAGATGGGGGTGCCAGGACCGTGGCCGTGGCCTGTGATCGGAAATGTGCTGGATGTTCGACATGTACGTTATTGTGCACATATTCGTATGCATTTATAGTCCTGTACTAGTATATGTGTAATATGAGAATTGTGCCAACAAATACTGTGTGGTATTTTGTTAATCTTCCTTTCGATAGGTACTGTACTAGTATAAGGTCCTATGAACTGATTATCAAGAGACTTTTGCAAATTGCTCAACAGTTTTACTCTCCCCCTCCAACATCAGGGCGTCTATAACCCAGACTTCCAAGTAGAGAGGGAACAAAAGTATGGAAAGGTGTATGGGTAAGTACATGTTTTCATATGCACATACAACAAATCCTGTTAAGTCAATACCTCATAGGTCATTTTCAAACAACATTTTAAAACTCTAATAGCTTTAAAGAAGAGTAGGGGTGACTCGGTGTGCTTGGCCAAAACTGTGTGTCATGGCGTGGCCGCCGTGCAGTTGCACGAACAGCCCAAGATTATACCCGAGGTCCCTTCAAGGATGTTGATAACATTTCATTTTTTTTCAGCTTTTATCACATGGTTCCTGTGCTTCAAAGTACATTGTATGTATCCATAGAAACTGTTGAAAGTGTCTGTTAAGTGAATGTTCAATGTAATGAAAGCATCTGAATTTTCCCCCACTTTGAATGACCTCACAATCTCACATACATGATATATTGCTTGTGTATTCTTATGACATAGTTAGCCAGGCAACCAGGGTGTTTTCTACTTTATATCTCATTTGACTCTTACATTTTACTAACAGGCTTTACCGTGGGGCAGCCACGCCCTTGCTAGTGATCTCTGACAGAGAGATGCTTCGAGAAGTCTTCGTCAAGCAGTTTCACAATTTCTCTCAAAGAACTGTAAGTAGGAAGAGTTGATTGACAACTGTAGACTGTTGCAACACATACATGTACTTTAAATATTGTTACCTTTCCCAAGAACTTGAAGAAGGAATACTATGATATGTTTTTTGTACCGTTTGCATGTACGGATTCCCATCCATTCATTAAGGATTGAGATTTTTTCAATACGTATACTCTGTTTTTCAGGGAGAAACACAATTCTTAAAGACCAGACCGTTCGATCGCATGCTGACTGCAGTCAATGGTGAAGAATGGAAGAGCATGAGGAGCACTCTAAGCCCGGCTTTCAGTGGTGGAAAGCTTAAGCAGGTTATGCCTATGGTCTATAAAAAAATCATGTGAAAATAGTTAGGTTTACTAACGTAAAATCATAACACAGTCTAATACAAAAGCAATTGAGAAGCCAGTTGTTGATGTGTAGTACATATAATTTTTTTTTTTTACATCTGGTCATGAATTCAATGAAGTCAAGTGAAGACATGTATATAACACATGTATGTAAGATGGTTCACAATTGAACATTTATAGAAACCATGTGTTAATCCTTGTGTGACAGCGTGATACAAATTCTTTATTCTGTTCATTGTCAGGGAGAACACATTTCAATTAGCCTGAGTACCAGCCTTTTTAGCCTTTTTAGGCTACCAGCCGTGGGGAGCAGACGAAAGCTTAAAAGGCTGGTACTCAGGCTACGGGAGTGTCCCTGTGGTGTAGTGGTCTGTGCTTCTGGTACTTGCCACATCTGGTTCAAATTACTTGGATCAGAAGGCCCGGGTTCAAGCCCCGGGTTAGGACACTTCTGGACAAGAGGCGCATTGAGTCATACCAAAGACTTTATAAAAATGGTACATACTTCTGAAACAGTATGGAAGTTAAACACACTCCACTGCCAGTGGACTAGCCCCCTGCTGCAGTGATTGCACCACAGTGTTGCCCAGGGCTACGAAACGGGGATGGGCACCGCCCTATACATCAATTATGGTGTGGGAGGATTTTAACTACATGTAACTCAGGCTACAATCTAATCAGACTCCCCATCACTGTCATGTTTGTGTTTCAGATGTCGGGACAGCTGAACCGGTGTGCTGAACAGCTTGTGAGCAATCTCGGTGAACGCACAAGTGAAGGCCAATCGTTTGATGCTAAAGAGTATGTAGAAACAATTATAAATATGAATGATTATGCAACAGTCTGGTACATATCTATGATGATTGAAAAGATTTATTCAATATGGTGTACCAAGATAACTGGTCAGTTTATTCTCTTTAAGAGCCTTAGGATTATTTAATTTGATGGTGGTGGTATTAAGGACAAGCAGTTCCGGAGAAAGTAATTTGCTTGCTGCACCTCGCAACAAGGAGGAACAATTATGATAATGATGGTATTATTTTGAGAATCAATAGGACAAAAAGTTACATTTTCATTAACTTTTGGGGTATTTTTTTTCTGGTTAAAAGGCTGACTGGTGCCTTCACTATGGATGCCATCGCCAGTGTAGCATTTGGAACAGAGATTGACTCCCAACGCAACCCCAATGATCCATTCGTTGTTCATGCCAAGAAAGGCTTTGAGGGACCATTCAAAAATCCTTTGTTCTGGATATTCTGTACGTACATATGTATATCAAGGATTTTCTCTTTTGTCTTCTTGCCTCATGTTAGAAATTCCAAATATGAGTAAAGTACAACTAAGTTAGGTTTGAAAGTGTGATGAGTCTTGAGAATGTTACTATTCTTTATGTATAATCCATATACATTCATATATTGCTTACTTACGTTAAGCCCCTGTCACATTTGTGCGTACATACATTAGTCTGCATGAGTTACATGTTTTTGGTCTAGGTTAAGTTTGTAGCCAAATAAGCAATTTCATAGTTTGGATCACTAGGCTGCACAACAGGGGTCAAAGTAGAAAACAACTTTTTCTTTGCAAGCCTTCTTTAAACCATGAAAATGTTAATGCGCAACTTATGCGCACTTGAATATACACACAAGTGTGACAGGGCCCTTGGTGATTATGATATTAGAGAATTCTATATTATGCCTGACACCAATGTTGAATAGATGATTTTGACAACATTTCAGTGTTTTTCCCATGGATCATGAAGCCACTTTTGGAAGGGATAGGATATAATTTCTTCCCTCGAAGCACAACAAACTTCTTCTACAAGGTTCTGGACCAGCTGATTGAACTACGGCAAACAACAGTGTCTGTGAGTGCTTTTTATTCACAACTTTTCTTATTCCATAGAACAATTAACAATTGGTAAATGGTATGGACATTTGATACATCTTCATTTCACGATTTCATCCTGCCAAATGTTCAGCCGGTACTTTGGTCTTTTTCATAGATATTCTGACCCACTCATTTCTGACACATAAGAAAAAACTGATTTATTATGTTTGTTAGCTTTGATAGCACAAACTATATTAATGTCACCTATCAACACATTTTACGCTCCTTTTTATACTGCACTAATTTTCTACATTTTTTCCTTTCCAAGGAACGGTTGGATTTCATGCAGCTAATGTTGAATGCCCATAAAGAGCCAGAAGAGGAGGAAAGGGGCAACAGTAGAGATGTGAAAGTCCCAGGACAAAAGCAAGGTGATATGAGACAAAGCAATGATTCACTTATATTTAAGTGTCATTCAGTCATAAGTCATACATGATTCTCACCGTTACATTCAGGTAGCTAATTTGTATCAGTGCCAAGTGTTTAAAAAAATCTCCTTCAAGAATACCAAAAAGTTACGCATCCAGTGGTCTTGACACAAAAGAGAAACAATTACTGTATAACATCCTATCCTCAGAACTGCAAGCATTTCCTGCAATAAAGATGCAAGCTAGATGACTTATAGCAATGGACTCTTGCCCTGCTGGTCCAATATTTCAGCCAGTGTCATCTATTTGCCATGTATACTATATACGTACTGGACTAACATTTGTTGATTCTGTGCTAAATTAAATTCTTTAGACATTGGTCTATCGATGTCATTTCTGATTATCAATGCTACCGTATTAACTTAAGGTTATGATTGCAATGCTTTTTTTCTTTTATTTTCTGTTGATATGTTTCCTCCATCCAGCCTTGACCAAAGACGATGTGGTCTCCAACGGGATTGTTTTCTTCCTTGCTGGGTATGACACCACTGCCACCACCATGGCATTCACCTTGTACAATCTGGCGGCCAATCAGCAAGCACAGGACAAGGTCATCCAGGAACTTGATGATGTCATGGGGGAAAAGGTAATACAACAAGGCAATATAGCAGTAACAATAAGCCATTCAAAGCGACTTGTACTCCATTCACAATCTTACCAACATGCCATTAAGTATGATTTAAGGTAGAGCAGTCATCAACAGCCTGTGGTACAAGATCTCTTGCTGCCAGGGGCTAACTGGTCCCCCCTCCTCAAGTCAAGTCCTTTATTTTCCTTTGAATGCTTCTTTGGCCACACAGGTCGCTTTTCAACAAGGTCAAAGTATAAGGGCCGGTCGGTTGGGTGGCCTGCTAGGAGCACGGTTTAGTCAGGCTAAGTCGTCTGCAATGGAGGTGAAACATATTGCTCTTTCTAGTGGTTAGAAGTGAGTGTAATGTGGCTTTGCTATGGCTTGCTTTTTCATTGAAGCACACTGGGTTGCCCTCATACTCTTTGTGATAAGATTGGATTCACAGAATTTTTATCCTATCTAGGCATGTAAAGCTTTGTATCATTTGTACCATACCATAGGTCTTGTAAGGATGGTAGTTGTTTTACATTATGGTTGCGGTTTCTGATAATACATGTATCCATGTTTTTTCATGTATCCATGACCTTTAGGACCAGGTAGACCACGAAGCTCTCCAGCGGATGACCTACCTGGAGATGTGCATCATGGAGACCCTCCGGCTGTATCCTCCTGCTGCGCTGATGTGAGTGTTGTCACATCATGTCAGGACTTTCCTGTTTCTTCAAGTTTCTAAATATGTAGGAACTTCTGAACTACCTTAGCCTGTTTTTACACAATCTCTTGCTTGCTGGGGTTCATGAGGAGGTAGTAACTGCAGGGCTGGTCTTTAGGAGCGTGATTAAGTCAGGCTATGAAATTGACCGGTACTTAAGTATATGTTTGTATTTATTGTTCTTTTCCATGAAGCATGACCCGTATATGCACGAAAGATACAACAATCCAGTGGCTGAAGATTCCGAAGGGAATGACTGTCCTGATCCCAGTTCTCGCCATTCATTATGACTCCGAAAGATGGCCTGAACCAAAGAAGTTCATTCCTGAAAGGTACCGTGGTTCTTATCTTTTGCGATTGATTGATAATGCTATTGCTCTTCTTGCAGTGGGAAAATACAAAAAATAGCATAACTGAAACAATACCAATGTAATATTACAGCCAGTCTCAGAAATAAGATTGTCTTCTCTGCTCGTGATATTACATTTGCAATGATAGCAGCAATTGTATGATATACTTTTATAATAGAAATACATTTCTAGCAAGGTTACATTGCCGTTATTTGTCTGTATGAAATGTTTTTTAAAGCGAATTACAATGGATCGACTGGTAAATAAATAAATTTAAAAAAATGATCTGAAGGTATGATTCTCCAAAGTAATGTGTTTAAATTGTCAAAACTCAGAAACTGTTGACACCATCCTTGCTTCAGGTTCACCGCAGAAGAGCGAGAGAAACGTGACCAGTACGACTGGCTACCGTTTGGCGCGGGGCCACGGAACTGTATCGGGATGCGCCTGGCCATGATGGAGGTTAAGATCGGGCTGGCCAAAGTTTTCTTGAAGTACCACATCAGGACTGGGCCTGATACTGATGTAAGTATATATGATATAGGTTGATTATGATTATATTTATCTTGCATTTCGATATTGTCCTTGGCCGTTAATCTTCTTGTTCATTGGCCCACCATTCTAGTCTGTGCAATGGGGGACGTGGCTGAATGGATGTATATAAAAAATTGATTTATAGATTGACCAAATTACCCGCATCATAATCCATACCAGATTTCGCACCATAATCTGTGCCGTTGTCCGTGTGATAATCCACGTAATCCGTGCTAGATTCTGGATTATTGAAAATCGCACTCAACTCTTCATTTTTCTGTTGTTTTTTTCTGTTTTTTTATTTGACCAGATGACGCTGAAGCTGAAGAAGTTTGCGCCCTTCCCCCAGGCCGTGAATGGTATCAAGCTCAGGGCAGAGTTGAGAGCTGCAGAGAACAACTAGACTGGGGTGAAATGCACCTGCCAAGAAACCCAGCTGTTTGCCTCATTTGACTTTGATAGATTGATGTATCAGCAGCTACAACACGGGGCCCTGCTTTCATATATATATACAGAGATATATATATATATAGGATATTAGAGTTTTTCTTTTACACAACCAGTAATGTCTCTCACCTGCTTATGACACATATGTTGAGAGACATTAGTAGTTGTGTAAAAGAAAAATTCCAATACCTTATGTTCTACCAACCTGATAAGATGAATATGTAATGTCATATAGCATCATCATTTACAAACTTTTATGGCCTCTCTTTGTAATTCTATTAAGTCGGCACAACATGTATTTTAGTGGGATGATGTTTTAATTTGGGTGTGACTTTGTAAAGATAGTGAGTAATGTATGCAAATGCTCTTCAGCAAGCATAACATCAGAAGGGTGTATATTTTGTCTGAGTTTGTTGAATGTAATCAGGAAATATTGTATTTTGGTGTCATGGGTGTCACAAACACTTTAAGCTTAGTGAAGCAAGTTATTGTCCAGTGTACATGTAATGTACTGTCAACATACTCCAGCTTGATATACATACACCGCATAGATTATGATCAACTGAATATCTTCAAATATTACACCTTTTCATTAAAGGTCTATTTTGTGTTATCATGATAACATTCCATTATGTAAAATAATGTTACAAACATACCGTATTTGATACCATAATTGTATATTCACTGTTATAAACCATGTTCTCTCTCTTATAACAATAAAACAATGCCAAGATAGAATGTTTGTTATTATTCTAACAAAGGGGTGTTCACATTCATATAAGATCACATAATCTTGCATTCTGTTGACTTTGTGAGTAGATCAACCCTCAAATCCTCAATCACTATTATGGTCAGTCTAACCTGGTCGGGCATGCACCAGGCGAAGCCAAAGGTAACCACTTCCAGTCACAACCCACATTAAAACAGTTATGTCCATTTTACACCCTGTCATGAGCAACCACCTGGCTCAGCAACCAGTCACTTGAGTGGTTGCTTATCCAGCAAGCCGAGTTTGTGATATTTTCTCGCTAGGGTTAAAAAATAATACTTGTCAGCTTTCATAGAACGAGGGGTTAACTCCCAATGGTAATGGATTGGTTCAAAACACTTGTTTCATGGAGGAATCCAAATAACTATAAGCACATGGCATTGGTAACGTAAGTCAAGTCAATGTTGACTTACGTTACCATAGTTATTAAGGACATTTAGCTTAACCGGGACAAACAGAGGTAGACCGCATGTCTAGTATCACTTATATACATATGATGGATCGTTACAACTGTCACCAGTGGGTTGATACGCTTTTTTGATATGACTTAAATATGAGCAACATCACAGTGTTAAACGGTCAATATCTCAAAAAAGAGAAAGTCCTAGCACCTACCAAAACTTGTTTGGGATAGTGAACAATAGTAAATATACGTTAGGCCCATTACGTAAGCTTTATGAAGAACTTTATTTTTGACAATTTTTCAACCCCTAATTGCACACGTTAACGGAGAATGGGTGTTACATATATGAATTACGGGGAAGCTACACTCTTTTATGACCAATTATTTCAGAAAGTTTTACGGTGTAGAAAAAGCCAAATATTTTTGAGCGATTTTCAGAAAAATTATGTTTTACGGTGTATTAAAATGATATCTGTAGCAGTGCCACAAATATATTTTTATGATAGTAAGGATATGTGTATTTTGGGTAGACTGGTATATCAATTCTTATGCTTTGTATCTATAATTTTGCGGCGGAAACTACTAGAAACCCGGATACAAGGCTAAATGATTGTGCAGCTTGGTGGCGCTGTCTACCTATCTTGTAGGTGTCCTGTACGATGGTCGGGTCTTTCTGAGACAGATCTGGGTGCGCTTCGTCCTCCACCCACTGTCCACCTTCACCCCCGATGACTCTGTCTTGTTGTTCCTCCATCCCGTGACTTAAACCGCGAGTTTAAGCAGTAAAACAGACGATTTTCCGACTATTTTCTGAGCTGACGCGTCGAAAAAACATTCAGTCGGCCATTGCTGAGCTGCGCAGTGGAAAATCTCCCATGATCCTATACGCGGCGGGCAACTTGCCAAAATATCAAATATTGTTTTTGAGGGGACAAAACTTTTGTATCAATCTATTTTTTCCACCCCGGATAGGAGAATCGATATTTAGTAATCTAGACATTCAAGCAAGTGGCTTTAAGAATGTCATCGGCCCGCTCCCGAATTAGTAGGGTCATAGGTCAACGCGCTTAAGGTCAGTGTCTAGCGTCACTAAAAACTGGACCTGCCTGGCTATTTCTGTGGGAGTTTCTCTGTCTCAAACTCTGAAAAGTACTCAACATGGGGCTTGATCTCCTCCCAATTCCTGTCACGTGGGTCCTTCTGGGCTTACTGGCGCTGCTACTGTACATGTGAGTCCTTATCAGAGCAAAGGAACCTGTGTAAACATGAGGTCTTATGACTTATCTGATGCAAGGAGGACCTTATAATTTATACATTGTTGAATAGAACCTCCTTAGTAGATTTATGTTCATGCAAGGGCATTCTGCAACAGTTAGAACAGAAATTTAGGTTAAACTTTGATGTATGATTTGATGGTTTTGGCAATTAACTATTAGTCACACTATCAATAAATTATAACATAACATACATAACATAACATAACATAGTGTTCGGATAGGAGGCATGTTGCCTATAAGATCCGCGTCTTAAGCTAAGAGTTCAGAGTTTGTGATTAGAGTTTATGTTGGGCTGGGTTATAGGAAAATTTCAAACTTCCCTTTTCCATTTCACCTCAAGAATTCTTTGGGTGTCAAGGGAGAGTGCTGTGTAACAGTAGGGCTCAAGCGCCTCCAACTGACCAGTCTAACTGATCTAGACCTCTGAAACAAGTTTTAACTGTAATTTCCAACACAAAAATTGGCCTTACCCAAATTTTAGACTGTACGACACCAGTCTTTGTCAAGGAGTGAGCAATCCAAGCTTAAGAGGAATCAAGGAAGCCATTTGATCAGGGCCCTACAACCATCCCTCAACAGAGATAGCGGGCGCAGCAGACTTTCCGCTACTTATGATCCACTGCTCACCGAGTCACGTGTGCTATCTGCATAACGTGACGTCATCCCAACGGTGGATTGCTCACTCCTTGACATTTAGACTGGTGTCGTACAGTCGAAACTTTGGGTTTAAGCCCAATTTTTGTGTTGGAAATTACAGTTAAAACTTGTTTCAGAATGATTTCTTAACAACACAGACCTTTTAGCCTAAGTGGTAAAGGCATGTGGCCTGTGGACTGGTGGGCCCGGGTTCGATTCCCAGAAGCCAGGAGACTGTTCTACTCGCCTCTTTGTTTCAGAGATATGATATTATGTATACACGACTGTACCAGCCCAACCACAACATTGTTGTTTCTGAATAAGAGTAAGAATGCTAATTTGATGTACTTTTGCAATTAGCTCCTTTCACGGTAATTTCCTGTCATGTTGGATACCTTATCTTGTCACGATAACAACATTGTCTTTATCAGTTTATGCGCAGAAAATTAGAATTATTGCATTGAAAATTCCCCATTTGGTTTGAACAGATATGGAGTGCGCCCGTTGTCAACTTTCAAGAAGATGGGGGTGCCAGGACCGAGGCCGTGGCCTGTGATTGGAAATGTGCTGGATGTTCGACATGTACGTTACGTTATTCACTTATTGTGCACATATTCGTATGCACTTATAGTCCTGTACGTAGTATATGTGTAATATTAGAATTGTGCCAACAGATACTGTGGTATTTTGTTAATCTTCCTTTCGATAGGTACTGTATAAGGTCCTTAACTGATCATCAAGAGACTTTTGCAAATTGCTCAACAGTTTTACTCTCCCCCTACAACATCAGGGCGTCTATAACCCAGACTTCCAAGTAGAGAGGGAACAAAAGTATGGAAAGGTGTATGGGTGAGTACATGTTTTCATATGCACATACAACAAATCCTGTTAAGTCAATACCTCACAGGTCACTTTCAAACAACATTTTTAAACTCTAATAGCTTTAAAGAAGAGTAGGGGTGACTCGGTGTGCTTGGCCAAAAATGTGTGTCATGGCAAGGCCGCCGTGCAGTTGCACAAACAGCCCAGGATTATACCCGAGGTCCCTTCATGTTGGTAACATTTCATTTTTTTCAGCTTTTAGAAACTGTTGAAAGTGGCTGTAGGGAACGTTCAATGTAGTGAAAGCATCTGAATTTTCCCCCACTTTGAATGGCCTCACAATCGCACATGCATGATATGATAACCATATTGCTTGTGTATTCTTATGACATAGTTTAAGCCAGGCAACCAGGCTGTTTTCTACTTTATGTCTCATTTGACTCGTTTTACTAACAGGCTTTACCGTGGGGCAGCCACGCCCTTGCTAGTGATCTCTGACAGAGAGATGCTTCGAGAAGTCTTCGTCAAGCAGTTTCACAATTTCTCTCAAAGAACTGTAAGTAGGAGGAGTTGATTGACAACTGTAGACTGTTGCAACACATACATGTACTTTGAATATTGTTACCTTTCCCAAGAACTTGAAGAAGGAATATTATGATATGTTTTTTGTACCGTTTGCATGTATGGATTCCCATCCATTCATTAAGGATTGAGATTTTTCCAATACGTATACTCTGTTTTTCAGGGAGAAACACAATTCTTAAAGACCAGACCGTTGGATCGCATGCTGACCGTAGTCAATGGTGAAGACTGGAAGAATATGAGGAGCACTCTTAGCCCGGCTTTCAGTGGTGGAAAGCTTAAGCAGGTTATGCCTATGGTCTATAAAAAATCATGTGAAAATACTTAGATTTACTAACGTAAAATCATAACACAGTATAATACAAAAGCAATTGAGAAGCCAGTTGTTGATGTGTAGTACATATAATTTTTTTTTACATCTGATCATGAATGCAATGAAGTCAAGTGAAGACATGTATATAACACATGTATGTAAGATGGTTCACAATTGAACATTTATGGAAACCATGTGTTAATCCTTGTGTGACAGCGTGATACAAATTCTTAATTCTGTTCATTGTCAGGGAGAACACATTTCAATTAGCCTGAGTACCAGCCTTTTTAGCTCTCGTCTGCTGACTTTGCTCCCTGTGATCGTTATCCGCTACCAGCCGTGGGGAGCAGACGAAAGCTAAAAAGGCTGGTACTCAGGCTACGGGAGTGTCCCTGTGGTGTAGTGGTCTGCGCTTCTGGTACTTGCCACATCTGGTTCAAATTACTTGGATCAGAAGGCCCGGGTTCAAGCCTCGGGTTAGGACACTTCTGGACAAGAGGCGCATTGAGTCATACCAAAGACTCTATAAAAATGGTACATACTTCTGAAACAGTATGGAAGTTAAACACACTCCACTGCCAGTGGACTAGCCCCCTGCTGCAGTGATTGCACCACAGTGTGGCCCAGGGCTACGAAACGGGGATGGGCACCGCCCTATACATCAATTATGGTGTGGGAGGATTTCAACTAACTCAGGCTACAATTTAATCAGGCTCCCCATCACTGTCATGTTTGTGTTTCAGATGTCTGGACAGCTGAACCGGTGTGCTGATCAGCTTGTGAGCAATCTCGGTGAACGCACAAGTCAAGGCCAGTCATTTGATGCTAAAGAGTATGTAGAAACAATGATAAATATGAACAATGTATGATTATGCAACAGTCTGATGCATATCTATGATGATTGAAAAGATTTATTCAATATGATGTACCAAGATAACTGGTCAGTTTATTCTATTTAAAAGCCTTAGGATTATTTAATTTGATGGTGGTGGCATAAAGGACAAGCAGTTCTGGAGAAAGTAGTTTGCTTGCTACACCTCGCAACGAGGAGGAACAATTATGATGATGATGGTATTATTATGAAAATCAATAGGACAAAAAGTAACATTTTCATTAACTTTTTTGGTATTTATTTTCTGGTTAAAAGGCTGACTGGTGCCTTCACTATGGATGCCATCGCCAGTGTAGCATTTGGAACAGAGATCGACTCCCAACGCAACCCCAATGATCCATTCGTTGTTCATGCCAAGAAAGGCTTTGACGGACCATTCAAAAATCCTTTGTTCTGGATATTCTGTACGTACATATGTATATCAAGGGTTTACTTTTAATTCTATTTCGTCTTCTTGCCTAATTTCACTCATATTAGAAATTTCAAATATGAGTAAAGTACAACTTTAAAGTTAGGTTTGAAAGTGTGATGAGTCTTGAGAATGTAACTATTCTTTGCGTATAATCCATATACATTCATATATTGCTTACTTACTTTAAGCCCCTGTCACACTTGTGCGTACATACATTAGTCTGCATGAGTTACATGTTTTTGGTCTAGGTTAAGTTTGTAGCCAAATAAGCAATTTCATAGTTTGGATCACTAGGCTGCACAACAAGGGTCAAAGTAGAAAACAACTTTTTCTTTGCAAGCCTTCCTTAAACCATGAAAATGTTAATGCGCAACTTATGCGCACTTAAATATACGCACAAGTGTGACAGGGCCCTTGGTGATTATGATATTAGAGAATTCTATATTATGCCTGACACCAATGTTGAATAGATGATTTTGACAACATTTCAGTGTTTTTCCCATGGATCATGAAGCCACTTTTGGAAGGGATAGGATATAATTTCTTCCCACGAAGCACAACAAACTTCTTCTACAAGGTTCTGGACCAGCTGATTGAACTACGGCAAACAACAGTGTCTGTGAGTGCTTTTTATTCACAACTTTTCTTATTCCATAGAACAATTACCAATTGGTAACTGGTATGGACATTTGATACATCTTCATTTCACGATTTCATCCTGCCAAATGTTCAGCCGGTACTTTGGTCTTTTTCATAGATATTCTGACCCACTCATTTCTGACACATAAGAAAAACCTGATTTATTACTTAGTATGTTTGTTAGCTTTGATAGCACAAACTCTATCAATGTCACCTATCAACACATTTTACGCTCCTTTTTATACTGCACTAATTTTCTACATTTTTTCCTTTCCAAGGAACGGTTGGATTTCATGCAGCTAATGTTGAATGCCCATAAAGAGCCAGAAGAGGAGGAAAGGGGCAACAGTAGAGATGTGAAAGTCCCAGGACAAAAGCAAGGTGATATGAGACAAATCAATGATTCACTTATATTACTCATTCAGTCATAAGTCATACATGATTCTCACCGTTACATTCAGGGAGCTAATTTGTATCAGTGCCAAGTGTTTAAAAAATCTCCTTCAAGGATACCAAAAAGTTACGCATCCAATGGTCTTGACACAAAAGAGAAACAATTACTGTATAACATCCTATCCTCAGAACTGCAAGCATTTCCTGCAATAAAGATGCAAGCTAGATGACTTATAGCAATGGACTCTTGCCCTGCTGGTCCAATATTTCAGCCAGTGTCATCTATTTGCCATGTATACTATATACGTACTGGACTAACATTTGTTGATTCTGTGCTAAATTAAATTCTTTAGACATTGGTCTATTGATGTCATTTCTGATTATCGATGCTACCGTATTAACTTAAGGTTATGATTGCAATGCTCTTTACTTTTATTTTCTGATGATATGGTTCCTCCAGCCTTGACTAAAGACGATGTGGTCTCCAACGGTATTGTTTTCTTCCTTGCTGGGTATGACACCACTGCCACCACCATGGCATTCACCTTGTACAATCTGGCGGCCAATCAGCAAGCACAGGACAAGGTCATCCAGGAACTTGATGATGTCATGGGGGAAAAGGTATTACAACGAGGCAATAAAGCAGTAACAATAAGCCATTCAAAGTGACTTGTGCTCCATTTACAATCTTACCAACGTGATTTAAGGTAGAGCAGTCATCAACAGCCTGTGGTGCAAGATCTCTTGCTGCCAGGGGCTAATTGGTCCCCCCCCTCCTCAAGTCAAGTCAAATCCTTTATTTTCCTTCGAATGCTCCTTTGGCCACACAGGTCGCTTTTCAACACGGTCAAAGTATAAGGGCCGGTTGGTTGGGTGGCCTGCTAGGAGCACGGTTTAGTCAGGCTTAGTCGTCTGCAATGGAGGTGAAACATATTGCTCTTTCTAGTGGTTAGAAGTGAGTGTAATGTGGCTTTGCTATGGCTTGCTTTTTCATTGAAGCACACTGGGTTGCCCTCATACTCTTTGTGATAAGATTGGATTCACAGAATTTTTATCCTATTTAGGCATGTAAAGCTTTGTATCATTTGTACCATACCATAGGTCTTGTAAGGATGGTAGTTGCTTTACATTATGGTTGTGGTTTCTGATAATACATGTATCCATGTTTTTTCATGTATCCGTGACCTTTAGGACCAGGTAGACCACGAAGCTCTCCAGCGGATGACCTACCTGGAGATGTGCATCATGGAGACCCTCCGGCTGTATCCTCCTGCTGCGCTGATGTGAGTGTTGGCACATCATGTCAGGACTTCCCTGTTTCTTCAAGTTTCTAAATATGTAGGAACTTCTGAACTGCCATAGCCTGTTTTTACACAATCTCTCGCTGGCTGGGGTTCATGAGGAGGTAGTAACTATAGGGCCGGTCTCTAGGAGCACGATTAAGTCAGGCTATGAAATTGACCGGTACTAAAGTATATGCTTGTATTTATTGTTCTTTTTCATGAAGCATGACCCGTATATGCACAAAAGATACAACAATCCAGTGGCTGAAGATTCCGAAGGGAATGACTGTCCTGATCCCAGTTCTCGCCATTCATTATGACCCCGAAAGGTGGCCTGAACCAAAGAAGTTCATTCCTGAAAGGTACCGTGGTTCTTATCTTTTGCGATTGATCAATGATGCTTTTGCTCTTCTTGCAATGTGAAAATACCAAAAATTCTAATGTAATATTACAAACTCAGATTGAAAAAATAAGATGGTCTTCTCTGCTTGTTATATTACACTTGCAATGATTGCAGCAGTTGTATGATATTCACATATGTATAGACATATATATCTAGCAAAGTTACATTGCCCTATGATCTGTATGAAATGTTTTTAAAGCGAACTACAATGGATCGACTAGTAAATAAATAAATGAAAGTATATTCTCCAAAGTAAGGTGCTGAAATTGTAAAAATTCAGAAAATATTGACACTATCCTTACTTCAGGTTCACCGCAGAGGAGCGAGAGAAACGTGACCAGTACGACTGGCTGCCGTTCGGCGCGGGGCCACGGAACTGTATCGGGATGCGCCTGGCCATAATGGAGGCTAAGATCGGGCTGGCCAAGGTTTTCATGAAGTACCACATCAGGACTGGGCCTGATACTGATGTAAGTATATATGTTGATCATGATCATGTTGATCATTCATTTTGATATTGAATGGTCCTTGGCTGTTGATATTTTTGTTCATTGGGCCATCATTCCAGTCTGTGCAATGGGTGACGTGGCTGAATTTTGTGTCATGATAGATTTTACATTGTTGATAAAAAATTGATTTTGCTGAATGTGATTGACCAAATTACCTGTGCCATAATCCATGCCAGATTTCGCGCCATAATCTGTGCTGTAATCCATATAATGCATGCTAGATTCCGGATTATTGAAAATCGCACTCAACTCTTCATTTTTGTGTTTTTCTGTGTTTCTATTTGACCAGACGACGCTGAAGCTGAAGAAGTTTGAGCCCTTCCCCCAGGCTGTGAATGGTATCAAGCTCAGGGCAGAGTTGAGAGCTGCAGAGAACAACTAGACTGGGTTGAAATGCACCTACCACATTGCCGCTAAGAAACCTTTATCTGTTTGCCTCATTTGTGTGATGATAGATTGATGAATCATCAGCTACAAGGTGGTCCTGCTTGTGTGTAAGCTTGTAAATGATGATATAATGCATCTTCATTTACAATCTATTATAGCCTCTCTTTGTAATTCTGTTACAGAATATCAAGTCTGTACAACATGTATTATATTGGAATGATGTTTGGGTGTGACTTTGTAATCATAGTGAGTTATGTATGAATACTCTTAAGCTTAAGATGTTCAATAACATCAGAAGGGTGTATATTTCGTAGAACTGTCTGTGTTTGTTGAAGTGAATCGAGAAATATTGTACTTTGGTGACTTTTTGGTGTCAGTAATGTCACAAGTACGTTAAGCTTAGTTAAGTGAAGGATGCATACAGGCATGTACCAAAATTATTGTCCAGTGTACAATTGTAATGTACTGTCAACATACACCAGCCTGATATATGTACCACATAGATTATCTCTAAATATGACACCTTTTCATTAAAGGTCTATTTTGTGTTATCATGATAACATTCCATTATGAAATATAACGTTCGTAACATACCGTATTGAATACCATAATTGTTTATCATCACTGTTATAAACCATTTTCTCTCTCTCTTTCTCTTATGACAATAAAACAGAATCTAACTTCCATTTAGGAGGGCCTGCATGGGGGGGTCCCGACAACGCTCTACGCTAAATTCGGAGGGCCGGCTGCGTAATACACTAAATTCAGAAAGCTTCCCTACGCTCTACGCTAAATTCAGAAAAGCCTCCCTACGCTCTACGCTAAATTATGGAGTCACTTACGGTCGGCAACACTCTACGTAAAATTAAAACGGCCAATTACGCTCTACGTAAAAGGGGCATGCAGGCCCTCATTTAGAGACTCTTGAAGTGACGGAAATGAACAAAACGAACAGACACGGACCATGAACCAGCTTTCCCCCTACTATCTGTTGTATGTTGTATACAATCATGTAAATTGTATATTGTTGAACCATAAGTATGTAATCTAGATGTATGTTGATAGAGTTATTAGGACTCAAATGACTGTGTATCTCTGTTATATTGTATCTGACCCCTACTACTTCCCTCATGACCTCAATGAAAAGCAGCCTGCATGCCGATTTGAGCTTATCATGAATAAACAAAGGTTCAAACAAACAAACAAACAAAGTTAGGATGTTTAATAGGCCATTAGTTATCATTCTTACATAGGACTCTGTAAGTGATGATATCTACTCGCAAAGTCAACTGAGTAACACTTCATAAACCCTCAAATCGTCAATTATTATACACCTTTCTCACGCAGTGGACATGATAGAATGAAAACGAGTTTTAGAATGTTATAACTAGTGTAATGCACAGAAAAGATGCAACAATTTAGAGCCACGTTGACCGATCCCATAGTCCCGCCCTCCTGTCAAAACGTATAAATGCAAAATAAAAACATATAAATGCAGCTATTTGACAGACATGCAGCCACTTCCACATTGGTTGATTCTCTAATTACCATGTAATCATTACTGGAACTGCTAATTGTGGTGGACAGTTAGGATTGTTCTAATAATGTTCGCCACTATGACCTCGTTTTTATTCTATCATGTCCGCTGCTTGAGAAAGGTGTATTGAGGTCAGTCTAACCTGGTCACGCATGCGCCTGCACCTGGCAGTTGTAACCTTACCTCTAGTCACAAGCCACATTAAAAACAGTTGTGTCCATTTTACACCCTGTCATGAGCAACCACCTGGGTCAGCAACCAGTCACTTGAGTGGTTGCTTATCCAGGTTTAACTAAGTAGTAAATGCTACTACCACTGTCAACTGTCATGGATGTTTACCAGCCTACTATTAGGAGCCGAATACAAGTACCATGCAAATTCTAATGCACACCATCAGACAAAAAAAGAGAAAACGTCATGACATAGGGGAATCCCCATCTGATACATTTTAATTGGTAACTTTCATCACACAGGTGTGTTTGTCTGCTAAGGCAGAGCGCAAGGACCACATCACATGGCATAGGGGTTTTAGTGGATCTAAAGAATTTTTTGTATCTGTCTTTTAAACCATTAAATATTATTGCCTTTATTTTAGATTTAAAACATTTTTAAAATATCATTTTCATATATGGAAATGTATGAAAACAAAATATGTGCTTTTAGCTATGTTATTCATAAAGTTGGTACCCCCTATGATTACAATACACTTTCAGCATGGTATGACCTGATGATGTCACCCAGAGTTTTTGATCACGCCCTTCAATCGACCAATCAGCTTGCAGGATCTGGGTTCGATGCAAAGGTAAATTTTGGGGATTTTTCTGGTCTCATTTCCTCCTCAGCAATCCTCCCTTGTACCGAGAAGGAAATCTCGGACAAGCCAACAGTTTCTAAAAAGTCTTAGTTTAACGTTTTTAGTAGAAGATCTGACAGATAATGTTATCCTGGGACGTCGTCGCAGACGACAGCGGGGTCGACTCACCCGGGTCGTCCCTCGGGTCGCCCACTCGCCACAGAAGCGCCATGAGCCGCGAAGACTCAGCGCCCAGCTCGCCTGGCTCCCCCGGATCCTGTGGACCAAGTTCTCCGCCAGGTTTGTTCAGAATTTGTCCCTTATCTAGTCCCTAACATGCAGAAGTAGCGTTAGTTAAGATTTTGGTGAAGAAACCTGAAGACGAGTCAAGAAAATGCCATGTCCTCGTGCTGTAGAGTGGCCCCGGCCCCGTGGTGCGCAGGAGGAGACACACCTTTCTTCCCCTTCCGTTTTCATAATCACGACCGCTACATCACCAAGCTGAAGCTAGCCCTCGATTCGGCCTTCGATTCACAGCCTTCGTTTCAGCCCTCGATTGGATTTTGCCGCCGATTCAGCCTTCGATAAGAGGGAATAGACAGAACATAGCAACCTATTCAGTTACCGATTCGAAAAACCTAGAATCTATGCCAGCTCTCTTACAACGAACACAAAAGGCAACACAAGGCTCAACTAGTACCAAATCACTCAACAAGGAGATATTTACTTGCAAATAATGTCGGAAAGGACATAATATCACGAAATCGGCATAAAATAATAGTGACAACTGACAAGGGACACTGGCCCTCGATTCGGCCGTCGATGGGATTTTATCTAGATGTGGCCCATGAACTTGAAATAGTATTTAGGATACTTTGAGATCTAGAGTACTTTATGCGAGTATCTAATTCAACTGGCCGGATCTTATGAACGAGCCACAGGGGGTCTCATCAAGCCCCGGTGAAGCTAGCCCTCGATTCGGGCATCGACTTGCCTGGGAAAGAAAGGCTTGCTGGACGGCTTGTAGCGATTTCTGCTGTTTATCTAGATGTTGCCCATGAATTTGAAATAGTAACTAGGATACATTAGGATCTAGAGTACTTTATGCAAGTATCAAATTCAACTGGCCGGATTTGATGAACGAGCCACAGGGGGTCTCATCAAGCCCCGGTGAAGCTAGCCCTCGTTTCGGGCATCGACTTGCCTGGGAAAGAAAGGCTTGCTGGACGGCTTGTAGCGATTTCTGCTGTTTTTCTAGATGTGGCCCATGAATTTGAAATAGTAACTAGGATACATAAGGATCTAGAGTACTTTATGCAAGTATCAAATTCAACTGGCCGGATCTTATGAACGAGCCACAGGGGGTCTCATCAAGCACCGGTGAAGCTAGCCCTCGATTCGGGCATCGATTGCCTGGGAAAGAAAGGCTTGCTGGACGGCTTGTAGAGCTTTCTGCTGTTTATCTAAATGTGGCCCATGAATTTGAAATAGTAACTAGGATACATTAGGATCAAGAGTACTTTATGCAAGTATCAAATTCAACGGGCCGGATTTGATGAACGAGCCCGAATCGAGGGCTAGCTTCACCGGGGCTTGATGAGACCCCCTGTGGCTCGTTCATCAAATCCGGCCAGTTGAATTTGATACTTGCATAAAGTACTCTAGATCCTAATGTATCCTAGTTACTATTTCAAATTCATGGGCCACATCTAGATAAACAGCAGAAATCGCTACACGCCGTCCAGCAAGCCTTTCTTTCCAAGGCAAGTCGATGCCTGAATCGAGGGCTAGCTTCACCGGGGCTTGATGAGACCCCCTGTGGCTCGTTCATAAGATCCGGCCAGTTGAATTAGATACTCGCATAAAGTACTCTAGATCTCAAAGTATCCTAAATACTATTTCAAGTTCATGGGCCACATCTAGATAAAATCCCATCGACGGCCGAATCGAGGGCCAGTGTCCCTTGTCAGTTGTCACTATTATTTTATGCCGATTTCGTGATATTATGTCCTTTCCGACATTATTTGCAAGTAAATATCTCCTTGTTGAGTGATTTGGTACTAGTTGAGCCTTGTGTTGCCTTTTGTGTTCGTTGTACATTTGTAAGAGAGCTGGCATAGATTCTAGGTTTTTCGAATCGGTAACTGAATAGGTTGCTATGTTCTGTCTATTCCCTCTTATCGAGGGCTGAATCGGCGGCAAAATCCAATCGAGGGCTGAAACGAAGGCTGTGAATCGAAGGCCGAATCGAGGGCTAGCTTCAGCTTGGTGCTACATCACTTATCTGAACCATGAACTTTTTTAACCAACAATCGCGGTTTAAAACGTTCCATCCACTCACTTCTCATCAGTTCAGTTTGATTTTGTCTTATCAAAGATATCCATGTGTGAAAATACTCCTGAAAGGACAGGTACTATTTATGTGACCTGGAGTGATGGACAGTCCACTCTACACCTGATTGCCAGTCTTTGTAAAAAAAATTATATTGTAAATTTTCCCATTATTTCGATGACTTTGTAACAGTTGTCGATTGAGATGTTTTGATTCCATCTGTTCCCGAAATTTGCTGGAGAATTGCTTTTTTTTTAAAGCAGAAGCAGAAGTTTTGGTCACATGTCAAGTTACCTTCAGGCAGGTGTGTGACGTCACACCTGTCCATTGGTGGGAACACTTAAGAGGTGTTTCAATCTCACAAATCGTGCTGGACTTTTTCATAGTTTTGGGGTAGGCTAGTTTGCTGTGAGTGTGTGGCATACTTAGTAACAGTTTGGCCCAGAATCAAGAGGTTCTTGGTTCATTCCCCTGACATGCCCAAATGTTGTGCTCTTGAGGAAGGCACTTAACACGAATTTCCTAAAGTGAAATGAGATGAAAATTAGTTACCCAGCTTCGGTTTTGGACGTCCCTCGAATAGGTTGTTAAATAAACACAAAGTGACAAGGCTTCAAATTCAGTACTATCATGGTGGCATCTTTCAAATTTCAATGGCAAAACAGCCACGTTATGACATAAAATGTTTTTTTTTCAATGTAACTACACTGTAAAATGATGTATATAACATAACATGTTCCCATAACAAGACTAAAATGACGTATATACATGTTCCCATAGTCTGTATAACGCAAACTCCAGCTGTCCGGGGGTTTCTCTCCCCTCCCCGCGAGGTTGCGAGGTGGTTACAGGGCCGCGAGCGGTCACAAGAGGCTTGATTGAATTCAGGCTACATGTTCCCATAACAAGGCTCCAATTGTAAAGCAAAATCAAATAGTTCAGCCATACTTGAACCTTTCTGAAGATCAACTGCTACAGAGCAGTGGCACTGTGCAAAAATATAATGAAACGTTAAGCAAATAACAACTGTCTGATGTCTGCTTTTTGTTACAAATCATCCATTTTGGAACCGGTTTGTCCACATGTCAATTAACAGGTCAATCACCTGTCCTACCTGCATCTGTTCATGTTAATTGCATTAACCTGCATATGAAAATTTGGGCATATGGTATTACCTTTCAGAAGTTGGATGATTTGATTTAACTTTCATATAAATTACTTAAGATATTCAGATATTTATTTATTTGTACAGATGTTTACTTTATCTTTGAGGACAAGTACAACTAGTGAAGGCTAAAAATAACTGAGGAGGTCAGACCAGTCAGATACAATTCACGTCATTAGGATGCCACTGTAACATGCCATGGCACATACTAGTAGGTTCATGCATGATCAGATCAGTGTAAAACAACAATCCTTCGTTGTTACCTTTATCTCATACATATTCAACAGATGTGACGTAATTTCAGAGATATTATGGATATCTACAACATTCCATGTATTTGTCTTTGATTTTTGAAGAAAGTTAGGAACTAGCAGAGTAGGAAAAAATGGTTTCATTAAAAATTAATGATCTTTGACCTTGAAAATTCAGTGTTGAAATCGTTCAAATGTTAGCCATAACATCAAAGTCTGTGAAACTCTTGTTGAACTAACATTACAATAGACAACTTAAGCTAATATCAGGCCTAGGCCATTGCATCAGACTGTAGAAATGCTTCGTCTCAACTTTCAGGTGAGACTTTGTACTTTTGCCTCATTTGCATATGAAAAGAAAGGGGAACAACATGCTGAAACCAAATAGAGATGACCTCGGGTCACATGCCTTTCTGTTTTCGCCGTTTGGCTCGGTCACGACACATAGACACAAAGTAAATAGACGCATTGGTATACGGAGCCACTCCTTTACAATGAACCACGGGTAGGTTACCATAGCCACACATACGTAAGTAGGTCACGTGCAAGGTTGAACAACAGGATTCAGTTCCTCAACTTAAGAACAAATGACGTAAGAAAAGTGCGTCTTTTTCCTGGTAGTTACCATGTCGTCAGAACCTGGTGGTTACCATGTCGTCAGAACCTAAATTTAACTATATCTTGCACAGATCTAATACCACTGTGTTATGAGGCACAATTTCACCGTTTGCATTGTGGAACAAAGTCAGGATGTAAGTGTGACTGCAGCATAAGCAGATCTCGATATTTGCAATAGTATTTCTTCACCTACGAGATCATGAACTATCCTTTCTTGATGGGGAAAAACACAGGCTTTTACATTATGTGTAACAGGCTGGGCATTTGCATGACTTGCAGTAAACAGGCTGGAAAACAACCTGTAGGATACTGACTAGCTTGCATGGGACATAGTCAAATGCTGTTTCACGTGTCGTTATCATATTAGTGTGTAATGAGAATCACAATTCTTTCCTCTAGATATGAAGATCCCTACTGAACGTCAGGTGATCCTAAACAGCAGGGGCAAGGCAAGGAACACTGTGAAAAAAATGATAGAAAATGGAAACCACCCGTACCTGAACCAAGGAAGTCCACAAAACGGCAAGCAAGGGAGCCCAAGAAGTTATTCCAGTCAGGGAAGCCCACCAAACTTCGTCTACTTGGGATCTTCACAGGGTCCTGTGGTAGTCAACACCTACAGTTTGGCCCATCAGATGCCTCCAATGAACACCACCTCCAGTGCTTGGCCTGAGATAAGTGGGCCATTACCAAGTGGCACTGAGTCATCGACCTGGCCACAAGCACCCATGTCTAACAAGGTGATGCTTCCATCTCCATCATTCGGCTCTTCGTGTGTGAGCAGTAACACTGCAGGACATGGTACCCACCAGTCCCCACAAGTTGCTGTGGTCAATCCCATGGAGCCTTCCACTGTGAATGACAGTGGGGCAGTAGATATGATCCTGGCCATGATGAGTGACAATTACCCAGCACCAAACTCTGATTCAGCCAAACCAGAAGACGTGAAGCCGGATATTGTCAACAGTGCCTGGCCGCAGATGGAAGCCAAGGCTCAAGGCAACAGTGTCTTTGACAACGTCGAAAGATTCGACAGTGTAGATTCAGGCTATACTTCTATCCGAAGTGGTGGCGAAGGGGGAAATAGCACTGAGGCAGTAAACATCCAGATGCTGTTTGACACAGACATCCCATACAACCAGCAGGGAACAAGCACAGCCAACTGGAGCCCTCCCCAGAGTCTGACAACAGCTCAACCCAGCGTTACCCAACCCAGCGGCACGGTCTCCCCTCCGAAGACGTTCAGTTCCAAGAACGGCATGTCCATTGGCACCATGCAGGAAGTTACACAAGCAAACACCCAGCAGACCTCAACCACAACGCTCCCTTCGTACAGCTTACCACCGTACGTCCCTCAGCTAGAACCAGTGCCTACCTACTACGGGATGTCAGATCTAGACTTGCGTGCTCCAAAAGGCCCCCCGACCACAACGTACGTTCCACCAGGACAGAGGCAACAGCAACGGATGCACATCAGGCCATCACAGTTGGGTGTCACAAGCCCAATGCCGCCACCTTGCAACATCCAAAATCAGTCTTTTACTAACATGCAGCCCTACAGTAACAGTCCTTTCAGTCAGCCACGTCCAACAAGCCACAGGTCCTCAGAGCGAAGCCTGCCATTGGCTCGGCAGATCTCTCAAGAAATTAACAAGGACGAGTTGTTACATCAGGACGACGATGGAGACACGTAAGTTCCAGCCGCTTCTTTGTTAAACGTTCTACAAAATTGTATATAAAAAAGTAATTTCTTTTTTGATGGACTATGAAGCCCAAAGCAGCAGTTTGCACATGGTCAATATACTAGTACATGTACTGTCTTCACACTATGCATAATGACTAATGACTAATAATTGATTTTTTACTGAAGGACTCATGTCTGAACTAGCTAAACAGCCACACATAGCATGTTTTGTAAGTAAGTCATAGTTACTAATGACCATTAAGAAGGAAAGGCTAAAATTGCAGGCTCAAAATTGACGTAGACACCAGCCAAACAGATGATAAGACGACTACTGTATGTAGTACTTAAGGGTTAATGACCCGCCCCGAGGTGTATATGGTGTCATAACGCCTGGTCATGTGCTATAACCACCGAATAAAACCACCGAGTGAGCGAAGCGAACGAGGTGGTTTTATGAGGTGGTTATAGCACATGACCAGGCGTTATGATACCATATACACCGAGGAACAGGCGGGTCATTAACGTTATTATCACATAGCCTATCCAAACTGACCCATATAAGAGAGACAAATTTCTGTATAATACATAGATTCTTTATTTAATGCTATACATGTAAAATCAATCCATTGTACATATGATCTTCATATAATCCAATGTAAACAAGCGGTGACTTGTCTTCGAGCCCACACGGTTATAAATTGACAGGTTGTTAGACGCCTATGTGTGGTAAGAATCGTACATGTTTACCTCCCCTTTGCCGCAAGTTGTAGTTTCCCCGGATAATTATTACTCAAGCCGGAAAAAAAAAATCCCACAGAAGCGTACACATATCGAGCCGAGATCATTGTTGGTACAAACCTGTAAGAATTTGGGCGATTTTGACCGTAATTCTTTCGATGCCAACACATCGGTTTCGGGAAGTTACGTGTTCGTGACTTGGGTCATGGGGAGGGGGGCGTTTGTTTCGAACAAGACGACATCACTTTGCCAGTAATATTTTTAATTTTCGTCAGGTAAAACCCGTCAGAAACGTGAACATACCGGTCTGGGGTCCTCTTGGGTAGAAACGTAGGAGGTTTCATGGGCGATTTCTTTGTCTGCCATGATTTGCTACTTCGGGAAATACAATGTGATGAGTGGGGAGGGGACTCTGTGTGCCCGCTGCTTCTTGTTGGTCACACTCGTCAGCTTCCTTGCCCTTCAACTGCTGAAGTATGTTCCTGGGCGTCTTCCCCAACTTCCCATGACCCGAAAACTGACTCTAAGTCGGCGTCTGACAGTTCCTCGACGAAAAACTGTGGTACTCTTATGGCGGACGTTCGAACGCGTTCTGCGAACGATCGCCTGATCTGGGCCGGTTCCACTTTGACGGCGGGGGTGTGAAAAATATTGTTTCTAGTCCTTCCGTTTGAATTTTACTTGAATTGAATTTTTTTCCTTTTTTCATGAATTCTTCATGTATTCTTAGGACATTTGGGGGAATTTTAAGACAATAAAGATATTTTAAACAAGGTTAAGAAAAAGATTCATCAAAAAGATACCCCCATCTACAAAATGCAACGGTTTTGTTATGGCATGACGTCAATAAGTGGTGTGTTATGGCGTGATAACAGACCACTTATTGTGGGCAATGGAGGCTTCTGATTGGTCGACACCATCTGGCCATGTGATAATACTGGTTACCATGTTGGTAATGTTGCGTTTGTATGTATTCTTGATGCCACAGGTACCTGACAATTGTGGTGATGCAGGGAAACTGTGATGTGGTCCAGGCTGTGGCAGAGCAGATGGTCAAACTTGACCTCAGTCTTGACGTCCCAGAGAAATCTGGCAAGGTTGGTATTACTGTTCCAATTCCTGCACTCATGTTACATGACATGAACATCTCATTACCTCTGTTGTACAGAAATCTCTAGGTTTGTATTTTGTTCTGGAAGTTTTACACATACCACAAAGGATATGCAAAATTGTGTAGTACTACTAGTAGAAGGAAGAGGGTAGCTTGAGTTTCAATTTCTGAATTTCTTATGATTTATACTGGCCACAGTATTGATGTTAGAAAAATAAGAGTTGCCCAAATTTGCATCTGAAAATCTAGAACAAAGATATAAACATGTACATTGTATATAAACAGCCAAAAATTTGCTTTGCTTGTTTTCATGGAGAAGTCATTCTTGTTGTTTGGTTGTATACCAGACTGCCCTGATGCTGGCAGTAATGGAGGAGAGGTGGGATATGGTGTACTGCCTGGTTTGTCTGGGGGCAGACGTGAACAAACAGGACAAGGAGGGTCGTACCGCGCTCCACTTCATCGCTGAGAACGGGGCCATAGAAGTGCTGCACTATCTCAACACTGCATGCAAGGAACTACACAAGGACATCAACATGGACTGCAAGAACTACCAAGGTAAAGTTTTTTTCTGCAGTTAGAAAGAAAAGGCTTGACTTACTGCCTAGTTACGTTGATGAAGGTTAGTCATCCAGGTAATAAGATATGCCAAAAAACAGTTTCACAAGCAACAGGATATGATTTTGGAAATGGTCATTTCTAGTCTGCACCAAATGTTGTCTACATTCATACCGTTGCTTGACCAACTATTTTCACTGCTAAGTTTCCCTCAGTCAACATGAAGTGTGAAATGTAGGATACCCAGGGAAGGAACCACTCTTCTTTAATGTGTAATAAGAACTGGTTTTCTTATCTAAGGTTTCCTTATTTGGAGTTATTCTTGTATATTACTTTATTAGTTACTCAGATCATTTTTCAGTCTCTAATGTTTTGAATTTCTCTCCACAGGCCTAACAGCCCTGCACTGTGCACTGATGGAGAGTGGTCACTGCCAGGGCCAGCTGAAACAGCTGCCCAGGGCCCAGTCCATCACGAACGTCCCTGGTACTTTTATGGAGAGTCGAGAGAAGCAAGTCCTGAGGGCCAAACAGCAGAAACTGCAACAGGTGGTGAAGACCATGTTGGAAATGGGGGCCTCACCAAGCTGCCAGGTTAGTGTAATAGTAGTCAGGTCTGTTTTCTTTCTGTACTGTACAATGCTAGAATTGATTGTTCTACAAATGTTGACATCTAACTATCAATATGAAAGGCATAGCTCACATAACATTGGTTTCATGAACTTAATTTTGAATTGCACATGGTTATATGAAAGGCCTATACATGCTAATAAGTATGGCCTGAAATGTCAAATTCTTTGCAACTTCTTTCAAAGTTACAAAATTGCTGCCTATCTGTGTAGCATTTAAAAAACAGGGTATTATAGATATCATCTATAAGATAAACACATGTAGGTCTTTGATAAAGAATGAAGTAACAGAGATTCCCATTATTGTGTGACTCAGGATGGGAAAAGTGGCCGTACAGGACTGCACCACGCTGTGCAGAGCTGCAGTACGGAGCTGGTCGAGCTGCTGCTAGCAGACTACGAGTACGCCAAAAGTCGGCACAAGTTTGTCAACCAGACAACGTACAACGGGAACACAGCACTGCATGCTGCTGTAGGGCTGCAGGACGACAACAGGGTGAGTTCTCAATACTTTGGAAGGGAAAAAATGGAAAAAAGGAACCAGTATTTGCTTTCTGTTTACCAAAAATCATTAGTCTTGTGATTCTAAATCTTCTCTTAACATGTTACTGTAAAGGCCACATACTTAAGAAGGTTAACAGTTTGTGTCTTAGGTGTCTTGCTCAAGTGTGTGTTTTCTTCTACAGGCTGATATTGTGAGGCTGCTTACTAAAAATGGAGCAGACCAGAGCGTCAGGAACGATGAGAATGACAGGGCCATCGACTTGGCCAAGAAGGAGGATACTGCAGTAGGTTTCTTTTATCATTTATGTCAAGTCAAGTCAAAGCCTTTATTTTCCTTTGAAATGCTTGTTTGGCCCACACTTTACAATGTGACACAAAGGTGTATGACCTGCACTTGTGTAACAACAGATTGAGACAAACATGTTAATATGCTTTTTGCTTTACTTTGGTTGGGCCAAATGCAGTCTTCTGTCGGCAGGTTTTTATCACAATATCATAGTCATATATTATGTATTTGCTGTAATCTAGTGAACACAGGAAAAATTCAAAAGAAAAGGCTGTTCTGTATTAAAAGTTGATGACAACAGTCAAAAGTTTTTTTTTACAAAGTATAACAGAATGGTCAAACATTCCTTTTCAGATATTAGTAGAATGTGTTCATCATTAAATTTGCATGTACAGTAGAAGTAAGACTTTTGTTTCTGGTTATCTTTTTCATTGTTTGTAAGTAACTATTCTGTTGCATCCTTTTACAGGTCCGCAGCATCCTTGGGGGTGGTAGAAAGTTCCGCAAATGAACAACTCAATCGGGCATCTTGGGTGGTGTCTCAGGCAGCTAGCAGTAAACATCTTTGGGATAAGAGCATTCATCTGCCGTTGTATGAAGGTTGAGTGTGTGAAGCCAGCACCCTAGAAATGGGTGGAAGTGTACATGTAGACTTTGCAAGGTAGAATGCTTTTGCCAAGTGCATAATATATCTTGCACTTAGCAAAAGTATTCTTTGTTGAAAAGTGTATGAGACGTTTGACTAAGAAGACATTAACCTCTTAGTCAATAAGTGGATATTTTGTGTAATGTTGACATTACAACAGAATGTCACAACATTAATTCAAGAAATGTGCAGATATTGTGGGTAAGGAATATTCAGTACAATGAAACAATGAATCATTCGCAAAATCACAACAATGATCTGGTCCATTCAAGGAACAAGGAAACTTTTATTTTCATTGTTTTGTCCCACAACAAAGGGATTCAGGGACTTGCACTATCAATTATTCCAAACAATAATTATAATCTGGGAATATTTTGGCCATTTGTCGCCTCACACTGTGTTGGGTAACCCTATTTCACATTTCTAAAAGAAATCTTTTCCAAAGACATGAAATGTTGTTCCTTGCCTGCAATGAAGCGAAATGTTAAAGTTCATATTGAACATTTGTACATCAAAGTCATCCACATATCCATTGTGGATGGCTGTCCAGGTCTTTGCACTAATGTTACAGCCTTGATCTTTACCTGTGGCTTGTGCTTGGTGATCTTTGTGTAGCCCCTGCAGTCAAACTAACATTTATCTTTTTTTTCCAATCATTTTTGTCCTTTTGATTTATCGAAAATGCTATCAAAACACCAATATTGTCACAACAAATTTACATGAAAATCTTTCCTCAAACTTAAAACATCATTCAGCCACGTCAGTGTCCACTGACAAATGCCCTGACATTTTCAGCTGTGATGCATAGACCTGGACTTATTTGGCCCCTATGGTGGCCTCTAATGATCAGTAAATGCAACGAACTGTATAAGAAAAATTATCATCCCGATTCTGCCTTTGGAGTTTTGCCTGTTCTCAACTGTAAAGCAGAGCAGTAGCATCATTTTGATGTATGAAGTACGACAAAAGTGGTTTGGCTTTAAAAGTCCCTTTCTATGGTCCTTGACATCATGGAATGTGCTAATTCTTTCCATAGTGTGGCTAAACTTGCTGTAACAATGCTGTTTACGTATGCTGGAGTGGATTTGTCTAGATAATGTCGAGGACTGATCTGTGTTGGATGAGTAAAATGGTGCCTTTGTGACCAAGTTGTAGTTCATCTGGTATATTTTATCAGTGATGCAGACTATGAGAAAATGTATATCTTGCATTTAGGGGTGAACATATTAAGACAGATAAGGTAAGTTTTGGTAATGCAGTGCCTTTGTGTTTCAGAGAGGAAGTAAGGAAGTTACACTTCACTAAGCATATGAACACATGTTATATCTGTAAATAAAGAGTAAGAAAAAAACTTATGCGAAGAAAGCCAGGATAACAACTTATGCAGACTTCTTTAACACCAGATATATTGTAAACTTCACATGATGTATAATAACGCGATGTGTGTGTTTTATTGTGAGGTACCTTATTGTTTAGTTAGATTGATCATTAATCTGAAATATTCAGAGGTTATGAAGTAAAAGACACTGCGAGTTAAATTACTATGTACAATTTGTAAACAGGCAGGTAAATTTGTGTGATTTAGTTTTGTGCAAACTTTAATTTGTGGTGATTTTCTACAAAGTACAAAGTTTAGAAAAGTGAAGAGCAAAATTTTAAAAACGATATTGTGATACATAGTTGAAATAGACAGGCTGGTATCCTGAATATATAAAAATTCTACTTGATCAATCTTCCAAAAAGTAAAACAGGCTTGACTTATGGCAAATGTCATTTGAAATGTGCTATCTTGTAGCAGTGCCTCTTTTCCTTTGGACATTTTTAGATACATTCTGTGTGCTGTTTTAGAATACAACCTCTTATTTTTCATAGGGATTAAGAAATTTTGCAAGTGCTTAGCTATACTCACATCTGTAAATGTCTCTGAGAAGCTCTATGTAGCAAATATTTTAAGCCAGTAAGTGTTTGATTGAATCAGCATTACTCACACGGTCACACCTGTAAATGTCTCTGAGAAGTTCTATGTAGCAAATATTTCAAGCCAGTAAGTGTTTGATTTAATCAGCATTGTGTAAGGTGTGCTGCACTCCAGAGTCTGTTGTATTAATCAAGTTTTCATTCAAGAAATGCTAGTACAATTATTAGGTTTTAATCAGAGGTGTAACTAGTGATTTTTAAGTAAACACTTTTCTCTTTTTAATGTGTTAGTGCTAATTTGGTTGGTTTTTTGTGGTGTTTAAAATAAAAGTTTTCTGTGAGCATTCTTGATGTCTTCTCATTTACTTTAGTTCTATCTGATAAATTGACAGGTTCCTACCTTAAAATAGTTTCATACTTACCATAACTTCTCAGCGTAACTAGAAATACTCACTGCTGTAAGTTATGTAGAATTAGAAATCTGTTGCCCCAAGGAGGTTAACCTCCTTACCTTGGTTGCCCCAAGTACACTAAAAGTAAAGTACTTTTGTTGCTAAGGTATGCAAAGGACTAGCAACAAAAAATAAGATGTGAATTAAAAACCATAATTCTTACACCAATGTACCCTGTGTCTGTGTTTCACAATTGCAGCAGCATGAAAGAATTGCAAATTCGAAAATTCGCAAGGACATAGCAAGGATGAATCGGTAGCCAGGATAGCAAGTGATGGCTTTGTTAACATATCCCCAAACATGGCACCATTGCGTCAGTGATGATGTATGCATTATCAAGGAAAGCCTACACACTGCAGGTATATACAGGACAAGGAATGGACTTTGGTCAGCATCTTAGAAATACGACCTGCGGAGCTTTGCACCGGTTTCTATTAATCATTTATTCCAAAGCTGATGCGATCAGTGAGTTGTGGGCGTATTGGCCTGTACCCTAAAGTTATGGAACATTTAAGATCATTTAAGCAGAACTTATTGTTTCTTCAGCTAGTCTACTTCCAATGTCCACCCATCATTCAACAATGATGCAGAGAATTTTCTCCTCCTGAAATGTTTAACAGTTGAACTTGAAACTCCTCACTTTGTTTACTCGCAATGCAATCTGGGAAGTGGGCGGGGCTAAGAGGTCATCAGCTGACCCGATCTCACGATTTATAATTCTGCGGGTGGAGCCGCATTTCTGTGCCAGGCGCTGATTTGTACGTGTTGTAAAGTCGGAAAAGGCGGGCTGATAAGCGGTGTGAGGGGGACATCTCGGTCCAGGTAACCTCCAACTTAAGTCAAATGTCGTCAAGATGAAATAGTTCGGTATTCTGAGTGATTGGTTTAGACAAGGAGGTTTTATATATAAAACCTTGGTTTAGACTTGTTGCACATGTTTACTAGCTTCCGTCTGGGAAATTAGGGCGCACATGTGCAGCATGGTTCTCTGGTACCTTCTAGACTAGAGATCTCTAGAGTCTTATCTTTTTGCTGTGTCATTGTTACAGCTTACTGGCCGTATGTCAGAGAGCCTTATGGATTAATTTGACAAAGTCTGCGGATTTGCCACGGCCACCAAACACCATAAACTAAGTAGTTGTAAAGAGACCGGTTAATTATGAAAATTGAAGTACTGTACCACGCCTGTGTCACGAGATCTTAGAACCTAATCAGCCTCAGGGTATCCTGCTGCTACACTAGCTGTACGTTTAATACTTAGTTCTTAGGTAACCTGTAACCTCGGAATCTCCAAGCAGATGTTGGGAAATCCTTAATGTTTTCTGAGTGCTAAAACGATGTGTGACTGACAGAGAAACCTCATCATAGGAAATGTTGCATCTGCTTGGAGTTGGAGATAAATCGCCACGGTCGATCAAAGGTAATCCCCCATTAAGGTACTTAAGCTGTCCCGTGGGACTTGTGGTTTTCTCCACAGACCTCAAGAAGCCCATTCTAAACCCATTTGTCATCCTTGTAAACTGCATACCTCACTCATAAAGCACCCATCAATTGAGCCAGTCACAAAATGGATGAGTTTACATATGGGATCATGATATAATAATGGTAATGTCATCCAGCAGACTCAGAGGTATTTACTGGGTCCATAAACGAGGCATGTGTAAATGCTATAAACTATTTCTATATAATTAGGCGTATAGTTCTAGTTGAAACCCTCCAGCTTGCTAATCTCTCACAGTGGTTTTGTGATGTTGATAGACAGTCTACCGTTATTGTCTATTTTCAAAGACAGTTGTTCCTTTAGATGGCCAGCTAATGCAAGAAGAATGAATTGAAGTCACTTTGTAAAGTAGAATAAATTGAAATCACTTTGTACCACCAAAATGTCACCTAGGATCTAGCTGTAATTTTCCGCATCGGCTTTTTAGCGAATGCCCACAAACGCCCACTCTGGCGAAGTCCGCGCTGCACGAATCTAATTTCTTTTGCTTGGAATATGTTCAGGTTATGCTCCCATTAATTAATCCTGAGTTTCATGTCAATCCATCAATCCGAAGTTGAATAAAGCGAACTTGAAGATTCTTACCTGGCTTTTTAGCGAATGCCCAGCAAAAAAGGCTTTTTAGCGAATGCCCAATATATCAGCCAAAATATCGGCCATCGTGACACGGGCGCTAAATCTATCACCACAAACATGTTTAACAAGTTGTCCCCTGAATCTGTACCCAGTTTCCGTGCTGTACACGCCTGTAAAGTTACTTTATTTTACGAAATACACGGCGCGGCCCGTGGGGTAGAGGCCGCTGGTAACCTGTCCCAAATATGCAAATGAGCCGCCATATTGGATTTTACGTCCGGGGCCGTGGATTCCCACGCCGTGTATTTCGTAGAATAAAGTGACTTTTCAGGCGTGTAAAGCACGGAAACTGGGTACAGATTCAGGGGACAACTTGTTGAACATGTTTATGGTGTTAGATTTAAGGCCCGTGTCACGATGGCCAATATTTTGGCTGATATATTGGGCATTCGCTAAAAAGCCATTTTTTGCTGGGCATTCGCTAAAAAGCCAGGTAAGATTCTTCAAGTTCGCTTTATTTAACTTCGGATCGATGGATTGCCTTGAAACTCAGGATTAATTAATGGGAGCATAACCTGAACATATTCCGAGCAAAACAAATTAGATTCGTGCAGCGCGGACTTCGCCAGAGTGGGCGTTTGTGGGCATTCGCTGAAAAGCCTGTCCCTAAACACAAAGGAAAAGTGGGACTTTTAGTTGTAGTAGTTCTTGACAAGGACTCACAAAGTGCTGTTCAGTCAAAAATTTGCATACGTCTCACTTTCCACGTTTGACCACTAAGACACTAAGTAGCTGGCTATTAAATATTCAGCTCTTAGCTGATCGGGTGACCTTTAGAAAAAGATCAGAGGACAGAAAGAACTGGGCAGCTATTAGATACTATAAGTTTGGATACCAGGCTAGAAAATTGTGAAAAAATTCTGATTTAGAATGAATTCTGCCAACACAGATAAATTTCAGGCTGATTCAATCTATATTCTGTTAATATAATTAATTTTACAGTGTTTTATTTTTCACTCTTGCAGGAAGAATAAAACATGGCGGCAGCAAATGCAGTCAAGTCGTTTTTTGAGCTCTCAGCGAAGGCGCTGTCAGGAGAGACGGTGAACTTCAGTCGGTACCAGGGGAAGGTCGTTCTGGTGGAGAACGTGGCGTCGCTCTGAGGCACGACGGTGCGGGACTTCACCCAGTTGAACGAGCTGTCCGCCATGTTTGGGGACAAGCTCGCGATCCTGGGGTTTCCCTGCAACCAGTTCGGGCATCAGGTCAGTTTATAAACTACTGTAAATACAGTGAATACAGAAATGTTCGCGATGGGTTTAAGTTCATGGTTTTCACAGCAAACGTTTCACTGCGAACTTAGTACCACCGCAAACATTTTTATCCAATACTGTAGCAGCATGTGACTATAGCACTGCCACAAACTTCAAACCACCACGAACACTCCATTTTCGCCTTATAAAAACCACAGAAGCTTTTATGCATTTACAGTACCCAGTGTTTTCAGCATAGCACCCAACTGATGTCTTAGCACACTGAAGTAGCCATTTGGCACCCCATTCTCTATTAGTTACAGGGTTATGCAGCAGGGAGAGGGTTAAGTAAACTTTGATTTTATCCATTCCACATCTAATGAGTGAATTTTTACCCAACAAGCCTCAATCAGTGACAGTTAAGTCCTTTTGTTAGGTAATAAAGAACTTTGCTACACTCAAATGGTTTGTGGGCTTCACAAATCATCAGCTGCAATTCTCACTTAAAGATATATGCAGATGAGAACACACAAAGAGCAGCAATCCTCACTGAACAAAGTTGCTATTTTGTGGTCATATTCTGTTTTACAACCTGCAGTAAGTGTGACCATTTGTCATAAATGGTCTGACAAAGTGCGCCAATTAACTTTTAGCATTCTATGGTTGCTAGTTTGCCCCTGTTCCACACAGCTATGACATTGAATACCAGTCAGCTGAGCTCAGATAGCAAAATGTATTATTATGCCAAACTCCTTTTTAGTGTTTAATCAATTGTGTAGGTGGAAGGAGAGGGTTGGGCTCCATCTTCAAACACTGCACCCTAGACACAGTAACAAGCTAACAACCCACTGCCCCAATGGCCTCAAAAGGCTATGAGGACTATGATCTGTAATATGTAGGAACAAAATAAACATGTCGATTGTGAACTAGACTGTTAAATGGAACCCTTTTTTTCCCAGGAAAATGCCACCAATGAGGAAATCCTGAACTCCCTGAAGTATGTCCGACCTGGGAACGGTTACGAGCCCAAGTTCGACATGTTCTCCAAGGTCCAAGTCAACGGGTCCGACTCTCACCCCGTCTTCGCCTACCTGCGCGAGAAGCTGCCCATCCCTGTCGACTCCGAGAATGCGTTCCTTATCATGAATGATCCCAAGTGCGTCATCTGGAGTCCGGTCACGCGTACAGACGTCGCCTGGAACTTCGAGAAGTTCCTGATTGGTCCAGACGGGCAGCCAATCAAGCGATTCAGCCGCTACTACCCAACCATCGACATCAAGAAGGATATAGAAGGGCTGCTGAAGTAGGCTAGCCAATGGGACGGCTCCTACCTGATTTGCTTTGGAAGGCAGTTACATGTACCTTGTTTAGCAACATTGTATCTATGTGCATATTTAGAAATATTTCAGATCTTCTTACAACAACTGTCTAAAACACAACAACCACTATTTGTCCAATGTAGTTCAAGAGGTATGTTTCATGTTTCAAAATGTAGCTGTGTGTGGAAGCCAAAACATATATTCAAATTGTGTCAGTTTCATCTCACAATAGCAGTCTTACATGAATCATGGTTTACATTTTACTGTGCAGTGAAGACCAGTGTTCTTGCAGTATTAGTCTTGCAGATAAACTGAATGTAGTTTCATTATGTAGATTCTCAAGTTTTAGTGAACATAGACATTCCATTAGATTAAGAGAGTCTAGATGTTTGGTAAGTATAAAAACAAATCATGTACAATGTACAAGCTCCGTATAGGAACAATAAGCAGGTGCAACACACAGGTAGTGATATTTTTATATATACACAGCATATCAGTGGAAGCAGTGTTTTGATATACAATACATTGATACAATCTTGTAAAACAAGCACAACATCTTTGCCAACGTTGTAGCAGCGCCGACCAATCACGCTCATGAAGGCTCAGCTGTAAAGCGTCTGCTGGCTGAGCTGGAACAATTTCTGTGACGGGTTGGCTTCTTGCTACTGCACCGTCAAAGATGGCTGCCCTCCATTGTCATTACTACATTTTGTACTTGTGTGTTCATTTATTCTAGGTTTTGGTATAGGAAAGAGTAGTGTTGTTTGTTTGTTTGTAACTCTTTAATGACCACATTTACTTACCGGGGTATTTACATTTAATTTGTAAACCACATTCTCAAAAGTACTGCACTTCCCCAATGATTGAATAATACCCAGTATTTGGAACAAGACCCATGACATTGTCACTGTAATTTAAGACAATCCTAACTGAAAAGCAATAATTTCAACTTCAGAAATATCAATAGTGTTAGATATCTTACTTCAAACATGTTTAACACCCAGAATCACGGAGAGCTGAAGTTGGAAAATCAGTCACAGAATGATTCGAAGGATTTGAAGGATTTGTTGCAGTGTGTTAAAGATGTTTTTCTTAGCATTTCAGCATTTCTTATCATCTTTATGCTTCTTTATTGTAATCCACAGATGTGATCTTTGTGATTTTCAGAGAAGTATTAACAGAACTACAAATTTCTATATTAAAACTAGTTTTGTCACTCCAACATGATTATGTCTTTTAAAGACAGAATAAATGACACAAGTCACTTTGTTCATCTCTTGTTGTGGCTTTGTTTCAAGATAAATGATACATCGTACATCCAGAAAGATACTTGACTGGAAGCTTCTTGAAGGTAAGAGAAATAGAGGAAGATCAAGACTGATATGGGACATGGCATTCTAGTTTGGGGAAAGACAATTACATGGGATAATGAACGCCTGAAAAGAAGGTGTGCAAAACTGTATTGGATGGAGAAAAAGGATGGCTCGACTTGCCACGAAATGAAGCACCGTATGAAGTGGTTATGTTGGATAAAATCTAAATTGGAGTTTATTATAGTCAATTGTCTTAAAACCAATCTTATTATCACATTTGCCACATGCACAAAGGTTACATTTTCGGTGCCGTTTTTTTTTTAGATTATAGATAACACGTTGGAATTGTGAATTGATCTTTTTGGTATGTTGGTTGGCGTCAAAACAAAGGACAAGTTCGATAATTGACTAGCAGCTTTCTACAGTATTGCAACTGCAGAACGTGATGGACTAAATTCAATTACTAAATCTACAAAATCAATAAGAAAATGCTCTAATGCCCCAGTATTTACGGTTTTGATAGTAGGCTGGAATCTTACATGATAGTACATAACGTTATATATATATCTTAGGTCACATGAATATTTTCATCTCCGAGCAGTTTCTATTTTACATGTGTCAGAGTGAGGTGTTGAATGTAAAGTGGATATCGATGTGACCATTTCATTGTTTCAAAATGTCTTCATTGTATATTAGTTGTTGAAGGTAAGCAAGCCAGTCGACTAATCGACTGAGTATCTGCTAGAGACTTTGCTTTCGGAAACGGTAGGCCACATGTAACGTTAACGTCACACTGGCTTCATTTCAGGCCATTATGGCATCCGCGCATAGATTTTCAAAACAGAAAGGTGAAGTTATGTCAGTTTGGTACACCATCTTCAAAAGCAGGACAGCTAAATAAAGTTACCTTCCGAAAGAACAAACTTATAGAAACCTTCAGAAACAGCACAACCTACCTAATCTCCAAGCAGATGTTGGGAGTGAATGATAATAATATTTTCTGAGTGGCAACCAGGCTTCTCTGACGGTCCATTACCTCATATAAGCAGAGGAACAGTTGTTAAAGGTAAACGTATGATGTCCAAACATATCATTTACCTACTCGTTACGTACAAGTAGCGATGTATACATGGATATACAATGTAGGTGGCGCTTTGATGGACGGCCACGGTGTTTCAAAGGCCCCTAGCGCAATGCCTAAAAAACATCCTTCAAATGTTTTAAAAGAATCAAAGGTAATTTTAAATGCGTGCAAAGACGCCTAAACCTATTTGAGAAAGTATCCACATTCTTTAAGCCTAACATCTTGCATATTTTCACATTCTACAAGTCGGAACTTTATACCCCATCAGAGCCTAATCTGCAGTACCGTTCCGGGCCGTCACCAGAAAAGTGACTAAGACGACCGTCAAATTGCCAAATTTCAGTCTTTTTGGGAATGGGGAAATCACCAAAGGCTCGCAAAGGGGTTTGAATTCTCGAGACTTATTTGACGATGAGACCATCTTAAGTCGAGAATATCAATTATATCTAACTTCTAAGACACGTGCATTTCACAAACAAAACAATTGAATATGTCGCTGAGTTATATGACACGTTTCCATCGCATTCCAGTAGACGTTGTCGAGTGTACGTACATTTCCTATACTTGTCAGGTACGAGAGGTCTAATCTAACGTTACCACGTCCAAATGATTTTCATTCTATTTTGTGAATCTATAATTAAGAAGATGTTGAAGAAATACAGCGGTGTTTCTGTCTGTTTGTCGATCAATATAGCTAGATCCAATTTTCCTTTGGATATCTATGTAAGGTGTGTTGATTACTCATGGTGCAATACAAGCTTGAGCTGCCAGGGGAGCCGCTTGCCTTTTGTCCCACGATTAAAGAAATATCAATCATAAATGATTTATTGTTCACTATGTTTTGTGGGTTTGATGGTTTTCAAAACCTACATAAACTGTTATGTCGTCAGACACATTCTAATAGTTGTGGATCTGGGTGGTCCAGTATCCTACCATTTAGTGTCAACATGATTAAACCTCCTTGGTGTCAAGCACAAAACTCAGTATGTAGAAGTTTATGACGCCCTTCCGTCCTTCTATTCAAATCATTTAACAAAATAACACAAAACAAAACGAAAACAAATTTTACAGGTCGTACAAACTGATCGAAGCCATCACAGGCCAGAGAATCTCCACTACCAGTCCATGATCCTGAGGTACTCCTGTTCTGCCACGGCAACACCCCACATTACTCAGCCAGCCACGGGAAGATCCTGCGCACATTTGCAAGTTGGGACCTTTGGCTGTCTATGGAAAAGCATAGAATTCAACCAAAACAGAGCAATCGCCAATTTATCCAAGTAAATCGATAAAAGCATACTTCATTGAATACCTACCTTGCAATAGCGATGTCTAATGCTAGTGATATGGACCAAGGACCTTGTATGGACAAACACTGCAGTGCCTGGTACATGCAATTTGAATATAAACCGCTAGAGGCCACTATTGCATGGTCTAATTTTATTTCTATGGTTGCAACGTTTAGTATTTCGTTAATGAATGAATGAATGTTAGACATCCAGACAAACGATAAAAAATGAATTAACCAAGTGGATAAAGAATACCTCTTATTCTGCAACTGGATGAAGAAAGTCTCTGAGTCAGATTTCAGACTGTAGCCATTGTAAAATCGCTTACAAATCTCTGGAATCAAGTGAGAGAAGGTTTCGTTTTGCTGCATTTATGTTTCAGTCTGTTAGAGAACGCTTTAAGGAAACCTATATAAAAACACCCCTTGGGCGGTTCCGGTGTTGCAGTGGTCATTTTTTCCGCTAGTCGTCCTCCTTGACACGTGGCTGCGATGGGAGTTAACCAGGAAAGTGAAACCACAAACAAGACGCGGGAATTGACATAATTGTGATATATCTAACAGATTTTAAAGATGATTATATTCAACATTTACCAAAGGTGTAAAAAGCGTTCTTAGTAATAATGATACAGTAGTTGCAATACATGAAGCTCAGATATATGAAAATGAACGACACAATACTACCACTATGACTTCTCCAATTTTATTTCAAAACTGAAAGATATGGACTTACAGAATTCTTTTTAGAAATGCTAAGAACAGTGTTATTTGTTCTCTAGTCGTCAAACTCTAGACCTGAATTCTGTGAAAATGAGCAATCATATTACATTACTGTGCCTTTAGATTTGAAAATTCCAATGGATGGAGGATAGTAATGTTTAATACATGCAGTTATTTTCAATTCAACCTTAATTATTTGTATGCACATTGAGTTCCAATTGCAGGTAAAGATCAAAAGTCACAACATATGATAAGAAATAACGAAAAAAATAGATTTTCAACTCTTTATCCTGATATCAAAATAGGGAAAAGCTCAAACATTCCATCATATAATATCTCACATATCAATTGTTTAAATTCACATTGTCATCGCTGAAGATGACTTATTTCAAGTCTCATTCATGTTTTTTCTATAAAACTTAATTGCAATAAAAACTTTAAAATAGAAATTGCAAATCATTTGGACATTATTCTGATAGCCTTTTACTTGCATAAAAACTGACTGTAAGATAAATTTTCTCTATTACATATTACAACATATCCTCTAACCAAAACCTTAACAAGTGAATGGAAAGAGTAGCAGACACAACAGGCAAGCTCCAATTCAATTAGAAAAATCTACCTAATATTGTATTTTGCACTCTAATATATGTACATGTACAAGACTTAGCATCAAAACTGCAAAACTGTAAACCTTCTACATTATGCAACCCATATACAGCTCTGTATACTAGTAATAGATAAACAGATTATTATTACAGTACACATGTATTATCAATAGATTATAACATTGCAACTTTTTAGTGAGGTTCAATATTATACTTTAAGAAAAGACATAGTCCGAGACGTCCTTTTTCTGTTGGGTGATGATACGGTCGTATAGAAAGTCCTCAGACACAATTGGCACCTGTAGAAAGACAAAAAAGACTTGTTCATGTCCTGAATTGCTTTCTCACCAGCATACATTGAGGTGTAAAAAATGTTACCATCTTTACCCACTACATTTAAAATGGAATATCATTACACAACACAACACAATGCCAATGTCACCACAGTTCAAGGTAGTAGGTGGCTAAAATATAATCTAATCCTGTATCAGAAAGAATTGTGTCAAGCTGAGCGCTGTCTCCAGCTTTATTAAGATTTTTTTCCGCCCCAACGAAGAAGCAAATTTCTGTCTCGGGAAGGAGGGAAGGGTCCTGGAGACAGCCCTGCTATTAACACAGATGAACTTTCTAAGCTGACATATTGAGACGACGTATATCCTACCTGTGCGTTCTCTGCTAGGGAGACTTTTACAGAGGGTGTTTCTAATTTCATCTCTGAGGTTGCCGCCACCAGGGTCACACCCATATACAGCTGCTGTTGGGTGGCTGAAACACAAAGATCAAGAGAATGTTATTTATTTTCACATCCTTCAAACACGTCCTGTCTGTTTCAACAATCTGCTGTGATGTTAGCACTTTGGTAACATCAATTGTCTGAAAACAAAAGGTAGCATGGTGTAGCCCAGGTACCATACTCCTTAGTAACAGCGAGCTCAATCTTTTAGCTTGCTAACCACAGATTTAGCAAGTGAAAAGATTGAGCAGGCGGTTAACGTTACTACGGAGGATGGCACTCAGGCTATAGCTAGGGTTGTTGACTCAGAACATGGAGGTACTGAGTTTGAATCTCTGAAAGGTCCTCAACACCAATTTCCTCACTCAACTCAGGTGTAAATGAGTATCTAGCTTTAGCTAGGGACGTCCCTCGGATAGTTTGAATGGGTGTCCCACATTTAGGGAAAGCCACATGTCAAGCATGTTAATTAAAGAACCCATTTATCGATAAGAGTCAGGGTCCATCCTGTTGTCTTTTTTAAAATTAATGCACTTCTGTATCAAGAGAAGACTACACAGCATGATGAGTAATCATGTCATCCTATTCTTAAGAAATGATAAAGGAAAATAGAAATGTTCTCCATTCAAAGACGTTGTTGCCCACCTGTTTTTCCACCATGTTTAATGATGAGGTTGTAGACTTCGGAGTGTTTGTCTGCCAGCTTACCCGCCAGGTGAAAGGTCAGGCCCGTCAGGATTCTGTAACAGTAAAGATAGTCAGAGGGTTCATGACACAGATTCAGTATTGGGTCATTCCACTTTAAAAAAAACACTTTCAAGTGGAGACAAACAACCCCAGGTTTGCAGTGTACATTCTCTCCAAGAATATGATACAACTATATATTTTTTTTAGACTTGAACTCATTGTCATGGAGGACTGAAATTGACTTGACCAAATGTTTAATTTCAAAATGGAAAATTTCTAATAAAGTCTAGTAATGATTAAAGGAAATGACTCTAGACATTGGGATCTCACTTTGTTGCTGGCATCTTGGCTGCAGTCTCGTACAATTTCTTCAGTTCATCAACACTCTTGGTTGCCTTGATACTTCTCTGTAGGAATATATTATTGTAGAAAATTCAAGGCAATTCAAGCATTATCCAACAACTAATTCAATACAACTTTGCAGCACAAAAAACTTGCTTGTCAAGACAAAAAAGGAGGTACAATGTATCACCAAATGATTAACAAATTGAGCAAATGTCTACTGCAAATGCAAAAAAGAAAAGCTTTCTTATTTTCTAAGATTTGTCCACTCTATTGTTGCCACTGCCTTCAAAAAAGAAGTCAAACCCAACCACAACCATGGTCAACCTTAGTTAACTTAGAACGTTCACAGTAGACTAGATAACTATTTTTGATTCCCATGTATTTCCATGTACTTGTTTGCCTGCAATTAGCCTTCGGGCATGAACTGGCAATAAAGTTATCAATTATACTTGCCACAAATATCCCTGTAAAATGCTGCCTCGCACATTACCTTGTACTTGAAGTCTCCGTGTGCATGAGTGTAATGTAGGATGTAACATGGCAGGATGTGGTGTGAGTTGAAGATGATGAGTTCCTTTTTGTCCGGTGAGGTGTGAGAGTCGTACCCCTTCATCAGGGGACTGCCATGGATCAGGGACGAACACTGGTAAACCTGCAAGGTGGACACATGTCAGCAAAATTAATATCTACTAACATAATTCCACCAGGGTACATAATTCTGGGAATTCTGAGAATGAGCCAGATCCTGACATTTCTTTGGAGATTATCTAACCACCTGCACCCAGCTTAAAATGCAAGAAAGAAAAGTGAAAGTGAAAAAAAGGGAAAGTTTCACTTTCACTTTCACTTTTCAAAACTTTCACTTTTATTTTTTTTAGCCCCCAGCACCCACCTTGCCCGGCAGCACCTGGCACAGCAGGATCCTGTTCCCCCCCTTGATGTAGGGCATGGAGTAGGACGGGTACTCGCTGAAGTAAACACCCTTCCCGTACCAGCCCGTATCCGTCGCATGCTTGAAACCAGATTCACCTGAAGGGAACAGGGGATAGAGATGCACTATTGGATCAGATTGATTAGGTCCTCCTGATTTTTTTATTTCACTGCCCATTGATCTTGTGATAATCAATGTGTTTTGTGCAGTATTTGGGCAATGAGTAAATGAATTAATAAAATTCAATGAATGCATTATTTTGGTAATGAATGAATCAGTGAATGGATGAGAAAATGACTCAAAGTGTTGATATCAAGAGGGAGTCTAGTTGTAAACCTGGCACTTTGAATCCAAACCAACAAGTGAGTGAGTGGGTGACTGAAAATGTTGATATTGAGAGGGACTGGTTGCAGACCTGGTGCTTTGAACCCTAGGCTGGTGATGGGGTCGATGTTAGCCTGTGCTGTCCCATGGAAGGCCAACACTGGGTACGACAACATCTCCCCTCGCTTGTCTCTCAGGTCCTTCTGCGCTTGTCTGGAGTAAAATAGATTAAAACAACTTACTGATTCAGATATAAATCAATAAAAAAGTACATTCTGGCTGTTTCACCATCTTTTGATGACAGGATAGCCTGGACTTGGAAATTTGGATTTATAACAGTTTTAAGGCTTGAAAGCAGATTTTCAATGTAGTTATGCATATTGTGCTCTCTAACAAAACATGAGGCTCTTGGCCTCTTGTGGTGAACAAGAGACCTATGACTTACCTGAACCTTTTCACCACTTCAGGTGACACAACGTACTCCACTTTAGTCACTCGATATCTGCAGGTGAGATAAACAACATCATTCACACATCACCTGTATAGTACCACTGTTAAGATAATGGCTGATGACTTTTGGGAGTGTCTTTAAAGATACCACTTAGAGTTATGTATGGCTCTTGATTTTTTCTCCAAGCGCCTTGTTGCATAATTTTATGACGAAATGAAAAATTACATTTCTACAAAAGTTGTAGAACAATAAGCCTGTAATGTGCAAAGATGGCAAGCATATTATATCTATAACTTCAAGATGCTATACTTATGATCATTTTCTAAATAACAAACATTTAGATTATCACTAACATAAAAAGGAATACTTTAGGAACAATTGCAGGTACAAATTGGCAACATTTCCTACCCACTGCCAGCATCTATAAGTCTGTAGAACTGAGACTCTGCAAGTCGGAAATGAACCTGAAAAATACAGAAGCACGTTGATGGTATAGGAAGCACAGGACTAAGTCATGTAATGAATGATCATGAACAAACAAATATGATAAGTACATGTATGTGTTACTAGCCTGATAAAACAATTACATTTTGTCCCAATCATAAGGGATGTCTAAAGCTTAGTATATGTACATCAATGCCATTTAAATTCTTCCTTGAAAGTGTCTGGTACTTTAATGGAAACAATAACAACAGAAAATGTTGATACTCTTGACCTGTGCAGCGGACCCTTCCTTGTACTGTCTCTCTGGCACCAAGGGGAACTTGGTGACCTCTGACCTCTCCAGAGCCTCTTTTTCACCTTCCAGCAACAGCAGCCCTTCTGACAACTAAAAATATGGGGAAATAAAAGATTTAAGAGTTTCATTAGGGAAACATGCTGATAATGATACAACCATTTTATTTCATCTCAGTTGATGAATATACATTTTTAACTCAATGATTAAACAGTTTTTGCAGAAAAGTACTTTTGAAGTCATGAATGTCCAAACTAGAAAAGCTTTTCCAAATTTGCCATACACTTGACACTTTTTTAACAATAATCTCCGTGTAGATCAGCAATATCACAGACGCTTCACTGCTCAGGGAGACATTGATTCAAAGTAAAAACATAGTGACACAAGCCTCACATTGTTTGTTTGCATGTATAGTTGCAGAAGACCTTATGACTGTCGCTGTACTTTTGTTGTGTCAATAAAGTTTGCATAAACTTTACCCCACCTCTTGTTGAAGTGTTTGTAGTTCCTTCTCTTTCCTCTCCACTTCCTTCTTGGTGTCGTGTAACTCTTCCTCCAGCTTCTTCTTGGCCTCCACAGCTCTCTGGATCAGCGCTCGTCTCTCCTCCTCCGTCAGTTTGGAGTAGTTCTTCACCAGTCGTGTCGTGTCGCTGTCAGACTTCACCAGTGGGGATGCCTGAAATATCAAATCTGATATTTGAGAAAAATACAAACATAATTTACAGATAGTGGAGAAAGATGTTGAATAATGCTTATGAATACTCTGAAGCAGGTATCTCACTGGACCCCCGGCACGTTGGCAATCTCGTTGCAACTGGGCAATTTGACAGAGCGCTCAACAAATTTCATTGATTAGAAAATGAATCTTTTTACACTTTGTGTGTTAATGTTGTCTTTTAGTCATAGTTGTACATTTTGCATGATGTTCCCATGTTCCCATAATAAAGTTAAGGGTAACACAATCCAATTTCTGTCTCAGTGAGGTCGTCAACAGGTTGCAGTCCAGTGAAACACCTGCTTAAGAATTTGAGATTTAGAATTTGGAAATCTTGGTAACCTTTTCGTCCTTGCACTCGGCCAGTTCCGTGTCGGTGTCGTCGCTGTCCTGTGGTTCGCCGCCCGTGGTTGGGTGGGAGAACTGCGCGAAGTGCAGCAGGTTCTTCCGGTAACAGTTGGCGCCGTACTTACATGGCGGCAGGCCTGACGTGGATGCAACAGCCGACAAATCTGCTCTATCTACAGCCTGGAAAGAGGTAGAGCGAAGGGAATAAAAATCATGTATGTAAAAAAAACTTCATTCTATACAATCAAAATCAAGGAGGTTCTATTTATTTCAGGGGTATTCAATTTCTTCTTGTTTTACGGTAATCATTTCCTTTTTTTGCGTATTGAAAATTGATTTTTTTTTGGGTGTTCTAAAAATTACCTTGTGCACTGCAAGCGTTTTGCTCAGAAAAGAGCACTGGACATTGGACATATTGTTCAAAATCAGAAAAATTTACAGTGCTGGTTTTGTCTCCTTCTTTTTTTATCTACCTGTTTGCATTTCATGATCTGGCGCTTTCTTAATCTTAGTCCTGCCTTGGTCCTATGGTCCTATACAGATCTGAAAACTCCAAAAAGGGGAGGGGCGCTCCAAAACAAGACCATTTAGACCTACATATCTTCTTACCTGCGAAGTTTCCCCATCTTTTGGGTGGCGGAACTCCTGGAAGTGTTGCGGGTTCTTCCTGTAACAAGACGCGCCGTAAGGACACAGTGGCAGGGCGTCAGAATCGGAGGTCTTCAGTTTCTTGGTGGCAGGACCTCCATCCATGGCAGCCATGTTTGTTGTGATGGGAGTGACCTCAGGTAACCCCGGGCATGTTCGGGCGGCAGCGTGACGTCACCGGCGTGTGATTTCACCTCCTTGATGTCACCAACTGCGAGATACATATCGATGAAGGAAAATAAAGCAAGGAACGGATTGCAGCGACAAATCTAGAAAATTTGTGATTCAGAAAGACGGTATGTTAAAAGGCAAATTGGGATTTGAAACGTATGCTGTACTGTACACCTGCCACTAGCGATTACTACACCTGCCACTGTCTGCAGTTCCAAGGAAGCCCACTAGAGGCCTCTGCAAAACAGAGGAGTAAATACTTTTACAGCATGTGGTCTCTGACTGCGTTGCGCAATGGTAGAAAAACGCTGACGATGCAAACCTTTCACGGGTATATTCTTCATGGGATTGCAGTTGTTTTTGCCAACTTTAAGGCTGTGAAAACAAACACATCTGAAAAACACGTGAACCGCTGGGGGCAAGGACAAGGAAAAGCTGACCAGTTGACATGTTTGTTTTTTCTTGGACGGATCCCCAACTGATGAAGCCGTAGTGGCAAGTGCAATACAGGGTGGTCCAATGATCTTGAACTTTAGCCGTCTTAGGCTTGCTACCAGGATGAAAGTTACGCTCCAGAAATCGGGACGTATTGATGTCCTGCTGAGCCGAAAACCACCGCACCGTCACCTGGAATGAACCTCTAGGTCTTTCAACATCGGGTGTCGGCCTTGGCAACAGAGGCACAAGAAGTGCTGACTAGACGTAAATTTTGTCAACATGTTTGTGAGACTTAAAGACTCCGTAACCAGTCACCCCATCACGCCAACGTCATGTTGCTTCGTCAGCAAAATCTTAGATTGTCTCAGTGAGGAGAAGAAGTTAGACATTTCCTGTATTCTACCTTTAGTGCTGACAGACAGACAGAGGTCTTGTCTATTAATAGAGGCCTTGGAAATATCACATTATGATTCGGAATCTTAGATAAGTGATTTATGGCTCCGTTGGCTAAAACAGGATTTGAGCAAGATCAAAAATAAACTGTGACTTACGGCTGTGGAAGTCAAATTTGTTTAGAGATTAGGAAGGGGCGTACGAAGGAAGAGACCTCTAGGAGACGACGACTCGGTCGAAAAATTTCTCTTCTAAGAATACCAGCATTTCATCTCAAGCTCTCATATTGAACACTGTATACAATGAAATTAAAGCTGTGATTACATAACCTCCTAAAGGTACCGTGGTCAAGGCAACCTTTCATCGATACGTTCTCTGGCATTGACCCTCTGGGCTTAGGGGAGGACCAGGAAATATCTTGGTGTGGGGCAGTGGGGGTGCTTGCACAGTCTGTTGTACACGAACAAAAATGCTCGACAAACCGGAAAAAAGAATGCCACATATCAGGGGAACATACACTACTAAATACATCATCATCCCACTGAATTACAAAGTAAAACTTAGGTTCCAAAATTTCTAACCCCTTTAAACGCCTTCCCAACGCTTCTTCCCTTACACCTTACCGTGCACATTTTGTTAACGATGTTTGCAGATATCGGTGTTCTGCACGTTCTCAGAAGTATATAATAGACGTGTGTGGGAGGGGATCAAACAAGGGGCACGTTCAATGTGTTAATATTTTACGACAGGGCTGTATTAAAGGTAGCAACCAAACTATGTGAATAAGTTCTTTAAGAGGGATATGCCATTGGAAATTATGATGGTAATAAAAACAGAGGTCCATTTTCTTCTTTCCTTTGAGGCAACCGCCTTCTGCATTTTGAAGATTTTGTACATGTGTGGAGTTTTCTGTCTGAGAAGAGTGGTTATGGCCAACAGACACTTAGCTCAGATTTTAATCTTGAAACTGCCCACAGGCTATATAGCTAGGGTGGAATCAATTCTTAATGGAAATGCAATGAAAGGCCTGCTATCTTTACTACTGAAAGAATCATATCTTAATCGATAAAACCTAGTTCACATTTGTTTGTTTTAACATTATTCCGTGTATTCGTGGTTTATCCCAGGTATTACAAACCGTGAGTTGGAATGCCATGCGCCATTGACTTTCAATAGTTGGCTTTTAAATGACACGCCCTCATGAGTCGTACTATGGACTCGCAAAGTCTGGTAAGCTTGGCACTTTGGAGACTCGGAGTATATATAATATAGGATGAAATAAATCAATAGACATATATTTAAGATAATATTGACTGTCAAGATAACTTATGAATCAACATTACCACTTCAAAGAGAAGTTGGTTAACTCTTTTACAGCGTTAAACCACATGTAGATATCCTAATGATCTTAAAAAACGTGTTACCTATGAAGTCTCATACGTTAAGGCACCTTTGTGCGACGTATACTTCAAACTTTAAGAAGGGGCTTTATAGTTAATGTAACGATTGCTATAGTAGAGTAATGGGCTTCTGTTTGCCATACTGTGTAGTGTGGTTTGATCAAAAGTGACTCGACATGTTTCGGGCTTCTTTACTTGCTGTTGTAAGCAGATTTGAAGGAGCTCCGTTGATTGACAGACAATTCGTACCAGCACGTGTTTGTAAGATTGTATTGTTGTCACACAGACTGTCAGACAATGCTGTTTGTCTAGTTGGCTGAGTTCGTTGGACTCCAGAACCGGTCCTACCCTGATTTTGCCGGATAGAGGTCACCTTTTATGGGCCGAGGAGTCAGATGATGATAGGTTATCAGAAAATGTTGTTTGTCATGTCTATGGAGTTCATTGAACTTAAAACCGTAGCTCTACCCCAGCTTTTGGACAGTAGGATTGACTTTAATACTAATTATAGGGTTTAGGGCACAAGTGATGATAGAGTATATGGTGTTGAACAATGTTGTTTGCCATGTATAAGTAGAGTTCATTGAACTGAAAAGCTGTGTAGCCTGATTTGGGTGGATAGAGCACAGTGAATTTCTGGCTAAATGGGCCAAGGGCTCAGGGCGGATGATTGCGCAACTACCGTGCATTCCAGAACTTCTGAGGTCTTAGACACTTTCTGCTGAACAATTCACAACGATGCCAAGTTTGCAACATCTAAGGCACAAAAAGTATTATCAATATTTAAAAAAATATTACTTATATACTTTAGATGAAACGTTGGGTTATCGGCGCGAGACCGTGACAAAAACTATGAAGGGCCGACTTGGCAAATACATGTATACCGTATGTCGCTTTCTCCTGACACCAAAAGATGGCGCATTGTTTTCTATATGTTACTACTTAAAGGGAAACAGAGGTAAAGTTCTGTTCTTACAACAAAACATGGAAATGAAACATTTGACATATAACGTTACACCCGACCTTCAGCTTCGAGACATTGATATATTAGCTGTATTTCCTCTCCTGTGCCTGGAAGCCGGCAGCGGCCTTTAGAGTACAGGAGTGGGGGTGTTTGTGACTCCAAACTGGCAAAATCCCAAGAAATTTATGGGAGTCAATTTAGTGTTTGGCCCTGGCTACCCATTATAGTACGGTTTCAATGTTATATCAATCCAAAGTCAAAGACCCACAACAAACTTTATCACTCTCAGGCTCTCGGACGTACGCACGCACGCACGAACACCGTGACACACACACACACACACACACACACGCACACACACACTCACACATAATAACTCACATGCACACAATGCACATACACCCCCCCCTTCATTTGCGATCATTCAAATGACATCATCGGAAAGCATGAAACAGCGAAATTGTTCACTTCGGAAGGGCAAAGAGCAGTCTGACTTTTCCGCTGAGCACGAGACGAACACTGTCTGGTTTGAATTGGAGATAAAACAACTTTGCTGAGTCGTAAAAACTGCTCCACAGATCATGCATTCATGATCAGTGAGGCACAGAGGAGGTCCGAAGTTCGGGCCGCTGGCGATTTCTTGTGGGCAAACTTTTTTTGCTGATGTCTAAGTTTGAGGTATGGCATCAAATGGCCAGAAAAATGTCCGTAAGTTCGATTTGTTTCTAGGCTACGAAAAAATTGTCCACAAATGTCGCCGTGACACGCAGTAAAGAGAACGAAGTGCATTGTAACTACCTGTCAAAGCGCTGAATAGCTTGTTAGAACAAACAAGTTTATCACCTTTTAGGCGCCAAAGAATCGATAAACGACTGAAGTGCTTTTGGAGGTTAGACGGACTGACCCAGTGAGAAAAGGTCACAAATTATATACATGTATCCAGTCTGTAGCTCAACCGGTAACGTAGGGTGCAACAGTTGGAGCAAGTAGGTAATATCGAGGGGCTTTTTCGGTGACGTCATAATCAGACGACTTTTAACCAAGGATATCGAAATTCAAGTCTAACCTTGTCGTTTTGGAGAGTCTGGGCAGTTTTCACTTGATCTGATATCGGAATCACAAACTTGATTCGGGGATCGAATACTAGTAATTCCATTTAGACACAATTAACTCTGAATTTTGCATATTAACTGGATTTGAGGACAACGCGTGGGAGGGGTTCCCAGAAATTGGCAATTGTGTGTGATTGCCACCGTGTGTACGTGTGACTGCCACTTTGCCATATTTGGCCAGGCTGATAAAACAGATCTCAATATGAAATATTGCATTCACATATATTTTCAAATCAAAGCATTTCATTGATATCATCATATTGAAATAGGACCGCTAGGAACTTCTCGAAAAGTACACATGAGTTGTTTTCACAAGCCGGGAGTTTTTACAACCAATAGATATAATGTTACAATCCATAGACATAACAGGAATGTAATAAGGCTTTTCCATAATTCATCGACAGTGTTGTTGTTATATGAATTTGAAATGCAAACTGAGACCGCAATCTTACACTGTTTGTCAATATCCCCCCCCCCCCCCCAAAAAAAGCAAGTACTTACTCTTACTTACTTAGGCCTACCGCCCATCCTTGGGCATAGGCCACGAACTATTACGAACCAAAAAACAATTGCACACGATAAAAAATATTGGCTTGTCAGCGACTTTTAGCGCATTTCCGAGTCGACAATAATGAACCGCAAAAATTGCCAGCGTCAACTTTTTTCTACCCACCAACCCAGTGGTAGAAAGTAGCAGGATGTATGCAAAGGGACCCATGGGAGATGGTGTTACCTGTTCCAAATAAGGGCATTCGCTCCATATAAAGAGCCGTGACGTCACCACCTGTCCGCTGGGGGTCTTCCCAGAATGTGGACCAATCAGCGATATAAACAAACTCCGCGCCTCGTGGTGTCACACAAAGGGTACAACCGGCGAGCTGAGCACATCGTATCTACCTTCCCCCGACTGTTTTACCCTCTAATCTTCGCTAACTACGTGCAAACCGAAAGGATTTGAGAAGCAACGACTCAACTTACATCTTGATCATCGCTGAACCACATTTGGAGGATCCTACCATGGCTACCGATCTGGAAAAGGCGAAATTCGTGGACGTGGAATGTACCCTGGCCCCCGACGGTCATGTGAGTCTGATCAAATGGTTTATTTCCTTGTGTTGTGGGTATTCCCCGCCAGTTGTTTTGATCCAGAAATGGAAAGCTGGTACAGTGAATTCACGATAACTGTTAACGATATTGAAACATTTCTATGTACAAATTTACACGGTGGTTTTCATAGAGGAATGTACGATCAGACACCTCGAGGCGAAACATGCACGTAGGAAATTATCCAACCTCCCTGGCAGAACGCACGTAGGCCACTATAAGCTCTTGTTTGATCCCAGTGTTTTTGTCTAAAATGCTCAAATAAATGACTAACAAACGTCTGCAGCAGTAGTGTTGTTTAGTATTACTGTATATGCGTGTATTTGAGCTTTGTTGATGTTTTTGTTGTGGTTTCCCGCGGTACCGGCCGTGCCTCGGGCGTGGCGTGGTGCGGGTCATGTGAGGGGATAGCGCGCGAAACCATCCATCATTGAGACGCCGTTTGGGCGGGAAACTGCGTGTGGAATTTCACGCCAATCTAACGATGTGTGAAGAAAGGAAAGCCGCCCTTTGGTAATCGTAGACAGCTATAAATAACCTGAATCGTTCTCCTAATCGCACAGAAATTTGAAGAAGGAAATGCCTGGGAAAATAGACCAGGCCATTATTGTATATGATCATAACACAAGCACGTGACGACTCTAGGGAATTACGATTCATAACAGTCTGCGTTTTACTCGCACTATTAATGTCTTTATAATTCCGGAAATTTCGCCTTATCAAATCCTTAGACTTGGGAATACAGCCAGATGTTGTGGCACGTAACCGTCGATGCCTATTTTTGGACAGGGCGGTTTTATTTGGGTTGCTCATTCACGTCGTTTGGACAAATATAGACCCAAGCGGCCAGTCAGAGTCATATGACTCACGCCCAGCAAGCCGAGGGAATTTTCCATCATGCATGACACGCTTCGATTCAAATTTGAAACAATAACCTTTTATCGATTTGTGCTCAGGACTCACAAGAGCCGCTCAAGTGCGCGTTTAGAAAACAGTTGTAATCCGAGAACACATTTCACAAATGGTACCCTGTGTTACGAAATCGTGTAACGTTATACTTTCATTGTTGATCAAAGTCAACGGTTTTTCTAACGTTGCAAAGCACTGAGTGGTAAAACATGCACAACTGCTATACTTTGGCCTTCATCAGTTCCTTGTTGACACTAACAACTCTTTCCGTTAGATCGTTAAAAACAGGTGGAAGTCAGAACAATTCCTTGTCAATAGTACACTTGGCGATGTTCCAAGGAGCGCCCCCGCCAATTTTTTGTTTACATCAACAGACACAGTAGATGCCGGTTTTGGTCAAATTGCTCTGATCTAGATTACATTGCTGTCCCAGTTTTTGGACAAGGGTATTCAGATGGTTTAGATTTCATCAACGGTTCCAAAGTGAATTTGAACCAGACAAAACAAAATCAAACTATCAAAGCCAAAACACACACATAGCGAATCCAGACCAAACCGGTTAGACTGGGTATGGAGGCCATAGTTTTTTTTAAATAGAAAAATGCGTCTGTAACACAGAATATTAATAATGCAATACAGAGACATGTAGAGCGTCCATCAATATACAATACCTCATTCATGCATAGGCAATAGTAGATCTAATCTATATGCACATATAGATTGCATGATTATGAAACAGGTGAATCATGCCCACCAAACCTACTGGCGGGAAAATGGACAGGTTGTAAACAAGGTGAAATCAACACCCCCAGTTTGTGCAATGTCCTTACAATTGGGTTGTTTTCCACATATTTTTAAAGGTCACAACCTGGAAAGTGACCAGGACATCCTATTGTCTAAGATGATATATGAGAAAGCAAAGGAAACTTGAGCGCAGAGCACGAAAATAAACAGGGAAAATAGTGGGCGTTGTCAAGGCATGGCCTTGTTGGGATAGCCCTCTGAAGTCTTCAGTTTATTTTGAAGTCTCCACCAGTCATATTACAGCATGTCAAAGAAGCAGAGAAAGATATGCTTTGTAAAGGCAATGTGTGTTTTGTTCAACTGCCAGGATTGAAATGTTTGAAGAAGACTAACATTCGCCCATGCAAATGTTTTTGCAAGCACAGTGTTTTTTGTTTTGTTAAAGCTGACTTGAATGTTTTGGTCTATGCTTACTGCAGGTATACGTGGCACACCCAGACCCCAAACCCACCAGTACAAAGGGCCTGATGATGGTGACAGCGGTCGTGATGGTGGTGATGGTGTTAGTAGGGGGCCTTGCTGGGACGGCGGTGTGGCGTTACCTGGATGGTAAACCAGAGAACAGTGTGCCGCTGACTCCTGGGTTCTCCTCATACATACTGCCACATCATCTGGACCAGGAAAACACTGTGGTAAGGGAATCTTACAAAGGAACATAAAGTAATTTATCCCCCAACGAATGAATTTCAAAATACTGAATGAAAGGACAATGATGGGAAAGATGAAAAAAGAAATATAAAGTGCAAGGTATGGTGAGGTTATAAACATTCCATGATCTAAAAGGAAGAAAAATGGACTGTTACCCATCATATTGTTTGTATAACTTTCTGGGTGTGACCAAATTGTTTCATTTTTCTTAGATACAGAAAATTTGTCCCCTCCCCCACACTAGATGACAAAATGGCTTTTTGCTTTGCCTCACTAACCCTATATAAACTGTCTTATTCATGAAAACAACGGCCAAATGTTATCAGCCAAATGTGCCCCATCTTCTGTTTTGGTATCCCCTCCAAGGGAAAATATTTACCCTCCGTGCCACACCCCCAGTGTTATCCAACAGGTAAACAAAGGGTTGTTAACTGTCGTATTTATAGCCAATGGCAGGCGGTCCGGATGTTTGTCTTTTCTTTACCTGAAATGCCGACAGCTTTGACAGAACCCTACCACCACCCAGGTGTGTTTACTTATGGGTGACAAGTTCTGGGATATGTGCCAAGGAAGGCTTATCCCAATAGTAAAATGCCTAGAAACAAACAACAGAATCCAACAATATTGACTTCCTTGCACGACATATGCTGCACCTGGAATTGGGAATGTGGGCCTGGTTGAATACATAAATTAGATTATCATGTTTACATTCATAGTCATAAAGTTGTCACAAAAGCAACCCATTACTTACGTCAATTCCATCAAGGCATATTGTGTGTTAAATCCTTCATGTAGTTGTACACCGACTTACAAACGCCATCTTAGAGTAAGACAAATATTAGATATAATTTCACCCCATTCAGTTCGGTAGGAGGCTTTGATGTCAGCTTCAGCAAACTTCTCTTGTGGTGCAAATTTGCAGTAAGGATTAACTCAGAGTCATTAATCCTTTGTATCTCAACAGAACTACGTGAAGAAATACCACGTGTACGGCGAGGATATCTCAGAATTCGTCGAGATCGACACAGAGCGAAGAATTGAACGCTTCGATGTCCCGGACAACGGACATTTCCAGAGAGTGACGGTCATCATGGATTTTGCCAGGGTAGGTGGAAATGTAGATTTATCAGCTTTCATAGATAAACTGGATTAGGAGCTCATGCCAACCATGTAAATATCAATATTTACCAAAGATAGGCGGTAGTCCTTGATAACATGGGAATGATGCCTGCATCTTTGCCACACCTAATTTGGTGCTAATGACAATTTCACTAGTTTTGTGCAGAGATATTTGGACTGCATTAAAATCTTACTAAATGTTGGCTATTTGTGAATGTCACAAGGCAACCACTGTGTATAGTATACTTTACATGTCTGGGTGCAAGTATTGACAATTTTCAACATTTTCTTTACCCAGAACCTGACAATATACAAAGACTACCGTGACCGCATGTGCTTCCTTCGTCCACTGGAGCCTGAGTTGTGGCCGTCCCCAGAAGACTGGAGCCAGGCTATCATGGACATTGGCCAACAGGTACGTCTTTGAAATGGTGTTCAGACTAGTGTTATATGGTCAGATAAGAACTGCTCAGACCTTGAAGAAATGAGCCTAGATGGTACTTGAGTAATCACTTAGTAACCTGACTTGTCATAGAATTAGACCTGAATTTTACTGTCCTTTTTTGTGTGTGCTTCATTTCATAGAATCGACTGAAGGTCTGATTGTTTGTTTTGTTCTGTCTTATGCAGGAGATCCATGCGGAGGAAAACCACGACCCTACTGACCGCATGGACGAGATGATCGTGGTCGCTCCGGAGGTCACTGACCTACAGCTGCTGGTCAGCGAGGATGTCGTAGTCATGTGTGAAAACCACCGCGCTTTCATCGTCGTGCCCGTGGACTTTTCACACCACGTCGCCAAGCGGTCGGCGAGAAAAACTAATTATCTGACATCCCCCTGGAGTGGTGGTAAACATAGCATCAAATTCGCTCCGTCATTCACAAAAGGACAGTCTAAGAAACACAAAAATATCCCTGAGTCAGATTTAACAGGTATTTTCAAGTTTCGGTTCTAGAGATGTGTTGTGTTGAATTTCGAGACATTTTGAGTTTATGAGACTTGAATTTAAATGGTAACTTATTCCATTGTAGAATATGTAAAGACCAATGCTGTGTGTGAATATTTTCACGGCACTGTATGTTACAAGTTTGTTGGGGCTATAAGAGTGCTGGGCGCTTTAAAACTGTCATTTGCGGGAATATTATTGATATTGTGAGCTTTACTTCTCCCTGGTGTGAGCTGTTCTGTACATACACCCTTCCCCGTATAGATAGCTGTAGTATCTGTGTATCAACCTAACAGGGTATAGTCATCCTTAGCAGTGTACAAATTGAATTTTGTGTCCAATGTTGAAATATTCTGATCACATTTGTATGATTGACTAGTAGCCTTTTAGATACAACAGTCACTATTTACTTGAAGAGTTCAAGTCTGGATTTGTAGTGAACATAAAAAAAGACAGTAGACCCTCAATGTACTGTTCAAAGTATGCATGACTGTTATTTGAACCATGTTGAATACATAGTCACAAACAATGGATTCTATTCCTCAGTTGGTACGGTGCATCTTGTAAATACATTAACATTTAATGTACATAATGCTTGTGGTCTAATTCTAATGAACATCAATTGTTACACCAATATCAAACCTGAAAATTGTAAATGGCAACTAAGGATTACACATAACTGATAGAACATATACTACATGTATATGTAATTGTACAGATAATCTAGCAAATGCAGGGAATTATCAATGAATTCACTGACATTAGTAGAAAGTACATACTAGTATAGAATAGTTTGTGAAATGCTCTGCTACACTATGCACCAACTGATGGGACAACAAGTCATTTTGGCAACACCACTCGGGCAGAGCCCTTATACTCACATTGATGACATTGTACTATGAAGTGGTGGAATGTGCAACATATTTTCCATGATATATTGTTCAATCAGAGCACACGAATAAAGAATGAAACAATAATAGTTTTGTACATTGTGGTATGAATCTAGACAAGCAAGTAGAACAGGGCATAGTGATTATGAATTCCAAAGAAAGGGTGAAAAGAAAGTTAATGTATTACAGTACTACAGTGAAATGAACACTGAAAAAGTAAGTACCCAGGAAGGTACATTGTATAAACCATAACGTCCTAAGTGCTAGAATTAGAAGTACAGCATAATTAGATGTTAATCATCATTTCCAACACTTTCTTCATCGTTTGTTCTTAAAATACAGTAATTTCACTACCTTGCAGTACTTAACCAACTTAACCCAGAATATTGGTCTCCACACGACATTGAATGGGCTTAGGCAGATACATCAAATATGATTGGCATTTGATCAAACAGGCAACAAGCCCACTGAAACCTTAACTGAAAAGGCGCAACATTTGTCCCCTTATCATATGACCCACCAGAGAATGGGTCTTTCCATTACTTGAATATTTGCTCTACATAATACATGTCTAACTCTACATAAAGCCAATTCTAATTCCCTGCTGTTTCTAGCATTCTCTTCCAATCTAGGGATCACAAAAAGTGTTTCTACATTCCTGTAAATAACCCTGTATTCGCTGGTCAATGAACTACAGAAAGTCAACTAACTTGCCACAGGTGTCCGCTTTCAATATTGCTTTGTCATCTTGTAAAAATGTTTAAAATTCAAACATTACGTCACCTGATTACCTGAATCAAATTGCATGGGATGATAATCCACATACAGTAGGTCTACATGATGTTGTCTATTTCCTAAATATGGTTGCATCATTTAGTGAGAAAATACTACCTGTTAAAATCAGTCCTACCCTAGCACTTATGATTAAGTCTTGACAATTTTCTTAAAAGTGCAGTTTTCTGTCCACAAACGTTTCAGGCATTAAACCAAACTCAACTTACTATTAAGATCTGCTAAAGGGTAAAAATTAGAATTTATACTGTACATATAATATACATAAATATCATAAAATGTCCTGCTATGAGAGGCAGTGGTTAAAATCTAATATGCAACACTACTGTGTTAAAATGGTCAGGGTAAAAGTCTAAAATCGTACTGCTGTATTTAGTCTAAAAGAAGCAGAGGGAATATCTTAGATTCTTCAAACAACTATAAGTTTCCCATGATGGACATTGTGTATCTAGCTAATGAGGAAAATTTGCTTCAGCCTTGCAGAATTCTTACGAGAAAGTTGCATCTTCTCACTTCCAAACACTTCAAGACAGACCATAAATGCCTTGGTCAATGAATTTCTGTTGCATGAAATGATGCTCTTGCATTATTACAAAATGTTGACTACCTACCTTATGAACCTTGGATGAGTAAGAAAATATAACTATCGATTATTCATATGCAAGGTTGATGTTTTCCTTTGCATCTTGTTATAAAACCTCTTCCTTCCTCGCGTTACCTTAGTTTTTATTACAATTGTGCTGTTAGCATCATTATCTTACAATAGAGGTCAGAGGTAACAGGTCAAAGTTCGGTGGTAAGTATCTTCTTGTCCTCCAGAGAAGAGGTAGAGGTTCTTGGGACAGTTTTGGTGGTTTTGACCGTGGCTGACGATTTCGTCCTCTTGATGACGATCTGCTCGGGCTTGCTCTTATTGGTCAGGCTGGAGGCAGAGCGGGTCACGATGTTCGGCCCGAAGGATGTCTCCTGAGGGGGGATTGGATGAACAGGGTTAGAACCCACGTCAATAGCCAATGGCAGCTTTCGTTAGTATCAGTCACTTCATAATGTGACAAGTTATGCTTCGGTCCCATTTCCAATCCGGGCTGTTTGCGAAAGCGAAAAATGCATATTGTCACGAAAATACACACTATATGGCTAGGAGTAATTTTTAATGTTTTGTGTCCGTTGTCTATGATATCATATTTTTTGTTCCAACAAGCTGCCTGGCAGGCCCCGGATTGGAAATGGAACCAAAGAATAACACAGGCCAAGAAATCACATTTAGTAAGTATTCTGAAGCCTGTATCAAGCATCTCAAACACAGCCTTATTCAATTGAACAATACAACACACTGGTAAGAAACTATTACTAAATTGAGTTCATTTTAGGCTAAGTCAAAGTTAAACCTTCAAGTATCAAGGACAGTTAGAACTGGGTTTTACAATTGGGCTGTAACGGTGGTAGGGTTAATCTACTGGAAGGGTTGACCTACAGTATTTAGCAACACAACATAATACATTCACAAATAGAAAAAAAATGACTTAAGTTCCTTCTTCAATGTCCTTTGAACTTTAAGTAACAGTCAAGTATTTACTCCGGTTTAGTCACCTTTGTACATGTAACCAGGGAGAAATATGTGGGTCGTGTTTACTCTAAAGTGTAATGCCTACAAAATAGTTTACTGCGAAACACACATCTAGTGTTGCGCTACGGCTAGGTCCACTTACAGTGTACACATGTGTCTCTGGGCTGTCAGGCTGTTCAGAGCCAGGGCTCCCTGGCAGGAGCTAGGGAAGGGGGAGGGGGCAACAGATATAGGGAGAGTAAAGAGAGGTGTGGGGTACATAGAGTTAGAACCCACCACAGGATAGTCACCTCCAAAGCAGATGCAATGTGAATTAGCTTTTTGAAATCTACATGCTATCTTATTTGAAGTCTACTAAGTACTCAGTAATTAGTTGCAGACAGCAAGTTTTAATAAAATGCTGACTAGTCTCAAAGTCGTCTTTAGTTTTTAACAGGAGCATCCATTTTATATGAAGCTACAGTACCCTATTTCCATGCTGTACAATGTAGATAAAGTCTTGTTTAACTTTAAAAGCACCATGTCCTACCTATACCACTGAATACTGCAGGGAAGCATTAAATTTGATACAGAACAGAGAGAAGACAAGTAAGAACCAAGCACAATTTGAGCACAAACTTTGCAAAGCGAAATAGTAGGTGGGACTTTTTTTCTAGGGGAGGGGGGCCAGGCAGAAATCAGATAAAGACATACATCTAGCCCAGACTATGTTATCAAATCTGTAGTTGTATGTATGTATGAGTTAGATATGCCAAAATGACAAGCATTTCTGTCAGAGTCATATTAGATCATATTCCTACTTTAACATAATACAATTATTTCTTTTGACAAGTTTCTTTTTGACAACCATATCAAGGCAGGCAAACAGTTGAATGGTTGAGTCAGTGTACATGCAGATCACTTGCAGTTATCCTATATTCTGATAGGGGGCACAACTGTACATGGTACGCTCAAAGACCACATGACTTACCAGAGGGACAGTGTCATCAAACTGGATGAGATCGGAGGTCTCTGAGATTTGTCGTGTCCGAGTTGGTGACTTCTCCTACAAAAGTCAAAACAAAGAAACAAATAAATTATTTCTGGTGTCATTCACATATAAAAAGGTTATTTAGATGCCCTGCTATGATCTCAAATCCATTGGAAAGGTTTTGCTCAATTGAAGAAATTGTAAAACAATAAACTTGCATATCATAAAATTACATGTGCCATAATGTTAACTGAATTTATCAGTTTACTTCTAATATTCAAGGAAAAAGTCGTCAGTCACAGGATTTACATGTAGCTTTCTTCACAGTACATGTATCACCCTATTGCGAACAAGAAAAACTTCAAAATCCATTTTCAGATTCCCTACCGAACTAGACACTGATGATGTTGATAACTTCTTGGGTTTCTCCACGGCTGCGCCCCCCTCTGCACCCAGACAAGTGGTACCATCCACGTTTAACACCAGAGGCGACAGTGTGATGGGTTTCACTGTCTCTGCCTCCTCTTCCTTCTCTTCTTCTGGGTGATCTGTTCCATTTTCTTCAATCTTCTCTTCCTTTTCCTTCTCCTTCTCCTTTTCTTTGTCTTTCTTCTCCTTCTTCTGTTTCTTGGTCTTCTCCTTTGGTTTTTCCTTCTCTCTCACAACTCTGATAACACAGGTGGAGAACATTAGCAATAAAACAACAACTGAAGACAGTTAAGTACGTACATGTACACAAAAAAATGTTTTTCTGTACAAAACACAAAGGAAATCATTGACAACATAGAAATAATAACCGTAAGAACTACTGCAACCTACACCTGAAGTTTTCATTGCTTCCCCCTATAAAATTTTAGTATGACTACAAGGGAAAAGCATACAGAGATGGGAAAGGAAAGGGAAATGCTGGATACTTACAATTCTTCATCACTATGGGACTTGCTGAGCAAAGCCTCACTTTCATCATGGTCCACATTCAAGTGAAGAGGAGACCCCGGTGGAGAGATGCTGGTACTGCAGGAGAAATAAAAACATTTCTCTCAGTAATATTCTTCATTTGGAGAGAACAGTATTGCAAAAACAGCTACGTGCATAGCTTGGAAAAAAACAAACAAATACAAAACAAACGCAAGGTTGTAACACCATCAGACGAAATGTCATAATCAGCATCAGATGGGAACAAAAAATACAAGACGAAAGCTTCCCAAGGTAGCGAAGCAACCTTCCATATTAGTGAGGAGCAAGAGGAAGAAGATTGGTCAATGCAGTGATTGGAAGGCTGTGGCCACTTGGAAGCAACGGTGCAGTGAACACAAAATAGCAAAAGGGCTGGCCAACAACTGTGCTGTTTTTCACAAACAAGATATCTAAATCAAACCAAAATGTCCAATTCTAATTCTGTTTTCCTACATATGATAACAGATTTACATAGATATCAACTAGCTACAGATTGGTTTGTCCTTTTTAGGTCTTGTGAATCAAAATTGTTGGCCTGGCCTTGATGTGATAACAAATTTGGCTGTAATAATGCTGACATAACAAGGGTTCATCTGTTGATAGCAGAGTGAGTGTGCTCAAGCAAGACCACTACAAAACAACAACAACAGAGGCACACTGCGGCTACTCTACGGAGTCTACACAACTGTGAACAAGTCGGATGTCCACTTACATGCGCTTTGGGACGGTCTGCAGTAAAAATCCTTCATTGTGTCCATTTCTATCTCATGCATAACACACCAGATAAAACACAAACTAAAAGAAAAGAATTCACTCCACACAAATACATGCAGACGTATATGTGGCAAGTTTTATTCTTGTGTCAGCAGTTTGGATTAATACTGTTAAAGACGTAGCTTACGTATGCAGTATTAGTATCGGCATCGACTGTTACTCTTGCAACATGTTGACTGTTAAATCCTGATTGTCCTATCAGCGAAAGTCATTGTTCAAATCATTGTATACTTTTTAAGTCATTGAAATGCCTTTTTCTGGATTTCAACAAACAGTATATTACTTATCTTGCTTAAAACATGTAAATCACATTTCCTATGACTACATTCAAATGTCAATCACACATTGTGTTTGACAGATAGCATTTAAGCATCCTTTGTAACAAAGTTTGTGTCACATTGAAAAACTGGCAGCACAAAACAGAAGCTGCAGCTGCAATTCAGGCAAACATCAATAACATTGTCAGTCTCCTCTACCATTGGAATATGGTATCAATCATTCTCTGTTATAAAAACTTGTAGGTATTTATGCTCTGCTAAGTACACTTATGAGCTAGATGAGAAGGAAAAGCTGTACACTGTTATATTATGCCTTGCTGCTTCTGAGCAAAACTATGATCATGCTCTCATATAATACAAATATCTTCTTTGCCAAAGAATGCATTTCTTAGGTCTCTATGTCAAATGTTTGTGTCCATAAATTTTGTCTCCGTTTAGTATTAAGTACATTCACAACTGATTAAAATCTTAGTTACAGGCTGTTGGTACATGCACATCTTAGTACTGCTGAAAACAGACAGGTAACATGGAACAAATCACAATTGAAAAAAAAAATCAAAATGACGACATATGAGCGAGGGGTAGTGTTAGTCTGAGGATATGAAATGACAACACCATGGTTAACGTTAGATGCACAAATTCCCCAACACCACATGTCTATGGAAACGAGATGACATGAAGGGGTTAGTGACATGACATACTGACAGACAAACATCCAAAAATCACAAAAAAAGCATGTGGGTAAAAGCAATCTCTTGGTGACATGAAACTAAATCTAAAACAATGGCATTTTTACACTTGCTAATTCTACACTACACTGGTACATTCCACCTTTTCTTACTACATGCTTGGTTGTTAAAATCTAAACATATTGTTATCAGCTGTGTTTGATAAGACATAATTTTGTCCTTAATAACTGGCAAGTGCTACGTAGGGATGACATTGTATCTGTCTAACTTTAACTTCAAGTCTTTTGCAAGTATCAAATTATGTCCATATTTTTAAAATCCATCATCTGCACAGAAATTGTCATGACACCATCAAGAACAGCCAATCACATGATATAAAAACATCATGATTATCTCCAGTTGGTAGCAATTTTGCTACAATGAGAATGTTTCAATAAAAAGGATGTGCTTTACATTTTCCTGTTTCATCATCATCATGTAAAACGGTTTATGTATCATCATGTTAAAAACTGTCGGAAGCAATTTTTCTTTACAAAGGGATTGTCAGCACTTAGTTAATTTACTCATCTTCAACATGTATTTTTAACAAGTTTGCATCAGAATATTAAAAGGCTCGGTTGGTTTGTGGTTAAAAGATTGTCTCTAGAAGAATGCAGATGTCTGAGGCGGAACGTAAGACCCGCTCCTAGAATGACGAGGAAGGTACGTACCGTTCGCAAGGACGGAATGTTAGGTGTCCGTGGTGACATGACGCGACACGGTAGTTGGGGAGGGAGGGAAGGAAGGGAGAGGTTACGGTTAGTCACCTTCCACCATGGTTGTCCATTCGCAAAGCGTAACAAGGACATACGTCTGTACTTTGCAACATGTGCAAGCTATAAGCTAAGCATGATGCACAACACAAACAACACACTTCTCTTCATAGCAATACACAACTGCTGGTAATTCTAATTACACCACTAAACACAGACGTAAAGCAACAGGACTAGCAACATCTATTCAACATAAATGTCCTATAAACCTGGGACATTTTAGTGAAATGAGTTTCAAGATGATATTACTGCAATCAGTTTTAGGTCCCCTCTTTTAAAATTGTTACCTCAGAGAAAATTGAGGTATTGTTTTCGGTCTGTGTGTTCATTTGTTTGTATTGTGACATTTGTTAAGAATCAGGAAAAACTGCTTTTTCGGTGAACGTCTTGGGCAGCATTCTGGTAATTTGACTGCAAACAGTTTGGTACAGCAAAACATGCACAAACATGCGATCCTGCACCACATTATAATTGTTATACTTCTACCATTTTCATTGAGAACATTTTGCCTGTAGGGTTTGCAACTCATACCATTAGCACTGTAACTCACCAGTGTACCAGTGCAAATTTGGTGCAAGAAAGCACCAATAATAGAGCACTTAATAACTCTAGTAAAAGGCTTGATATCAACAAGTAGAAGAAACTTTGTTAGATACAACAGTGGGAGAAAGGAGGAAAAAGTAGAAAGAGTTTTTCAAAATAGTGAAAAATGACACGAAACAAAGAAACTTCTCTTACCACACTTCTTCTTCCTCTTCTTCTTCTTCAGAGTCCTCCACCTCTTCCTTTACCTCGTTCACCTTCTTTACCTCTGTCTTAGGTTCAAGGGCAACAGTCAACGCCTTCTTCTTGGCAGCCTCCTCCTCCACCTTTGCCTTGAGGATGTTACACTTCATCTGGCTGGGAGGGATCGGACGCGCTCCCGATAGTTTGTCGATTGGCTGCTCGTTGTTTAGGTTGACGTCTTTCATTTTCTGTTTGGCCTTTGCTGCTTCCTTTGCCCCACTTTCCTCTGAGATACCTTTCAACCTGACGGCAGCTTTCTCTTCCTCTGTTGTTGGAAAGAGGTGAAAAATTTGTTAGCGAATTTCTTGTATGAATTATCTGCTTGTGACTACATTTACCTTCTAAATTGTCTTGCTGATTTCTTAGTTCTTCAAATCCTTTGGGTAAATCTGCAAAAGTTCTCACAGAGTCAATAAATAATATTGAAAATAGAAATTGTACATAAAAATTTTCTTGGGCAAAACGGTGTGGAACAAAATAATAGATTCTTTGGCAAATTTTCCAGATTTCTTCTCATATTGCATAACTGGGCCACGTTTTGCAAAACATCTCAATATAACAACAATGATTCATAACCTTTTTCAAGAAATGCCATGGTCTAATTTTCATCTCATAAGAGATTAACAGTTACTGTTTATTTTGATACACAGTATAAAATTAGTGTGCTTAATGTGTTATGCTTATAAATCTTTGCAAATAATAAACCTAAGGTATTGCAAAAAATGCAAAGAAAGTGCAAAGTTAATGAGTGCTCCCATCACCGAAATGTGCCAAGCAAAAACTTTCAACCACCCCTACATAAACATAGAAGTAGTACAGGCCAATACTACCATGTGATCTGTACTTGGCCAAAACCACTTCTATAAAGGGATAGTTGTAAGGAGGACTAATAATATTAGTCTACTTAAACACCCCAGCTACAACAACTGCTACAAAAACACCATATTTGTACAACACTTCACCTGGTCTTGTGACTGTAGCATTACCATGCAAGGCTTGGAAAAAAGGAAGAAAAAATACACATATTAGCTGTGGTCTGTTTTCATTCATAGTGCCATTATAAGGTGCTCAGTGCTCGCAAAGAGGATTGAATAAATATAAACTTCTTATGGGCCGACATTTTCTGGACAAACCTTTTTGACTGAATTTCCGTAAAACAGCGCACTTTACACAAAATTAGTGCAAAACCCTTTCTGAAAGTTTGAAGAATTTCTTTTTCAATCATTCTTTTGCAGCAGCCCAATACAAAATACTTTTTATAATCGGCCCAGATACTGAAAAAACCCTCCTCTTCTGGTAAAATTCTGGTAATTTATCCACTTTTCGGATGGCACAAACAAAATACTTCAAAGCATCTCCTCACCACCGCAATAGTAATGGTGAAAAGATACAAACCAACATTTTCTTACCATGTCGTTGAAGAGATTCATCAGTCACGTGTGATTACAAGTTACTAGAATATTCTTCAATCAGTGACTTAAAAGGTAACGAGACACGTACCTCAAATGACTAGGTCACTCTGTGATCAAGATGTACAGTCGACATCAAAAACTTTGAGGTACGTGTTTTGTTACCTTTTAAGTCACTGATGGAAGAATATTCTAGTAACTTTCTTACCATAGTTTTTACTTAAAGACTCGTAATGTATTTGTTAGTAGACAGTATTCTAGTAAGATTAAGCTTACCACTCAACACGGACGTTACGGGCGACCCGGGCTGGGGCTCAGGGTCATCTAAGGTTATCAGCACATCATCAACCGAAGCAGCAGGCACTATGGGTAAGCAACAACATCGACATTAAAGTGCCCCTCCCAACATGGCTCCTGCCTTGGTTCTCACATTTTTGCACAAGTTCAACACTGACAACAAAGGGGGAGGGGGGCAATGGGACTTTCATCATGAAAAAGTTGGGAAAATGAAAACACTGGTCTCGAGGGGGAAAATGGGATGATTTTTTTTAGGGATTTTGGGTATTTTTGTTTGGTATGTTGTTGGCAGAAGACACTGTGGGATGTTCACATCACTGCACAACACTGGAACAGTCAGGCATTGCTGGGAAAGACATGAGAGTAAGACCACAGTTACAAATATCGTGACAGAAGATGTTGTTTTAAAATTTTTGTCTTAATAGTGCTGACTTTCAATGTTGAATGTTGAAGGCCGATGAACTATAAATTTATAAATTGATGGCATTTTTACGGTTCCTTATCGTAAAAGTCTTTCCCAGCATGCACCTGGCTGTTTCCTCTGATGACTGATACTTACCACTCAGCCCATTGGTGGTGGGTGAGGTTGCTGTGGGCGATACAGCGGGTGATGCTGGCGTGGTTATGATCGCGTCCACCTCCACGACAGCTGGACTGGTCACCGCGGCTACGACGGGGGTCGGGGTGGTGACCACTGCCGTTGCAACAGTTGTGGTTGGGGTGGTCGCTGGGGTCTCCTCTAATGGCTGCAAACAGAAATGTTGATGTTGGAGACAACAGACATACTTGACAGTTAATCAGGGAGGCCATCTAAGAGTGGATCTACAATCCCATCTTTAACTGCAAGGGAGGACTTGAATAGTACTCCCCAATATATGGGACCCACCTAAGGGACTATTTTGTTGTTTCACCACATACATTTTGTTGTACCTTTGAAGTTTACATACAATGATTTTGACTTAGTGACTTGATCACATCTACATCTATATACTAGTACACTCCCTTCTGCTAATTCATTCTAGTGATCCTGAAGTAGAGTGGATGTCACTTGAAATGTCTGGAAGTATTCACCGTGTCTTATCCAAATATAGAAATTGATCAAAGAAATTTCAACATATCAACTTTTACAGGAACATTGAGAGGCTGAGTGTGATGTCATTGGTTAGCTAACGCTGAGTGCCAAACATGTTTAAAAGATACTTTTAGGCTTGTACTGCAAGTACAATGTAGTAATTAATCTAACCAGACCAAAGCTTTGTTGAATTTTTTAAAACAATATTTTATATCCGATAAGCTGTACGAAGTGTGAAGCCAAAACACAGTTATAAAGCAATGCAATAAAGATACTAGTACAAGGTAAAAAACAGCTAAGACTATAGAAGCTACAAGTGTACAAAATACTACAAATGTATCTTACCTCCTCTTCAATTGTGGGAGTAGGACCGTTGGTTTGTGGTCTGAAAACAAAGATTGTAACGTTATTCTTTTATAAGCCACCATTGAAACATCCATGGAAGTGACACAATCTGAGATACAAAAACATTATTACCAGACAATACAAGCTTAGAATCAAGAGTATTTGATTTTCATAATATGATGAAATTCATAAAAACAATTATGTGATACCTTGTGGTGACAGGTGAGGATGTTCTCAGAGGTGGGGTTGTGGCATTCGCTGCACAAGAAAGACAAAACTGATCTATAGATTTGTTCGTAAGTTAAGTTAGCAATCTGTATTTGTTATGATTATGTATATAACGTTATGTCCTTTTAATCTTGCACTGTATATATGTCTGTGTTTGTATACTTTTTGTGTTGAACCCTGGAAGATTAGTCGCAATTCGACAAAAGGGTATCGAAATAAACCAATAAACCAATTTGTAGCCAAAGTTTGGAGTGTTTGCTACAAGTTCTTTTACACTATGCTGTTATTTTCATTGGAAAGAAAATCTAACATTTCTAACTAGCCTAAAATTACTTATAATCTTACCACAAGAATGTGTGGACAACATTAAAATAGAAATTTAGTTTGTCAATAAAGAATATGGTGGTTTTTAATGTTCAAACTTATGAAAAGTCAAATATTTGAATGACAATTTCCCTTCAAACATAACTTACTGATATACTTGAAATAGAAATCAAGAAATAAACACATTGGTGACAACTTTTAAATGTTAAAACATTAAATGTCATTCCTGCCATAGACAACAATGGGTTAGAAGCAGCAATGATGGACATAATTTCACAGTACCTTAACAGCTTATTAATATTTCAGGACTAAAAATCCACACTCAAAGGTCTTTCTGTCCAAGAACAATTGCTTATCACGATGACTTCCTGTCAGAGGCTTTATCTACTTTTGAAGAACAGCAAGCGTTTGAATGTGAATTTTGAGTTCCTGTCATTTTTGCCTTCAGATTGATAAAAGTATTGTTGTATTTGATAGTTATCATTCAGACCATGCTGTATGTTGAGAATGGACAATGAACCGAGTACAATGGACAACAGATGACACCAGGAAATGAGGAATTAGACAGTCGTCACACCCTTAGACAGTAGCTATGGCCTGCCAGATGTTACTACATTAGCTTTTGCCATGCTGAGCTAAACCGGTGCCCTAGACGCTTCTCTGATAAAAGGAAAAAAAATTGTTGTAAGTCTGGCCCTTTCAAGAACTTTGGCAAGGCACCAGAAGATTATTCTGTCTGGTGTGCTATTACATAGGTCTACCAAATGTCATTCTTTCACAATATTCAATGTACAATTTTGGCAAATAATCTTTTTCATACATTATGTCAAAATAAAAGGGGTCATACCCATTCAAGAACTAAATTCTTCAAACCTTTTAATAAAAACACTACTAGTATCTCTCAAAATTTCTTACATCCTGTTTATTTCCAGTATCATTTTAACACTACAGTGATGTAAGAATCTTTGATGATTCTCAAATTTTCCTTGCTAAAACAATGTACTGATTTGAGGTGGTCTTCTTCATATCTAATCCTACGTTTGCCAAATGACATCAACCATCGAAGTACAGAGAGACTGTACAATTCCCAGCAGTGAAATGTTAGGTCATTAGTTAGTAGAGACACATGGGCTGGGTGTGACACATTCTATTTCGGATCATACACACCCATTGGGCTTCCAAGAATCTGCGGCCTCACAACTGAAAGCAATGGATGCATTCACATGTTACACACTTCCACAGAAAATCTCAAGGCATCATCATTGTCTGGTAAACATTAGACGCATCACAACTGCATGCCTAAATACAACCAATAGTGCAATGTACGCATAAGTAGATAATGTTAGGTCCTCAAGCCAGTACCTAAACTATATGGTATCATTTAGTTTAAGAGAAATATCATGTAACATTGCCAATGCTTGGTAAAGAGCTATGCTGGAAGTTTTTTCTTTCAGAGAGTTACGTTCTGGAGCACTTACGTCTTCTTGAGCTCTGTCGCCGGGAATACCGCTGGCTTGGGCGTCTTTCGAACTGCACTGTCCTCCGCGACTGGCGATTTCGTGCTGTCTGGTACTCAGTCCTCCCACTGTTGACATGATACATACACTTGTAAGCACCTTGAATTTGTTAGCTGGCAACAACAAACTCTCTGCTACATTCTAATCCTTCAGGATCAACAGCAATGATTGGCATATCATTTAACCTTTGACTGTTGGCTTTGACTCCTGACCTGAGTCTGAACCTTGACCCCTTACCCAAATTGGAACCTTGACCCATTACCTGAATCTAAACCTTGACCCCTTACCTAAATACAAACTTTAACCCCTTACCTGAATCTGAACCTCGACCCCTTACCTGAATCTGAACCTCGACCCCTTACCTGAATCTGAACCTTGACCCCATGCGGAGGAGCTGCTGCCTCCTGCCCGCCTTTTCGACGGGCCCCTTGAGGCGGAAGAAGGCATGGTGTTCCACCGCACACTTCCACAGGTGTTTACAGGCCTTGGGATGGTCCAGTCTGAACACAAACGTGTGGGTCTGTTCTCTCCCCTGGAACAACAAGCTCAGGTTATTCACATGGTTAGAACACTTCAATGTGGCCACCTAATTCTGATACCAGATTATCAAAGTTGGTTCTTCTGAGCAATCAGAAAGCAACAAAAGTGCAGGATGGAATAGAAATTGAATAACACCAACATCTGCTCCTGAAAAACTTCAGATAGTCATTAGCAGACCCTACACAACAGAATATGACTTCTTTACAAACCTCATCATCATCCTCTACCACAGCCTCCCTCCCCTTACCTCATCATCATCCTCTACCACAGCCTCCCTCCCCTTACCTCATCATCAGCCTCTACCACAACCTCCCTCCCCTTACCTCATCATCATCCTCTACCACAGCCTCCCTCCCCTTACCTCATCATCATCCTCTACCACAGCCTCCCTCCCCTTACCTCATCATCATCCTCTACCACAGCCTCCCTCCCCTTACCTCATCATCATCCTCCACCACAGCCAGGATCAGCTTCTTGCCCTGGAAGTCCAGTCTGGTGATCTTGGGCCAGAAGAAGAGGCCGATCTTTGTCTTCCCTTCGAACACCAGAACTCCTGTTGGTGTCAGTCCTAGTGAGTACTCATTTCCATCTCTTCCCTGTGGAAACATACACATAATGACATATAGAATACAACATGGTGTATTCTGCATCACCCAAGGTACCTATGGGTGAGCTGGGACCACCTGAAAAAATACACGTTTCAATGTAAAATGCGCAAGAAGTTGAGAAAATGTTGTGTCCTTGAACAAAAAGTTGTAACCACATAAATTCCAAAGATACAGTCTCTATTTAACTGCAGACAGTATGGTTATCTTTTTGTTTTAGCCATAATTTTTAAAACAAATCCTAACTGGAAAATAAAATGAACCTTGCATGGAAATTTAGATTCAATCATACAATGAATACAATCAGGGGTTTATCTGCAATTTCTTTTTTGGTATTGTCAAGTGTAAATGACAGAAACGGCAGTCTAATATCTTGCAGTTTTTTAATAGGACATGACATGGCCTGGATTGTTTCAAGACATACAACACCAGTGATAGGACATAAAGTGTTATGTTTCCAATTTAGTTTCACAGCCACTGTATCAAATTTCATAAATCTTGACACAGTCACAGTAGGCTATCTATGCAAGATATCTGATTTTGGGAAACAACCCTTCCAAGTACTACCATACATCCTTCTTGTAGACAGGCTACGTTTTGGGTTAGCTTGATGTCTGACAGATGACCTATTCATCCTGTCCTAGCTATCAATTTTATCAGTATATAGTATCTTTTAGTCTAATCTATAATCTATCCATTTTCATCTGAAAAGACTGGAGGTACGATGTAGAAATAGTATTTTTGAGTTACTGTTGCAAGATTGATGTAGTCTGGACCAGAGCACACTACTCTAGTTGACTTTGACACCCATATGACCATCTCCCACTGACCTTGACACAGTGCATGTCCACTCCGTACATCTCCAGCCACTTGGCCTTGTTCAGGTAGTTCATCTCAGCTGTGGCTGGGCTCTGGCCACTGTGAACATAAACAAATATAAATGTCACATTTGTACTTACAAATCACAAAACAGCAATGTACATAGAGTAGTAGGTAGGAAATTTAGTACAAACCTTGATGTGAAAGGAAATAATTGAAGAATTTGTTTTTGTAATCAATTGGTCATGAAAATTTAAGTTTTCTTATGTTTTCTATCAGTCTGTCTACTGTCCAATGCAAACTACTGTTTCCTCAAAACCTCCTCCATTTCCAGCCAAGCCCACTACAATACTTTTTAGAACAGTCAAACAAGCAACCAATCAAGAGACTGAGGAAAAATGGTTGCTGCGGACAGGTAAAGTGGATGGGACTGTTTGAATGTGGACTGTGACTGGAGGTGGTTGCCTGACCAGATTGGACTGTACCATGTTTTCAAAAGCTCTTCCATTTCCACCTATCACAATGCTTGTTGGTCCATGGTTAATACATTTACACTCTACTGTAAATGCAGAAATGCTCGCGGTGGTTTTATGTTTGCATTTTTCGCGGCGACCGTTTCGTTGCAAACTTAAAACCCCAACAAACATTTTTGTCCAAAACTGTAGCAGAATGTGACTATAGCACTGCTACGAGCTTAAAAACCATGCAAACTCAAATGCATTTACAGTACTTACTTGTTCTTCTTCCACTGCTCCAGAATCTCTGCTTCCATCTCCTCTGTTTGCTCAGGATGGAATCTGAACTCCGACACGACGTCCGGTTCATACTCGTTGGGGTCCCAGTCACCGAGCTCAGCTGGGAAGATGATATGAAAAATAATATTGTGTTTACCAACTTTGTTTATCTTCATTGTAAATATTTATTCAATGGTTGTTGGGAAATTTTCAAGCCTCCCTCAGCATCTGACATGTGATTTTCTCATCCTGAGGAAAGTCAAAGGTTTGTCTGAAAGTTTGGTGAGTCCATATTTCATTGTGTTGGAGAAAATCTTGAAACTGTTGCCATATTGTCTAAAAACACGCTTTTTTAGCTACTCTGAAGAAGAAGCCACTCCTAACATAGCTAGACATGATACAACACTATACAAAGTCTATTTAATTTTAAAAAAATGTTTGAGAAAGGAACAAAGACTAAACCTTTCACCAGTGATCATTTACAAAAGGACAGAGCCAATACTTACATTGTAGTGCAAATCCAGCTAACTCCACTGAAGTGGTGCGGTCACATTCGAGCCTGGAAAAAACAATATCCCCTTTGCCACTGGAGTGGTACAAAGAGTCAGAAAGCGTCACAAACTATCCACGCAAACATGCACACAACAAAAACATAAAAAGCACAAAACAGGCAACGAAAATACCCATAAGAAAGAACCAGCCAGCCACGGTCCCCCGAAAGTGCGAAATGGAACGAAATGGAACGAAATGGAACGAAATGGAACGAAATGGAACGAAATGGAACGAAATGGAACGAACTAAAACATATGTAACATTATGAAATGTTATACCAGTAGATAGCGAAATATTGGAACGTTGTAACATTCACAGTAGACGGGAACAGGAAGCAAATACATAATATAACGTGTGTTATTTCTTGAATCTATTTGGTAATATTAAATACAACGTTTTTGCCGCGTTTGTGTGGCTAGATTCTTCCCTGAAAATGGGAGAGCCGCGTGCAAAGCGCTCGGTCGCTCTTCCTTGATTTTGCCAACTATCTGCAAATGAACTGCTGCAAATAGCAGCGAAAACCAGCAAATGGAACTGAGTATCGAAGTAAGGACTAGATTATACATAAGTTGGTGGTAACATTGCATCTCGTAATTCACCAAGAGGGCATGAGGCAAGCGTAATTTCATTATTCATACAGCGTGTTTGCGTGTTGTGTGAACTGTGAAATACACATCCTGCCCGTTCACACCCTCCCTTTGTTTTGTCGTGAACAAGTAAGCAGAAATGTCTCCAGAGGTAGTTCTCAGTCCACGTCCGTGGTTGAATGGAGTGTGAAATTTTACATTGGTGACGCAGCGCAGAGCTGCGTTTGCATATCATTAGCGGAGGGGTCCATTCTCCGACAGCCGACCAGCCGAACAATTGGTTGTATAAAAATCGTTGTTGCGGAGATATGCATATGATACGTACTAGTTATGGACTAAAACCGTATGTAAATAAAACTTGGAAGTCGGAGTTTGATTCAACCTGTCGGTAGCACACCCACGTACACAGTTCCGATGCGCTGGCAACATTGGCGGTCATTTGCATGCGGGGCTCCATTTGCAACACGCAAACACACTTTATAAATAAAAAAATTACGCTTGCCTCATGCCCTCTTGTTGAATTATGAGATGCAATGTTACCACCAACTTCTGTATAATCTAGTCCTTACTTTGATACTCAGTTCCGTTTACTTGTTTTCCCTGCTATTTTCAGCAGTTCATTTGCAGATCGTTGGTAAACACAAAGAAAGAGCGGTGGATCTCTTTGCACGCGGCGTTCCCATTTTCAGGGAAGAATCTAGCCGCACAAACGCGGCAAAAACGTTGTATTTGATATCATCAAACAGATTCAAGAAATAAAACACGTTATAGTATGTATTTGCTTCCTGTTCCCGTCTACTGTGAATGTTACAACGTTCCTTATATTTCGCTATCTACTGGTATTACATTTCATAACGTAACACATGTTTTAGTTCGTTCCATTTCGTTCCATTTCGTTCCATTTCGTTCCATTTCATTCCATTTCGCACTTTCGGGGGACCCGCCAGCCAGGCAAAAAAACTAAATTCATGCAGGCCCACATCATTCATTCAAACAATACCAATTCCACATTGTTAGGATCAGAGTTGAACATATCAGTACCAGCTTGATATTGGCACATGCATGTTCCCATTATTCCATTGCAAGAACTTGAAGAAGGGAAAAATAAGAACTTAACAATTAAAGCAATTAAACAGCTTTCTAAAAGAGAATTCAATTATGGAGCTAAAAATTCAAGACAAAGCCTAAAGTATGTAAAATGTTAACTTACTTCCCAGACAGCATGTCCTTTTTTAATTGGAGGAAGAAGAGATATCTGGAAGATAAACCAAGATAATTGTAAATTGTGAGGCATAACATAAAGTACATCTTGAAGGTTTTGTTTGCTTGTTTGTATTGCATTCCCGGTAAAAAAGTATCATGACGTAACACACCAGGTTTGTCTTTAACTTTTGTAATATGATATTTAAAGGATGTAGAGTCCATTCCAAGTCACCACACGGGTTTTTGAGTGATATTTATAATATCTTCGAATTATTGTTATATAATCATAAACTGTTATAAATATTTACAAATGTTTAGAAAAAAAATAATATGAGAGTAACATGTTTTAGAAAATGTTTCAAGAATTTGCAAACATTTCGAAAGTGACTGTCAAAAGAGGTCATTTTCCAAAACAAATTTGAAATATAAACTGGTTTGTTTCAAGTTTCGAAACATTTCGAAATAAAGATATGGGTCATTTGCCCCCCCGTGACGAGCCGCTAATCCTACCAAAGCCTGTTTTGGATCGGAGGTGGACCGCCGACCGAGCAGGAAGCCAGTGTGCCGTGACACCGTCTCCGAGTTCCTCTAGTCCAGATTTCTACTGTAGTTTTGCTACTCAAAAAGGGCCAGCAAATGTTGCTAATGATCAGGAACCAACAGTGGTCAAAGGACAAGACGTAATGAGCAAAAACAAAAGGTTTATCCACGCCAAATTAGCCCGACATTTGGCACAATGCAAAGGGATAGCCGGAAAGGCGGCCGCTACTTGGGAGAATCTATTCTTTATGTAGGGGGGCAAACTCCTTGTAAATACTTTAAACCAACGTGAAATGATTACAAATACGAAATTCCCCAGTAATAATGTAGCACTAAAATACTGTTATACTTAAATTCTGTATTTTAAATCTTAACTTATGTTGAAAGATAGATATATAATGATATTTCAGACAACGTATTCCCTGCAAACAGCCCGCGTCATGCCGTCTGCCGGGAATTCAACAACACGAGCGCGGGCATGAAGTTTTGATTGCAAGACAAAATCCACGATCTGACACTCTTCATCTCAGGAACAATAAAGCCTCTATGCTTTACCCTGTTGGCTGATTGACGTTTTTAATTTGCACTGGGACAGGGAATTGCTGAAGGTCAGTTGTTTAGTCCCAGAGAACATGTGCTGACGTGCCTGTGGGGAGGGGGGCAGCCTACTATTACAACTTCCGTCAGTACTTTCTGTTATTTTTTCTATCGCATTTGGCTGGTTTCTGCAAGATTTTTAGGTTTGATTGATAGGGAAGCCAAGGGATTGGGCACTGATAATGTTTCTTTGGGATTGTTGTGCTGCTTAAGTTATTGGTAGACCCGTTAACTGTTTGTTAACGTTACTCCCGACCGGCCGGCCGTGAGAGCACGGCGGGGTGTGAGCGCTGCCTTTCTACGTCTATTTTTGGGTGTAATCTAACTAATTAACAGCAGACTGCGAATTTTTTCTTTCGAAAAAAAGATAGGGAATTCGAAATAAAGGCAGGGGGATGTAATCAATCTTTAGAAAGTATCAAAAATATTGTTCTCGGTGCCATAAATATTTTGAATATTCCACAACAACGTTGGAACAATTACAAAGTGTAAACATATTTCGAAATGTTTGGAAACTATGGAATATGGATTACAATTACTTACAAAAGTTTCAGATTAATTCTAAACAATGGCAACAAACACCCGTGCGGTGACTTGGAATGGACTCTAACATAAAAATATCAATTGACAGTGGACTACATGTGTATCAATAGAAAAAAACAACAGAAAAAAACTCCATCTAATTTAAGATCTTTATCTTTATCAAATATTGCAACAATAATACAAGAATATGAGGTTATAGGACAAATACTACAAAAAAACTTTATGTACACTACATGCAAACTACTTGATTCTGAAACATCTAGTTGGTATGCTACAATTACAAACAATGAAATCTACTGTACAGCTATAGCCATATGCTGGAAACCCGATTCACTGAGATGAACCCTTTCCTGAACTTTACAACACCCCTTGTCAGACATTGCATGGAACACCTGCCAAGAGCTTCAACCTCTGACATGTCTGATTCTGAGCAAAAAATCCACCACTGTCCTAACAAACACCTCCTGACAGATAGGTCTTCCCAGGGGTGCAGCATGTACACATCCCCATTTGTGCAAGCTAATGCAAACTGACATCCTCCAACCACAGGAGGTTTCTACAAACAATTGGGAAAACTCTTCACACTGCTTTTAACTTTAACCCTACCATTGATTTCGTGGTATACCACTATCACTGTTCAACCAGTACAAAGTTTAGAGGGGTAATCTGTGGACCTAATACTAGTACTCAATATTGCCCATAATAGAGAAGTATTGATTTAGCTGTGGGTTAGAGGTCTGACAGACAGTACAAAACCATAACAGATGACAGTACTACTACAGGATCTCAGACAGCTGTGTCTTGCCAATCATGGTCTCATTTAGTGGGAACTACCATTGTTAATCTTGATCTGTGGTGACCTAGTGACCCTGACGGTACTTGTACTTGACAATGGCCTTGTGCTTGAGGTACATGGGGCCAACATGAGGAGATTGCTAGCAGAGATATGGTTCTTTGAACTTGTTTCATGTTTGTGCTCTGCAGAGTGTCAGAATGTCTCAGATTATTGTTGTGCTTCCCCATTGATGTAGTTGTGGGGTGGGAGGGGGTTGCAAGGTACTTGATTTACATAAAATAACAACATGGTTAAACTAGTGTACTTTACATGTACAATTACATTTTGACATCACAAGAGACGTGCATTTATGCACATGCAAACCTTATCATCAGCTTTGGCTTTCAGTTGCATTCAAGACATCTTTAGCCATTTAAATTCATATCCCTGTCCTGTCCTTGACTTTCTAAAAGTAAATCCCACAGTATTACTATAGGGGTTCTCAGTTTCCCAGGACCTTCCAAGCTTATAAACTTGAGTGTAAGTTTGACATCATAAGCCCTAAAATGTCGAGGTCTGCAAATCCTGCACCATTCAAACAACCAGGGTCAATGTAGAATAGCGGTAGAACATTAACTTTAATGGCAGAGCATGAAGCACTCTAATAACAGGCCTGTTTGATAATGACCCACATTTACAGGATGTGATTGTACCATTTACGAGATGTGATTGCATACAGGCCCTCATGCCTTGTAATTACCTTGTGTGGTAAAACCCATCTATGGGAAGTACAGCTGACCATTTTGTAATCAGCTTTGACCTTGGAGTCTCATAGACTTCCCATCATCTAACATGTAATGTTAGTAATTTACATGTAGCTAGCAGAGAATTTAGAATTTTGGTTGCGATAGCGTTTTTTTGTCTTGCATTTGCGATTGCTTGCTCGTTATTTCAACAGTTCTTCACTAGTCTACGAATCTCAGCATACTGCATACACGTGTTGTATCTAATTTATGTCATACCCACCCAAAAAGACACATTTCAATGCGAAAAGCGCCAGAAGATGTCTTTGAACAAAAAATTCCAACAACATCGATTCCAACGTCCCGATGCAGTATAGCCCGTGCAATTCGACTTCGACCCCGGGCAACATGGTAAAAACTAAAATATCGACCGATCTGGAACACCCATATCGAATGTTATCCAAGCCAAGGTATGCCATAAAGAACATAACACAGAAACTCTCCTGGGTATCTTAGCAGTGTGGGTCGGGAGAAAGTTTACAGAAACAGACATATTTCTGACTTGTGGGGAGCCACACTAACTTGTAAACAATTACAAGCTGGAGGTCATGACACTGGAGGTCAGCTGAGTCACATCAGGCTGATGTCAGCTCCAGCTGGGATCTAACATCAGGGCTGCCTGCCAAGGGACAGGTCATTAGATGTCACAGGGGGAGGGAGGGAGCAAGGGACAGGTCATTAGATGTCACAGGGGAAGGGAGGGAGAAGGTCAAAGTTGAGCAAAATATCCTATCCATATTCCATGAGGTGCGATCAACTTTTTCTTTGCTTTTAAATCTAAGATCTAAATCAGCGGGTTAAGTACGTAGATGTTGCTGTAATCATAAAAGACTAAAACTGTTACCACAGAATGCTGTAGGCAACATTGGGCACCATTGGCATGTGACCAAGGTTGTTCAAGGTTATGTATCCCGAAAAAAAGAGAAAGAGAAGCTTCAATAAGAGTATCCTTCATCTACAAATTATAAATCTTTGTTTATAACATTGTGCATTCTCTCAATTTTTTGGACAGGTGAGAAAAAATTCCAAACCATCATCCCTGTAATGCTGCATAGCTTCTTCCCAGCTGTAAGACCATGACCCGGAAACCTTGAGGGTCGCAAAAGTTTACCTTAAAACTCATAGCTGACAGGAAAGCTAATTAAATACAATGACTCAAATGGAACACATTATCCATATTAGGACTGCCTTGGGAAGTGTAGCATTCCTGCTAACGATCATGATGATAAATTTGTCAGGTGATACAATTTGGACGATTTGATATCTTTCGAGGATTGTATCTGTGGAATGCATGTGGTTAATGTAACAATTACTCCACTTCCAGATCCATGATAAACTTATGGTTCTGTAAAATACATGTACCAGCTCAACTTGCCAAAGCTCTACATTTTGTACATGTCAGTGTTGAGAAGGAGTGGAGTGGAGAGGAATTTCAATTAGCAGAAAGGGGAGGGGGCAAACTGTACTCCCGTAGGGCTAACTCCTCTGGCATGTTATCTGTCCATTTGACCAATTTCTACTGTTTCTAGCCACCTCTGGAGCCTGGTAAATGCTCCAAAAGATTTATACTTCAAGACAGATGAAGTACTAAATACAACTGAAATTAGTGGACAAAAACAAATACAGATTCTGACACATATGATGGCCACAACTGCTGTAAATTCTTGGCAGGGATAGGTAAACAAAAGTTCCATCTCCTCCCATTCCATTTGTGTTCGATCACAACCAGTGTATGGACACAAGAGCTGAGAACATTATCCTCACTGCTAGAGTCCCCAAACAGCTGGGAGTTTCTGGCAGAGGGTATCCCTCAACAGTAACAAAGTGGACATATTGCACTTGCTTCAAAACCAACTGCAAGCCACAGTGTTTATTCAGGTTGTCAGCTGGCAGTACTCAGGGTACAAATAATATTGTGGAAATAAAGTCTTCAACACCTGAAGCCTCTCCAGTAGACAAGTCTATTGAATATTATGTAGTGAATACTTTTAAAAATAGATTTGACAAACATATGGAATACCACCCAGTAGTATACAAGTACAAGGCCTTGGATTGTCTACACAAGCCTGGAATGACCATTCAGTAATTGGATGAGCGGCCTCAACTGGCAGTTAGAGATCTTCCTACCTGGCTGATGATCTACATGTACTAAACTCTTCTCTGCTCTACTTTATTCTACTCTACTCTAATAACTGACAGAAGGGAACTTCTAAGGTGATGACTTTTTCGAGTTATTTGCATATTTCGTGAGTTCTTCAGTTCTCTGCACTAGAATCTCAGACTGAGGCAGAGAAGCACTTCTGACTGATAATGCTGCCCTTGATTTGACCTCTATATCACCTTTTGTCGAATAAGTTATAAATTGAGTTAGCAATGCAAGACAATTTCCCCCAATGGCAGCATTGTCTATTAATTATATACCATTTTCAACAATTTTCTGTCAGACGTTAACCTCTTTAGCAGTTTTTCCAAGAAGCCAGCAACCGATAAATTCTGTATCTCAAACAATTGGGAATATGACGTGTTTGCAGACATATCTTTTTAAGAGACCCACCGTGTGTATTCCTCATGTAGATTGTTGGGTTCTGAAGAATAGAACTTCACACTAAATCTTATCGTGTACGGAGGTCCGACTGTGGCAAAACAAAAATACAATAATTATTTAACATGATCACTTTAACATGAAAACTACAATGTTTGTACTGTTAGATACAATTGCAACATTGTCATATTACATGATGCGAAACACACATCAAAACAGCAACAGTATTCTTGCTTCTTTCCTGCACTTTCATCCCTTTGTAAAATGGACATTAACATGGTCAGCCAGTTCGCAGACAAAGCCGTCGCCTTCATCTTAAGTTTTTTTTTTAAATGACAAGGACAAAGAAAATACAGAATGGCATTTCCTTCCAAGTTTTAGTCAGGCAGAAGCACTAAAACATGAACCACCTTGCCTCCATATGTGAGTTTAAGATTAGAAGTAGAACGGTGTATATAAGAATAAAAACAAAAAAAATTGCCTGCAATAAGGAAAAATGTGTGGGTGCATTTGTGCATTTCCAAATGAGCATTGCATAGATCCAAAACAAAAATAGTTGTAGTGCAGTCAAAAACGTGCTATAAAAAATGTTGTGCACATAAAAACCCATAACAGAAAATACCAATTTACCAGGAACAGTGGAATCCTTATTCCAAGCTGCCATCAACAATACAGGAAAACAAGGAAAAAAATTGATTCGCTTTGTTAAAGGTGTTAAAACAGTTAAAAACGAAAACGAAAAAAAGGACATGACAAGTGACATTCCAGGTACTAAGTATAATAAAAAAAAAAAATTTGAATTATGTATATTTATTTGGAGTTTGGGACTGATTTTTGGACGAAAAGGGAAATGCTTAATTTTGCGGCCAGGGGAAGAAGTAAAATAGAGGTTTCTGTTATGTTAAGTTTATTCAGGACAAAGAGATACAATGACAAATTAGAACATTTACAGAGGTAGAATACAGTGTATGGAAGCATTACCATGCAATAGAAATGAATGCATAACATGATATCAACAGGCAAAATGCATATGATTTTCAATTCATGAAAACATTTGAAGGAAAGTCCAATAACTTTGGAATACTTACTTTTTATTTGCTTCTTTACACTTTTTGTTGGATCCAGCCAATGCTGTTGAAGAGTAAGAAAAAGAACAATTCTTTTACAAACATTTTACATCCTAACCATGCCTAACTAAATGACTGTATAAGTCGTAACATATTTGCTGCAGACTGTTAATCGCTCAATATCTAATATCATATCAAACATTCCATTTACAGACTAATTTGAGCTTATATTAGCAAAGGAACCAAGGGTGTCTTTGGTCTACATGACTTTACAATGCTGTACAGTCAGAAATTTAAGACCTGCTGAATTTGCTAAAATTTGCTAGAATATCAGCGAACAGTTTTTCCGGATTCCGGGTACATGTACCAGTACATATACTAGTACTGCCTAGTACTAGAAGTAGTATTTATCTTTCTGTGTCTATGTATTCTGAATAACTCACAGAAATTTGTGCAGCGTCCATAAACTGGAGCCCGAAATAGTCCTTCTCTATCAAGTCCATCCGGTACAGGACCTCCTCGTACAGCTCCTGGGCCTTGGCCTTCTTCTGCAGGGGGAAAACAAAAACATGTAAATAACGAGCATAACAATCCTGCTATGTGTGCTCACATGTTACCTCACATGGCTGTTAACGTTTGAAAACACACAAAATTTCGTGATACTTTATAGATGTATACAATTTATGTTACGAATTACAATGGAAGTATCTTAACTTGTGAATGTTTTTAACCTAAGTGTGACGTCCAAACATGGACAGATACAATATGTTAGACTAGGTTAGTGTTTTATTATAGACGTTACAAATTGTCTCAAGTGATCCCACGCAAGTCAGCTTTTGGCTGCCATGTGGGATTTGCTGTCAAGAAATCTTAAATTGAATCAAATAATGTGCCTATGCTTGGGGGCTGGGGTGGACAGATGACTGAGCTAAAAGCTAGGAAAGCGCAGGGCCTGAAATACCACTTTATCACTGAAGTCGGCTAGTCTAAACCCTATATTTAAGGGATTAAAGAGAAATGGTTCCTGCTGAGACAGGTGACATTTTCAGACTGGTTTAAGACCAAGCCCCCTGAACACCTGGACTCTGTAACTATGACAACCACCTCCTACCCAGGTGACTTTAAATTACTCCTAATCGTTTTTGCCTCAAGCAGTTGGAACACACAACTGTACTATAATAGAAAACAGCTCAAAGTAGCGTGAAAGACTGGTAACATCTACCAACATAATTTCACCAGGGTACATAATTCCGCCACTCTGAAAAGATACGTCCAAACAGATCTCGTCCCCTAGTACAATGCACTCCTATATGTCTAAACTGTGCATGCCTGGGGAGTGCTGCACTAGAGATCTTTCAAAACCCACTGTTATGTTATGTAACCCGGCGGATCAATGTTAATGGATGCTAACTATGACTGTAGATGTCTATGACTACATTTTTCTCAGCTCAGATCATTAATTTCTATTTCTATTTTTATTGCTTGTATTCTTCCTGAATCATCTTCCTGAGACATTGTACAATAATGACATCCAAAAATGTTGGTGCAACACTTTCTACAAAGCAATAAAATACAATACTAAAACAGTTCCTTAGTGTCTAACACACCTTGTAATCGACTAATGGTCTAGTACATTATTGAGAGAGCTTCAATCTTGCCTAATACCATATGTTAGACACACTACCCAATGTATGTACTTATTGTCTTAATACTTGAAAACAGGGGCCACTCAACTGTTCACCATTAACGTTAGTTATTCTAAACGACTGCTTGAAGATATGGTGGTATTTCAAGGAGAGCCATTTAGACATAAAATGCAAAATGAAGGTGACTAACTACGTAAACATGGATTCTAATAAGTACTTTGTCATCTTAAGTTAAAACCTTCATGTCACCTTTTGGAAATCACTTTGGTGAAAATACCTTCTGCAAAATTATCATAATTTGAGAGGACAGTTACGTCTTAGGAATGACTCAACCAAGGTTTCTCTTGAGGAGCCTTAGCACAAATTACCTGTATTACCAAAGTTGCCTTGGGCTGACACACATAAGTAGGTACTACAAATGTACTGCTTCCTAGGTTTTGTTTCAATAGTTATAGGTTTAGAAAATCTTGTAATGGTTAACGATAGTTGGACTTTGTACTAATCATTTGTACGACTTTGTACGAATCGTTTGTACTTTATTGAGAGCAGGTTAGCTCTTGTTGGTACTCTTGACATACATGCATTTTGACAGCAAATGCCTGTATGATTTAATTATCCATGCAATATGAATAGAAGATGTACCTAATATGATATTAGAGAATCTATGATGAAGCCATTACAGACAGAATACTGTGTTAAAGGATACAAATTCAATTTGTGTATAATCGAGCTAGGTCAGCAACATATCAAGTATCATACTTAATGTTGGCATATCCCATTTTGGCCTCCTTTTCTGATACAATATCCTGGACAAAATGATATAGGATCTGACACCATTTCAGGGATACAGGTATTGGTAATACCTGCTGGGATAACACAAACATATTGATCTGATACAGGAACTAAATCATTATGTAGTATGTACATAAAAAACATCTGAAAAGAAGGCCTGCTGCCCCCCTCCCCACGTACTAAAAGCAAGAATCTGTATCCTGGCTTACAGATTATTTTACCAGTTGGAGTAGTGACATGGGACTATCAGGTTCTGTTGTCACAACTTTCCTGAATGTCTCCCTACACACCCCATACTAAAGGGCGCCCTGCACTCTGGCATGCCAAGCATTCAGGAACACAAAATGCACTTAGAAATGTGGAAACAGAGGAAGCTCTTTTGGCATTACAACAACTGCCACGAGCTTTCATAAATACTTCTGACAGCATTTCAGGGTTGCTTTTTTTCTTCATGCTTGTCTCCGATTGCTACTATTTTCTTTTCAATGGCCTTCAAGGATCAGAACAAAACATCTACCAGGGTCTGCTTTAAAATTTCCATGTAGCGGTGACACTGTTGAAAAGAAACCTAATCACTTACACTACAGTCCTGTTTACCATTGCCCATAAACAGACCCCCACTACAACTAACCTATTTCAGATCCTGCGATGGGTACCTTGGCGTGAGCATTAAAGTGCATCAAGGATCTTCTCATTCTACAGCACTTCCTTTTCCTGCTTCGGAATATCCTAATGCATTATGGTGTTTGAAATCAATGTGAAGTTTTCTGAAGATATTATAGTCATTGTAGGTCAACTTTATATGGCAAAAATACTGTAGTGTTAGTGTTAAAAGTTGACAGTTTGGGAATTGAATAACACATTAACAGGATGTGAAAGCTTGTATCAGAGGAATATGATGCTGATCAATGAGTTGTTGAAAATAAGTTGACGTGTCTGTCATGTTTACACATCCCTTTAGTATATCTACTAATACAGGAAGAAAATGTTTTGCCAATGGATCGAGGCCATGAAAAAGCTTGACTCAGGAACAGTTGTACATCTTATTCTAACTTCAGCTTTTTTCCAAACTTTCAAAAGTTTTATTTTGGGCCTAAGTACATGTACTCCTAACTAAAAACTATTGCGACCTTGAGGAAACACCACAGATAGCTGGAATACCTCTTTCCACTGCCTGCCATCAATCAAAGTTCAAAGGTGATGATAAGAGGGAAATTGGTTTAACATGGTCCATTCTCACTACCCTACTGAGGAGAAGAATACTGTTGGAAAGCGGTAAGAATAACCGTAAATTCATTCATTTTCGCCAGGACTTGATTTCGTGGTAAAAGGAGGAGTCTGTGGTTAAAATAATTCCGCTAAGTACAGTAATAATACTGGATATGAAATCGAAATCCGAAATGAAAGAAAAGCCCATGCATTCTAATCTCCAAGCAGATCCACGCCGGGCGCGAAAATCGTAGTATGCTAGCCAGAGAGGGTCCAGCCATCCAGAGAAGGTTCATAGCCCGGCAGGGCTATGAACCTTCTCTGGATGGCTGGACCCTCTCTGGCTAGCATACTACGATTTTCGCGCCCGGCGTGGATCTGCTTGGAGATTACATGCATTCAATTCATCTGCGCTACGCATTTGAAACATTTGATCACCTCCATCAAAAAGGGACAACTATATACAGCCATATGTAACCATTGACAATGTGAGAAAACGTCAGACTAGCTAGTTATTTGCCCTGTCCCCCACATCTCAATGGACTGTCACCTCAAAAATAGAAACAGTTTAATTAAAGTACAGTGACAGCTGTCACATAGAACCATCAAACCCAGCTGTTCTCTGGGGTCTTTAGTACAGAATAGTTTTTACCACACAAAGGGCCAATTTACACACAGCTTTTCTAGACCCCTTTAACTAGTCCCAGTCTGAATGGGGTCTTTCAAAACCTGATATCAGAAAACCTAGCTCAAAAGTATAGCTCTGAAAACAAGCAATTAGAGTGGCGGTGCCACAAAAGCCTGTGAAGCATTACGGCCTAAAACTTGCCACATGTTCACCTCCCAAACATCTTCCTCTTTCAGTATTGCAAAGAATCAGCTTGACAGACTGGAACAGTTTCTTACCCATTAAATCATTATATTGTGTGACATACCACAACTAAGGACAGTTTTCCAAAGTAATAATAAAGAGGATGAAGTCTTGTTTAGTCACGACAAACCTGGTATACCATTAAGACTTTCACACATGTTTAAGTGTTACCATTTTGATGTTGATTGCTACCGTATCTTAGGGCCAATTTACACACAGCTTTTCTAGATATCTGGACTGCAGATATCTGCCAGGCGACAGCTTTTTTCTGTGTCTAAACAGGAATTTTATGGTCTTAATGAGGGTTTTTTTAGATGTCGGGAAAATTTCAGCCGACCACTCTGAAGCATTCGCCCGACAACTCAGCGGGAGTCCCCGACCGCTCCAGCCGGACGTCTAAACAGAATGTGTCGCGTAGTAGACATCTGGAGGTCGGGGTTCACGCTAGTTTGCATATTTGGCGGGCGATAAAGCGGGAAAACTTCTTAGCATCAAGGACCATTTGTTCCCAAACGGACGACGGACTTCTTTCGTGATGCCAGATCGTTCGGTGGATCGGCCCTCCCCCCTCCGCCGCGACAAGGGCAGCGAGTAGGAACGCAGCGTTGATTCTGACCGGTCGCTGTCGTCTTCCTCGGTACCTCAAACGCCTCTTACGCTCAACCCTTGCTTGCTGCCTCATGTTTAGCCACACGCGAGTCAGATAAAGAAAGAATACCATATTCATCATGACGAAAAACACAGGCGGTTCTCCCGCCATTTTGAAACGCACGCAAAAGGTTAAATAGGGTCACGAGTGCAATCAGCGCGCTGCGTGAGTCCTGCGGTACTTCCTGTCGGTGTGTATAAATGCGTCCAGATATCTAAGGCTCAGATGTCGGCGGATTTTTAGATATCTGAAAAAACTCTGTATAAATTGGGCCAAAGACTCTGTTACTAGGAAACGACATTATCCCAATAGATAATCAGCTCAGCCTTTCCCTTCAATAATCTCAATAATCGTTTTGAGTTATTAGCAAGCCAAACTGGACTTCATGCAGAACACATTAGACATCTGCTGGAACATTTAATAAGTGATGACATAAAAGTCACTTCTACAGTTTTTATTTTTGAGCACCAAATATTGTTTAGAATGTAGTGTTTGTTTCTGTTGGCTTGCCAAAAGATCTATACAACATCTGCAAAATGACTAAAAACTGAGCTATTAATGCTCCTCAGTGAACTATGACCTTGAACTTGCTGTTGACAGGCAGGTACCGTGCCAAAGGCAATGTCAAGGTTAAATGTATGGGGAGGCAGCTGTTTCTGGGTGCAGTACTGCGTCCCAAGAGAGGGGGAGCCTGGGCGTTCACTACAAATGTGTCTACCTTGCAAATTGCAACTTGTAGTCATAACAGAAGGGTGTTTGATTTCATGCTCTTGAACTATAAGTGACCCAATGGGGAAATAGAAAATATCATGATATAATCATTACAGCTTTGGAAATAGCTGTACATGTTTGGAATAAACTGGAACAGGGATTTAAGGATCAATCCATGAATACATTTTTTTCATATTTGCAACAAGCATCGTGGGACTTCAAGCATATCATCAATTATTTAAAACGGTCACAAATCTTCACATCAATGATTAGATGTTTCTCCAAAGGTCATGTTTTTAAAAATCAAAAATATGGATGGCTTTATCTTTCAAATTTTTTAATGTACCACATGAAAGAGCTGAGTGAGTATACCTACAAAGTATACCTACAATAAACAAAGATGCCACTGTATTTTGAATGTGCATATATGTGTATCAAATAAATGTATGCATAGCAAATATTTTCCATGTGACTGAGCAAAGGCAGTGACCCCATGGGATCATATAGAAACCGCTCCATTTTATGCATACTGTATATTTAGTCTACAGCACACATCTATATTATTGTAATACTTCCAAATATCATTTCACAAGCAGTCCTATTGAGATATAGATCTACTGTAGTTTGCATAACAATAACTATGTGCATACCAAATTATAAGTTAGTAATTGCACAGGTCACAGAAGTTGGATAAGAAACACGTTTTAGTGTACATGTTAGCTGCATTGTATAGCTAAGAAGCCAGTATATAATACACTTGTGTACAAACGTATTATCGGAACCTTTCTGCTTTTTCAGTACCACTGTCTCTTCCAGGTCACGTCACCATTATGTCTTCCTTTGTGTGGTACTGACAGTTCTACTTGCAAAGATGACTTATTTCCATCTGTGTGATGGCCTGATTATAACCATAATGAGGGTAATCATGGCATGGAATATTGATAAATGGGCACTCTAGCTGGGACATATGCTGTCTGTATTGGCGATGATGTTCTTAGAATTGGGTCCTACTGATTATAATTCCTCTTTCACATTTTAGTATCTTTAGTCTGTATAGATCTAGGGTAAATTGTTGTAATTTGCTCAATGCAGCCTTCTTTTCGCTTGGTTTGTTTTGTTTTGTTGTCTTTATTCCAAATATGAGGTTCAACTGGAAGTGTACACTCACTCATACTCACTAGTAGTCACTACACAGTTTATCATTTATAGTCTGTTGTTCCCCATTTCACAAAGATTAGACTTGCTGGCATATAGATAACATGACCTATCATCGATGTGATATTTCAGTAAGGCCCATGCAGTAAATGTGTCAGGATATCCTTCATGCTTTTTAACAGGACTTTAATGTAGATCTGCTACTGGGTTATTCAAATATAGCAAAGGACTGGAAGAGTAATCAAATAGAACCTAGCTAGATTGATTCAGCAAATACACTTGTCCTTGAAAGTAGTACAAGTGAATTTCTATTTGAAGCTGTGTTAGTATTCATCAACATGGCTGTCTCCTGTGTCCCTTATTCTGCTTAGATCTACTACATTGCAGCATACAGAAATGTCTGTACACGCCTTACCTTCTGCAATCTAATAGAATTATACAAATATGAAAACCGTATTGATTTCTCTCATGTTGAACCAGTCCGAGTCTGTAGGATTGTTACAAAATATACAAGTAAACTTGAGATGTAGAAACTGTAAGGTTAGAAAAAACAAATGGGATGCTTTGATTATTTTCGAAAGCAAGCAGACTGAAACCTGAAATATACCTTATGGCTGCAAGGACCACATTTAAAACGTCGTTGGATGACTCATATCCCTAACCCAGGCCCTTTTCTGGAACAGCCCTTATCTTCACAGGTCTCCAATGTGTACCTTATCAGCATACATAAACTGGCTTGTGGGAAATCGTTTAGAACCAGTCCACAATCCAAGATCTGTTCTAACACTCAGGCTGTGGTTAGCTGCTGTCTAACAGATGCCACGCAACTTTTCCAAACAGTACTATGAAGAGAACCATTCAACCTATCTAAGAACCTAATCTTATCAACACAGATGTCACTGACAATCAGCAAACTCAATGTGCTGTCGATATCTGGAATAGCTTGACATCTGTTATAAATGCCAGCTGGATTATAAGTTGTATCCCTGTATCTAGAATATGCACAGCGTTGTGAGTGAACAATTATCACATGCTGTCTCTGAAACCACATTTAGATTAGGATATCATTTCTGGAGAATATCATTCATTAAAGTACTGTAAATGCATTTAAGTTCTCGTGGTTTTTATTTTGTGCTAAGCCGAAAATGGAGTGTTTGCGGTGGTTTTAAGTTTGCGACAGCGCTATAGCCACATACTTCTACAGTATTGGACAAAAATGTTCGCCATCATCATGGTTTTAAGTTCGCGGCGAAACAGTCACCGCGAAAACCTAGTGATCATAAAACCAACGCAAACATTTCTGCATTTACAGTTAACAAATAATGCTAGCTTTATCTAGGTGTACATTTACTTTGGTCGAATATTAGTTTGTTTTCAAATGAAAGTCTGTTAATAAATCTGACCCTAACCAAACCAGTTGTCTTCAAGGAAAACAAATAATTAACTAATGAGACTACCTTTAGGTATGAGAAAATGAAACTTGTTTATTACACGGTTTATTGCACAGACAACTGTGAACAGAAACACCTGTACGTTGTCTAGAGAGAGAGACAAGTGCACAGACTATTTACGATATCACACCTATCTGCCAATATCATCTCATGGTATGAAACAATGGCCACAGCTATGCAATATTCACAGTGAAAATCATTAAAACCACAAAGAACAAACTAATGTAGGTTAAAAAACACAAAAACATGGTGATTCTGCATGGTAATTCTTGGTTTATTTAGATTCAACAGACAAGGCAACAGTAACCTCTGAACTGGAACCCTTGTCCCACCCCAGACTTTCCCATGAGACTTTCTTGTTGCATAACTGAAACCTAACCCTCCATGGCAGGATGCCTGTGCAGGACAACCCTGGACCATGTCATCTGGGGCTGGTACATTTCTGGTCTGTGAAAAAGACTGAATCAGCATCTAGGATTCATTTTGAGTGATGCTGAAAATGTGGTTATAACCACAGGAGATATCACATCTAGGGCAAGTGTTGAAAAATACACTTTGAAATGAGACAGAGCTCACCTTAATGCAAAATTCAATTGTGAGATGGGCACATGTTTTTGTACATAGATTACCTTGGTAGATGCATCTTTATCTTTTCTGACATTCATATTCTTAAATCAAGCAATTATCAAAAATTCTGTTCTTTACAAACTACAGAAAATTGCAGACAGACACATGGATTGGTGAGATTGACATGTTTCAATATTTAAGACTGCTTTTCATCATTGTTATAATGTTAAACTTTTGCTATCTAAAAAAATATGGCTTCTCTGTCAACCGCATATTGGATACTATCCAAGCCTTCCAAGGTGCATGTTACAACTTCACTAATGGGTGTCTTGAGGAAATTTGGGTCATTACTTAAGTATTTTGTCACTTTCTAACTAAATGACCCCAGTTCCTTTACTTTGTGGTTTCCCTCCCGAACTCTCCTTCTATCCAACTCAATCTAATGTTCCTGGCATGAACTGGAACCATGCCTATAGAATTCCTCCCCTCAGAACAAGCATGTTCCACTTGTAACGGAATGTCTACAGTCATGGCACGAATTCCCAGGAATGCTGGAGCCCTCAAGTTGAATGGATCCCTGGTTGTGAATTGGCAAATACATTATACTGCATTGTAGTCTGGTACGATTGCAACTCAATCACACCACCAACTATCGATCTGAAATTGGCTCTCAAAACAAATGGCTTTCTCACATTGCATACTGTTAAAGTGTTATTGGTTTGCAGTGGATAATTCTCAATTGAGGGATACATGAACAAGGTCTTTCTTAATAATTCAGACTCAAGATGTCTTCCAAAACAAAGGTAAGACCATTTTGAGGTGCATTAAATAGCCTTCTCCATTCTCTTACATTGAGACAATAAGCAATCTTGAGGTGAGTTTGTGAGAGGCAACCCAGACATCACAGACCAGCGGTCCTGGGTTAGATTAGAGGGTCTACTTGCGCTGGTATTTCCGCCCTGAAACAGACCCCAGCACCCCAGGGCGCGTACGCTGACCCGAACCACCTCCGACATCAAACACGGAAGGCAGATATCATCACCATTGACTCGTTTTATATCCTAAACAATACAGGAGCTCTGTTTTATGATATGACGGTAAACTGTACAACAGCAGATCTCTTACATTAAAATTCAGGGGATTCAGGTTATCAGACGTTGAAGTTGGTAGACCTCTCTGGCTCTCATCATAATAAGAGCCCAATAAAATGTGAACTGATGAAGCCCATCATAAAGGTTATGCTGGTTCCAATTCCTTTCAAGTTCTAACTGAAACCAGTACTCATTTGTTGGCATTAGCATGTTTGCCCCCAGCTCTATGGGGATGTGGATTTATGCTCACAGTTTACATGTCAGTAAAAAATCAAATGGCTTTACTTGCTCATGGACATATCATGGAAGTGATAAAACCATTCCTGTTTACATATTTATTTATTTGAATCATGCTGTGCATCATGAAACCTGAAGTATTTTGCATGGCAAAGCAAAGAAATGCTGTTGAACCTTATTTGCCATCCATACCAAGTAACTGTTACTTATTCTAGTTTAAGCTTTTAACAAACATTTTCTATTGGTTTAATTCCTTCAAATATGAACTGTATGACCAGCTGCAGTGTAGCAGTAGTACCCAATAGCTGACTAGCACCAGTAACTCAAGATACCATGGCATGAAAGGTGCTCACAAGGCAGAACAGTCCAAGTACTTTTCTGGTCAGTGCTTTTCTAGGTCCTACCAAATAGGTCGTGCGGTAAAGGAAACTTGAGTTGAGCAACAAAAAAAAGGGCCAAGTTTGTGTCTGCATACTTGTCAATGAATAAGTGACAAGTGACAAGTCTTCCTATGAAAAGTCAGGTCACTGGAAATTGGCCAAATAGGTTGCAAACTGAATGGTCAGCTTACTCCTCTGGTATGTTATCTGTCTATTTGGCCAATTTCTACTATTTTTCCAGTGACCCGTGGAGCCTGGTAGAGGCTATATTGAAAAGTATCAAATTGACAAATCCTCTTTGTCAATGTGATTGTGAATGTACACAAGATATAAAGAAATGGTATAACTTGTTGATCATGATATAAGGGCCTCCTTGTAGATGGTGCAAAGATCAAATTGGAGACAGAAGTGGCATTGGCACTTTGTGGAATGAACAGAATGGTGACCATGGCAGACCAAAACAAAGTGTTCTACCTGCGTCAACAAAAGCTTAGTTGGAGGTCACATGACCTACTGCTTGTCTACATTGCTCGGCTAACTACTAGGGTTATGCTGAACATGTAGGTACAAGGAAACGAACACAGCAGTAACACTTGCTCTTTGTGGACGTTTGTGGGGTTTGATTCTGAATCTCATTTGATCTCTTTTGCGATACAGAGGGTTCACACACACTGACACTATAAACCACTTATGAGCCTCCAGATTCCAAGCTCTACTCCAAATATAACCAAAGTTCTTGCGAACAGAGTCCACCTTTATCCCTAACCCATTCTCAAGCTCAATGTACATTCCTGACATTTCCTAAAGAGTACATGCACAAGGCTTTAGTGGGGGAGGGGAGGCCATTTGTCATACACTTTGTGGGTGGGACTCAGCTGGAACAACACAAGTGCAACATCAGTCATACACAATGAGTAGAAACTATGATAGGTATGCAAATTCATGATACCATTGATAATAATGCTGATATCTGGGATAGTGTGTTGCACTAGAAATCCCAGCTCATACCATATAAGTTTAATTATAAGCTTCCACTTATTTCTGCGCTCTCGACAATTTCTTCTGCGCTTTGCTGGAGGGCTGACTTGCTTGCACTTGTCCTTTTGTTCCATTACGTACATGTTCTGGTAGTAAGAATATTTCTTCCATGTCCTGAAGCCATGCTTGGCTCTTTAACCTCATTAACTTTATACCCACCCACCGTAAAATATGTGTAAGGAAATGTACATGCAGGCATGTTGTTCTTCAGTTTGTCACAAGACAAAACATACTTGGTGTCTCTCCAGTATAACTAGTCGAAGTAGTCTTAAAAATCGACTCTGACCATCTAATTTGGGTCAAATAAAGGTCAATGTTGCGGTACATGTAATACAGAGGGGAGTGGCAGATCATGTGATGTATATTGTACATGCGAAGTGAATTGAGAGAACAAAACAAAACAAATAAAGACTAAATATTCTTTTCTGTGCAGAAGTAGGGCAAATGTGTTAGTTTTGTACCACAAACACAGTCTATCATAGATCTCTATACAGTGTACATAAATGACTGTCCAATGTTCCAAAAGGAGCAAGAAGACCTACACCTAATGAGTGCCAGATATCCACTGCTGAGTACAGCTAAACAAATATTGTTGTCTGTAAAAGTTTATATATTAAAGGTTGCTCATGGAGTAATGCTGCTGCACAAAACTTCAAAATACATGACTGAAAGCAGTACTGCCCACCTGCCTTAGAACTGTACTAGAACTTTTATCTGGGAAAATTCTCATGTCATCAAGACTTGTAAATAAACAAATGTTGTTGCTGATTTTTATGGATGTCCTCTGTATAAACCGTACTACCCTGTGGTGGCTGTCCTGTGTATTTACGGAGACAGGTTTGTTTACATTTCCTGATAAACAGGCAGCCTAGAAAGGAAACAACCCAACCCAGTGTCATTTCAGGAGGGTCTTTTACTGTAAAATTTTTCCTCAAACTTCTTTCATGAACTAAACTTTATACTGACCGTCTTTGAGGTTCATCACTGGCCTTGGAGAATTCTAAAATTGCTTGAACAATAGAATATTCAAGATCACATGCATTTTTGTGTACATTTTAATGGTAACAGACCAGCAGACACTGTATCCTTTGGGACCCATTTCAATGCCAGCTGTATCATTAGTGATAAATGGGGGGTTAGGGTTTCCAATGCATCTGGTCTGTCAAGTTGTGTGTCATGTTGGGCTAGAAAATGTTGTAACTTCTGCAAGAAACACTTTTTGGGCAAGGTAACATCACAGTACACTGTGGTTTCCATTTCCTACCCTTCAACTTCAAATCAAATGTGAAATTCTATTTCGTTTCATACATCGTTACAATTTTTGCTACATTATTTATTTATCATACGTACAGTCTTCAACAACCCTTAAGTAGTTGTATGGTGCCGGGCAAGCCGCCCGATATGATGATGATGGGTTTATCAAATTTATTTGTAGTTCACTAAAAACAAAATGGACATAGAAAAAAAAAAAAAAATTATCCAAGTCTGTGTCCGTCTCAACTCAAAACCAGTTACGTTCCAAAGCAAACTGGCATTGACTGTCTACTAGGAAGTACATTTGATTTTCTGATTACAGTTTCCAGACAGGACAGTGTGGGAAAAACCTTCCAGAACCTCCCCAAAAGGTAGCCCCACATGGAGAGAGAAGCACTTTCGCTAATTGTTTTCTTTCGTTGAACACAATGGCATTTCCATGACAATGAAGAAAGCCACATGATTTGGTTCAAGATGACTCTGGTGATATGTACATCAGAAATCTCAATACCAACAGGGGTAATCTCCAAGCAGATGTAGGGTCCTGCTATGTCTGCTTGGATATTGTTGAGGGTCGGTCCTGTGTTTGAAATAATTTTTTGTTGTAGCCCCTTCTTAGTTTCTTAAATCTTAAGATGAACATCTCAGGCTCGAATCTTAATTTTCTGGGGACTTTTTCGTATTTCCTGAGGCTAATTTAATTACTTTCAGGTTTTGGACCAAAGAAGGTGAGGTTGTCACAAAATATGGAATATATATCCCTGTGAGCATTTCAAAATGGGGTCAGACTTCTAACCATTGGTAAGAATTTGACAGCAGCTTGTTGATACAGAGGCCGGTGGAAGTGGGGAATGTCACGGTATCTACTGTTGGGTGATACAAAATGTAGTCTACAACTACGGGATGATATACCCTTACCCTTACAGGGATGGTTTGAATTCTGAGTTCTACTTGCGAGTCAAATAATGAGGTAAACACCCACACGTCATTGTAGGGTTGTCTGACTTGAGTCATATTATTAGTCATATATGCACTGGGCATTCATCAATATTTATAATCAATCATAGGGTCTCCAAACATTGAAAACACACAAACCTGTCTTTAAATAAACTGTGTCTTAATTCTAACCCTGAGAACGAATGTTTACTTTCTTCCAAGTAATTAATCTAAAGGCACCGGCGGCTTTTTTTACTATGAAAATGAACTGTACACAAAGCAACGTCCCCCACCCTAGTCATAATGAATAAGAGTGACTGCTGTCATTCAAAAGGCAGGGGTACGATTTTGGTCACTTCGCACGACCCACTTTTATATGTTGCCCTGTTTCTCATGTGTAACTGGTTGATTGAAAGCATTTGGGGGTGTAAGAGTCCCCGAGGGTGGGGATTGTGATCACAGTCAGCTGGTGTGGGTGGGGTGTGCGCGCAGCCCTGCTGTGTGGACTTCATCAACAGCAACATTGTATCAACTTTCAAACCGTTACCACAAGTCCATCATTTGTCTGTAACGTTAGTTGTTTTTCTGATTAGCTGAGTTTGAAGAGATCGCTCATACTCACCGGTAGCTCGATCGTCATGTCGGTATCGTCCAGCAGAATCACCTTGCATGTTATTGTCTTCTCTTTCTTGCCCGGGACGTGCACCTCCCCGTGCGCTGGTCGGTCCTTTCGTCTCCGAAAGGTTTGTCGCAGGAACCGCAGCATTTTTCCCTCCTCCCGGAATGCGCGCGATCGCTTCCTCTCGCCCGGTAAGTGGGCTACAATAGTGCCATCAATCGGAAGTAATCCTGGGTGTCGCGAGGGCCACGATCGGGGCGCGGAGGACTTGCCAGGAGAAGGTTTTCTTGGGGTTGAAGTCGCAGACAAACGTTGTTCACCTCGGAAATGTGGTGCTACACCCAACTGAACCCGGGCTATGGCAATTTCAACCCGTGCGCACAACGGATGCGCAGTGAAAAGTAAATACCACAACCGCACGCTAACGTGAAAATCTCAATTTACCTCCAGTTAGGCAAAGATTACTGACAAAAGACCGTTGAATTGTCAATAAAAGTAAATCATTTATTATTGTTTTGTAAAAATCATTGGAAAATGTCCGTACGTATGAGCAACAGAAGAATAAATACACATCATGCTACTTCAACATATTTGTTGCAGTGTGAGTCATACTCACTCATAAAACAGGGGTGATTGAAAGATAGGATTAAAAAATGAAGTAATAGATGTCTATGTCAACTATATATAGATTATACTAGCAGTTGATAAATATTATATTACGCCTATATTTCTAACAGACTTATTATCATATGAATATGTAGTAAATCTAGTATTTCTTTGTCCATTAATAGATAACAGTACCCCTATTTCTTGACATATTGGTATTACCCTTTACGTCACGGGGAAGCCGTCTGGAGGAATTCCCCCCACAGGAAAGCGCGTCAGACGGGTGCGTTCCTTTGTGCTTCTGTCATTATTTGCGGTTACGCGTGCGAACGGGAGATAATGAGTGTTTTGCCATGACAAACGGTGTAACCGTGATTCGTATCCTGTTTGTTGTTTAACGTTTCTTCCTTGAGTTACCTCGACTCACACCTAACTCTGCCGGATTGGGAGGGGGGCAAACATGTCTGGTCAGGGGGCTCCTCCAAACATCTTGTTGGTGTGTCAAACCAAGGACCTTGGTCAAACATTTGTCGTTGACATTGTGGACTTCTTGAATAGCTACGTTTGCAAACTACAAATCCATTTAGTGCCACAGTGTATACGATCCATACGAACTATAAATCTTTAACTAATTAAACCAGATAGTTCGTCTACTCTACTCTTCTCAAAATTTACATGGCACATATCTTGCAAAATTTGCAGGACACTTGTTCAAGAACAAGTCGGATGTGGCTTGAGTAGATAGTACAGTAGTAGATATAAAGTAACGTTAGCTCGTTCAGGTTCAGTTTAGGACATAAATGATCTGCTGTAAAGTTGAGGGGATTTCTACTACTTAATGATAAACCTTAGGAACAAAATATATCTGACGTAATCAGGAAGTTGGATGTGTGTTAACTCCCAGATAAACTTTACTAACCAAAGGATGTGAATACAGATTAGATATGGGTAGGTTAAATTTCATGGAAATCTAGGGATATCCTTCCTGACTTCATCAAACATACTTGTAAGTGGAAACTTTATTGACAGACACGCCTTGGCTTGAGAGCTGGGATAGGATGCAAACCATAAACTGATTTTTTAAAATAACTTTTTTACAGAATTCTCAGATTGGAAGTTGTAATCTAATAATTGATTGGTTTTTTAGTAAGGAATTGGGGGAAGTAAATTGCACTTTGGTCATTCAGATATAGGCCTTAATACAGCAAACTTCTTCTTCTTCTCCTTTCCATCCTGTTGGACGAAAAGTCATTCATTGAAGGTTCGCAAGGCTTTGTTGCAGTTTTAGGAGTTGACATCAAACAGGCCCAACTGTTGTGAGGGTGACAGGACACAGTTGTATGGTTGTACCAAGTAGGAGCCTAGACAGACATACACATGGCATGGCATGCTGGTGTACGTTCAGTCCAAACATCAGTGGCCTTGTGTTCTCTGCCAGACAAAACAGACATTACCTCACGGCTGTGTACATTTCTCTGAATTGTTTCTCCCCCTCATAATCTTCAACTTGAAGTTGTCTGCACATTGAAAAAAGTTTCAGAAACTTTAACCTGCATAGGGAAGCACATGGATTTAGCAACTGGTCACGGATCATAGTTAAACAGTGCACACTCTCACTTCTATGTTACTAATGTTTCCTTTGTTACACAAGACTTCCATTCTGGCTTGCATGGTTGTTGTTCTGACACAATCGCTTCTGTGTCTCAGACAGTAACATAAGTCAGGGGTGTCTTGGGTGATTGACCTTGAACAGTGCCAGATTTTCTGTAGTTTGTCTTAAGGCATGAAGTCAACAATCAGCTCCTGACCTCAGGGTCATGATAATTACCTACCCGTAGTCATGCAGTTTCCGGGATCTATCTATTACAAGATACACCTGATATTATATTATAAGATTGTTCATCCTTTTGTTGTAACATATAATTATAAAGATTATTGAAAATTTGCTCTGCAAAATAAAGAAAAAGAATACCCAACATGGCCATGAATTGTTTCTTGATGTTGAATTGCAATGTTTAACAAGGTAAAGTTTATAATGATTCAACTTTCTCTTTTTGTGTGGTAAGTAATCACAACAATAATCTCAGTGCAAGATTTTTATCTGGAGGAGGATACAGTGTCTTAACACCTTCCAGGTGTGAGTAAGTGATGTCTTCTGTTCCATTTCCTGTGTGTTACCTGAGAAGGTGTGAGTCATAACAGTCCTCAGGGTAAACACAGATGTATCCTGTCCTGTGCACTACAGGAGGGGGGCGGGGCACTCATCATCCTGTAGATGATGTCATATACTAGTAATAAAACCACTGTGAACATTTCTGCATTGACAGCACTATACACTGAGAGAATCAAGCAAGCAATTAAGATTGGCTAGCTGGCTAGCCAAAGTTATGGACCCCCCCCTTCTACTCTTCCTTAGTAACTTGGCAGAACACTAATCTTATATTTACTGGTACATATTGGAATAGGGGAAATATTGATAGAGGGAAGGAATGTAGAAAAACGTCAAGATGATAAGATGTATGAAAGGAGAAAGTCAATGTTCAAGATGCCTCCTTATTTAAGGTGACATGAAACAGTAATGACTGACATCTGCACTTCCTCAGCAGGTACCAAGATGGCATCAAGGCTACAACTCCTGCAACATTTCATGACCAAGTATCGGCACGTACTACTGGGTGCGTCTGCTGTGGGGGTGTTTACCATCAAACTGGCTCCACACGTCGCACCTCAGTGGTACTACCCAACAGTCTACCAGCTCTGGAACCAAGATGGACCAGTCCAACTCCCACGGCATCATGGGAACCTCTTCCAGGAGGTTTCTGGGAAATTTGGAGTGAAGGATGTTGGGAAATTCAAGGTTTTCCCAGTGTATGGATTCTATGATCCCTTTAGTGCAGGTCTGTCGTGGCTGCCAGGTGGCGCTGTTATGGGTGTACCCAGCTATTTCATGAACACCACCAAAGAGGATGTCCAGAACAAACAGATCACAGTTTCTGGAAAGCTGCTTGATTTCACATCAGAGGAAGGAAAGCAATTCTGCGACTCTCTCGTGTTCAGCGACTCTGCACAGAAGTTCGCAATCGGAAGGGAACTCGCCCTCGTTAAGAGTAATGCTGCCCTGTACCTGGCTACCCTACCACCAGTCTGTCTCGCGGGAACATACGCAGGTATCCTGTACAGCAAACAACTCCTTGGCTTGTTCCAGATCCCGTTTCGTTTCAGGGTGGCGCTGAATGTCCTAGGTGGAGCAATAGGGATGGCAGTATACTACCTTCTGTCAGACACAATGGAGCACTACTTCGACCACAGGGCAGACAAGTTGTGTGCAAAACTAGGCAGGGAATACGCACGGGGAGGGATGGAATTCTACGACAAACTCTTACTGAGAAATCAGGCGCTAAGGGTGCTACTTGGTGGAGAGGGCCAGAAGATGTTCACGCCTTATGGGAATGTACGACCCAACAGCATGTTCTACATGAAACACCCACAGCTAACAGACAGGAGGAGGAAAGTGGCGGAAATACACTACTTTGATTTTGCTTAGGAGTTTCATGCTTTCAACACTGATTTTGTGACATGTTGGTCAATACTTGTTTGATGAAGATATTGCTGATAGATGTTCTATGCAAAGACTCGTAGTTTGATTGACAAGTGTATTCTGCATGATACTTAAATGCTACTTAGCTAAGTTATCCAGTTATGTCGAGGACAAGTAAGGAAGACACAGACAAAAAAAGATTTAAGCATATGTTATTTTACTATGAATTTTGGTCACCACGAAAGCACATGGATCATTTCTTTGTTGTCTACATCGTCTTTGTGTATTAAAAACCACAATAAGACACTGACGCATAGAGCCAGCGAGACTATGGCTATAGGTACAAGGCTAGAGTCCTGGTACATTCCACAAAGCTTGCACCATTCGTACTACGCTGTCAACCACTATTGTTGAAAGGAATGTGAATCTGTGTAAAAGGTATTCCTATGGCCGAGAAGTGGCCAATGTCAAGCAGAACTTGTTCCTGCTTGTGTTTTAAGTTTTGGTGTACATAAATGGTTGAAACTCTTAGAAACATAATGCTGGTATTGTGTTTGATCATGGGGAATAGTACCAGTACAAGCTGAAAGGAGACATAATATGAATTTTTTGTCATCTACAAATCTAGGATGTCACCACAGAAAACATACAAAATATGATTATCATTTTCTTCAAAATATTCACACTTTTCTGCCAATATTTCGTATCCCATCATCTAGATACCAAACATACTGTACAAAGGTGCTGAATAAATGCTAGTAGGGGAGATGATATAGCACATTTGTTCCCTGTTACAGCAAACTTTTAACAAACCATGTTTTTTTCACATAACATCCCCCTAGCTTTAATGACTTGTCCCTATGGTATACAAGGGCCAACACTTAAGTTGTCTCCTTCAAAGACCTTTACATAGGTGTACCTTGGGAAAGCACTCGACATTTCACAGTCCTATATGAATCACTTAGGACTGTCCATGGCACACTTGAGCTTGCATCTTCATCTGGAGTACTTCCTTGTAAACACTTGTTCTACAACTTTTTCTTCTCTACAAAAAAAAAGGACTTAAAAGAACACCCTGTGGTATAATCTGTAGACCGAGAGGCATTTCTAGCTATGAACTGCACAACAGCAAATACACAAAATACAGGCATGTGGACATTACGATATGTACATGTACATGTAACTGACACCGTGCTATATTTAGCAACCATTTTGGATTATCTACACTCTCATAGGGAACAAATAGATCAGAGAAAGGCAACTACTGTAGAAATCGTGCACTCCAGAAGGGTACGTAAAATGTCATGGTCTTCAACTCAGTCACTACACTTAGTCTACAGTACCTTACACTTACAGACAATAAATGGTATCTTTACATATGGCACCCGATGTTTGCAAACGCACACGTACAGTTTCTCTTATGTTTAATAGTATCGAGCAATGCTGGCATTAAAAATTGCTTCATCCTTATATGAGGGTAAAATGTTTGAGTCTTGCTGTGATACTTTAAAATGTGAACAACGTTTTCAGTGAAAATGGCCGTTATGGGCTGTCAGTTGATAGAAAATACAAGGCATGGAAACTACATCTACATTGTAGACTGATTGACTAAGAAATCTTTTTCAAAAACATGATATATATCAATCATTGTAAATCACCAAAGGGATGCCAGGGAGGCCTTTGACTCTGCAATAACTTTCAGAATCTGCAAGTAAAATTCACTGCAGTATTTTACAGAAGCTACAGGATTTAAATATTGTTCCAATTAGCACAAAACAGTCACTGATCTTAAAATCTGAAAAACGTCCTTGGAAATGACAACTAGCTTTATTCTCAAATTTCTGTTTTAAGTGACCCGAGGGTTTCAAGTGATAAGTGCATCAAATATCCTGGGTTGACTTCAGAAAATTTTCCGGAATGTGATCATTATGCGCATATCAAGCAGGTACCAGTATCCCGTTGATGCACTCACAGTTTCTATTCAAACATACTAGCGGGAAAAATTAATTCTCTACAATTGCATGTGTCTAACTGACCAGCAGCTGAACTCTAACCGTTCCCAAAGTAAAGTTTACTTAATCTTCCACTGCACATTATAACTATCATGTACTATAGAAGGAATAGATAGATAAAAACAAAGTACAGCATTGTCCTTGTTTTTAACTGTAACAAAACTGTAACAAAACTAGAATCTAAAGCAACCATATACAACTTCAACTGTGTACTGTAAGGGTATACTCCAAAGATAACGAGAAAATATGATGTAGAAATGTGAAATATTTTTTTGTGTAGTACAACAGAACAAAGGCACACAAGCATAAACAAAAATTAATTCCAAAACACAATTGTATGAATGGGGTGTAAAATAATACAACTAAGCCTACTGAAATGAATTGAAAACCGAACTTGTAATGCTTTGCACTTAAAAATAACTGGTCTATCACATATAATCGATGTATGCATGTCAGTTTTGCAGTGTACTCATTTGAATGTCACCACTTGCAACCCTCTCGCATGGAAGCATTTGACATTATGTGTTCAACTGTTACAAAATATAATTGTAGCTGTCTCCTCCTTTTCCTCATGAAATCAGAATAATGCAGTAACATGTACAGATGTGATCATCTGACAGTGCTAGCAGCTAAGTAACCCTACTCGCTTGTTTACCACATGAAGCAGCCGTTGTCTCTAAGTACCTAAAACTCTACTGGAATGCCAACAAATGATACAAAAATATGTACAAATTGAATCAAAGGAAAGGCGGGCAACTACACTAAAGAATATTCAGTGAAAGTTGCCCAAGCATTAAACTAATGCAATTTTTAAAATTGCTCAGGCGCATTTCTGATTTGTGTCACAATTGCAACATTAAATTTGAGCAGGCCAAGTCTCCAAAGGTGACCAACCATAATGTCATGGTGATCGAAGAAGAGAAAGCACATCACAAATTTTACCCAGTGTTTCTGAATTCAAGGAAGAGGCCTGTGCTTCAAACTTTGATTTATTCAGAATAAAATCCCCAAGTTCAGTCCAGTCTCTCTGGGATTCATTGTTTATAAGACTGAACATTTTTGCCTGAAATCACATGAAGCATCCCGTAGGAATGATCCACTGTCACCACGATAATTAGAACACTACCATGACTTTTCATCTTGTAACTTCGAACAAATGTTGCTCAAAAGAAGTGAGACGAAGGAAGAGTACAATTGTGGCTAGAAATTACCATAAGATTTGCTACTTAATTGGTACAGTTCTTCCATTTTTCCACAAAACCTGCTACGTAAGCATGAAACTTGTTACTCCCCTACATACAGTAGGATCTTGTGACCAAAAAATGCATAGATTAAATGTCTTGATTAAAAATATGTACAACTTGAAGGGATCATCTCCGTATGATGTGGGTGGGATTGCCAAAGGAACGTGGAGAGGAACTGTGGGGAGCATGATGTCACTTGTGGTTGAACGGAGACTTAAACTCAGCCAGTGGTTTCACGATTCCCTCTGTGGAAAATGATAAAACAAGTTAATGTTTTCCATTCAGATCAGATCATTTGAATTCTACAGCTCAGAAACAAGATAAATAAAGAATCGTTAACTTTTTTTTTTTAATTCCCCAGGAAACGCCTCACTTAATAATTCAAGAAAATTCACAAACAACAAAGAAAAGTTGGCACAATCGTAAGTTTCCATGTTGTAATGGATGGATAATTCTGCAGTACTGCTATGCATCACTAGATGGTGCTGTTGTACAGGGGTTCAGTGCAAAACTTACCTTTGAATACTCTCAGGATTGCTTCGCATACAAACTTGTACTGTGCCTGAAAGGTACGAAGAAAGCTCTTTCATTTATATGACATTGTGTACAAACACATCACAACCAAATAAATGTACTATCTAGCTAAACGCATCCGTTCTGCAGTGCAATGTAAACCAGTCAGAATTGCCGTGAGGAAGGTGACTAAAATAAATGAATAAATAACTTGATTGCGTACAAAGAATCTTTTTATTCAGTAACTTACCAACCTAATGAAACTATTAACACATATAAATGCAATATTTCTTCTAAAAACTCCAGGATCCTATAATAATATAAATGTTTCATTAGGGTGTGAGAAAAAGGTGTATGTCTTACAGGAGTCTGTATCATCATGGCTCTCTGTTCCCTCATGGTTCTGACGATGTCGAGAGGGTACACCGGCTCATTGCACTCGATCAGGCACATGGCCGTCTCCATGGTGATAAGCACGCCTGTCCTTCCAATCCCAGCACTGGGGGGGATAGAGGAAATGGAACAATGTTGTCAGACTTACATATACTGTGTACAGGAACACAAGAGACACATACAAGTAATGCACACTTAGCCCCTTTGTAAAACTTAAAAAAATGAAAGAATGTGTCATGTAACTGACAACAGCTAAGCAAGCGAAAAATCAAACGTTAAACAAACTAAACACAGTTTTCTTTTTGTACTTTCAGCATCAGAGTTAGAGCCTCCAGATGATGTCGCTCATATAATAAAGTTTGTACAGTTTACTGAAGGAAGAACAAGCTGGCTAAGCTGATTTATTTTGTGAGTTCTATGTTGATTTACTTTATTTGTTATTCATACTGTTTCAATATGTATCGATAGTATTACTTTGTTATGATTTCGGTATGGCAGCTTTGGATAGGTGACCTCTGCCAAGAAACACCTGTTCTGCCATACCTTCCACTTTGTTGGAGAAACTTGATAAATAAACAAAGGTACAGCTTACCTGCAGTGCACCATTGTTGGCTCCACCATGCCGACTCTCTGCTGCCTGACCCTGAACACGAAGTCCAGGAACTCCGTGGAGTCGTCAGGAACGCCGTGGTCTGGCCAGGCCAGGTACTGCATCTGCACCACTCTCCTCTCCTCATCCGTCTGCATGGGAACAACATGGGAGGACAGGGTTACAATACAGACAGCTGGGAGGGGGGGTGTTATAATGTCTAAACAAATGCTACCCTCCTATTCCATCGGTTAGAAGAATTCAAGGAGATAAAGCCTGGAGAATGCAAAGCTCCTGCTCCTACTGCATCTGCACCACTCTCCTCTCCTCATCAGTCTGGGAACAACATGGGAGGACAGGGTTACAATACAAGCAGGCGGGAGGGGGGTGTAGTCATGTCTAAACATATGCTACCCTCCTATTCCATCAGTTAGATCTAAGAATTCAAGTAGATAAAGCCTGGAGAATGCAAAGCTCCTGCTCCTACTGCATCTGCACCACTCTCCTGTCCTCGTCAGTCTGGTAACAACATGGGAGGACAGGGTTACAATACAGGCAGGTCAGGTGGGAAGGGATGTAGTCAGGTCTTTACAATACAGACAGGTCAGGTGGGAGGGGATGTAGTCAGGTCTTAAGATATGCTACCCTCCTATTCCATCAGTTAGATCTAAGAATTCAAGTAGATAAAGCCTGGAGAATGCAAAGCTCCTGCTCCTACTGTATCTGCACCACTCTCCTCTACTCATTAGTCTGGTAACAACATGGGAGGACAGGGTTACAATACAGGCGGGTGGGGTGTAGTCATGTCAAACCAGGGTTGTCCCCAGGTTAAAAAATTGTTTCCGTCCCACTCATTTTTTTGGGAGCCCATGTTTTAAATTTTTGTTGTCAAATCTGTCATTTTGAGCTAACAAAAATACAGACAGACAGGGTAAAATTTTTAACAAGCAAATTTAAGTCCCAGGATGGAGGGACTGGTCCTGGAGACAGCCCTGGTTTAACCATATGCTACCCTTCTATTCCACCAATTAGAGGGAATCAAGTAGACAAAGCCTGGAGCACACAAAGACAGCATAGTTTCCTCGAGTCAGTGGGATTACCATGCTTCAAATCCGTAGTTCGAAACAAAGTTGCTTGGGACTACACCATTTTTCAATATATAGGAATCCTTACAAAAATGACTGGTTATAGATAAGTAACAAATGTAATGGCACTCTGTAGGTGGCAGGAGGATAATATTATATACAGCTACTCCATTTAATACTATGTCCATCTGAATCCACTGCTTGGTTGTTGAAGGATGGTGGTACATGAAGAGGTAAACAATGAAGAGGTAACTTAACGGAAAAAGTCGTCAATGTTTATGACCTAGCAATCATGTTACTTACATTAAGGTTGATCATACTGAAGTCTCTAAAGGCGAAGGAGGGCGTGGTCTCCTCCGTAACACAACAGATCTGGAGCCCGCCAAACTGGATGGTCTGGTGCAGGTCTGGCCAGTACTGGTGGCACTTCACCTGCAAACAGAAAGGGAGAGCTTTAAACAGGCAGTCCATTATTGTTGACGACAATGTACCACAGTCAGTAGTACATGTATAGTACAGCCAATTGCTGGTAGAATAATTATTGCTTCCAAATTTGCGTCAAAGTGAAGATACAGTGCAATTCAAGGGACATTTGCAAGGAGGCATGGTTGCATGTTTCCTACTCTGAGATTCAGATTTTAAGTTCAGATTCAAATCCAGTTTCTCAACCCAAGGCAAACACACAAATACATGTAACAGCACAATGCACACCCTTCCCCTCTCCTCAAGTATTGTTAGCATACAGATGAGCATACGCTGCTGTTCCCAACAGATCTGCTAGGAGGCATTACTGTGCACATCTTTCTCAAAAAAGCAAACACGGAAGAGAATGCCATCAACACTACTCACCCTTCCCCTCTCCACTTGTGTCGTCAGCATACAGATGAGCGTGCACTGCTGTTCCCAGCACATCTGCCAGAAGTCCCCACTAGTGTTGGGCAGAGGCCCCTGTGCTGCCACATACCGGTTCACTATACCCATCCTCGGGATTTCCATCTGAACAAACGCGATGGATAAGTCATCATTAACACATTTTCAGGTTTAGTTTATCAAACCGGTTCACTATACCCATTCGGAGGGATCTTAATCTGAGCAAACGCAAGGGGCAAGTCATTATCAACACATTTTCAGGGCAACTTTATCTAAATAGATCGGGGGCAGTCAGGAATATGAAAGGAAAGGGGATAATTGTAAGATATAGACCTTGATAGAAAGCAATTATCTATAATATCTATCTATTGAAATTTGAGCGTAACACAACGAGTGCAAGGGACAAGTCATCATGAACACATTTTCAGGAATACTTTATCTAAAAAGGTCAGGGGGCTGTCAGGAATATGAAAGGAAAGGGTAATTTTCAGATACAAACCTTGATAGAAAAGCAATTATCTGTGATACCGGTATCTATCTATTGAAATTTGAGCCTAGCACTACACACAAGTGCTACCAAGGCAGCACACTGTCATTCTAATGACAAGAAGCTGACATCACAGACTCACATTTACAGAGTTGGCGTTGATGTAGTCTTGGGGACCCTGTATCATGACTCTCGTCTCATCATCTGTAAACAACAAGAAATATCACTTAATCTTCATGAAGTTAGGACAACAGCAAACTAGATCTCTTGTACCATTTCATCAGGGTCAGAGGTTTACAAAGTGACAATTGTGTATCAACTACTGTACAGACATAAGATGAATGTAAATTTCAAACTACAAATGTACATGTACATGTACAATACACCACAGAGAGAGACTACACTTCACACATGAACAGTTAAAATACTCACATGGCGAGATGTCTCGATACCTATTTTTACAGATGTTCTCAGGTATTCTGGAGGCGTTACAGGTCATACCAGGCTTCTTCCTAAACAATTGCTGCAGGAAGACACAAACATATCATGTCACTTCACAACAAAGAGACAATATGCTTGGAGCAATGTATAGAGCAATGACTTCACTGGGAAAAGTGACGGGAAGAAAATATATTTTTAGGTTCAGACTCGAGTAAGGCTACCTTTTCCAGCGCTCGTGAGTGCGACTCGCACACAACATGTATGCGACCAGTTTTTTGAGAATGCGACTAGATTTAAAATCACGGTCGCACGGTGCGACAATCAAAAATTAAGACCTGCGCCAGGATAATGCCTCAAGAACTAAGCGGTAAGCCGAAAATATAGGTATTCCAATGCTACCGCGAATATCGTCCGTGAATTTTCTATCATGTTCCTACACCCGCGGTACAAAAACTATCCGTTCCTAGTGGCAAAATTACCCATAGAAATAAAGGATATAAGTTTCTCTCCTTTGTGGTGTATTTGTTTGATTTGTAAAATGTTTCAAACGCCAAAACTTTGTCGATGAAAGTGAGCGCTCGTCGGACGCTCGCTGTTTTCAATGGCGGCCATGATGTTTATGAAAAATAGACCGCAGCAGAATGAAAGGCTTGTTTCCTGTGGTCATATTTATACCTGTTCAAGAGATGATTTTTACGATCAAAAATTGATGAATGAATTCAAGTGGAGTTTTATTTTAAAAAATATCAAATTTTCCTTTTGTCACCGGTATCATTTCAAAGCTCATTACCTGTCCGTTGTTATGGTGCTACATGTATTTTCATTCTGCTGCTGTCTATACTGCACAGCGGCGAATCACAAAGCTTTCCCCATGCGGTCGGCCTGTCATTGGATGGCGGCGCCGCGCGGTCCTGATGCGCGAAATTTGAACTACGCGTTTCCAAGGAACCGAAGATATTTGACTGGGTTGGCACAAACAGATCATTTTTGATACTATTGAGCAAGAATTTTAAGGATATTAAAGTATTTTGGATTATTTGTAGACAGAGGGTGAGGGTAAAAAGAAAAGAAATGCCTGTAAAAATGTTAAACTTGATGCCAGCAGTGAAGTTTCAAATTATGGAATATGACTTTGTTTTGGTCATGAACCCAATAGATAAGTTCTAGAGTCATCTATTTATTTATCATTCAAGGTTATGTGAATCATTACCTGCCTTGTTCCAAGTAAAAAATACCATTGTGTATTTTTCAACTTGTTGAACTTGAGGCACCGTGGCCCCCGGATAGGGGCCAGCCGGGGAACCTATGCCGAATTTTTTCTAAAAATCCATCGTACTAGTATCAGTATGTAGTAAGGTATTGAATGAATTGAATTGCCAATTGTTCTGCACCATCAATGTAGGCTTTTATCTTTTATGATCTATTCAAATACTTTATTCCCGGTTGTTGTATAGCCAAGACTTTTGCTTGTTCTTCCAACTTTTTGTAGTGGTGCTCCTAGATTTTTGCTGGTGCTCCTAACTTTTTGGAGTTAGGAGCATAGTGCTCCAAGGCCTAAAAGTTAGTCTGGAGCCCTGTTTTCATACTGTGATATATTTGGTTGACCAACCTTTTTTTGCAAAACTTAATTCTACAAAATGTTTTATGATCTTTTTGTATGGTGCTTAAAAGATTCCGAAGTATAATTACATCATGTTTTCCTTTTTAAACATCATATTCCAACAAATGTGTTGGATGATATTTCTGTATAAATGTAGTTTAAAGGTAATGCGGTAGAAGCTCAAACTAAGGACGAAGCATGATGCTTTTTGGTTACCTAGTAGTGCAATGCGGCTTTGCTACGGCTTACGTATTTAGCCAAGCTGACTGAGTCACCCCTACTCTTCTCGTTAAGTGCATTGGGATCTTTTACGTGCAGAGGTTTGACACTTGAGGCTTGAGGCCTTCTACTCACATCAAACTGTAAGAGTGATGCACCAGTTTTCAGCCCCTCCTCTATCAGTACCATAGACTCCTTCAGGGCATCGTCGGACGTGATGGGAGGTCGCGGGGGGTTCAGGTTATCTGGGGTGTACATAAAGTCTGGCTCTTCTTCAACTCCATCAGGGATGTACACTACAGCACAGGGAGAAAACACAACTGTTATTAAGGGGTGCTGTTGCCTACATGTATACTATGGGTTATGAAGAAACTAAGGAAACACGGTAATACTGTAAATGCAGAAATGTTTGCGGTGGTTTTATGTTTGCAGTTTTTGCGGCGACCGTTTCACCACGAACTTAAAACCATCGCAAACATTTTTGTCCAATACTGTAGCAATATGTGACTATAGCGATGCTGCAAACTTAAAACCACCGCGAACACTCCATTTTGCCTTAGCGCGAAATAAAAACCAAGCAAACTTAAATGCATTTAAGTAATACGATCAGTCATATGGAGAAGGCTGTAGGAGTGGCCACCAGTTTTCTTCTGTTAATCCATAAGTCTAACTTTCATCATGTGCTAGTATCACATAGGGACAGTAATTATGATCATTACTATGTGCATCAGCATCAATGGCACAAATCATATTGATTGAAATTACATAACTGCAAGCAAGATTTTCCATGAGGTTGTAAGTCAGCTCTTGATAAAGTTCAAAACTTTTTTGATGGAATGTCATCTGCACTAAGTAAAAGAACCTTACAAGACTAGAACAAGTAGTGAACATGAATCATTCTTTTTCTACGAACAACAGAAGGGTAGCTGAAGTTCCTGTTTCCTGTGAGCAATCTGATATCTTTTTAAAACAAAGTCACCAAGGAAATTAAAATACAAAGGAAAAACAAACAGCTTTCAGAGGCAGCCAAGTCCAATGACTACTTTTGTTTTCTCACTAAGCATGGTATCAACAAAGGAAGTTCTGAAAACAAAACAGTCATCGTTGCATTGACAAACAAAGAACATGGAAGACAATGCCCTGTTGTTAAGTAATGAAACACAGGTGTCTGAATTTAAGACTTCAGACATTAAAATGAAGATCTAGAAACTTGGAATCAACAAGACTTCAAATAATAGATCCAGCAATAATGAAATACAAATGACTGGGCATCAGCATAAGGTCATTAGAATGTAAAGTAGCACTCTACGATATCAGTTTGATTTCTTTGCAACATTTTCATACATAGTCATACAGAAAGGGACATAAAATGCAAACAAAAACAGGCCTTTCTACAAGTGCAAGATGTATCCATAAAGCAATATCTTCTACAAGATAAAACAATATCAACAAAAATCATCTCATTATTCCCTCCCTGGTAAATAATAACTGGTTAAAGTCAAGAAAATAACAACAGAAAAGAACAATAGAAAGCGACATACAGGGTGCAGTGTTACCTAACATGGCAGCACACATTGTTTCCACCCCGTACCATGGGAACCCAAACTCTGCCCCTGACAGGAGGAAAATACTGGAAACAGCTACGCACGACCAGCAGCTGGACAGAGGGTACGTGGACTATGGTGGAATGGAGAGAAGCGAGAGGAGAGGAGAGGGACGGGAGGGGTTTTTCCTGATCTACTGGTCACAGCTGTCTGAGAGGAAGGAAGTGAAGACCCACATCACAGAGAGGGGGTGGTGTGGACGCGGGGAGATACGTAGGAAACTCGGGCGGACACAGGAAAACTCAACTTTCCCACGTTATACTGGGATACAGATACACAAAAATTAACAATGGAGTGAAAATACAGTTGTACAAAAAAAAAGTTAAAGGACAAAGGAAAACTTTCCCACCTTGTACTGGGATCTTACAAGCAACACATAAAAATTAAGAATGGCTTGAAAATACAAAAAAAAAAAAATCAAAAACTTGATAGGGCAAGGGTATGTTGTTTGCATAAAACAGAAGTACAAAATTTTATGAGGTAACTCAAATTTCTTGTGGTTGTCTTGCTTTTCAGCATGAGAGAAGTGAGTCAAGGTTGGTCAGTGACATCACAAAGTAAATAGGATGTGGATCAGATGTTGTGTGACATCATACGGAAAGAAGAAGACAGTGGAGACAGAGTAGGATAGTGAAATGATATCACCATTGTTAAGATGGTGCTCAATACTCTTTTTGCAGAGTTGGAAGGGGGAGCTGAAAGTGAATTATGTAACAGTTACTTCATCCATGGTGGGGAGGGTTCACAGAGGATCTTCAGCTTCCTTTATAAAAATTTTCAAAATAGATCACTTAGTGCTTTCAACAAAGAAAAAGAATAAAGTCCAAGACAGTTTGAACAAGTCTATCTAACAAGAAAGCGATCTAAGTTTTCAATTTGTGTTGTTGATTTTTTTTATATTGGAATTATACATGCAGAGTGCTGTACATGCAAGCTTTACATAAAGTGATTATTTTGGAATGGCCCACTTTTGCAAGGGGGGTCCTTACCATGATCAAGCCAGTGATTTACAAATTCTTCTTCTTCCAGACACTCACACCCGTTGTTACAGTCATCAGCTAGGGTCCACAAAACAGACAGAAGAAAGGAAGGGGAGAGGGAGAGATAGAGGGATGGCAACAAAATTAGGAATGGTAGAAACAGAGCAATAAAGGAGACAGATATTCAGAGAGACACAGACGACACTCACGGTCACACGACCTCTAAACAACTTATGAAGCTTGTTATTCTTATCTTAATCGTAAACAACTGCCCTCCCTTTTATCTAATGCCATCCATCAAATCAAAAATTGAACTGTCATTTTGCTGAATCCGGGAAATTTACATAGCTTCATTATGAATATCATAACTATATCAAAAACGTTACAATTATGCAAATTGTAATGAAGCTGTGTTTCATTTTACTGTTATGTGAATTCCTCAAAGATTACTTATATCATTTCTATTTAGAGAAACATGTCACTAAAACTCATATTGTTTCCACACAAAAAGATTCTGTGTCAAAGGCTTGACCATAATTCATCGTTCCCAGTGTGCATTTTCCTCACCGTTTGGTCTGATGGTTAACTCCAGCTGTGTTTTTATTTGATTTATCTGTCATGTGAATTCCTCAAAGATTACTTCATATCATAAGCAACAAGACTAGCGTTGATAAAACAATTCCTACACAGAGGTGCCAAGACATGTACAATGACTGTATTCATCGTTCCCAGTTTGTATTTTCCTCAGTTAGTGTTAATAAAACTGTGCAATTTCTACGCAAAAAGATTGTTTCAAAGGTGCAAAGACTTGAACCATAATTCATCATTCCCAGTTTGTATATTCCTCACCGTTTGGTCTGACGGTCAGCTCCAGCTCGCCCGTGTGGGACTCCCGCGTGGAGCGGATGAACATCACCACCTGTTCGTGCGTGTGCTGCGAAACGTCGCGACCGTTGATCAGGAGAACCTGGTCCCCCTCGTTTAGTCGCGGGACACATTTGTCCGCCTGGAAAAACACGGCGTAAAAAACACGTCTAAAACATGTCATTGGGAAAACTGCTGCAGTGTACTGATACAAAAATACATGTTGACATGTGTACATACATGTACATGTATATCAGTGCTGTTGTGACAGTGAACGAGTTGTATTTGAGACAGAAGCATGTACATGTATTTGTGTGAGCTCTTGGGAGTGTTGTCAGTACCTTGAGTGTCAAATATATCTTATCTTAAACCTGTATACTACACCTTTCATAACCTTTATCATATGACTACTGTATAATATGATACACTCAATGTAGTTACTGTACTAATTTGCTACAGACACTGAAATATCCTGATAGTGCTTATGTCTAAGGCATTTGGGAAAAAATAAAAAGTTGAACTAAAAGTATCCAAAACCCTACATGACCCTTGTTCTCAAATAAAATGTTGAAGATATCTACACTCAGACATTTTGTATGGCCTGGCATATACACATACCTTGTGTTTGCTATAACTATAAGCTATAATGTCCCCATGACAATAGTGGTCTAACTGATATTTGCCGTATTGATCTCTAGATTGCAGTATCAGACTCACAATCATCATTTAGCAATCCTCCTGGACAGGTGTACAGTTCACCAAAATTACACAGAAACCTCTCTGATCAACTGTTTTAGCAGAGCGGCTATGATACAACATGGCCGCCCCCTGACGACAAGTGTTCACTGCAACTGTGGACGAGCCGTACTCACGCTTTCATCGCTCGTTTCCGTCGGCTCGTCGTACGGGCCTGCAAGTTGCAGACACTGAGAACGCTGGCTCCAGTAACGGTCGCGGGGGTAACTGGACTTCACAGGTGTTTGAGGACAGGGTTTGGAGACAGAAAAGCCCATCGCACGACCGACCATTGCCTCTAACTTCACAAGCTCCCTAGCAACGCGATTTCTTGTCAGATGATATCAGCTGAGCTGTGTAATTTCTGCTCTAATCTCACCAATTTTCTGGAAAGGCCGGTTAATATTCTTACTATGGCAACCGCTTCCCAGGGTAACCGAAACTGTAGCACCCTCGCTGACAATTGAGGATACAACAGCACAGACACTTGCTTTACATAAACCCGCCACCCTGCAGTCTAATCTTGCTCCCAGTCAAATCTTTTCACACATGATATGATGACTATATATGCATCAATGGTTATATCACACAGACGTCACCAAAGCCTTGGTTGCAGCACAAAGACGATATTTTAATTTGCTCTCTCCAGCAGAAGTCAGAAATGAAAATGTCACAAATTGCTACTTCAAATGTTCTAATGTGAGCAGTCTACATTTCTCTATTGTTGCCATGGACAATAACTTTCCAACCTACATACTGTATAGTCGCTCAAAGACGTCAGATGGTCGAGCATTGACGTATCTATGTGTGGGTATATATTATTTATTGACGCACAGGGGGACTGTAATTGATACAACATCCTGCATATTCATACAGCACATGTAACAAGCAACATTTTGGACTACATTTGGAGACAATTTTCAACAAAGCTGCTTTACAACATTGTTTGGTACCTAGTACCTGCATATCACAAGCTGAATCTGTCTATACTCAAATAAACATCAAAATTACAACATCATCTATGGCCTAATCTATGGCAACAGGAGGGAGAATAAGATGTAATATTGCATGTGCAGATAATCTGGACACCAAACCACTGTTGCTAACTTCTACACCTCCATTTTCATTTCATTTTCATATTTACTGTCATTTTTTCAAACATCATTTTAATTTACTCTCTGCACTTTGTATCCCTCACATTGTTGTACCTGGTGCTAGGGTATTGGTACGGGTGGATTTGAAATATGCCCAGTACACCATCAATGATGTTATGAACGCCACATCAAAGAAATACACGGCGAGCAGCAGCTTTTCGTGCAACACGCCGAGAGCAGCCATGGTGAAGACAGCTGCGTAGTGCGCGAAACACATGAACAGGAGTATGATTAGGAAGTATTTGTCGACTAGTACGTCTAGATAGTAGTACAGAGTAGGCTTGGAGGACGTCAACAACTGGTACTTTGTCATCGTGAAAGGACTTAAGCAATTTCACAGGACAACAGAAGAAGCTCCTACCTTGTTGGACCTGTGACTTCTCTACCTCAAAACGGTGATAGTGAAATATATTGACCACTGCCACAATATCCCTTCTCTCTCGATTTCTCCAAACACACAAAAAATATGACAGGAAAGACAGCAAGATGAGGGAACCTAACAACTTAATATACTGGAGGCCACCAATTAGATAATGTGGACGTTTACCACGGGAGAAGACCTGTTTAGTACTGAAGTCTTCTTCCTTTTGTTTGGCTAATCCCACTAACCTAGACTCCTTTGTGGGTTCTGGTTTCTCCGCAACGTACCCCTCCCTTACGCAGATCAAAACATGGCCTGTTTTGAATGCTACAGCAAATGACAGAGGCTTTGAAGTTTGGCTCAGAAACTATCAACACCGTTTTTTGTTCATACACAATATCTACACACCTGTTTAATCAGGTGTGACCTGAGTAATAAGCGTGTGGTTAGACTGCAGCCTTAGCTTTCAATTTTACACCCTCAGGGATCTTTCCAAGAAGGCCTGCAACTTTTCAGTCTGGTGATTAAAATCTATTATCATGAGAAGTCCTGTCCAAGCTGATAGGAGAAAATACCTGTCAGATACCACAGCTACAATTTCACAAACAATAGCAGTCACAGGTGAACAGTGCTAGTGATAGGGATGAATAGAAAACTAGAGTCTTTCTGAAGAGTTTATATGCAGTGAATACGGTGATTCCAAAGAAACAAGTGTCTTCCAATCCTTTGTCACACAGTCCCTACTTCTGGTTTGCCAGTGTGATTGTTTGTTCTTCTTCTATATGGCTTCCACCACTCACAGCACAAAACTTCTGCTCCTACGAAGAAGCTAGACGTTGTATAGGATGACTTCAGCTAACTGCGATGCTGATGAAATGCTTGGCCCACTTGTGCAGGTCACGACAGATGATTCAACAGGATTCAGACTGGTGTAAACAGCGGGGAAAGTTTGGTTACGCAGCACGAGTGTTCAAACAACGACTGTGTACACAGCGTCCTGGTCCGGAAGGATCTGCGCTACTCCAGCTCGATGTCATCAGCAGCGGTTAGTTAGAAAAGAAACTCCTCTGCAAATGTGGAAATTATGAAGAAGAGCTGTTCTCTAGTCCACCGAAGAGACCACTATGTGTATCACAGCAACAGTTTCCTTCTTCCCAAGAAAAATCTGACGCAGACTTTTAGACCAAGGAAGTTGGACGCTGTAACATGCCTCCTCTCCAATCTACATGTACCTTCTGATGCAAAACTGCCCAAAACAGTCCTGTCAAATTTGTACCACTGATTGGTTTTTCACCTATTTGATGGCCTTTACCACTGTAACTAAGTGGGGAAGCGCTGAGGGTATTACCACTTAGGTAGGCATGCCATTATGTCAAGGGCAATGAGAACACTCATCCTATCATTAAGGTAATGCACCAAACACTTTGCACTGATATGAATTGTTTTCTCCTGTAAAGAGGAATCTTCCTACAATTAATATTTACATTGCAGGAATATGTGATACAGGAAATATTTAACTTAAAAACTTTACAGTTACTGTTTGCTAAAAATAACATTATAGCTAGAGCATGTATGGATATATACAAATGTAAATCTATGGATATATACAAATCTAAAAATCTCCTGGTTTAGAATGCCTACTATTGAATAGAATGGCTAGACATACTAAAATAATGTTCATAACTCTACCCTGAACTTATAAAGATGAGCCATTTTTCTACAATATTCAAAAGAAACATTAAAAGAAGTATGGGACCCAAGACATTGCATGAGGTACTCTCCAAGCAGCATTGTGTAAACAAAATCTGTGTACAAAGCTTCAGACCGAAGATAAGTTATCAGTGAAAGGGCAGACACTGGCCTACCTATTGCCACACTTAGCTGGAAAGACAAAAGGCAATCTGAACAGGCACAACATTTATCCAGGTGATTAGGCTAATGTAATTAGGGTAAATGTGGCTCACATGAAACACAAGCCCTGCTATAATGAGTTAAAAGCACATCACTTTAGAGGCTATTCAACAGCAGGCAATCACTCCCCTTACTACATGGATGAAATCGTGTAAACTTTTCAGAAATACTGTAAATGCATTTAAGTTCATGTTGTTTTTATTTTGTGCTAAGGGGAAAATGGAGTGTTTGCTGTGGTTTTAAGTTTGAGGCAGTGCTATAATCACATACTGCTACAGAATTGGACAAAAATGTTCACGGTGGTTTTACGTTCGCGGCGAAACGGTCACCACGAAAACTGCGAACATAAAGCCACCACGATCATTTCTGCATTTACTGTGTATGATTGCTACCCAAATCTAAAGCAACTAAAAAGTAGATACACCCAACTGATCTTTTTTACACTGTGCATTAGCAAACCATCCTAAACAAAAGAGGATTTATCAAGCCTAGGGGTATAAACAGCAAAGGCACATGTTTGTACAAGTAATGATCACTGTTAAACAACGAGAAGAGAAAACATAATTATTGCCCTCTCAGGATTTGATTATCATGAAAGACATAAGTTTCAGGTGTATATTCTGTGATTTAAAGGTGCTTCTTTGTCTCCAGGATCAAGTAATTATCGAATTCTTTACAAACAAGTAGGATCTGAAATCTAAACTTTCATAACTCTGTGAGTCTCAATTCAATCAGCCTCTAAGTTCTAAAACAACAAAAAATCCTTTTTGAAAATGTTAGTCACCAGACTCACCATGCCCTAAAAATAACTGTCCCTGGAAAAAAAAGATAACCCTATTTGTTGAATAAGACATGAAGCCAACAGTATTTCTAGGTCTGAGATCCAGACTAATAAGTAACCTATTTTGGTTTCAAGATTCCCCAAATCTATATGTAACGTTACATTCAAGCAGAGTGCTGGATTCTGTTTTGTTTTGCACATTGATTTCTATACCTGTCCATCACCATTTGTGAAGAAAAATCTATGTTCCACTCCAAACTGATAAATCAAACCTTGGATTGGCCAAATGAGCATTCCTGTTGCCATGACGGCAGTGCAGGTAAAACATTCAGCACGTAATATTGCTAGTGGCAAAATCCTATGGGTTCAAATTTCATGATCAACTGGTATAGATGTCTAAAACATGACACCATTGCTGAGTTCTGTATTTTCCTGCAATGGTTGAGTAAAATGGTGCCCATTTCAAACCTGCTGTAGCCTAACATATCTAACAGGCAACAAATAGACAACATAAGGACAATAACACCAACAAATTTTGGGTCACAGAATCTGCATAAACCTAAGAAAATGCCCTATCATGAAAACTATCATTTGTGTGTGTGTGTGTGTGTGTTCGTTTGTGTGTGTGTTTGATTGTGTGAGTGTGTGTGTGTGTGTGTTTGTGTGTGTGTTTGATTGTGTGAGTGTGTGTGTGTGTGTGTTTGTTTGTGTGTGTGTGTGTGTGTGTGTGTGTGTGTGTGTGTGTGTGTGTGTGTGTGTGTGTGTGTGTGTGTGTGTGAGAGAGAGAAAATGTTCTTGGTGTGTCATGCATGTAAGACTGTTGCATGTGACATCACAGCTACCACTGTGCTTGTTTGAGCCTAGGAGAGTCAGACCTATAAATCTGCATTGTGTAGGATGCAATAATTACATAGAAGAATTCAATTTTACCTAGCAGACAATACATACATCAAGTGAAAATATACTCTATATACTGAAATACAGTGAGCGGGTATTACCAAACAAATGGAGACCAAGTATATTGTGAGATCTTTCATCTTTGAGGGCAAAACCATTCACAGTAGCTGTTTTGCAAAAAGTAATTGCAGCAGGATCATCTTATAAATGAGAAGGCCTTTGGACTCACAAATAAATTACTCTTAGGGTGATGGTAGTCTCTAGAATTACTGTTAGATACAGATATTACGGTCAGTCAGCGATGCTTTACACACTGCACTAGCATATTCTTACGACATTTCTAGATGTTTGTAATCAAGAATATTGAAATATTTACATTTGTGTTACTTACTGGAGTGCTGGGAGCAACTCTTGACACAATGATAGGCATATTCTGGTCTGCTCCACCCTAAAAAACATCAAAAGTAGGACTTTTGTACATACAGATAATGGTAGGAAAAGGACAACAAATTCTAATTATTCATTGCTGTTTTTAAAGAATTAAGAGTCTGACTGAGACACATGTAGGGTGTATAAAAGCGGCCTGCAGACCGATTTGAGCAATCTTGAATAAACAACAGGTTCAAAAAAAAAAAGGGAGACAGCAAGGTAGGAAGGCAAGATCACAATAAATGCCACTACCAGCACTACAAGTGCTATGTAGTCACCTATAGTATACCCTCAGGTAATTATCATTCTAATCCTAATCCAGATTAAAAAAGAAAGAAGTTTTCTCTATCAATAAATGTACAAGTGTGTACCTTAACATTGAAGCCAAATCGTCCGTGTTCGTCTGGCTTCATCCTGATGAGAACAATACTGTTGTCTGCTACCAGGTTCCCATTGGGCTGGGCAAAACAAAATTATTTTCTTAATATATATATGTGCAATGTATAAATCAAGGATCACAATCCTAAAGCTCCTGACATACAGTGTGAAAATCAATCAGCCAAAGAGTCTGCAAGCTCAAAATGACATTTTCGGCAGTAATACGCCCGGTATTCTTTTGATTATCGTGCAGTTTTTCGGGATCGGCTAATGTTCACAGATCACAAAGCCCAGTGAAACATGATAAGGGTACATTTTCAGGCAAAAAACATGCATGACCCTCTGTTGACTTCTGGAAATCAACAAATATGGCCAAAGCTCAATGATTATGTGACAGGGGCTTAAAGGAAGTAAACAGCAGAATTAAGCCAATAATGAGTAATTTTTTCACCCTTTGCCCTGTGATCTGTATGGTACCAAAAATACTGCAAATGCAACATCATTATGACAGAAATATTATAGCGTATTACAATGAATATGAATTATACATGATTCTGTTGCGCACACTATCTTATATATTTCCACAATGGATACGTACATATATCAGACAAGGCCGGGACTTACCAACTGTTCATTGTAAGATGGAAGGACTTCGTACGACTTCTCTGTGAAGCTGCCATCTTCACTGTAGGCCTTGAACTGTTTCCCCCGCGTAATGTAGTCTGGAGAGAACCCCCCCTCACTGGAACATAACATACATTAGTATTACAGCTACACATTACCAATCTGCAGCGATGTCATGCCTAAATACTAAGTATTGTTATATCTTCTAGTTGTGCATTTTTTTGCTCAAAAGCCTGCAAAATATGCAAAGGAAGCCTTTGAAAGACAAGGACTTACATTCTCAAAGGTAAGATGAGGTGTAGCATACTACAGTAGCTCGTGGTTGATGAACAAAACATCAATCACAAAACATTTACGTCTGCCTTGTTTGTGTGAAGAAAAACAGATTCTCAGCACCTGGGACGTGACTAGCCGCACAGAAATAATCCCAACCGCCCTCAGACTAATCAATAATGAGGCCGCAATTTGTAGCAGTCACACGTTACGTTTCATGTGTATAAAGGTCGCGAGGGTCGCTGCCCTCTGAGGCACAGAGCTACTGGTGCTTTACACATACATATATGCAATAACAGGGGTCTTTCTAAGAAAACATTGCTGGGAGGAGCATTGTGAGGGAGCCGAGTGTGCAAGGTGGGGGGGTTGTTTGTGCCTTTATTTAGTCTCGAAAAATACTCCGTTCGGCCATCAGGGCCGCTTTTCATAGAGGTCGAGATGAAGGCAAACTAATGCTTGGTCCCTTGCAATGTGTGGAGTTTTAGAGAATCTGAAGTTAAAATGGAGCATTCTAGGGCTTCCTTAGGGGCAAAATTACTGTCAGACAGGTCACAAGTGAAGACCTAGTAGCATCCCTGGTCAATCAGAATTTTATGCTTGTCAGAGGATCTGCTTCCCAGGGTCAGGGGGCACATGGGGCGCAGCACCCTTGTTGCCCCATTTAGAAAAAGCCCTGGAATGAAATGCTACCAGCTCATGTCATGCATTAGTGTATACTGGGCCACATCATACAATTTTCAACACTTCTATTGTAGGGAGGATTTTTCCAGGAAAAGCGTCTGACAGTCTAAGTGAAAATTGTACTTCTGGATATTTTTGTCTGACTCTTTTGCAGGAACACAAATAACAATTGAATATATTCATGTACCTGAGGTACACACTGCAACATATTCAAATGCTTGTTGTATTTAAAGCACCATGTGAATATTTGTAGCTATCAGCATCCATTTTGTCACAGTGTTCAATATAATTGGAAGCAAAGCTCAAGATGCTTGTCTGAATGTCAAAGTGATTCTTGACTAAAACACTAGTCAGTTGTGTCAAGAGTATTCCATTCAAAATTTGAGGTGGAAGTTGTCAAGAATGATTTTTTACTCCCTCTTCATTTTGCTTGATATGATTTAACGTATTAGTTACATAAAACTCTGATGCTATTTGTCCTTCCAACAAAAGATGTCATGACTGCCCCCCATCAACCTTTCATATGGACTAGCCCTAGAAATAGAAATTCAATGTGAAACCTACTCCTCCTCTGATTGGTGTCCGTCTGACCACGCCCTCCTGATGGGGATCTCCTTGGTGGGTGAGGACATGGACGGGGGTCTTCTCTCCAGCAGTTCAGCAGATCCATTACTGTTACAGAAGGTGTAAAAGTAGGGAAAGTTAGGGTTTAAGTGCTATCCAGTAGTGATACATATTCATCTGTTAAATTGATGATCATGGTAATCTTCTGTTAGAGATCATCATCATCATCATCATCATCATCATATCTTCTTAGAGATGATCATACTATGATACAAAACTTCTGCTATCTAACAACAGTAACATAATTCTATCAGTTAAACATTCTACCATTAGATACTAGGCTAGGGTAACCCATTTGTTCTGTTGAGTATCAGATCACTTTGAATTAGGACACATCGTCTATCACTCTACGGCTCTACAAATGTAGCTGGATTGTAAGCGCTATTTTTTTGGCACAGTACAAACGTTTGAATACGGTCAGAGATTTCAGACAGCATCTACTATCTTTCGTCAGTTACTGAAAAGAAGTCAAATTGGTATCTAACCAAAATTATGAATTGACCTTCTGTTTTCTTGAATGAAAAGAAAAATAGGAAACATAATGGCCTAATATAGCTCTATGAGGAGAAGCAGACACTACTCACATATTTCTCAGCCCTGGGGCTGAAAAGGACTGAGACTGGCGCACGAGCGACCTGCGGATCTCTTCGTTCCGGATCTCGTCCTTGATGACGTCGCGTGTGATCCCCCCGATGGTTCTCCTCGCGTACCTCTTACTGGGAGTCCTGAAGAAAGGATTCCTTGATTGTCGCACAAGGGCACAAGTGTTGGGGATGAATATGTGGCAAAGCGTGACCAACGAAAAGCCAAGCAAAGCAAAGACAACAAGAAACATGCGGACATGGATGGGTTGTGACACGTACAGCGCAACCGTATTACAGGAGCACAACATTTCCTGGACGCTACAAAGACACTGGTGTAAGAGTGGGTAACAGAAACAACCGGTAACAGTGGTTATGTATTATGTTATGTCACAATGGCAATCTCACACTGACATGTGCTTGCAATGCAAACTTCTAAATCCTGTTAATGTGAGTAGCACAGGGGGTGATTAAGGCAGTTGTATCTGCATTTGTAAGTGACATACATGTACATTGTAGCTCATCAAGTCCATCTTGGCTGTTTACAAAATCTGCCTGGCTATCAGCAAAGTTTGCATACTGAGCACCTAATACGATTTCTAAAGATGATACTACGTATAAGCACAGCAGTAAAGTGAATGGTCTTTTATCTGTAAACTGCAGTGTAAATGTGGTGTGTTAGTCTATTACAAGACATGTTGGATGCATTTGTGTGGTGTGTACCTGTTAAATGTTCTGTTTCTGTTCCCTTCTTCTTTGCCAAGTTCTATTGTTTGTCGTTCCGTTCTTCCACTACAAGAGAACAACAATAGGAGTAATTTATGTATTCCTTTTGTTCAATCTACCAACACCAAAAAAACTGTTCCAGTAAACTTCTGATGTGTGACAGGGAACACATCAGGCTAAACTTACTTGAAAAAATCAAAACATTATCATTCTAATGTTTGTAGAAACTGTAATGTTTACGATCAGTGCACACTCATTAATGTAAAATCCTTTGTTTTTCTTTCCATGGCCCACAAAACTCCCATGTCATGCATAATGTAGTACTGCATACCTTTCAACTCAACATCTAACATATAATTCTGATTCCAACGAAGGTTTGGTATCCTTTGTTATAGGATAACATTGATTAATCCTGGGGAACATCATGCTTCAATGGTGATAAGAAGCCTTTGGCCAACTAGCCTACAAACATGCAAAATGATGCATACATGTTGCAACGGCACATGACATGGTCTAACAAAACAGCAAACCTACCTTGGCATGAACCAATAAAGATCATAAGAGGGGTTGATTGAAATCATTTTTTGGTTGTGAATTTGTAAAATCAAAACATTATCATTCTAATGTTTGTAGAAACTGTAATGTTTACGGTCAGTGCACACTCATTAATGTAAAATCCTTTGTTTTTCTTTCCATGGCCCACAAATCTCCCATGCCATGCATATGTAGTACTGCATACCTTTCAACTCAACATAATTCTGATTCCAACAAAGGTTTGATATTCTTTGTTATAAGAACACATTGATTAATCCTGGGGAACATCATGCTTCAAGGGTGATAAGAAACCTTTGGCCAACTATCCTAACATGCAAAATGACGCACACATGTTGCAATGGCACATAACATGATCTAACAAACAGCAAACCTACCTTGGCACGGACCAATAAAGATCATAAGAGGGGCTGAATGAAATCATTTTTTGGTTGTGAATTTGTACCTTATTTTCAGTCAACTTGTTTGGAAACTTTTACTTATGATTCTTTAAGTGTAGAATCACCCTCTACTCAACATTTTAGTTGGCTTGGCATAATGGTTAGAGCGTTGGGCTCGGAACAAATGGGTTCCTGGTTTGATATTCAACATGACCTTTGGAAAGACACTTAAAACGATAATCCTACCATGGCGGCAGAGTGACACCCACTGAGCCTCTTCGGCTAGTCTTTCAAAAGTGTGCCAAAAAAGCACACACAGATTTGGTGTGCCAATGTGCCAACATCGTAACACCAAGAGCTGTATTTTTTCCCGGACATTTTCAGCCTCACCGATCTTTGATGGTCCGTGCCTTGGTTTTCTCCGTGCACTGGAATGAAGTGTGAGAGTTCCATGCTACTCCACCCCCTTCTACCTGACTCACCCACCTATATCTATACTTGGACCCCAACTTGAACATATGGAAGAGACCTCTGGAATAGAATGATTGGCAAGCTGTCTTTCACACTTTCACTCTTACATACAGGTATTGGGTGAAAGTAGCGAAGACAACTAACTACCCTGCTTTGAAGGAATACAATAAACGGTAATGTGAAGAAAACAGAAATGAACAAGAAATTTCTGTTGCAAGGGAAGACATGATAATCAAGAAGCTTATTGTGGATGTCGTGGTGGTGTGAATGTCAATTATATTTTCAAACAAATTGCCAGCCACACATTAGGGTCCAGTATACATGTTTCAATTGACCATCAACTTGTTGGATTTTGCCTCCCCATAATACAATTTTGCTTCTGATGCCCTTATCCACTTATTATAGAAAATCTTTTGATGCCCATATCCAATTGGTCTTTTCGACAAGCACAATGAACAGTGGACCACGGCTTAACGTCCCGTCCTAAAGACTGCGACCCTTTGCAGTAGCGCATATGTTGGGTGAGCGACAAACCCGAACTCACTGCTTCTTGGTCCAAAGACAGGGTCACTAACCACTGGACTACTCTTTGAACATGCACACATACCTATATCTGTACTTGGAGCCTAGTTTGAAGAGCGTGAGCATGTTGCGGCGGGAAGGCAGCTTGGGCGTGTCCAGGCGGAAGAAGGTGTGGTGCTCCACGCAGGACTTCCACAGGTTCTTACAGGCACGATAGTTCGCCAGGTTGAAGCCGATGGCGTTTTCTCGGTCGTCGTTCTGTGCAGCGCAAACAATATTTCAACATCCGTGAATAATTTCATCAGGTTGGAGAATCACTGGACAACAGTGTCCTTTATTCACAGCCAAGACATAGAATCACAGCCGACGTTTTGGTGACCATCTGTCACCTTCCTCAGGGCAATTCTGACTGGTACTATGGCATACTGCAGGCTAGGTGTTGCTTCTTACAATGCATTGCAAAACATGCAATGAGCAATAGTACCAGTCAGTATTGCCCAAAGGAAAGTGACAGACAGTCACCGAAGCAATGGCTGTTATTGTATGTCTTGGTTGCGAATAAAGAAACTTATTATCCAATATTGCAAGATGTAATTTCATAACTTAGACAGGACATAATAACTCAACAAAGATTCATCTAATTTTCCTTTAGGTTTTCCTGAAAATCTTATCTCTAACTTCATATGAACAAAAAGGACACTCATGGTACAGTGTAGTTTATAAAGCAAACAAAAATTGTTTGAAAAATGTGAATTTAACTTTGAAACATTGAGTGTAAGTAACAAGAAACTCACCGGTTCTTTTCGTAGCTGGAGAAAGAACTGTTTTCTCTTGAATGAAATCTTCACAATTTTGGCCCTGTGCAACATAGGAATACAACGTAAGGCAACAGTTAACAAACGTGTAAGATTTGTTTCTGCACTGCACACTCAGCATGGTCAGCAACCTACTACACTCTACAGCACTACAACTACACATGTGGGCAGCCTGGAACAATCAGTGTTGGCGAGGTATTGGTGATTTTGACTGCAAAAGTGTCTTTTTTTTTTACAAACTGCATGATTGTGACAGGCCTGGTGGCCTTCTACGAGGTTTTGAAAGAAATGTGTAGATTCTACAACATATCCGCAGCAAAACCACACTTCAGACACTGCACATTTGGGGTGAGGCACATGTAAATGGTATCACACCGCTGTACAAGATGTTGGTATCACACCTCTGTTGGTGATGTTCAGAAAACATAGGAGCGTGTCACACAGATGCACTGTTTGGTACAAGTAAGTGTCTGGACTCTCTATCTCAATCCCAGGGATGTGTACCCACACCCTGGTACAGAGATAGATAAAAGGCACCATCTACATCTACGGCAAAACCAACCAAACTAAGGGAAAGCTCTCACATGTGTCTGGTATGGGGTGAGATCGAACTGCTGGCACTCTCCCTAGGGTGAGAAAGTGGACGGCAGACATGCATGACTCGTGGCTACACTACCGCTGCCTTGCAGATCCAACATAACATAATTTGTTGATGGGTTGGGGTTGGTGTGGGGAGTTATCATGAGGAACAGGACAGGTGATTCATTTGAGACAATAAGATTTTTGGGGGAGGGTAAGGGTATGAGGTGGTCTGCAATGATTATTAGAAAGGACAGGTAAGAATTTAAGTTTGGGATTATAATGTAGCTTGGGGATGGTTGTAATTTCAAGGATTGTGCCCATTAAATTCAAAGGAAATAGATTTCATTCATGCCTAAGATAAAGGACTGAGAATATAAGAATGACTTAAGAATTAACTTAAGGCTTAACTTAAGGGGGAGTTGCTAAAGATGCAATAGCTGCAGAGCCTTTTCTAACATGTGCTAGACTGGACAATGCCATTATCCCATGTTGTAGGATGTTTCATATGACAGTGAGTAGATAGTGACAAGTATAGGTGAGGTAAATAAACTGAACTGTGTGTAAAATATTGTGTGATGAAAGCAACATCAGCAAGGGTACATTCTTAGGTGACTACAGATAAATATATCACAGATACCAAAAGTGAGATGACAATAAAAGAGACAAAAAACATCATCAGCTTCAACATCTGAGGACTGTGGGGTGGGGGTGGGGTAAAGCTGTGAGAGGAAGCTTCAATATCAGTGTTTACCAACAAAAGAATACACCAAAAAAAGAGCATGGAAGACGACATTGAAGGCAGCATTGATGACAAACTGCAAACGTGGATGAAATTGATAATTTTGCACTTAAAATAACCACCTTTTACCTTTATAACTCTACATTGATTGTAAACTTGTGCATGTGAATGAATGACATGAGAAGATCGACAAACATAGGTCACAATGTGAAATGCTGTTGCATAGATCGACAAATCAAATCAAACAGTTACAGTGCTCGATTGTGCAAGATTACCTGGCTGATAGACTTGTCTGCATGTTATGAGAGCCCCCATACTTCAAAGCATGGTACTGCAACTGTAGCAGCATTGGCCTAAGTTCCAAAATTAGTAGAATACTTAAATTGTAATATCACATTCACCCGAAGCAGAAACTTTTACCAAACTGACTTTCCTGTTTGTACACTACTAGAAGACTGACCATATCTTGTTGTTTCTTAGACTCTGACATTGTTTCTCACCATGAAAATGTGTTAATCTTGACTCCGTTTTGGTAAATACTGATTCCACCTGCCGTCACCCCCAGCTGGATCTCCAGGTTACTTTGGTCCTATGGAAAATAAACAAGTGAATAAGTAATCAACTAAGCAACAAATTTGAAACATAAACACACAGTTGACAAGAACACACAGAAACCAAACATGTGCAACGCCATGCATATCCAAGTGTTTCAACATCACATAGATGACAATTTATCATATCTGTGGCAAAATTACATTATTGACAAACATTTGGCCATGCACTACAGAAGAAAAACCACAAAACAGTCTGAAACAGAGATGGCAAAATTACATCAGCAGTGAGGATACAACATCCCCAGAATCCTTGCAAAATAATAGAATCAAAATAGTACAAAAAATGTTTTCTCTCTTTATATGTTGAAATAACAATGGATATAAAAGCAACAAATTTGAAAAAAAAAGATACCAAATATGCAATGATCACAACAAATTTGTAAAAGCAAGACAATATAAGCTTAGAAGATCACCATCAGACTGCTTTGCTGATTGTGAGCACACAATATTTTTCATGTCTATTGAAAAGTATTCTGGGGGGGTTGTATTTGTCTCGTAGACCTTTGTGCATGTGATGCAAAAGCAGTGAAAAGTGCTCAAGACTATAGTTCACTATGGGGGACTTCACGTCTACTCTACGTCTTCTGGGACCCACAGTTTTCTACACGAGAAACACTGTGGGACCCTGAAATAAGGAGAACTCACCGAGAGGCTATGGTTGTACTGGAAAGAGAGAGAAGGCAAATAAAGATGTTAGTTGGCATGCGAGCAAGCCAGTAGACAACCCAACCACCACTGACTATTACTTCAGTAACTATAGGGCTATTTCCCTCAATTCTAGGTAGACAAACCCTGCACCAAAGTGATGGTTTTAGATACAGGATGCAGGAAGTGTTGAAAGCAAATAGCCATTTTGATGAAGCACAGTGTAAAAGTTGAATCACTACAATATAGAATGGAAATGGAAAGAGCTGAGAAAAGCTGGCACAATTACAACCTATATTGGAGTTTGTTAGAAAAAGGAGATATTGTATAAAGTTTCAGTTTGGCAAAGGATGGGGACATCCTAGAATAGCTGGGCCTCTCAACATTGATGTGATTTTCTTGTCAACAAATACTAATGTTTCTCTAGCACTACAATAGACTACATGCATAATTTTCATTCCATGTACAGCAACTAAAAAACACCAAGCAGTAGGAAACTTGAGCACACTTTCTTCAAATCAAACTTCACGCAATGTCATCAAAACTAATCTTGCACCTACATGTACATTGTAATATCAAGACTCAACATTGGAACTTCTGGTGATGGTCATGCATTTTAAGCCGTTCCTACCTGTTGGAAAGTTACCATGTGTGTAAGACCTCTCTGTCTTACCCGTGCATAATGAAGGTCAACTCCGTAGAACTCCAGCCTCTTGGCCCGGTCCAGGTAGTTGAACTCTGACTCTGATGGAGGCTGACCTCTACAAGGTTCAAAGGTAAAAGGTCAAGATATGATGATGATGAAAGTTCAAAAGTCATACACTACGAATAGACCATACTGCTTGCAAGGCATCCAAAGTGTTACACTGGTCTTTGCTTGACAGACTATGCATACACTGTAATGATCCTCAGTTTTGAATTGTTGCATCTCATGCAGTAATTTTCAGGTTCAACAGGGGGAGCTTCAAGGAAGGCGTTTCTTGACTCTTGATGTTTTCTCCTCCATCACAGCTTGTAAGAATGACAGACTGACAAACTATGATGTGGCAACTTTCAAACAAACATTTTTACTATTATCAAATGTAACAACTTCAAAGTCTTTTATTCTGCGATGGTTGCTATTCAATTAGACCATTTCAAGTTTCATCTTTCCCTACAGACTTGACTGTATAACACCTGTACTACTTACACGTGTCTCTTGTGTAGTTCTTCTACTTCCCTCTCAAACTCTGGGGACTGGTTGGGCACAAATCTGAACTCCTGCAGGTAGCCTGGCAGGTGTTCGGATGGGTCGTAATCACCCAGCTCAGCTGCAGGACAAAGAAAGCTTTTTTAAAAACAATTTTCCAGTGGCTACATCAATACCATCTCCATGTTGCAGTTGACAGACAACAGAGGCCATGGTAGACCAAGGAAACCTTGGTTGGGGTGTGTCAGGAAGGACATTATGGTGTGCAGCAGCGTTATCAAATACAGGATACTGCAGTAACTATAACTCATACTTTTACTCACACACCAATTTGTAATAGAAGACCAACTTTTTCTGACATTCATAAAATATAAGAAGTACTTTAAGCTACCACCTGTACAAGGTGTAAGCTTCCATTCTTACATTGTGCAGCGTAAGATGCCAACAGGGAAGCAGTGTGTGGGGAGCAGGGTAATCTGGAAAAAACAAAACAAGAAATCTTGTTAAAAATGAATTTTCAGGTTACAATGCATATTTTGCATAAGTATTTCTCAATTGGCCCACAACTTACTACAGGTTCTTATATCTGATCATGGCTAAGTTCAGATAGTTAGAATCATGCTCATATCTGTGAGACAACTGTGGACATTGAAAGCCAACTTTTCACTCGACTTATAGAACACTTAACTGATGACTAAATTCTGGATTGTGGTATTCATTTTCTTGTATTAATAGCCAGGTATTGCAAGATAAAGGTATACTTTTTGTATGAACGAAAGATATAAAAGATTTGATGACTTCAAGTCAAGAGCACAAGTTCAAATGACAACAACCTACCTCCCTTCAAGGATGTCCTTCTTCAGTTGTAGGAAGAAATGGTACCTAAAGAAGGAGACAAAACACAATGATTCACTTTTTCACTCTACTGTCTACATGTAAAAGAAGTGATTTTTAACCTTCTACACCTTTTGGCACCAAAGTTGTATTGGTTACAGGGTTAGGCAGCAGGGAGACGGTTAATATAGGCATGTACCATACATTCATGACCAAAACAGGCAGTTTATATGATCACAGCCATAATGACACAGGAAGAAGAGTAAAGTTATGTTGGTGAAGGTTACAGATCCAGGTAATAAGATACGCCAAAAACAGTTACTCAAGCAACTGTATATATTTAAAAAAAATCAATGTTAGTTTCCTTACCTTGTGTACTCTTCCTGTAGTTTGCTAGGGTCTGTTGCATAGAACTTTACTCTGAAATACAGACTGTAGGGAGACCCCGCTAGAAGAGAGAAAGAAAACAACATTGAAAATTTTCTCACCACTACAGACATGTATGTTCTACACTTTGCAAGATGATTTAAGTACATGTCAGGCAGTAATCAAATACATGTTACAAGTGTAACTAAGTTACTGGTAACCTGACTAACAATGCCTTTTTCTTAAGTCTCTTCTTGCCATTCAAACTATATATGCACAAAAATTTGTACATTTTATTGTATATCTAGGTTATAGCAGTAAGATCATAATATGCACAAATATAGCAACTTTTGGTTTCAAGCAACATTGACAACACATTTATAAAGGTAAGGCATCCAAGAATGAATAACAATATTCTTCAATTCAAATTATACCACTGGACAAAGGTTTCTGAGAAACAACACGATATGTTTTAGATGCCATACAGGATCCTTCTACAGTGGTCTAAGGTACATGTTACTGTTTTCAATCAGGTTTTCGTTCATATTCCATAACATCTGAACGAAAACAGTTACCTTAGATAATGAAGAGGTCAACGTCTGAAACGTCTGCTATTTCTCAGAAAGCTCTGTCCATTGGTATAGTTTGAATTAAAAAGATATGAAGATTTCCAGACAAAATCCAGTCTCAGTTCTACATATGATACAAAGACGGCCCCTAAAGAGCCAGACAGACACACATGCACATGAAATATTCAACAGGAAGTTTCTCTGATATTCAAAACTCCTGGCTTACCCTGGGAAATCCTCCCATAAAGGAGAATGAACAGCTTGTATTCATGTTTGATACACAAGGGCTTTACTTCTGTTGGAATAACCTATGATCATACTTTTGCTATCTATGTAGGCAACTACATGTACATGTAGGTGAACATGTAAAAACATGTTTGGATGGTCGAAACTAGACTAAACAACTCTGGTCATGAAGAGTTCGAAAATCTTGTCATACTTTTGTTTATCTTGAATTAATAAGAATTTTTTTATTATGAAATTTTAGAAGAGATCTGGGGTACAACAACAAACCATTTGGGATGTACAATTTGTCAACCAAGTAATGGCATCATGTCTTATTAGGTGTGACAAATTTCAAAGACTGATGCTTTTAATGCCTTATAATCCTGAAGCCAAAAAAGTTTTGCTGGTCGTCCATCATTATGTATCTACTTGATGTGAAATGGTGTTGGATTATGCACCATTCAGTGTCCAGGGAGACATCCAAATCTTTGCGTGGGCAGACAAAATGAAGATGGACAAAATCCTACATCAGGGACCATGGGAGATTTATATAATAAACTTGCATGTGCACTGTCGGTGTGTGCGTATTTTCTTATGTTCCAGAGGCTTTCCTATGATGCAAACTGTTCCAAACAAATTCCCTGCAGCCTATTATCTACTTGTCAATTTGTAGAACAAGCAGGTATTTCAGACATTTGAATGACTGAACAAGCGGGATCTTCGTAACCCTCATTGCTGCTGTCGTCAAGTATTGGGAGACTCCAGGCTTGGCACCAAAAGCTTTCATTCATTCATATCTTGCCGCTCCAAACCAAAAGCTTTGATAATCAAGAACAGTTTTGTTCTACCATATGGCGCTATTACTGTTGCTATTACTGCTATATATACTTATGTTGCAGCGTGTTCTGTCATGATAAAGTTCTAAACTGTATCAGTAACATCGTAGGCTGGAATATTCTAGCAATTTTCTCTGGAGTCAAATAGGGACAAACAGTTGGTAGATTGGGCTTCTGGTGGGAAAAGAGATTAATCTTTATCTTTGTAACAAGTGGTGGGAGGATTTGTAGTACATTACTGAAGAGGAGGAATGTTGTTTGGGGATCATACTCACTTCTGATCTGCTTTCTGATGGGTTTGTGGGCATCAAGCCATCTCTGTAGGCGGAAGACAAGCAATACAGTTACACTGGGAAGTCCTTCGAAAAGTATGAGGCCTTCTTTAAGGAAATACTACAATATACAGTACTACAGTACAAGGAAATACATTCAATATATATACACAAACACAGATGGTATAATAGTTGAAAGGCAATTTTCTAATGCATGTTGTTCTGATTGTGATATGGACATGATACAGTAAAAATCTATTTTCCAGCCTTATTTTACGGGAAACATCTAATTTAAAAGGTACATTTATATAAAAGAATGTCTACAAACGTAAGACCTTCTCATACTATAGATTTAGTCTTTGAATTGCAACAGAATTGCAATACATTGTGGCACACAGGCAGCTCTAAGCCCATAGTTAGCTAATGACTACAGTGGGCCAGTATCTAAGCATCTTTACCATCTGTTCTGGAATGTCATCTTGGAACATCAGACAGAAGTAGTCTCTCTCCACCAGGTCAAGGTACTTAAACACCTTGTCTAACAGCACTCCGCCCTTGTCTTTCTTCTGCGAGGGGAACAGACAAAAAATTCAAATAATCAGTTTATTTGCAAGTTCATGCCTGAAGGAGGAATAACAAGTACATTGTAGAAACATAGGGCACATACATGTGACAATGGACAGTGATTAACATTATTATTAAAAGAGACTACACAAGTTAAATACTACTAGTGTTGGCTATATCTAGACAGGTTGGGTTTGACTTCTTTTTCATAAGCAGATGAAGATGACTTTTTCTCAAATGTGTGGGTCCTGTGGTTTTAAGAGGAAAGTGGCTTTCTGTTTGTCCTTGAATTTGAGGTGGGTGGTGGTGACTTCTTTAAACAATACAGTCCTTGAAGTTTAAATAAAATGAAACTTATAAGAACAACATTTGTAGAATGTTGCTGAGGTCATACCTTGGTATAGTTTTACTTTAATTCTCATATTTGAAGACACATGGGGCAAGTTTGAAAATGGAGAAGCTTTAAGAAGATACTTTAAAATCTGCGTACATGTAACTAGTGTTCCGACCTCTTTCCCACTCTAGCTAGGCACTCAGTAGTCAGTGTTAGATAAATGGTATGATAAGAAACCACAGCATAACTGATAGGCTTTAGTCTTTGTGGGAAGAATAATTGAAAAGCCATTAAAAAAAGGTAACCACTCATGTTCATTGGCACCAAATGAACAAAGTAACAACACTAAAAGAAACATATCTTCAGAAGAACTTAACACACATTGTATTCTTAAGAACAGTATCAATGTCTAACATTATTCTTAAGAACGTAATATCCTTGAATATGATTGAGACTTGTTAGAATCATTAGTAATACACTATCTTGAATGTACAATTAGGTACTAACGATTTTAACATGTCTCAATCAGATTTAAGGATGCCAAGATTATATTGTAACAAAATCTGCTTTCAATCTCAAACCTCTGTTAGCTAGAGACCCATTAGCCTCAGAGCAAGGCGGAATAAGGTCTACAAGAGGGAGGTGTAAGTGGATACTGTACATTACTTCAGCAGTGATGAACTGACAGATAGGAAACCACACCAGTGAAGGAGACATGTTTTATTCAAAGTCCCGTAAGTGTTGGAATAACATATACCATAATGTGTTTTCTGCTGCAGGAAATAGAGTGGTTATCATGCAAGTGTGGGTGAGATTGGATACTTCAAAGTTCAAGGAAAATAAATGATGACAGGTGTTAATGGTGGTATAGGGATAGCCACAACAAACAAACAAACAAACAAACAAACAAACAATCAAACAAAGCAGAGATGGTAGTTTTTAAGGTAATATCTTTTCACACCTAACCTGAATTTTCAAGAGTTTGTCTTAAATCATTTCTAGTTCAGGTCAAGTTTCTAATCATGAAAAGTTACCAACGGTACTATCATGGTTTATGTTATTTCAATACACAGGACTAACTATGTCACTGGAAAAGGGATGGTTGCAAAATAACACCTGGTTTGTCTATAGATGTGTCTGTAACAATTCTACAAGGTTGAGCCAGCCCTGGTGTTTTGTTTGGGATTTGCAGAACTGGAAGAACTAGGTCTTGGTAGGCAAAACAACATACCACCATACGTACATCCCCCGAACACCATGATTTTGTACCAAACGATTATCACCCAGAAACTTGACAGGCATGTATATGCCCCCATCACACTTTATTTGACATTATGCAGCCTCAGCCTTTTACGTTGTCGCACCGTTCTATTTACCCTACAGCACACTGCTTCCTCTCGCAGAAAGGTCACTATTTACAGAGCTCCGCTGGCTGTCCACATAAGGCATATCTGGGATCTGACATTTCTGTGAGTGGCTTCGTCTGGTGCAGGAAATATCCCCAGAATGTCAGGGGGGATCGAGTGAGTGAAGGCTATTTCCTGACGGGATTTATGATGCCATTAAAGGTCCTGGATTGAATAATCAAGCACGATTCTGAATGGCTGTCAGATAAGGTAAAGCAGTCACTCTCAATTGAGGCCAACGGCACTTAGAAGTGATACAGAACTTGTGCTTTTAATACTGTACAAAATCATAAAGGTATAGCACTACACTTTGTGTTGAAGAAAATAAAGTGTTTTGCATCTCACAGCAACTCAAAGCTACATTGACTTCAATATCATGGTATACTGCTTTTCGAAGTACTGATGTCAACTATGTACAACAAAATTGACGATGGTTGAAAAAATGGATAGACGACTGGGATATGTCACTTGGAGATATGTCCCAAAAGGCATATCAAATATTTCACAATTGAAGGCTACTGTTTTTCATCAAATTCCATACAAACTATAGGATTAATGTAAGCTGCTTTACAGTATTTCATCTGCTTTGCATTGAGGCTACTTTTGATGGTGTTTGTCAGCTTTTACTTTAAAGGTTTATTTTTGCTACAGGCTATGTTTTCAAGCCACAAAAATCACCTGTACATCTTCCAGCTTTCAAAATCACAGTTGCAAATTAGCAAAAGTTTTCAATTAGGCTATAGGAGAAAGAAGTTCATTCGATACTGATTTCAATTAACATATTGGGCACAAATCCCAAAGAAAATGTGGCCAATCTTTATCAACTAGAAAAGGAACTTTTCCAACGGAAATGAATACAACGTATCTAAAAGTAATGTTAAAACCAAGAGGTCCTATAGTATATATACTGTAATAGAGTATAAATAGCAAAGGAGTGTAAGGTCATCTCCTTGGAAGTCCATTAGTCTGACACCTACACAGTGTCTTGTGGCAACTACAACAGGTAATTATGCTGTGGTTGTGCAGGGAATTATCCCATAATCAACACCAGCAGCAGGGCATTATCGTTGTCACCAGGGTGTTACCCTGTCTGATACACCTGACTGGGTGTTGTGATGGAGGGGGGAGGGGAGCAACCATTGTATTCCTTATCGGGGTGGCAAAGCACGTACATTCCATCCCAAAGTTACTTCTAGCCACAAATGGACTATCCCCAACATTAGCCTACTCCAAAATGAAAGTTTCTGAACTACAAGATTGCAAGGCCTTTTAGGAGGATCTGCATGGGGGATCCCTACGATGCTTTACGCTGAATTCAGAAGAACCCCTAGCATATTACGCTAAATTCAAAGAAGGCAATCACGCAAAATTTGGTCGCCTTGCTACGAATTAAGTGGATAAGGCAGACTAGGCCTTCCCTACAAATTACGGGAAATAAAGATAGGAAAAGAGCATTCAGGCCCTCTTTTAGAACAAGGAGTTCAAATCGAAATATGAAAATAACTTTCCTTTCATTACCATTCCAAACCTACTTAGTTGTACTAGTAGACATTATTTTCTCTTATTCTGTAGTGTAAAATTATGAAAGCAAGCTAGAATTTCCCCCACAAAGTCGATACACAATTGTGTACTGGCAACTTAGTGGGATATCCAAAAGGTTGCAAACTGCCGTCTTTTCTGGTTTGAAGTACTTCCTACATCACATTCAGACCCCCCACAGACTTCAGCTTTATTCTAGCTGTCTGCATATCCCTACTTAGGGCACTGCCAACAAATCTGCCCTAACACTCCCAGAATAAACCTTTGTAACTCTTCAAGGGTCGTACCACACATCTGTCAATCACAGACAGAAGAGAACACAGGCTTGACCAATCCATGGTCACGCTGATTTCCCTGTGAGAGCCAATGGGAGGGACCGATGTCACTCATTACTTCTAACTGGTTTGGTCCTTTATGAGAAATTAATTTCTTCCGGAATACGGAGATGGAGGAGTCAGGAAGTGGGGAGGATGTAAAGGCAGGATGGATACAGGGAGGTTACAAACATAGCGTTCCTCTTGAACACATCAGAATATTACACTATAGGAATATACTGTACATAGAATTGATAAAAAACTGGAGAAAAGGATCTAATACGATAAAAAAACTGCACTCAGACGTCAATGAATTACTGAGAAGTTGAAACCTGAATTGTGACACTGCTTTAGAACATTGATTGAAGAAACAGTCTCTTAAAATATCTGTTTAAGTAAATGACTATCTACAATGTTGCCTTCCTCATTAAAGTTTCTATGACAAAAATTTCTTCTCTGTGTCTTAAAAGTCAAAACATGTGTTTAATATGACTCAGACCTTGATGAGAATGGTAAAATACAATGTAATAATTTTTCATCCATATCTTATATAAGAGCTCAAACTTCTTGAATACTATTATCAGAATATGAAACATACCAAATATCATTTTCCTGATAATTTTCCATTTTTCCATGTGTGTATGTGCAGAGAGTGAGTAGGGCAAACAAGATACTGTACTAGCAGTTGTTGCTTGGAGACCAGGCACCAAAGTGATTCAAACTACAAGTAAATGTAAACCCGACTAGTCCAAAGAAACATACTGTGAGGACACACTGGTTATCTTTCCAACCATCTGCTGGCCTGGGCTCTAGTTTCCTTCCAGCCTGGCTACATTGTGTATTCTCCAGTTGTCTCTTACCAGGATAAATCCACAAACCCAAGACACAGCTGACCTCTTGGAACCCTGCCTGCCACAGAAATAGACCTCCTCCTCTTCATGTGGGTCTTACACTGGCAGGAAGGAATCATAACAAAGGGACCGGGTTCAGGGGAAGGGCAACGGAAGTTTTAGATGGAGAACTCTTCAGATGCGTCTGTTACAGTGCAGGGCTCGAACAAGCGCCCACCGTTCCATCATTTGACAGAATTTTGCTAGGTATCATGATGGAACAATTTTAAGAATATTCTGCCAACCTCGACGGACAAAAATCGGTGGGGGAGAGATACAGAGATATTCAAATTTGAATAAACCCTGGAAAAAATGGACGACGAAATTTGTACACAATGACAAAAAAAGGCCCTATTAGGATTTTTCCATCGATGACAATTGGGATGACAGAAAAAATGTCAAGCTGGCAAGAGCTCTGTTGAAGTGAAAAACTGAACTGATTAGGTATTCCCGAGAAGAACCTAACTGTAGGAACTGAATAGTTGAATCTTCTGTTTAATAAATTTCCATTGCAAAAAGGGCCATCCAGATCGATGACCATATGCAGCAAACACATCAGATTTATGCTTACTTTACTTCTTGGAAGTCAGGACCACCTGTATTATAGACAATACTGAACCATTACCTCAACATATTTCTTTTATCTCTTCCTCTCTATACTATATTGTAACAGGAAAAACACAAGCTGTACAGGGATGCTAGCCAACATAGCTGCTTATAATAATAAAGGCATTGTGCCAAGCAAACTCACTGTACTAGTGCTACAATGAGACAATGCTGCGAACAGTATGATGTAGTGAGCTAGTGAGGATGCTCCTACTATACTTGATGTGACAGGTTCCACTCAACGATCGTTCTATAGGAAAATATGAATTTTTGAACACATCAATCCTAGGTTGATAACTTTGGTACTTGAAGGCATGACTGTTTCTTGTTCTTGTCTGAGCTGGTATTAGGTACTTAAGAGCTGGTACATCTACCAGTTTATCATTGTATCTACATCATCTACATTTGTATAGCAGGGTTGTAGCCAGCTTAATATTTCTCTGTCACAAAAATTCTCATGGACAGAAAGATCCTACAAAGCATAATTTTTTCCCATCATCATGTACGAATTTCTGCAATTTATTCCAATTTGATGAACATTTCTATATCCAACAGTTTTTGTCCGCTGAGGTTGATGGAATGGTTTTAAATTTCTTCCGTCGTACAGAGAGAGTCTGTCAAATGATGGCATGACGAGCACTGGCTAGAGCCCTGAGTAATAATCTCATAATGTGTTACTTACAAAGACTTTGAAGGTCTGCACTGTGTCATCCAGCATGTAGACCTGGCACTGCACCTCGGGGCGATGTTTGTCCCGCGCGATCTCCGACGCACGCACATTATACGTCCCGCTGGAGGAGCCGAACATGTTCCTCCGAGACATGACAATGCCGTCCTCCCGTTCGCTCTCCTCGCTGACGCTGCTGGCTTCTGCAAGACAGAAAAATATCTTTGATCAGATTTTAGGGCTCAAAATTCATTTTTGGGAATAGGTGCCCTGGTGCACCTAGCCTCAAGATTTAGGTGCACAGAAAAAAATGGGTGCACAGCAAAACCTAATTATAAACCTTGAATCTAGAATTCTATTAGTACATGTGCTTACTTTCTAAACAATGGCTAGAAGAATCATGGTTTTCCTATGTTTAAGACTCAGAAATGTCAGGAACATGCTGTATACTAATGTACCATACTTCCTCTATGTACGAAAGCTACACAAATATTTAGGTGTACCCACAGTCAAAACTAGGTGCACAGCTCCAATTTTGGGTGCACAAAGGTGCACATGCAACCAGTATTTCGAGCACTGGATTTACAACGTTACCTATTCATAAGACGACGTCCTATGCTTCATACAGACATCACAAGGCAGGCACATGGTTATTATTAAAATACTTACATTCCATAGTATCCCACAGTTCCCTAACAGGGACAAACCAGTTTAGGGGACATTTCTTAAGATGTTTGATTAATTTTTCTAGTTGATCAGCCAATTTCATATTCATTTTTCCCTATCCTAACTTTCCTCCATAAAGCATATTTGGGAATTTCTGACGGTTGCAGCAACAAAATTCTGTACATTGTACAAAGTTGAAATTATAAATAAGCTGCTGTCTTCCTTTCAAAAGATGTGCATGTCCTTGGCCAAACTAGACATGCCAGTTACGATTGTCAGCTGCCACTCGTTAACGAAGGATATCCAAAACTGTTGTCCACAATACTGTAATGCAGAAATGTTTGCGGTGGTTTTATGTTTGGTTTTCGTGGTGAACTCTTTAACGCAAAAATTTTTGCCCACATATTACTGTTGCGCTACTATTGGTTCAAACGCAAACCTAAGACCACCGCAAACACTCCATTTTCTCCCTACCGCGAAATAAAAACCATGCTAACTTCAATGCATTTACAGTATCTCCTGTCATCTTACAACAGAAGTGACATCAGCCAAGAGACAGACAACCCCAGATAATGATCTAAATTGTAATTGTAAAGAAGGGACCTTTGGCCTTATCAGGCTCCCACTAATTATGGGTGGACTTACAGAAGATCACTCCACTCTCACAGCTGGTAGGGCGATAGTAAGCTGTAGGTTCGGCCCTAATTACATGGTAGGGGGGGGAGAGGATTTCTTTCAAGGACAAAAGGTGTCTTACTTTTCTGTACAACTTGCTACACACGACCTTTTGCTGGGACAAATAAAGACTGGTTCTTCGTCTGAAGAAGCTAACCATGACGGTACAAAACACAAAGTTTAAACTTTTTGTGACAGGAATAACTTATTCTGTTTCTCCTATATGTTATAAAGATTTTACATACTCAAATGATAATGAGCGAGAATAAATAAAATACATGTAGTTTTCAAGAAGGTTTTGGATGTAAAATTGTACTCCTTCCAGAAGCACTTTCAAGATAATGTACTCATTAATTTCAAGCAGTACATTGTACAGCCTGGATGCATCTTCATTACTATACCAACTGTTAGATCTCACATATATCATATTATCATGAGAAATGTAAAAGTACACTATACCTCCTGGCAAACAAGAATAGACAAAAATATTCTAGATATCTTTCTACCACATTTCTACTTAGAAAATATGAAGATTTACAAAGTGGTGTTAATTCAATCTTGATGATCTGTAATATTACTGAATAAACTATGCTGCACGTTTTTATTGTACTTCCAATTAATTTATTATTGTTTTCTGTTTTTATGTGCAAATAAATAAAACAAACATAAAACATTCACAATGATACCATGATAAAAGGTGTTGAAAACCTAGCCTTCACTGATTGAATCATTCAACTTGACCACATTAGGTTGGTTGACTAAATCTCACAGCCACAAAAAGTTGGCTTTCTACAGTAAGGAATGTATGTGCTGGAATATTCTCCTGCTAGTTGTAAAGGCATGTACAGTACAATGAAACTTTGGGATTGTGTCTTTATTTGGAGAACATTCGAAAAGTAACCACATACATGTATAACAGTGTAGACAATTTGCACACCAAACCCTAATCTAAATATGACGGGGATGTTTTTTCCAAGAAAACAGATGTTTTAGAAACAATTTTCTTATACGTACCCTGGTACCGTACCCATGACAAAACCATGCAATTTTCCAAGTATGCAGGATGTGTTACTTGCTATACCTCCTAAACATAACCATATAATCTTACAATACCCATACCAAATATCCACAGAAAACATAACTCTGACAACTACAACTGATATGAAATAATATATATATATATATATATATATATATACCTACTCAGATTTGACATAAATGAAAAAAAGACAAAATGGGACAGATGAATTTCTAAGTTTTCCAATCTCAGAGTGAGACGAAGCATTACATCACACAATATGCAAATCTAGCACATTAAGGGAATACCCTGCACCAGAGAGGCTATAAACATGCTAAATCGTATGCAAAACTATATCAATTTTCCTGCTAAATTCTGCTAATACAAAGCTCCTTATGAATCATACAGATCTGTTGGCAGTAGTGTAGTAGGGAACAGCCCCAGTTGTAGACACAACAGGAAGCCGAATCATCGGCCACGCTGGTCGGGCTAGGTGTGTGACTTACCATTGTTGTCACTTTCATGCTCAAACAATGGCGTTTTTTCCTCGCCACAGTTGGGCTTTCCCTCCGAACTGTCCTCCGTGTATCGTGCTGCAGGCATTTCCAGAAGCGTCCGCAGCCCGCGGTCGGTACCCAGCTGGTTCTACCGTCCAATAACGCGTTCGATTACCCACGTTTTGTGTGGGAGAGTGAGACAAGCTGGACGGGAGAATGGAGTCACCCTTCCCTTATCAGTCACGCTAGGTCTGCCCCTCCAGCAATTCAATTACAGATTCTAATGAATTCTGATCCAGGCATGGAAATGGGTCAAATGTATGCAGCCCTACAAAAGAGCCGTCAGAGAGGCAAGCAGGCACACCACCACCAGACAAGTCCAATGTCGGGCTCACGAGTACAGGAAGGCTAGGAAGTGATGTGTGCGGAGAGGAACTCCCTTGACGTCACAGTTTGTGGTGGTTGTGTTGAGTAACAGAGGTGTGAAGGCAGGTGATTAGACAAGCCCCTCCCAGTTTTACAAGCCGCAGATTGACAGTTACGTCAACTACACCGACTCTGACTCAGCAGGCCCGACCGACCGTGCCCTGCGATTGATAAGAATGTATACGGTCCAGTGCAAGTATGCCACTTCATAAGGTCAAAATGTCCCTTCACAGCAGTCACAGTTTACCTGACACAAACATAGATACACTGACTTGGTGTGAAAGACATGTTAGATGTAGACTAGAAGACAAATTTGGTTCAATCAAAAACTAATGCACACAAGATATCAACATTATTTAACCCATACTGTCCATAGCTTTCAATGCTTCATGTACAGACCGTGATATATTTCTTGTAGTCTTAAAATTCTGATATTCTTGTTCTGTAATTTTCTTCATATAACACAAAAGAATATCAAGTTCAGCACTGACAGTGACACTTATAATAAACCTTTATTTCACTAGGACCAAATAAAGACATGTCCTACTGTACTAACTTTCACCATATGCAAGTTAAGCCTGGCTGTATTACTGTAAATACTCAAATGTTCGCAGCAGTTTTATGTTTGTAATTTTTGCGGTAAGCTCTTTGCCAGGAACCAAAAACCACCACAATTTTTTTTCCTCCCACCTCCCCTCATTTCCTACCCCTTTGTCTTTTGTTGTCTCAAACTCACACAAATACTCCATTTTCTCCCAATCGCAAAATTAAAACCATGCAAACTTAAATGCATTTACAGTATTTGAATGCAGTCCCTCCCCTCCCAATAGGTCCATAAAAGAGGCAAATGACCAGGACTATGATTAACTGGGAGTTCATTACAGGACAATGGGTGGTGGCTATAGCATCACCATGATCTCTTTACATATTCATTGAAGCACACTGGAACACTTTTTGTGCTCAGTCTTAATATTCCTGACAGCAAGTGCTTATTCAGTATCAGCAAGGACACCATATCTTACTACTTCTAGTATATACTGTCCTTGGTATCGGTCCTAGTTTTTAACTGACGTGTAGCATGTATGTACTTGAATAAAACAGGAAAAACTAAATATTTTGAACAAAATACCACATCCTCCCTTGACCTGACCTCACCTAGTCCCATCCTCATCTTGAGGGTCGGGGACCATGGTCGCTTTCAGCACAAGCTTTGACCTCCTTTGACACAGCAATCTAATTGACTCTAAGGAAATAGTAAACATCTTAAACCATTTCAGAAGTGTTAATTACTTCTGATGGTCTTCAGATGTTGTTATTTATATATACTTAACCTCCTTGAGTATCTACTGTATAGCTATATTGGCTACAGGAAAACAATACTTTCTGCTCAATATTGATTTTGAGAAACAAGATTGAATGATAATCCAAATAAAATTATCTCAGAACTTTCTAACCTTTTGTAACATTTTCTAACCATAGCCTCATGGCTATAAAACTTCCTGTGAGGCAAAATTACCATCAACACAAGTGAGTTTACACTTTGCAATCCTAGAAATCAGCAAGGAGTCAATACTTGTTTACAAAGTTACAGTCGTGATTCTAGACTAGTGTTCCCACCCTACAACAGAGGACTCTGCAAATGGGATGAATTGAACCAAAACATGTACATGAAAGAAAACACTGAGATATGGGAAACATGTCGAGAATTTGAGGAGATCGGATGTGTATTTAACAGTATCTCTTCCATAGAAAGGAAGACTTCACAAACCACTTTTCCTGATAGTGTGAAGTTCTGTAGAAAATGTATGGAAAATTATTAAGACATACGGTAACAAAGATTTACCATTGCTATACTCCCATACATTAAAGTAACAATCTCTTTCAAACAAGCGTGTACAACCAAAAGAACAACACACAAATCAAACACTCCTTTATTTTTGCCATCAAAGTTCTTTTTCAAGCTGACTATGAAATGGCTGGAATTTTGGAATGCCACAGGACTGAAAAGCGGGAATGCTTAGCAGCACAGTCAAGATGTAACTTACGTCAAAGAAATGCCCCGGAAGTGTTTCTAAATGCATGTAGGAATGTGGAAGCAATGAAGCGGAAAATGGGGAGTAGTATACCGAAAGGCACACTATGTTGTATCAGACTAAATGCTGTACTGAAGTAAAACTGTATATATACATCTTTTATAAACAACATTACAAACTTTATGATATATCAAGTGAAGTAGGTAACTCGAAACTACACAGATCTCTACATTTAAGATACATATTATCAAAAGACATCGCTATAAGGGATAACATCTAAGAAGCAGACTTTATATAAATAGTGCAGTGGTTTCTTCCAGACTTGGGAAAACACAATCAGACCACGACAACAAATATTAGCCTTCTAAACAGGTGCATTGGTCTATAAAGAAATGTTTGTTTGGATGCTAATTTTGTATCTACTGCGGCATGTCAGTCTGCAAAGGATGCCCCCCTCCCCCTAGAGAAAACAGTAGTAGAAAAAATCATCCTATCATTGAAATATCACATCTTAAAAGTCAGGAAGAACTGCCGAAAATTTTCTACAACATCAGGCTTTACGTGCATATCATATAACTTGCATACATAATGGCCATGATTGAGGCAGGCAAACTTAAATCATCATAATGGTCCCTTCAATCTTACAAAACAGTTACCTTGATTCCTTAGTGCCTCTCTAAAAAGGCAAAGGCACAGAGATTTGCTATGATTGATGGTACTTTATAGCAGGGTAGGGAAACACGTGAACTCATCTGTGAGATGTCCTTAAAGGCTCACTGGTTTCCGTGGCAATGGAGGGTGATATTTCAATTTTCCACAACCTTGAACTTGGCAGATGGGTGCATGTTGGTTTGAGGTCAAACACAGAAGTTCAGAAGTACTGACTTGGTTGCAATCTATTATGCTAGGCAGAGCGTGCATAGTGGGCTATTGTTAAAACATATGAATTCTATACAAAGTAAATGTACATGTACAAGCAACACAGATGTAGGAATTGGTTGGTTTGGTATGATATTTTCAATGTGCATTCACAGACTAATTATAGTAATAATGCAAATTGTGTCCTGTATGCAACACTGCAACAGAAAATTCTAATACATTTGTATATGTATACCATCTGTTGTGTTCTCCATGTAACACTCACTGTAATAGGAAATTCTATTCTTTTTGTACACATACACACACACACACACACATACACACACAAACATACACACACAAACTGAGCCTTGGCATTGCAAAATCATTAAAGCATATCCCAAATACATACGACTGATCCTAAGGATACAGAATCAATCAATCTGACAGGTGATTGTCCATAAGACATACTTGGTTGATACACTAGAATAACTGGACAACATGGCCAGCATGTTTCTGTGACAGGACACGAGATTTATCATCTTTGATGTCCCAGTACTCCAACTGTCAGGAAGGGAATGGTGGGGAGGTTAACGCTGAGACTGCTGCATGAATCAATCATCTCAAAACAAATAAGATTGGTACAGCTATTGTCCAGCTTTTCTGCTGTTCATTTAGAACATATAGTACATGCATATATGAACAGATGTAGAGGTTAGCAATCCTTCTATAGGACCTCAAGGCTCTGTGTGTGTGGAAGGAGGGAGTGTGAATCCAGTTTATGTTATCAAGAACCTCCATTATGGCATAATGTTCTCTAAATCAATTTCACACCAGAATTGTACTGCAAATTAGCTGTTGGTGTGTTATGCATAGAGCATTGATAGACAAGTAATTTACATCTATAACCTATACAGGAGACACCGATCACATTTGCCTACAAATGCCAACTGTACTTAGAGGTCTTACCTCTCGTATATCTGCCTTTCTCTTTTCTTCCCCGTTGAAATGCTTGTCCCATCAATTCTGGCCATTTCAAACTCAACTGTTCTATCAATAGCTCACCAATTATAACAAACAGACACCACAAGCCTTGGGTCAACACTGACCCCTGACCTCTTGTCCTTATCCCCTGTCCCAAGATCGCCCCCGATTATACACATAAATACACTAGATATAAGGACACAGTCAACAAGATCTAGGTCCTTCCCTGCTTCTGTTTGTTAAATTGCAGCTGCTGACCTAGGGATAGAGCAAACATGCTAGCTACAAGTGGTGACATACTGTGTCCAAATGCAAGCAGGCAAATTCCTCACCAATGACGTAACTTGGTGGAATACTGTAAATGCATTTCAAGTTTGCGATGATTTTAAGTTCATGGTTGAAACAATAGGTAGGTAGAAGACAGTTAAATCATTTTCATTGTGGTTTAACTTTGCGGTGAAGAGGTCACTATGAAAACTGTGAACATAAAACCAAGTTGTGTACTTACTTACATGTAAATTCTTTCACAGTATACTGTTTGAAGACACTTGTTCTGTTGCAGGCGTAGAGCTCACAGTAATACAAAATAAGTATTTCTTTTAGATGTTTGGCCATCTTATCAAGGCATTTTCCTTGCAATACATGGCTTCGACAGGCGAAGTCTGAGTGTAAGACATTTGTATTTCGGCCAAATCAATTCAATTATTTGGTTGTTTATGAACCTTGATTGTTCACTCATTACTTCACTCATATGTAACTAAAAGTTTAACATAAGTGATTCTTGTGAATACATTTTCACCCCTACTCCATGAGTGAATAGTGGACTGTGCCCACAAGAACAACTTTGTAGGTGAAGAAAGACTACAGAGGTCAGAGGTCAGAAAGAGTCCCTGTAGGTTGGATGAACCCAAGGTCATGTTTTCCCAGCTGGACTTGTAGAATAGTCTCAATACAGGTGAGCAAACGGGTACAGAACGATACTGTAAATGCAGAAATGTTTGCTGTGGTTTTCTGTTTGCGGGGGAATTCTTTATCTTAAAACCACCTCGAAAAGCCATTCCATTGTGGGACTGACGGGCTACTAGTGTTTCAAACGCGAACTCAAAAACCACCGCAAACACTTCATTTTTCCCTCCCGCGAAATCAAATCCCAGCTAACATTTCTGCATTTACAGTATACCACCAACACATTGTAGGGCTCGAAATACTGTTGTGCATCCAATATTGGAGCTATGCACCTAATTTTTGAGCGTGGGTGCACCAACGAACCTAGGCATTTCTGTAGGTTACATACTTAAAAGGCAATTGTTCACTAGTAAACATCATGTTCTTTTTGCTACATATTATTTACGTTGTTCATCAAATGTATTTTTCTGTATACTGGGCCTACATTTTTAGGTTAGGTTCACCAAAAATTATAAACATGGTATTCACAAAAATGAATTTCAGGCCCTGCATTGTACATACATTTTGTATACCTTGCCAACAACATGTTTACTTCTAAAGACGAGCAATTTGTAGTAAAATGGCTGTAGAATTTTTACAAACACTGACAGCTTAGTGACTGGCGAACGATAATTAATCTTCAAATGTCATACATTTTCTGTCTGACAAGTAGTTCAAATTTTTCCCCAAAAAAATTCATTTCTAAACTTAGAACTAAATTCAGGGACAATGTTTCTATAGTGTTACATCTTATCTAAAGCTCTACATAATGGCAACTTATAAACAGCTTAATTCCACTTCAACAAGCAAACCCCTACATGTAGCTTTCTACTAACTGCAACGTCATTGCTTTAGTATGTAGACAAAGAAACACTGGGCGATAAGTCCACAAAGCGTAGGTTTTAAGTAAATACTGGGACTGTTCCTGATTTTCTCTTTCCACAAAGGAAACTGAGTCACCTTTTTCTGTAACATTACCTCATACAAAGTAGACAAATTCTGTTGTTATTAATATCATGAACAGTTTTCCAAAGAGGATGTCTCTGATAGTAATAGCAGTGAATTTTTATATCCAACATACATGTACAAGTGACTTATATTATGTATTTTCTGTTAGTACTAGATGGTAATACATGTATTGCACATAGCAAGATATCACAAAATGTAGTCGTCATAATATCTGTCAGACCCATACTTTGATGATACTCAGATAGCAATACATTTGTAGGGTTGGTAACTTTTGGGATCTATAAAACCCTGGATACCCATCACAGTATAAACGGACTATGAAATTTATTTCTTCCCTACAAACCTCAAATTCCAACTGCACAGGGTGCAGCCTTGATTTGTTTTTACAACAAGCAACCATAAAATTCAGAACGTTCCTCCTTTTAGAAAGCCCCCCCCCCCACTTGTGTTTTAGAGTTGGAGTCACATCTTGCAATATAACTTCATCTACTAAACCACATCAGTTACCATTTGAAACATAGCTGCAACTCGATGTACTTACCATCAAAGTAGGTAATAAGCCAGACAACTACAACCATCAGTCAATTTGATTGAGAGGGACATAAAATGTGATATGCTATTAACTAATCCTCCCAGACCACAAATTGTTTGTAATACTAGGGTCCATTTGATATGGCTATCAGACCTTCAGTGGGCCTTTTATAAGGAATGGGCCAGAATACTGTAGTGTACTATACATGTACCTACTGACATTCTGTCAGTATGATATACATACATAATTACATAACAGGGTATATACAGTAAGTATGCATATAGGTGGAAAATTTCAGTATTCCAAGTTCAATGTTACCTACCTAAATTCCCTTCCACTGTGGCTGCTTTCCTAGTGACTCCTCTTATAGGTCAAACCAAGTACATCATCTGCTCCAAAGCGCTGTGGGAATAAAAAATTAGAAATTAGTTTCCCAGCAAACTTGTAAGAAAAGAAAAAATGCCACTGTTAACTAACATTCATATGACCATAAAGAGCATTTATGTTTCTTGTCATTGGTTGTGAACTTGTGACAGACATGTACTTGGTTGTACATTGATTAAGCCATGAATACTATACATGCAAAGTCGGCATGATTTCAAGAAATAGCGGTAACACATACACTTATAAGTTATAACCATGTATATAAGTGTTTTAGCATTAACTGATATACAGTAACTATTGGCACCCAAGAACTTAAGCTCAACTACATAACATTTAAGTATCTTAACAATGTTACATAACACTGTATGAATGTAGACATTACACATTGAATGACTCTTTTTCTTTTCAATGGCACAGAATCAAAGACTTCCCAGTCCACTAGGGATTGTGACCCCTGTTCACTAAACTACACTCGAGACCTGGAAAGTGTATCAAGTAAATATACAAATAAGGGTGGGAGAGAAGTTACTATCTAACATAATACACCTGGCAAGGGGAAAAGGGAGCTAGTTATACTAATAGTAATAATAGGGATAGATCATTAATTTATGGGTGGTTTCAATACAATAAAAGGCACCAAATGCTACCAATTATACTTTTAATATATTTACATACATAAAAATTAGTAATTGAAAAAAAAAAGAGCAAGAATGTTGCTGTATCTAAATGTCAATTATACTTTGTTAGTATAATTTTGCTTTTGACCCGTAAGATTATTGTACTTACAGAAATGTTCTCTTGTGCATTGGAGCCTGAACCCTTAGCCCCAGTCATTCAAAACGATACCTCTCAAATTTCACAGGACAAGCTAGGGCTTCCGGCCACCCCACCCAATGATAAAAGAAAGTGACTTGGCCAGAGATTACCTATTCTTAAAAAAACACATCATGGGGACAAAGAAGTGGCTATTCAGAAAGATGGGATAGATAAGAGAAATTCAGGACAGGAAAAATATCACTAGATCAATGCAGGTAAGCAAGCATTGTTAAAGTCAATGGTGAGAGAAAAAAAAAAGAAATCTAAAGCAAAAGCAAAACTATTACCAAAAGACCATTGGTTCAAAAATAAAAATGCTATCAATCCCACATGAAACAAACAACAAAACATGATCCAACTTTTCCAAGGCCTGGTTGATTGTGTGTTCCTTAAGAAGAACAAAAGAAGTTTTGAGAAGATGATTGGCCTTCTGTCTAAGGTGTCAACAAAAGGTACAATCAGGCTCAGTCACCTGGAAGCACTCTCCAATCAAAGAGGGGACTGTTCACTAATGTATCAATTAGAAGGACAGGCAAAACTTCCCCTTAGAAAAGGGAACAACCTTAACCCTTCAGCATTATAGTTAACTGAAATAACGTATGTTTTGCATATACATTCAAATGAAAATGATACGATATACAGATGGCTAGCCCAACCATTGCGAGAGTCAAATGGATTGTCCCCGGCCCTCCAAACCACAACAATGTCTCCCTTATCCCTGCTTACTGCCCTGTGGGTCAGGCCATAGACAGACAAATGGACAGAACCGCCCAGGGGCAAATTGGGACCCACAAAGTTTGTTACACAGTCGTCCGCTTTCTTTTATCTACAGGAAACTTAAAGCACCACCACAACCAGGTAATTACAATGGACTATATCCTTGCTGGACACTTGTGCCATTACCATGCATACTGTATTTTGTCTAATATATACATATGCAATCATGGGAAATTGCTATCAACTTATCAAGCCTATTGCCCCTTATGTGTACAAGTATACATCTGAACTTCGTAACGAATATAGCTTCCCTTACGATTAAAGTGGGCAGCTGATGAGATGACAAAGGTCATTAAACAAAGCTGTGTAGTAATAAGAGGAAATACATACAGTAGCTTTCATTTTGATGGTCCCTCCAATGGTGGTGCAGCCCAAAATGAGGAAGGACGCTAAACTAGACGGCATGGATAAAGACGTTGTAGTATAACTGTAAGCAAATGTTCTAATATCTATGTTCTAATATTTATGATTTGGGAATCATTTTTCGGGGGCACCTTTCTAAAATCTGTTGTATGCAATTGCATCTTGAAGTTGAAGATCTAGTTCTAATTTCCAAACCTTTTACCACTAGTACTAGTATACTACCTGTACACAGACATCTGCTTGTAGCTGCACAAACTCTGTATCCAATCCTTAAGAATAATTGGGTGCAGGCTGCAAAATGCTACCCTTGACTTTGACATCCAAGCTACACGTGTTGTGGATGAACTTGAGCCAGGATGTGATTCTAAACCCCCCTTATCACATGGGTGTAATATGTGACCCCAGTGTGATGGCACTAACAGTAAACTGCCACCGAATGTCACACTAGCTTACTAATTCTTGTTGGAAGAATTTTCACAATCCCTTCAACGCCTATTTGTGACTTCTGTTAGGCACCAGGCACTTCTATATGATGCAGAAAACTGCAGTTCAAACTTAGGGGGAAAGTAACAATTGGACATTCGAAACTTAGCAAGTTTGCAAAAAATACAAGATTGATTGTACTGTTTTAACTGCAAGTTTGTTTTCCTATTATGAAAATCATTGTTATTCTAGCAATCATCACATACTGCATTCCTTCTAATGGTGTGTATATTTTGTCTATATATTTAGCTATGTAATACCAAGTTGGTTATACTGATGGTACAGTCCCTAAAATTTGGAAATAAATAGTAAGTTATCTGGCCATCAGGCTACAAAATAATTTGCAAGACGTTCAAATTTGATCTTCACACCTCGGTAATTCCAGTAATCAAGGCGAATTTTCAGACCATTATTTACAAATTAAGTTTATCTTTTGTGTGCAAATCAAATACAACACAACACTCCGACTTCTCAACAAAAAGGGGGGGGGGGGGCAGAGAGTGTCCAAAGAAATTCTGGTCGTGCATGAACTGATGAAGTTTTGCTTGTTGTACTTGCCACTTCCGATATCCGGCTTGTCAAGGACACAAGACTTCCTATACATGCTCCAAGTGGTCCCGATGTCAGGAAGGGCTCACTCTTTCACGTACACGGAGGAATTTTGTATCTGTGATTTCTAATCCAACACAATCACGGAGTTCTTGAGAAAATCACTAGTTTACTCAAGTTTTCTCCGAAAAAAAGGTTTTATTTTTGCCCAACCCATATTTCTCATATCCTGCACTTTGTCCCACCCTGATGAGTCTCTGCACTTATTTGAGCTCAGAATTCGTGTTCTTCATTACGGGGGAATGTGGCTTATCTTCTAGCAAACGGCCAAAGATAAAAGTTCTTGGCGTAAATCATTTGTCACAGACGATTGAAGAGGACGAGAGTCTAGAGTGAGTGACTTCAGACAAGCGGTGGGGAGGGCTGGAAAAAAAACGATCTCGTTTAACACGACTCAAGACCCTGCTACGCTGAAAGAAATGCTACGGAACTTACCCACTTGTCACTGGAAATCCATGCGCGCCCGAGGGTTTCCAAGCTTTCCAGAAAAGGCACGGAAATAGTCCGTATTTGGAGGCCAACTCAGAGGAAAAGTAGCTTGCACAGGAAGCCGTCCCCAAAATGGCGACTCCTCACAACAAAACCACGTGACCATTCGGGCGGAAATCTCACGAGATGCTCGGGACAGCGCGAGAGATCAAGGTGGGTTGCAGTATCTGACCAAATCGGTAGATGACTCTGACAGAGCGTTATTTTCACACAAAAATGGGACTTAAGAAGGCAAAGGAGGATAGAAATCAATTAAAGGGTATTGGGGAAGCCTATCTTGTGCTGTGCATTTACAAAAATGACGAAAGAAATTTAAGAAAAGCGATTAAAAGTTACGGAAAGAAATGAGAGAAAAAATCTTTACCCCAAAGAGGGTAACGTTAATATATTTTGTACTATTGGACGTCCATCCTCCGCCACTAATTAAGAACAATACTGAGAATAATGAATATTGAATTTCAGAAAGGTTCTACACCTTTCCGTCACCCTTTCTTACAGTTTTCTTGTTTGTACGCAAGTGTAGGCAGACCACGTCAACATACATACCAACTGTGCGACGATGAAGGCTGTACTCTGGAAGGCATGCCCAGAGCTATGAGGAAGGATCGAAAAATTAAAAAGTAAAAGACATGAAATGTCTCAAAACAGTCGCATGATATCGTAGTATTTGAGATAACGGTAGCGAAATGATCGCCATTCACCAGCCGTGAATTTCCTTGCCGGTCTGACCTTCAGGTACTTCATTTAATGCATTCCATAGAGCCATCAGTTAATTACTTCTATCGAAAGAGAGTTTCTTTTTGGCTTGTCTGTCTGTTTGTCTGTGCCTGTCTGTCTGTCTCTTTATTTGTGCGATTCCCAATATGCAATTCAAACAATTCAGCGTTACCACACAGGTTCGTTGCTGATGTTTTTGTCTGTGGTGTGGAGAAGGTATGCTGGGTTTACACACGCATTTTACAAGCACACTCGGCCTAATACACTCAGCCGGAGTCCGACTCAGCGGAGTCGACTCAGGACTCTGTAAATAGAAATCTAGGGTACTCAAGTACCCTTTTCATGGACTCTACTTGAATAACCTCAAAACCATGCTCTCAAGTCGGTCCAAGTCGCGTTTTCTTGTGTGTAAATCCACGGAGTCGACTCCGGGTCTAGTTCCAATGATCAGGTCAGAGGTCATATGAAAATCAGTAAAGGCACTTGGCGCAAATTTGGAAATTGTTTCTTACTCTTGAGTCGGACTTCGGCTGAGTGTGCTCCGAGTGTACTTGGCAACGCGTGTGTAAATCCAACCATCGTGAAGTGTGGCATCTCTGATTGTCTTATTTATTAGTTAATGTCTGTGTCAAACTCGTGATTAGAAATATCCCTTTCCTTGGAGTTAGATTCATAATTCGAGATTTGATCAGGCAAAGTTAATCCGTCCGTCTATTCAGTCCTTCCTACCTTCCTTCTTCATACAACCACCCACCATCCATCCCTACTTCCATCCATCCATCCACCCTTCAATACACCCAGCTATACCTAAATGTATACATGCATTCATTTGATTTCCTTCATTCATGCGATGCTTCATTCATTCATTCACTAATTCATTTAATTAATCAGTACATTAATCACTAAATCCTCTAGTTAGTAACTCATTTATAATGTGCTAGTTACTCGCACTACTAGTATTCAACACAAAGACCAGTGATATAAAGTTTTCAGACTTTTATTTGTTCTCGTCAAAATAACATAACATGTATTTTGGTACATTGCAGCAATAATATCTGGGCGTCAGAATTATAAATATAAAAATAGACATTTCTGTACAAACTTTCTATGCAGCTATACATAAATACATACTCTTATACTCGACATCGTCTACGTATTATAATTAAAACATATAATAGTATTCACTCGTTCGATAAGTTAAAATAGTCAGTCTCTATGACATCAACATTGATCTGTACTTCTAGACGACGTCCACGTCATGTCACGATGTTGTCGTGTTTACAAGACCTTCTTGATCTCGTCGTACATGACCAGCACGAAGGCGCCGCCCATGCCGCGGAGGACGTTGGAGAAGGCTCCCTTGAAGAACGCGGACGACCCCTCGGTCTTGAGGATCTTGCGCCAGCAGTCCACGGTGTTCTTGTAGAGCAGCTCCTTGCGGCCAGACTGCATCATCATGCGGCGCCGCACGGTGTCGAACGGGTAGGAGATGACTCCGGAGGCGGTGGTCACTCCCTGGGCGATGGCCCAGGTCAGGAAGAAGTTGTTGTACTCGGCCGGGACCATGCCCTTGGCGGTGTCGAAGCAGCCGAAGTAGGCGGCGCGGTAGACGATGATGCCCTGGACGGACACTGCGAAGCCGCGGTACAGCCCCTGCATGCCGTCGGCTCTGTAGATCTTCTTCAGGCAGTCGCCGAGTCCGTTAAACTCGCGCTTGCCACCGCCTCCAACATCAGCAGCCAGGCGGGTCCGGGCGAAGTCCAGCGGGTAGACGAAGCACAGGGAGGTGGCCCCTGCTGCACCGCCGGACGCCAGGTTTCCGGCAAAGTAGCGCCAGAACTGGGTGTTCTTGTCCACGCCGCCCAGGAAGACCTTCTTGTAGGTGTCCTTGAAGGCGAAGTTCAAAGCTTGGGTGGGGAAGTAGCGGATGACGTTGGCCAGGTTGCCGCGCCACAGCGATGCCACGCCCTGCTCCTTGCTCACGCGGCTGAAGCAGTCCACGATCCCCTTGTACTGCTTGTCCTTGGGGATGTCCTTGGACACTGCCTGCACCTGAACATTACAAAAACAAAACGTAAAGTTAGAGCGGCAGAAATAAAACTTAAACATTGTGTAACAATCCATGTCTGCGTGAGTCTGTTAATTACATACGCAAGTCAACGTTAACATAATTCTAGAACACAACGACCAATTATTGGTCTTCAAGATGTAAACATACATGTGTAGTCTAGAACTCTTAGAACAAATTCACCAGAGCGAAACAAGGAAGTATTCTTACCTGCAGCAGCAGCTTGACTCGCTCGATGGGAGCCACCACAGTCTTGGAGACCCCGGCAGAGATCCCTCCAGCCAGGAAGTCCTTGATAAATCCGAATGCGTCAGACATCTTGATCACGTTCAGTAGTAGAAGTACGAAATTCCACAATATGGAAAATTTCAAAATCGCTCTGCGAAGACTTGGTCTCTCGAAGATTCAATCAGGAAAAACTGATAGTCAAGTGGTATTTCCGCCGCCTTATATACCCTTGGGTGACCTGGAGAACAATGGACAGCGGGCAGGGCGCTCCGAGATGCTGCGATCTGATTGGCTGATGCAGATACGAGGACAGGGCATCCTGCCACCTTGGTCGGGACTATCGTACTGCTCAGGGCAGTCCGCCCTTTTCAACTCTTACTTCCGATTGGTCAGGAGAACAATTAGACTTCCAGCTCTGCCATTGGTTGATTTCTTTCGCACTCTAATTGGCTGGTCGGTTCAATATCATAAAGACATTGTGACGTCACAAAAAACATATCGAAAAATGACGACATGGCTCGGGGAATTTCATATTGCGCCATTTCAAGCGACCAAGTGACGCCAGGTCCAGATCATTCTTGGCTCAGATGTTTCATTCTAGTAGCTAACAGCCCAAACGTGATCATGTACCTGCTTTTATCCAGATTAAGGGTATAATTTCAGCATATAGTCATCGTTTTTAGAGGTGTGTCTTACGTACACCGGCGCCAACACTTTGGAAGATTTCTGTGACGTCACAGAACAGTTTATGATATTGAACTTACCAGCCAATCAAAGTTGTAGAAAACTAACCAATAGGAGAGCAGGACGGCCTGATGCCCTGTCTTTTTGACCAATAAGAAGTAAGCAATTAGTCTTCGAAAGGGCGGACTGCCTTGAGCAGGACGACCGTCCCGACCAAGGGGGCAGGATGCCCTGCCCTCGTATCTGCATCAGCCAATCAGATCGCAGCATCTCGGAGCGCCCTGCCCGCTGTCCATTGTTCTCCAGGTCACCCAAGGGTATATAAGGCGGCGGAAATACCACTTGACTATCAGTTTTCCTGATTGAATCTTCGAGAGACCAAGTCTTCGCAGAGCGCTTTTGAAATTTTCCATATTGTGGAATTTCGTACTTCTACTACTGAACGTGATCAAGATGTCTGACGCATTCGGATTTATCAAGGACTTCCTGGCTGGAGGGATCTCTGCCGGGGTCTCCAAGACTGTTGTGGCTCCCATCGAGCGAGTCAAGCTGCTGCTGCAGGTAAGAACACTTCCTTGCATGTTTCGCTCTGGCGACTTTGTTCTAATGAGACTATACATGTATAATGTATGCTTGTCCTAAGTTGTATGTTCTAGAACGTTAACGTTGAATTTTGATCGTTACATAGCCTTCGTTTTAATTTTCATACCCTACCTTTTTTTTAAAGTTCAATTGCGTATCTAGATAACAGACTTATGTTCTTGAATTATGTTAACGTTGACTTGCGTATGTAATTAACAGACTCACGCAGACATGGATTGTTACACAATGTTTAAGTTTTATTTCTCCCGCTCTAACTTTGCGTTTTGTTTTTGTAATGTTCAGGTGCAGGCAGTGTCCAAGGACATCCCCAAGGACAAGCAGTACAAGGGGATCGTGGACTGCTTCAGCCGCGTGAGCAAGGAGCAGGGCGTGGCATCGCTGTGGCGCGGCAACCTGGCCAACGTCATCCGCTACTTCCCCACCCAAGCTTTGAACTTCGCCTTCAAGGACACCTACAAGAAGGTCTTCCTGGGCGCCGTGGACAAGAACACCCAGTTCTGGCGCTACTTTGCCGGAAACCTGGCGTCCGGCGGTGCAGCAGGGGCCACCTCCCTGTGCTTCGTCTACCCGCTGGACTTCGCCCGGACCCGCCTGGCTGCTGATGTTGGAGGCGGTGGCAAGCGCGAGTTTAACGGACTCGGCGACTGCCTGAAGAAGATCTACAGGGCCGACGGCATGCAGGGGCTGTACCGCGGCTTCGCAGTGTCCGTCCAGGGCATCATCGTCTACCGCGCCGCCTACTTCGGCTGCTTCGACACCGCCAAGGGCATGGTCCCTGCCGAGTACAACAACTTCTTCCTGACCTGGGCCATCGCCCAGGGAGTGACCACCGCCTCCGGAGTCATCTCCTACCCGTTCGACACCGTGCGGCGCCGCATGATGATGCAGTCTGGCCGCAAGGAGCTCCTCTACAAGAACACCGTGGACTGCTGGCGCAAGATTCTCAAGACCGAGGGGTCGTCCGCGTTCTTCAAGGGAGCCTTCTCCAACGTCCTCCGCGGCATGGGCGGAGCCTTCGTGCTGGTCATGTACGACGAGATCAAGAAGGTCTTGTAAACACGACAACATCGTGACGTGGACGTCGTCTAGAACTACAGATCAATGTTGATGTCATAGAAACTGACTATTTTAACTTATGGAACGAATGAATATATGTTTTAATTATGATACGTAGATTGACGAAGTCAAGTATAAGAGAATGTATGTATAATTGTATATACTAAGTTTTTGCAGAGATGTCTATTTTTATATTGTATCAAAACACATGTTATGTTATTTTGACGAGAACAAATAAAAGTCTGAAAACTTTATATCACTGGTCTTTGTGTTTAATACTAGTAGTGAATTTACCGATTAACTAGCGCACTATGAATGAATGACTAACTATAGGATTTAGTGATAATGTATTGATAAATTAAATGAACTAGTGAATGAATGAAAGTACAAGAAGAAGAATGAAGGAAGGAAGATAAATGAATGAGTGGATATATGTATAAGTATCGCTGGGTGGATTGAAGGATGGGTAGATCGATGGATGGATGGGTGTGTGTGTGTGTGTGTGTGTATGTGTTTGTGGATGGATGGATGGATGGATGGATTGATAGATGAATTAATGGATGCATAGATTACTTATGATTCAGTGAATGAATGAATGTGTTAATCAACGCATTGTTTAATGAAAAGAAAAAAATGAAGAAGAGTTCGACGACCCCATACCTTCACCAAGCAATATATGACTATTATGCACTGAACAGGACTAGTTTATACGAGGTGTAAAGGAGGCCATATCATCAGGGCACTCCAGTCATCACTCAACAGAGACATTGGGCGAAACATTCTGGCACGTTTGACCTATTGCTGACGTCACGTATCCGCAAAGGCACGTGGCGAGTTTACGTGCGGAAGTGATTGGTCATCATGGATCCTGAAGAAGGTGACAGTGGTCGTCAATAATTCATTTGATCCTGTGTATATCTTAGAGTGTTGAAAGAAAGTTTATCATATGATGATCTCCTATTTCTAAATCACATGTTGCAAATATCATCAGCGAAACTTTTGTCCTATAGGTTATTTGTGCCCTCTTCTGATCCACCTTGATTTTCCTATCCTTACATTCCTGTAAAAGAGAGCGGAATCTAAAGCTAGAGTTCTATGATCTCATACCTTCGCCACATATTTTGTCTCATCACAATGCAAATTATATGCAATGTAAATGGACATGTAATATTTCAAGCAGTCGTTTGACGTATCGTTTGAACCGCACCGTGTTATGGCCATTCAGCTCGTTTCTTCGTGGTAATAGCTAACGTTACGCCTAGAAACAAACCGAACATTTTTTTTTATTTGCACCTTAAGGAATGCACACCTCAGCAAATACCGCAAACACCATAATTACTTCACGGAGGATTGTGTCCTACGGACTCTTGTTACTATCTTTGCTACGTGTATTACGTTAATGTTGTTCTTGACATGTGGCAGTGTTAAGATAAGTTTCTAAACATGAACGCAGTGCCACATCGTCCCTGTCTTTGTAACAAAACTAATTCAAACATATAAAATCTATCGCTGAAATTCTAGACATGTGTGCATTAACGCAAAACATGGCTACCTGTTGCGTTACGAACACGGAAAATATCAGACGAAGAAAAAAATGTCCTATGGGTGCATGTTTAAAGTAATGCAATAAAGATTATTGTTTTCCAAACATGATTAAAAAAGTAGAATGTCTTTAAAGGTTGTTTTTTAACCCCTCTTTTAACATGTTACAAACAAACCAAGGTCCTATATAATGTCCTTGAAGCAAACAAAGAAAACGATTACGTGTCGATATGATTTGTCTCGTCTGAAAAACGAGTGATATTTTCCACCCACTCAGTTTGATTTGCTTTCATCCTTGGTTTCTAATTTCTTTAGTTAAGGCTATATTATTCAGACCCGCCTGCTGTAGGGCTTGCATTTTCGCTGGGCAGAAACCTGAAAAGTCGCACCATGTCGGGAGGGCAACAGCAGTCCCAAACTGGTGACACAGGTAGATATTTTTATGAAAGTATCTTCTCTCTATTACTTGTCTGTGGACCATTTTTCAAGATTATATGTAATGATGAATATAAGATTCAAAATTACCCAGCACCTTCGTGTAGAGTGTGTTTTCTTTTTATCTTTTGCGGGTGTGCTTAGGTGAAACATGAACATTTTTGAACCCGACGTCGCTGCTTGAGAAGAAACGTACTTTTGAAAAGCCGTAAAAGTAAATATTTTGTAATATCATGCAATTTCGAGTAATCACGTTTATGAAACACTGAAATCTTTTTCCACGAACCTCAGTGCTAGTTTCCGAACTGGTCGCTATGTTAACTGTGACGCCAACATCAGTCGCAATTGGATTACCATGAGACAAAACAAACGAGTCTGAAGAACGACATTTTGATGGCACTACGTACAATAACAAACGAAGGGTGTCAATTTTAGTGGAAACGCTTCTGTGTATGTTGAGAAGAAATACTATGTTGTATTTTGGTTTCATAAAATCTGCTGTACTCCTAAATGTATGCCGTCGACGCCATTTTAATTTTGTAATTTTCCTCCAGGCGCCACACCCATGCAGCAGCCGCAGACTGATTGGCGATCAATTGCGGACGCCGCTGCGAGTATACCCAACGCTTTGTACGGCTCCAAAACTGGTAAAACTTTGTAATCATGTTGGTTTTGAGTCCTGCTACTGTCTTGTTACTAGCTTGCTTGGCCTGGTCACATTCATTCATTTATTTCATTCATTTATATATCCAGGGTCGAACATATCGCCACAAGGGCGGTTTCCAATGTGCGGGCATACATAATCAAAGCATACTGAAGTAACAAAATATAAAGGGTACAAACCAACTTAGGTACAATAATGATAAAAGTGCGAAGTAATATACTTCAAGATAATATGACAAACTAATAACTTATATAAAACAAGCCAAATAAATATAACATAGGACGTAAACTATACAGATAATGGAAGTTGCATATCAACGATTCTTAAAACAAAACAGTTTCTAAGTGGCGAGATATTCCTGGTTATACAGAAGCTTAAATGAAGAGACAGAAACCGCCGTTTTCAGTCTAGATGGAAGAGAATTCCATAGAGCTGCACCAGTACAGGAGATTGATTTCTTTTTGTACTGCAGATGAGCTTTGGGCAGTTGAAGTCTACCCTGTGATTTAAGGCGTATGTTGCGAGAGTGAACTTCCCTGGGCTGAGTGAGCAATATGATTCGACATACGATTGTCGAATGATCACAAATTGAGTGCATTCCTGAGATAGTCGTGTAACGTGAAAATGGCTGTCTTAGATTTCGTTTCATTTAATTTTTCTAATTTGTTTTACCAGGGGAAATGACAATGAGGTCACAATTCTTATTTACAGGTATCCCTGGATTCACCTAGTCATGTGCAGGTTATGCAAATCAGAATCTAATTTGAGTAATTAATGAGGAAAGCTTATAAATTTGCTGTATTCTACTGTAGGAATATCGAAATACATGTATATAAATCATGCAAATAATGATCTAATTTGCATGATCAATTAGCACTATTCTATAATTTCATAGTGGTATATACAAATTTAACAATAATTCCATTATATTGCTGCATTTGGAAGGTACATGTAAGTAAATCAGGCAAAAATGCAGCTAACAGCTGAAAACTGCCGCACTGATATAGACAGTCCGGCTCCTGCCAGGGCCTGTCCTCAGGGGCCCAAGTGTTTAAAACAAGTCAACACAAAGGGATAAAGGTAGACAAAATCTGTGACTTGGTGGAAACAGGAGATTTACTTGGACTGAGCTGACTGTGCACTTGAAGTTATTAACAAACTAGCTTCTACCACCATTTCTACCTCCTCCTCATTATCTAATGGCCGCAAAGCCGCCTCATCGCTAGGTTTTCTAAAAAGCCATTTTTGTTTTGATTGCTCTCGTTTTCAAACAGACCGTACGGATCCGAGTGGAGTAAGTGGCCGCCGTGCTCTCTGTAGCTTCATCCGCTCCCACCGCAGCTGCATGGCCGCCGGTATTGTCGTGATGTTCAGTCTTATCGGTGTGGGACTCGCCCCTCTGACGTTTATCAATAGAGAGGTAAACACTCTTGTGCCTCAATTGTTTTTTAAACACTTTTTACACTGTTTCTGTTCTTTGGACTATGAAGACAGAACATGCTGAACAATAAAGAGGTTAACGACCCTGGGCTGCAAAGCCTATTGTCAAGTCTGATTACCTTCCCCGAGAAGGTTATGTTTTGTACAGCGTTCGTGTAAACGTCTGTCTTTCTGTCTGTCTGTGAACACGATAACTCGAGAGTGCCTGGATGGATTATCATATTTGTTTGTTCGTTTGTTTGTTTGTGCCTTTATTTATTCTCGAAAAAAGCTCCATTCGGCTATCAGGGCTGCTTTTCATAGAGGTCGAGATGAGGGCATGTCAAGGGGTCATGCGGTAGCTAGGTGGGTAGGTCTTGGTGAGACCTCGAAATTATTCGATTTTGGGCCCCCTAGCGACTTTCTGTGGTACTGCAACTTCCGGTTCTGATATCTCGTGTTCTGAACTTTCTATGGTCATGATGTTTGAGTGGTAGATACCTTTGGGAGGGAGAGTAAGTCGTGTAGGTTTGGGCCCCCTAGCCGCTTGTTTGGAACGGCAAGAGCCGATTTTGTTTCAAACTTTGGAAGATAATAACTCAAGAAGGGGTTGACGGATCGTTATGACATTTGGTATGTAGATAGCTTGAGTGATGATTGACAAAATGATATGCTAATTATGGCTAATGTACATAATTAATGAGGAAAGTTTATAAATCCGCTGCATTCCATTATGGGACTTTCAAACACGTGACATATGTAATTAAGAAAGATATGAATATCGATACTAGATATCAATTATCCAAATGAATACCTGATTCGCATAATTAATAGCAAAGTACTGTACTTCCATAATGGTTAGTGATGAAACATTTATGATATGCCACTCAAAAAGGCTAACATCGATCAGTCTCACGTTTCATATTCTGATGTCCGTATATCCGTTTATAGGAAATATCCCAACTGTCCACCTCTGTTGACGCCTTGAAGCGCGACCAAGACGACATGCGCCAATTGTCCACCACCGTTGACGCCTTGAAGCGCGACCAAGACGACTTGCGCCAACTGTCCACCACTGTTGACGCCTTGAAGCGCGACCAAGACGACATGCGCCAACTGTTCACCACCCTTGACGCCTTGAAGCGAGACCTGGACAAGGAGCAGAACCGCACTGCCGCCTTGGAGCAGCGTCTTCACGAGATGAGTAAGACGCCAGGTAAGTTGGGTTTCATTAATTATGTTTACTATTTGTAATATGTAAAGTTGGGTTTCAGTTATGAAATGCATCATTTGTGATAGTATATTAAAAAAAAGCTTTTGGTGGCAAATGTAATGGTGTCGGCACACCAAATCCGTGTGTGTTTTTTGGCACATTCTCGACAAATTAGCCGAAAAGGCTCGGTGGGCGTCACTCCGCCGCCATGTAAGCAAGACTTTGAGCCACGCTGACGTCACATGATGGTTTATTGAAGAATATCATTGGCATAAAAACAGTACAATGTGTGTCACTACCATTATTCCTCCTCATAACATTATTGATTTGCATTAATAGATATATTGTTGCATTGGTTATCATATTTCCTTCATCAATAATGCTATCATTATTTCCCTAATCAATACTGTACTTAAATGTGTACATAGGCGTATAGTGTCATGTTTTATTAACAGTGTTTTACCGTCTCATATCAGTTATCAGTTATGCTGTTATCCAATAAATCCACACCACCTAATTCTGATAAAGAAGATATAATGAGTTGTCAGCGATGGTATGGAATTCTGCAACGTTGTCAATATCAGCAATGGTCTTTCCCTATGTCTGTTCTTGACCCAAAACTTGGTTTCCAGTATCTTGCCCTAAAGGTTACACAAAGTGGCGTGGAACCTGCTTCAAGGCCTTCAACACAGATAAGAGCTTCAGCAGAGCGGCCGCGACCTGTGATGAAGACGGCGGCACCCTCGCCATGCCCCGAGATGCTGAGACCAACGCCTTCCTGATCTCCTTGTACCAGTCCGTGGACTATCGCGTCGACAAAGCGTACTTCTGGTTCGGCCTGCACGATCGGCGCGAAGAGGCAGGAAGATTTGAGTGGGTGGATGGTTCCGCACTTGGAGCGTTCAACTCCTGGTCTCCGGGACAACCGATACCGATCAAAATTAAACTTCGGGAAGAATATTGCGCTCTTTACACCTCACACGAGGCCTCCGGGAAAGTCAAGTTGGTCTCCTGGAAAGACAAGTGGGGCGACTTACCATGCAGCTATGAGTATCGCTTCATATGCCAAGCCGTCCCAGGTACTTCTTATAGCCCTACCATTTCCAACACGCTAAACACGTTAGACCATCATTGTTCTCGTTATAAACACACCATTCCACATCTCATCCCTGCTAATTCTGCTCATTTGTTCCAGGACGTTTATAGGTGACAGGTGGAGCTCTCACTACCACTGTACAACGGTTCTCCGGGCATCCGCAGTAAAACTAACTACCGTAGCAATGGGCCAAAATAGCACGTTGTTTTCTGAATATCATTAAGAAGTTTTCGAGTAGGAATCTAACAAAGAAGAAATAGTGAATATACACCCAATCAATGAAGTAGTACTGTACAATGTACAATCATAGTCAAGTCTCAGTTTTCATATAACAAATCTTTTCATAAGTAGAAATATATTCTTTTACTTAAAGAACATTCTAGAACGCGAAAAGCTTCTTGTTTATACGTTGATGAAACTGTACTAAAATCAACAGTAGCTCATTGAACTATTGGCACAAAACTTTGTCTTGAATTAATCTTCTTTTAAAGACTACTTCAAGACATCCTAAATTGTCTTAACCTTATTAACATACCTATTCAGAGTTTTGGTATAAAACCTGGTGTTCTCAGTCCTATCGTTAGTCACTGACGAAAGACAGTGGATGCTGTCTGAAACGTCTGACTGTTTCAAAATTTTATCCAGTTGCTTGAGTAATTATTTTTGGCCCTTCTTGTTTATAGTTTCATAGCCTGTTTCTGGAGCATTTCCTACAGAATGCTTGACACACAGGTTTAACAAATAAAAGTGCTTGAGAAAATCTTCAATGAAGATACAACTTCACTATAGGCAGACTTCCTTTTGTTGTAGTAAATGAAGAAAGAAAACGCATTGACAGCACTGCTGGTATTCATCGATGTAAGCTGCCTTGTTGTGAGCCTTAACGAAGTTGCAGAGAGATTTTCTTACTGTTATGAATAATTTCCATACTATGCTCATTGGAGACTTAACCGAAGAAGGTACAAGTTGTTGAAACTGTTATGTATGACGGATGGAATAAAGGTTCTAAACGGGAACTATGTGGCTCCAGCTGTCTTACTGAGGGGTGACTGTGGTGAAAAAGATGTCGGTTAGCGTGAGGATTAATCTGCTCCATATATACTAGTCATCCAACCCTTAGATACCATTCAAACCACAAGAGGTGCAGTGCTTATGGTGTGTTGTTTAAAAAAACCCCTGACCTATCCGAATGAAGACTTAAGCAATGGCAGTTCCAAAGGATTCATGAAAGGCCCAAATTTAATTACCTCTTTATGTGAGAGTAACATCAACCAACAAACCCACAGCAATGAAAGTCCGTCCACAATCCGTAACCAACCAACCAACCAACCAACCAACCAACCAACCAACCAACCAACCAACCAACCAACCAACCAACCAACTAACCAAGGAACTACACTGAGAACACAAGACAAAATCAAAACCTTTAGCCAGATAGTCCCCGGTTTAAACGTGTAGATCAATTGTTAAGAGTAGAGAGCTGTGATCCCAGCAGAAAAAGCCGCTAAACTGTGGCCTGCAGGGTTTTGTGCCCTGCATTGTTTCACCTGATCTATCTTTTGAACTGATAACAGAAAAAGCTGATAGTGCGCCCAAACCTTTACCACTTCAACGCGAGCTGAAGAGACTTCCAGGACACGATATATCAATACCAGATGTTATGCTGCAGTACCACAGGAAGCCACCAGGTAGTCAATAATCGAATTTGACCTTCGTTTTGCTGACACATATGGACAAATCAAATATCACATGGGTCCATCTCCAAGTTCTGGAGTTATGCTGTCCACAATCACACAGGCACATGTAACGTTACACATACTTCGACTCGAGGGTGGAAACATTTGTTTTCCGGACCCGGACGTCAAGAGCTATAAATAAGCACAAGTTGTGGGGACAGGCGGTGATGGGGATGGTGGATGGAAGAGGACGCTGACTAGTTTGAACGTTCTCCCCTTGGCCGTGTTTCCTTTCTTGCAATTATGGGTAATGGCGATAACGATAGTTGGAACTTCCAACTATCGTTATCGCCATTAGGCTACATCAAGTAATTTTTATGGATGACGTCCTTTGGAGACCCTAAATCTAATGCGAGAGCGCGAAAAAACAAACAAGAAGGGCCGAAAAAAACAAGATGCCTAGATTTGAAATATAATAGTCTAGGACACAAATTGAATGAGAGAACACAATGTAACAACTAACGATTCTTTTATTCATCATGAAAACAGCAATAATTTGAATATATCAGTTGAAGTTGAACAGCAGTTGTTGTCCTGTTTCTTTCCATATCCCATTGATTTTGCAGGCCTGCAGAAACATATCATATCAAAAAGGAACTCTTTGGTCATAGTTACAGGAAGCGGAATTTCTTGTTTTTTTCTGGGAACAGACCAAAATCAATGCGCGCGCGGACGTCATCCATAAAAATTACTTGGTGTAGCCTTACCCATAACTGCAAGAAAGGAAACATGAACGTACCGTGCGACATATACATAAAGTAGTTTCGTAAAAGGGCATATTCTATAAACTAGCTTTCACCATAGATATAACTCTTTGTTAGAGTCGTCTACCGATTTGATGAGGTACTGTATTTTGCACTGCAATCAGCTTTGATGATCTCTCCCTCTGTCCAGAACATCTCGCGATATTTCCACCAGAATTATCACGTGGTTCTGTTCTGACGAATTTCATTAGTTGTGAGGAGTCGCCATTTTGGGGACGGCTTCCTGCGCAAGCTACTTTTTCTCTGAGTTGGACTCCAAATACGGACTATTTTCGTGCCTTTTCTGGAAAGCTTGGAAACCCTCGGGCGCGCATGGATTTCCAGTGACAAGTGGGTAAGTTCCGTAGCATTTCTTTCAAAGGAGTCGGATCTTGAGAAGTTCAAACGAGATCATTTTCCAGCCCCCCCATCGCTTGTCTGAAGTTTAAACACACACACACACACACACGCACGCACGCACGCACGCACGCACGCACGCACGCACGCACGCACACACACACACACACACACACACACAAACGTGCGCGCAAGTGAGGCATACAAAGGGCGGTTGAAATAGGTAACGTGAAGACAGAGAAATAAAAAAAAATCATCATTCTTTTAAGTAGCAGGTATCATTTAAACTTTTTAAAGAGGGTAATATTTGTAGATTTGAATTTTCACTTTTAAAAAACAAAACAAAACAAGTTTCAGACTGGAAAATAGTACCGGCATAGAACATTAAAACTTATTTTCTTTTAAGAATCTGGTGCCTTTCTGTCAGTTTTGAGGTGTATGTGATAGGTCAGGCTTTCTTCTCAGTGATGTTGGCACAAAACCTGTGTCTCGGGAGACTGCTGGGGGAAGTAGTTCCAAGTGTTGTGATCAGGTTGATTCTTGGAGACTGCAGGTCAAAGGTTATGTTTTCGTCTGCTGGTGGGCATTTTAAGATTTTAAGTACATGTGTTGTTAGTTATGTAATTGCAAATTGTTTTATTCTGTAATCTTCGCACTCGGCGTTGCCAAAGTGCCACCGCTGTAAATGTGAATATAGTTCAAAGTTCAAGTTTAAAATGTCGTATGGAAATTGGCAGAACTGGGCTTTTGGACACATTAGGCGGTGGTCCGTCCTGTCAAGGTGAGTTTTGATGGATATTTAGTCAAAGAGGTGAGATTTTGGCCTCCTTTCCTTCTGGTTATTTGTATAGAATCCCATAGTAGAACGCATTGGCAGTGCATGCCCCGTAGCGGCTGGGTACGCTCGGGTTTCTGCCATCGTCATCGCCGTTCTGGAACGGCTTATGATTACGTCACAAGTGCGTGCGTACGCACATTGTTACGACCTGGCTACAGTAGTTACCACAACACATTTACACATACATCCACAGCGACACATCAGCAGAAGAAAGAGCTTGAAAGAAACATTTCGGACCCTGACTTTCAGATGTAGATGTGAGCGATTTGGCCAACGAGAGAAGGAGAGAGCGTTCACTACAAGCACAAACGTGATTCTATCTTTACGACCAAGAAGAAGCGTCGACGTGTTAGGCTATGTCGAAGGAAACCGTGAGTAGAAACGTTCTAGAAATGAAAATATCTTTAAAAAGCAACGTAGCTATTTTTGGTGAGCAGGATTTGCCAAAGGCGCGTTTTTGACGTATGATGCACCCCTCAGAAACATGCACAGCGTGGAAGTATGATTGGACGATAGAAGATAACGTTATGATAGCCTAATCCGTCTGGAACAGCAGCGCGCTCTTCCGTCCAACCATCCAGCGCGAACAATGAAACATCGGCCGATGTCCTTGGTGCTGATCTCACTATCTACGCATGGCAACTTCTGCTGTGCTGTAGCAAACAGCTAGATGGCGCTCTTACATTGTAACATTACGAAGTATTTCGCGTTATGTATGAGGTTTGGTTTTTTGTAAATGATGCATGATAGGCATGTGTGTGTGTTTGTGTGTTTGTGTGTGTGTGTGTGTGTGTGTGTGTGTGTGTGTGTGTGTGTGTGTGTGTGTGTGTGGAATTGAATACCTAAGGGAGGGGTACAGTGTTTGCAACTCGTTGATCAGTGTAAAACGCTTGCTAAACTCAAAGCCTGACTGAATCGCACTCCTAGCGGCCCGCCCGACTGACCTCGCCTTATGAGCCAATTAGCCCCTGGCAGCGATGAATTGTGTAGAACAGTCTACTAAATATGCAGCCTGGTTGACAGAGATATTGCACACAAAGTCGTCATAATAAACAATGACGATATAACGCTATTGTATGATCGCAATATTCATGTAGATAAACAACTCATTCCATGGCAACAATGCAAAACAGTTATAAAACCGTTAACGTACAGGCACTCAGCGTGCTCCAAACGGAGTTTATTGTCGTCCAAAATGTCATTTTACTAGACAAATAGACTGTGCGCCAGAGTGAATGAATGGCATATGACGGGAAATCTATAGTCCCCATTTTGTGTGGCGTTACAAATAACCTACATTCATGGCCACGAGTTACGATCGTCCTAAATACAGACATGATAGACAGAGCGGTGTGTCTGTCGTCCTTTCACTGACTCAACTTGGCCTTGGAGATATATTTGTCCGACCTACATTCCGTATCGTCCATTTCTCTAACCATCACATTTTCTGAATGTGGATAGTTTGTTGGGACATATGTCCACGACGAACATTTGACTACTAAGTAGTTGTAATGTACAATGTAATGTAAAATCCTACCTTTGCAAAATTTAAGGGTTTTGGTGTAGCATTAGACGTGCACTCAGAGACCAACATTAGACAATGCCCCACTCTGATGTTAATCTTATAATATACACGTTGTTGAATATATAGATTGTGTTCCTCTTATTCTAAGATATATAACTTACGTTTTTAGCTTTAATTTTCTATGGGCCAATGTTAGTGGTAAGTAACGCAATTGCGTATTCGTTATAGTCTTTTATGACCACCATAAACAAAGATAGTAGTTCTAGGTACCTACTCCGGGACGTGTTTGGTATTCCGTCTGTCCCACAGGTCAAATCCATTATACATTCCTCTTGTCTATCATTAAGGGGAGGGGGTGAGCACCTGTTGTTACTTGCTAATGCTAGTTGTCAGTTGCCGGGCCGCGGGCGGCAGTGCCCTCATTGCCTCAGAGCCGCGTAACATCGGAGTGGGCGTGCTTTTTCAGGTAAGGCGTGGGCGTTTTCATGACGTTTCAACGTAATTCTGAATGTAATTTGTAAGAAATTAGTGTACATCTTATTCGCCAAACCGTTCAGTTTAAAAGGTTGTAGAAGCATGTTACCTGCTCAATATTATTTTCGGTCTTGGAACCAAGCGTTAGTGCGACAATGATTATCGCATAATCTTTTGTGTCTTTCTCAGAACGGTTTGAATTAGTAACGGCGACTCTTGGAGGGCGTCTTTTGTTGGTATCATTTCGTATTTCCCTCTATGCAATTCAATGAGTAATATTTCATTAATACATGTACTTAATGTGTACAAGGTAGTATAAAAATTGCCTGTTGTATTAATAAAAATCTATTTCGCCGACATATTCACTATGATAGACTCTACAAGACCAGTTTCCGAAGACCTATGTATAACCAATATCCAGCAAATGTTTACTACCCTTTGGTTTGAAATCATTGTAGTTTACACCTACAGTTTACACCGAATTAAAATGACGCTAGTAACGCCAAATGACATTAGTCCATCATGAAAAGACAAGCTGATGTAAACAGACACTATGGAGGTCTTAATCGATGAATGTCGGGGTTACGACCTCATCTGACCCCGGTGTGGGTCGCGACCTCGTCTAACCCCGGTGTCATGGTATGTAGTGTTTACCATGTGTCCAAAGTGTCTATCACCTCAAAAATGCCATTGTCAAAATATATAGGACATACTTAATAGACACATGATAAATATAGAGGCTACAACTTGCAATTGGGTTGCACAAGAAAGAGGAATAATGATAAGTGTCCATGTAATAATAGAAACACAACCAAATTACACTGTCTGTATTTTGTAAAGCGCAGGTACACCTTTGTAAACTCTTTACTTAGCTTCAGGGGCTACTTGAATTGACCTAATGTAGGTCATGTAACCATATGGTCAAGTCTAACACGTATTTTGAGCGGGATCTGTCCTCTTGTTTTTATATGTATTACGTTTAGATTGTTTTTGCTTCTCTATAGGCTCTCTTGTACGTTCCTTGTACTACCTGCCTGAGATCTTTGCTTCACGAAAAACTCAAGGAACAGGAATATCAGGAATGGCTGCCTTGAGATCTGCAAATCCACTGCTTGATCGGTCGTCATGGGAACAAAAAGATCGTTCACATCCGGGATCTCAACTGACTTCACGAAAATCGTCCGATGAAGGAAAAGGGTAAGGGGTCGAAGAGAGCATCATTGAATAGAGTCAGTTTACATTTGTCAAACAATGGCCGTTTTGGTCCTAAAATGGACGAAATCTGTGTTATTGTCGACGAGAAACGATTCTATATACAAAAGAAAGTTCTCTCAGAGGGTAGTGAGTACTTTCGCGCGCTGTTGGCTTCAGGAATGACAGAGAGTCAGAATAATCAGGTGGTGCTGCATGGAGTGTCACTGGCTGCTTTCCAGGTCATCCTGGAGTTTCTGATCTCAGAAAGCCTTTGCTGTGACGGTGTTTCTGTCGAAGAAGTCCTAGATACAGCGGTGTTTCTTCAAATGGAGGGTCTGCTGAGTTACATGACAAGAAACTTGACAGTTGCCACGTGTGTTGCTTGTTTGAGAATCGCAGAAAAACATTTCATTCCATCCCTCGGCAACGAGGCGTATAGATTTATGACGAAGCATTACATTGACTTGTTGAAATCAGCAGCATTCGATAGGCTCCCGACGCTGCAAAAGAGACGACTGGCGACCTATAGACGCACTGCCGTTCCACCAGCTCCCTTCGAGCGGAGCCATTCCAGTCAGCACTGCCCCCTTGCGGAATATGACAGTTTATGTGTGCGGTCGGAAATTACTCTGTGGCATCCCCGAAGAGTCCTGATAATCCGCGCCCCCTACATGTTTTCAATCACTTGAAAGCCGGGTGGCAAAACCTATGCAAATTACCCGACGAACTCAGCACACATGGTTGTTCTATGTGCGTCATACACAACTTCTTGGTGATCTTAGGCGGATATACAAACGCGAAGAGGGACAGTCTCCAAACGGAGGCCTTTGTTTACGACCCCCTGTTCAACGCGTGGTCGGCTTTCCCGCCTCTTCCAACGCCGAGAGCGTTGTTAGGATTGGCAGTGGTGGAGGATGATAACGTCATCTATGCAATAGGTATGTAAAGCAATTGTGAATAGCTATAGCTAGTATAAACGATGTGCAATTCTCTACGTCTTGTACAACTAAAAGTAAAATACATCCACTTTGTTATGTTCCTTGGAAAGTAAAGGTATGTATCAAAATCACACCGTGTGTATGATATCCATTGTAATACAGTTCATATCTTTTGAGCCTTTGATTATGTGGACCGAAAAAAAGGAATATTTCTTGTCTAAAAGAGGATTATTTAATCTCAAAGGAGTGAACAACTCAGGGGAAATGTCTTTATTTCAGGTGGTTCCGTTGTAAAAATTGATTCCAGTGGACATCCGGCTCCCGAGCCGCTAGCCTGTGTTGAAGTGTACGACTTGAGAAAGGGAACATGGCTGGAGGGGCCCAGGTTGCCTAAACCAATCGTTAGGTCGAACGCCGTCACGTGCAACAACACGGTTTACACTAACATCTCCTCACCGCAAAGTGACGTCATTTACAGGTCAGCATAATGCAACCGGATTTAGATGATGAAAACATGTATGTCCAGGGTTTTCACATTATTGCAGCTCTAGATGTTTTCAAATAAAGGCTTTTCAGTACCAAGGACAGATACACGCATCTTTCTCCCAGCGCTCTCAGGTACATCTCTGCCAAGGCATGCGGTCTTTTTGTAGTCATTGCTTGCATCGGAAGCTAACAGTCACATTTATAATCTATCAGCTTCCTTTCTAAAAAAAATCCATCTGCTTCCTACGATTTGATCTGTGTTAACTCTTATTTCTTGTTGTAGTCTCTCAACGGAGAGAAACAAGTGGGAGAGGCTGACCGTCGTTCCCAGGATACGGTTCGTAACCTCCATGACGTCATGGGGAGAGAAGCTGTTCGTGATTGGTCAGAGAGCACATGACTTCGAGGTCGACCCGATGTGCTTTGACCTTGGATCGCGGGAATGGACGACGCTGTTGTATCGTCTGCATGTCCCCCAGCCTCTCAGAATGGAGGAAACGCCGTGTTTTGACTATTTTACTGTGGTGTCGAATGGCAAAGAGGAAAGTTATCTGTATATTCTGACTCAACATATGACGCATAGATACAACCTTGCTGAGAAAAGTGGGAAGATTTGGGCTTCCCTGGGTGTCCCGGGCCAGGGTCCTCAAGGGTGATGACCTTGCAGGTTCCTGTATCTAAAATGGCGCGCTTCCGTCACTGACTGTTCGCCATTTATTTGAAGGTTTGAATGGTAGTTCTTGATAAGTTTTTCGCTGCATTTGCTACAATTTGCATTACTTATTGATGTAACGGGTTCCGGTAGTCGTTTACGAAGTTTTGAAAGACAATCCATGAATTGTTGCGTGTGGTTGGAAATGTCTTTTGACGAACAATATCACATAGGACAGGGAGCACAACTTCTACAGATAAATGAAGCATTCGCAAAGATTTCGCCTTTTGTATCTCCTGTGATGTCACAGAGGTTCATGCTTCAGTCTAAAGTACAAAGACACCAGGTATAAGGTAGATTTTACGTGTTATCTTACAGCGATTGTTATCTCTTTAGAAGGACGGTAAAGTTTAATTGATAAGGTCTGATTGTAATTCAAGTAATTGTCAATGAACCAACTAAATCATGTTTATTCGAAAGTATCAGGAATTAATGAATAAGGTAATCATAAGACTGATGCGTTTCTTTGGAACACTATCTAACGTTGAATCGTTTTGAAGAGGAATAAAGACAAGAGGCACTTTGTCACTGGGGTCCATCTTTATTCTAAAAGCCTGCAGAAAAGCAGCCATCGAAAGCATAATGCATTAATCATAGTAAAGATAAAGAATGTTCGTATATAACAAATATTGATCACTCTTTCTGGAACACACGTACTGTTTTCTGTCAATTCCTGTCAGATTACTGTCTTGCCTGGTTAACAACAAGTGTTTGTAAAAATCGGTTTTGATATCACAGGAAATCATAGGAAATTAGATGCAATATAATCAACATTCCAAGGAATGTGTAGTAGAATAACATTTGTGTCCGGAGTATATAAATACAATAATGTAGTATCTCAAAAATCTCCATTTGCTGTTGAGGTTCTAGATATGCCTTACAAGTTGATATCAGGTTCTCTTACGGAAAAAAAACACCATAATTGTCTTTCCATATACTTTTGACACGAGTTGTTATCAATCATAAAGTCAGTGAAAACTGTGACATTTGTTTCCAACACCATCAACAACAAAGGGGTCTAAATACTTAGTTCCTATATTGAATCCTAGTTGCCATCTTAGCAAAATGCCACTTATCAGTTGTACGTTAGTAACACAGAATGAAATCAAATAATCAACTCTGCAATTGATGTATAATCACACAAAACTTGAGTATCTGGAGTAGAATAGAAAAGTTTCTCAATAATCTCCATACACTGTTGAGGCCTTCAAATGTCATACAGGTTGATATCAACTTCTCTGACAGTACGAACTGTGTACAGGGTCTTTCTATACACACTTAACACAAGATGTCACCAAGCATAACGTACGCTTCTACATGGTCAAGGGAAAACCCTGACATGTAGTTCAAATACCAACAACAACGAAGGGGTCTAAACGCTTAGTTTTCTATAGTTATATGTGTTTTAAAACTCCGGTTTTGCAATTAGATCATTCTCACCATCTTAGCAAAAAGCTGCGCGCAATGCTCAATATCCAATCACCAGAAATTAGTATGACGTAAGAACTCTAAGTAGGGCCTTCAGTGCCGCATTGGGTGTTTTGTACGGCTCCACTCTGACATCGTGCATGATGTTACAGCACAGAGTAGACCCCCCTCCCCCCATATCCCTTCAAAATCATGCAGTTACTAATGCCATATGTTCCTTTTGCTAAGCAGCTACTAATAGGACCCCATTTAGTCATGTCATGAACGTCAGATATTCATAACAAAAAGCCAACCCTCCTTGACGAGCTCCCCCCACAACTGAAGAAGGCAATTTGGTCTTGTTGACACTGATCCGAGAATTTTGATAGGACAGCTGAAACGAGGGCAAGACTGATACAGATGAACGGAGTTACAGCATCTGCTGTATGTTCTACCCGCGTCTAGTCAATATAGCGATGTAGAGAAGTGGTTCAGGTTTGACATATTTTGACATGAATACAGTTTTACATTGAGGTCGTCTGAGGACATATTAGATATCAACTTTCTTCCATACCATTTCAGAATGATAGAAAAGTATTTTGAAAATGTTTTCAAAGTTTTTGACAGATGAAATCAATGTTAAGAAATAGGTAAAGACTAATATCCTTTTTTACAAATTACTTTTTGTTTTGTGAATGATGTTGTGGACCTTCTCAGCGCAAGGGGTGTTGAATGCTTTTATTTTCCGGTACGGAAATCAGCAGGGCGGATCATCATTTTGGACTTTTTAAGGTAAGTCCTGTAGGTGGAGGGTGAAAAGTGGGCCCAGTAAATTCCAACGCCACTGTACGAGGTACGGTCGGAAGGCCGGAGGTAGGGGCCATTCAGGGCGCTGTGGGCACAGTTACCGTACCACCAACCCCCGGCATTGTAGCTGGAGCCGGCACAATTACCACCGGCGGTATCCTGGTCACGATCTCCCGTACTGAACTTCATACCATTGTGGTACGTGAGACCGTCTCCTGCATTCCCACTGTAACTACCGAGGCTCAGCTGATAGTAGTCACCCCCTCCAACTCGGAAGGAGGAGTACTTAGCATACCTTACATAGCCAGACCAGTCTACAAGCTCTACGTACAGTTCGTAAGTAGTCTGGGCAGTTATCCGGTATATGTTCTGTAGCCCCAACCACTGCTCCCTGCTAGCGGACCCAAACCCGTACTTGTAATCGTTAAATGGCCTGTTAAAGTGTAGAGTCCCGTCAAACCTCCTCTGTATAACAGTCCACCCACCCCCGTCTGTAGTCATGTCACAGTAGGCATAAAAAGAGCCTGAGTGAGCAGGCTGAATTCTGTACACACCGCTACGGATAGAGCCGAACATGTGCTGAGCGGCGTAAACCTCTGAACAGTCATCAAAGTGAGGCTTGTACGCCCTGCTTTGATAATCGTGCAGAGACTGACTTAACTCTCGCCGTTCGCTTTGGTCCTCTGAATCACTCGTGTCTTCTCCATCTGTCTCCTCTGCTGAATCACCCTGACTCTCCTCTGCTGTCATCTCTGTAAAAGTGAGAATAGATGTTATAATTCGTGAATAGTTTCAGATACTGACAAAAGTGTCGTGAACCACAGCAGTTTCTGAATCTGTAGCTGTAAGCCAGAAATTGTAAGGCCCTTGATTTTGTTAGAAATCAGAAAAAGATTGTCAAAGCAGAAGTAACAGGAAGAAAAGTAAATGGAACTAGAGCTTCCCAAACAAGCTTATTTGTGAAATCACCAGATTCCAAAATTTCACAATATCTCATAAAGCTAAAAAGTGGATTTCGAGGCTAACCTCTGTAACGTTTTATACTTACCGACAGGCTCGCAGGTGATGTTGCCATTGACGTCCATCTTCTTGTGTGCCAGCTGACAGACGTCCTTCATGATCTCGTAATCGTGGTCTTGGGGGGTGACTTTGATCGCTGAAATATAAATTGACACAATGCCTTGTAATATGATGAAACCACTATAATATCATCTGCATTTGATGTTGTATATCATAGATAGTGATACATGTAAAACAAATATTCAGAACTTTCCGTGCAAAGTTTGCTGATGGTATTGGCGGAAGGGTATTGCCCTGGTCGGTTTGGTTGCCGCCTGTCTTTGCTCAACGAAACTCCGCAAGGGCACAGGGTCATATCAACAGAAGAAAGGTAGTTCAGCAAATGAGTAGATTCGCGATACTAGACTGATATTGCACTAATGTCTCAATAATCGAACAAAGGGACCCTGTTCAATTTGATTGCTGCAATTTGCATAATAAGATCAGTCTTACCCATCAAAGCACAGCGTTGTTTCAGTTGACAAAGGGTTTCCGGCGTAGACTCTGAAGCCTGAGCGGTGTCCACAGCCCTACTTAACTCTTGCCGTTGGCCTTCTGGATCACTTGGGTCTTCTCGATCGATGTCGGACTCGTCTTCTGAATAACCCTGACTCTCCTCTACTGGCATTCCTGTAAAAATGAGAACAGAAGTTTTAAAAAGCCACGATCTACATACCGACGAAAGCAACGTACGAGAGAAGATTAGTCCTTTGTTATGAACAATCGACATAATTGGTGGAACAGTCCCTTTGCAGTGAAGGTGTTATTGGACACTCGATGAACTTAACAGCAAACCAAAGCTACTGGCTAAGATAGCATACTAATATATGGTCTTTATGGGATTACGGCATCTGAAGTCTTTATGATTGGGATCTTATATTGACGTCAGGTATTCATAACAAAAAGCCAACATGGACCTCGATTTCGAATGCGTTAAAAATCGTACCGAGATTATCAAAGCACAACTTAAAAGTTTAACGATGTCTACAGCACCAGTGGCTGTCTGAGATTGATTGAAACCTATGGAGTATTACGTCTGCGCAACCCAAGACACAACAGAATCTTATGCAAGAGAACAACCTCAACGTGCGTTACGTGATACAGATGAAGGCAAAGAACAGGTAACGGTAGTATCGCCATACTGACCTTCATCGTTCTCTCCATCACCTGCCTGGTCACTCATCTCATTTTCTTCAAAGTTGAGGAGACCTCGCAGACTGTCCACAATGTTCTCTGTCTGATCTGCGCGGGAGGTAAGGATAGGGTGGTGGTATTAAAACATCATTATGTACATCTTATACTGATAAACAGAGAACATGGCACGTTTTCACGATCAGTTAGATATTCCAGCTATATTGATCTGATATTGATCCGATAGATGCTTCTGAGTAATGTTGTGTATGTCTTGCATGGTCATTCAATAGAGCTTTAAACGCTATCTGGTGATAAGCTAGAATAATAAACCAATATAAGTTAATATGCCTCTATTTGTATGACTAAAAACCAAAACAAAAGTTATCAAAGATGTTCCTACCTGGTTCCCCACAATCGCCATCGTCAGGCATCAACCCTGCCTGGACTGCAAGGGTACAGATCCGCTTCTTGGAGTCCAAGTCAGCATCCTGGTCCTCCATAGTTTCTGTCAAGAAAGAAGAAGAAGTCAATTGTTGAATTTGATTTCCGTACCACTTGCAGGTAATAAGCTAATGAGACCTTGTCACTGGGAAATGCAGACAATGGTAAGAGACACTAGGTTTAAATTGCCGGCTCCTTAAAGATTGCTTGTTCTTTTTTAATCTGTAAATAAATAAATAAATAAATGAATAGATAAATAGATAAACATAAAAGACACTTACCCAGTGAAGTGCAGCTCTTCTTCAGCTGACAGGCAGTGCCGTTGGGCTTCCCATCCGAAGCGGCGACTAGGTTGAAGTAATGTAATAATAGAGAAAAAATTCAAGTTGTTCAATGATAACACTTAGTAGTGAAATCGTTTACTGTACATTGGATATAAGTAGACCACCTGACCAACAAATTGATGAGTAAATGAATATTCTGTTGATGATCAATGCAAACAAAAAAGACCCACAAAAACACGGAATGTCGCTAGTTAACCTGCATTTACCACCTAAACCAGGTTCAACAAAAGTTTATAGCAAATCGGCGTAAGCCGTATAAAATGTTGCATGAAAATCTAAGGGGACCATTCAAAATCTTTCCAAGATTCAAGTGAATTTACAACGAAATATTCCGAGGAAGAATTACACTAACCAGGTACAATATATCTTGAGTTCGAATGTACAAGGCAAAGTTCGAATTCACAAAGCAGGAGAAGTGTGGAAGCCGGAGCGATAAGATAGGTAAAAGCTTAAGGAACATGAGAGAGTTTTTGCGCGAGACAAACACCTGTGGAAACTTACCAATGGCGACGACAAGCACGAACAGCACCTTCCACACAGCGCTTACTGGACGAGGAGCCATCATTTGGCGATAACTGTAGAGTGAACAATGCGGGAACAGGTTAAATCCGACTCTTTTGTAGAAACAAGAAGAGAAGTGCACATTCTAGCTTGTATCTTGACACAGTAACACCGTTTCTCTAACAATCTGCAATTACGCAGGTTTACTGGCAGTACCGGGCAAACAAGTCTCCGGAGGTAAATCTTTCGAGGGTCGGCCCGCAGGTAGCTAGTCACTCAACCTAGCTAGGCAAGCATCATATCGGTCAATCTAACAACACTTTCGAAAATATCAAATAGGTGAAGACTTATAACATGAACAGGACATCGCGCAACTGTGCCTTTATGAAAATCGCAAAAGTTCGCAAAGTTTGGTCGTCAGGGCGTACGCGTGTACAAGTTAAAGTACTTAAGCCCCCGGCGTCGCTGCATCGTCAACTGGATTTGTGTTACCCTTGCAAATCGACTTTATAATGGGAATATCCTTCAAAAAGTATGACCAAAAAAACAACGGAACACACAAGATTCGTTTTTTTGTCGATGAAATTCGTTGAGTGCTTTGTCAATTCGATCGGCCGCAGCGACGGCGCCAACGTGCCGCGGGTCCAGTGAGAGAGGGGCTTCAGCAGCCACACGCGGCTGGGAACGTGGGAGACTTGGACGTGCGTCGGGCTGGCAAGGTGGCGCGTCGGGTCATCGGGAGAGTAGCATCGCAGCTCAGTAGGCGATCGGGCGGGTGGCCGGCGGCCTCGTCACCCGGCGAGCTCAAGTCAGACGACATGGTATCGGGGCTCAGAAATGGCGCTTTTATTGGGCGGGTTCGGCTGCTCGCAAGCCTCAACACTCCGCCTCCCACGAGTGTTGTTGCCTGCTAGAGCTCCCCTCTCACTGGACCCGCGGCAAATTGGATATGTGTTACCCTCACTTCATAATGGGAATATCATTCAAAACGTACAAGTATGACCAAAAAGACAACAAAACACACAAAGTTTAAAAAGATTCTTTATTTGTCGATGAAATTCGTTGCTCTGTCAATTCTATCGGCCTCAGCCAGAAACTTGAAGTAAGTAGAAACCAGTTCTTCTTAAAACGAAGAAGGTATAAACTTCCTTGGTAAAAAAACTAAAAGTTTTGTAGTTGGTAGTTCTTTTGCGGCTCCGCGGAAAAAAACGCCGCGTGGTGGGATTTACCGTGCACCCTGTAGTTATCGTATTGTTGCCATTTTTTCGAGTGGACATAATGGCATACCGTGTTGTGCGCTTTGAGTTTTAGTGAAAGTGAAAAGTCTTCTCAAGTACATTACGTTGACAAGGATAAGTTTTATTTCGTCGTCATGAAAGGCGCGCGAAGCGACATTTTGGGGCATTAATCAACATTCAGTTTTGAAGCCACATTACAAATCTTTCACCCTTCTACGGAATGAAATTTTTTGTGGCAAGAAAGATGTAGAAACGCTAAAATACACAATGGAAGTATTGAAAGGAGCCCAACGTCGTTACTGCGCCAAAAAAGTTAAGCGATAAGAGGAGAGAGTTGAAATAAATCCTTTTCGGATTTGACGTGCGGCGTACGCGTGCGATCGTAGCTTGTACTTGAGGCATTCTTACCCTGTCTCCTACTCTTAAAATGGGCAAAACTGCAATGAAATACAACGAACAACCTTTCCACAAGTTAACTTAAGACATCCCTGGCAAACTAGCAGGATATTATAAGCAACTCACCGTTAAAAGCTGTCGGCCCGGCTGTTAGATGAGAGGGATGCGCTTCAAACGGTGGCTGGGATGTTCCTGCAGATGTCTTCTCTGTCTCAGGTTCTCTCCCGAAGAAGTGCGAAGTATAGCGCTGACATTGTCACTTATATTAGAGTGGACAGCCACTGAGGCGTCTCACGTTTGGCTAAATATAACATGTGTCGTGTAGTTTTTGTTAGTGACTTTGACATAATCTGGGGAAAACTTTGTTTCAAATTTATTACCTGTCTTACAGTCTCACCACCTGTTAATTTGCCGCTGTTCCACCAGACTTAACACACCCAATATCATGAATAATTCATGAAAACTGGCACGGGCATTTGTCGTTGTCAAACATTACTCCTTTTTCGACATACAGCTTTACTAACCGAACTTGTCCCCTATGATTTCTCCTCTGCGAGTTTAGTTTCTATCTTATCTTATGGCTCAAGCTGAAATTACAATGTCAATTGTCACGCCAACTGTTGATCTGAATAAACTCACTCATTGACTTGGCTGACAAGATACTAGTAGAAAGGAATAGTCAAGACGAGGAATAATTAACAGAATCAAAGGCTTTTTCAAAATCTAAGAATGATAAAGCTCCAGTTTTCTTTACTGTTTAGCATAAAATATTATGTTATTCATGATTGTTTTCTTTGTTCAATGAATTGTCATTTTATATATGCTGTTTGAGAATTTGGTTTATAAGTTTTGGAAGTACCTTTTTGTTATCAGGGTTGGCGTTCTTGATAAGATGATACTGGCAACGTCACCATGCTTTAGATTAAAGCTGAGTTGACAATCTTTTGTCTTGTGACAACATGCTGTGTCGTCAGCTGCATAGCAATGTTCCTTGTTTATATAGGTTTTTGCCTGAAAACATCCTCTAATTTGTTTACATAAAAAGCCGAGCAATGCACGTCGTGCAGTTACGTGTTCGTCTTCAGGTCTTTGTTTGTGACTTTGATGCCATTTGGCGGAACGTCTCTTTAGAATTACTGCCTGTCTTACAGACTCACCACCTGTTAAGTTCCACCAGACTTAACACTCTAATGTTATGAATAATTCATGAAAACTGGCATGGGCATTTGTCGTGGTCAAACATTACTCCTTTTCCGACGTACAGCTTTACTAACCGAATTTGTCCCCTATGATTTCTCCTCCGCGAGTTTAGTTTCTATCTTATGGTTCAAGCTGACATTACAATGTAAATTGCCAGGCAAACTGTGGATCTGAATACACCTACTCATTAACTTGGCTGGCAAGATACTAGTAGAAAGGAATAGTCAAGATTAGGGATATTGGCAGCATCAAAGCTCCGGTTATTCTTTCATGTTTAGCATGAAATATCATGTTATTTGTAATCATTATATTTTGTCTAATGAATCGTCCTTTGATAACATTATATGCTGTTTGACTTTGTTTTTAAGATTTGGAAGTACCTTTCTGTTACCAGGGGTTGGCGTTCGTGATAAGATGATACTAGCAACGTGTCCATGCCTTAAACCTGACTCGGTAATCTTTTGTTTTGTGACAACATGGTGTGTCGTCAGCTGCATAGCAACCTTCCTTGTTTATATAGGTTTTTGCCTAACAACCGTCCTCTACTTTGTTTACCTCAAAAACAGCTGAGCAATGCACGTCGTGCAGTTACTCGTCCGTGTCCGTCTTTTGGCCATGGTTCAGCATCGCTTAACAGGACAGATGTGAGAAATGATCGGTAAAGAATGACGAGAGGTAGCCTGTACTAGTCTGCATGATGAAACTTACGTTTCCCTACCAGATACATTGTATCCATGAAAGTTACTGTCATTCAAAGGTGGCAAGGTGGACTAGTGGTTAGGTTTGTTGCGTTAGAATCCAAAGGTTCTGGGTTCAAATCCATAGCAGGCCATTTCTGGAACAACGTTGTTAACAATTGATAACCCTCAGAACCAAAATATTCTTGCTGCTGTAATTATACTTGTACTTTCTCAGCAGCATTTCTCATTAGTGCTTACATGCATGAGAGAGAGAGAAGGAGAGAGTGAGAGTTAGAGAGGTATGCCAATAATAGATAAACAAGAGGTGTCGTGTATTCTTTGTTTGTGACTTTGACACTATCTGGCGGAACGTCTCTCTAAAATTACTGCTTGTCTTACAGACTCACCACCTGTTAAGTTCCACCAGACTTAACACTCTAATGTTATGAATAATTCATGAAAACTGACACGGGCATTTGTCGTGGTCAAACATTACTCCTTTTCCGACGTACAGCTTTACTAACCGAATTTGTCCCCGTTGATTTCTTCTCCGCGAGTTTAGTTTCTATCTTATGGCTCAAGCTGACATTACAATGTAAATTGCCAGGCAAACTGTGGATCTGAATACACTCACTCATTGACTTGGCTGGCAAGATACTAGTAGATAGGAATAGTCAAGATTAGGGATATTGGCAGCATCAAAGCTCCGGTTATTCTTTCATGTTTAGCATGAAATATCATGTCATTTGTAATTATTATATTTTGTCTAATGAATTGTCCTTTGATAACATTATATGATGTTTGACTTTGTTTTTAAGATTTGGAAGTACCTCTTTGTTACCAGGGGTTGGCGTTCGTGATAAGATGATACTAGCAACGTATCCATGCTTTAAACCTGACTTGACTATCTGTTGTCTTGTGACAACATGGTGTGTCGTCAGCTGCATATCAACCTTTCTTGTTTATATAGGTTTTTGCCTAACAACCTTCCTCTACTTTGTTTACATAAAAAAAAGCTGAGCAATGCACGTCGTGCAGTTACTTGTCCGTGTCCGTCTTCAGGTCTTTGTTTGTGACTTTGATGCCATCTGGCGGAACGTCTCTTTAAAATTACTGTCTGTCTTACAGACTCACCACCTGTTTAGTTCCACCAGACTTAACACTCTAATGTCATGAATGATTCATGAAAACTGGCACGGGCATTTGTCGTTGTCAAACATTACTCATTTTCCGACGTACAGCTTTACTAACCGAATTTGTCCCATTTGATTTCTTCTCCGCGAGTTTAATTTCTATCTTATGGTTCAAGCTGACATCACAATGTAAATTGTCACGCAAACTGTGGACCTGTATACACTCACTCATTAACTTGGCTGGCAAGATACTAGTAGAACGGAATAGTCAAGATTAGGGATAATTTACAGAATCAAAGGTTCAGTTATTCTTTCATGTTTAGCATGAAATATCATGTCATTTGTAATTATTATATTTTGTCTAATGAATTGTCCTTTGATAACATTATATGATGTTTGACTTTGTTTTTAAGATTTGGAAGTACCTTTTTGTTATCAAGGGTTGGCGTTCGTGATAAGATGATACTAGCAACGTGTCCATGCTTTGAACCCGACTTGACAATATTTTGTCTTGTGACAACATGGTGTGTCGTCAGCTGCCTAGCAACCTTCCTTGTTAATATAGGTTTTTGCCTAACAACCTTCCTCTACTTTGTTTACATCAAAAACAGCTGAGCAATGCACGTCGTGCAGTTACTTGTCCGTGTCCGTCTTTTGGCCATGGTTCAGCATCGCTTAACAGGACAGATGTGAGAAATGATCGGTAAAGAATGACGAGAGGTAACCTGGACTAGTCTGTATGATACAACTTGCGTTTCTCTACCATATACATTGTAGCCATGAAACTTACTGTAAATAATTCCTAACTCTCAGGAGCAGAGAGAGAGAGAGAGAGAGAGAGAGAGAGAGAGAGAGAGAGAGAGAGAGAGAGAGAGAGAGAGAGAGAGAGAGAGAGAGAGAGAGAGAGAGAGAGGATATAGAAGTATGCTAAGAATAGCTTACATGGAACAAAGTCAAGGATGCTGGTTCACTTGATCTTGTGGCCACCACTCTTCTTTACGTTGTCAATCAAGTCACAACTCTGGCAGAAAACAAATAACTATGCTGTTTGGACAACAGTTTAAATGATACTCGGCACCCTTAGCGGCTTTGTCCGGAATGTGGTGATAGTTATTTTGTCGCCAATTGAGTCAACTAAGTTGTCAGCCATCAAGGGTTATTTGAAAGTCACAGTGAGCGCATATCTAGCAGTAGTATCAATGAGGTTTTCCTGAGAATTCGTTTTTTCTAAGGCGTGTATCTTTAAGTTATGTCATTATAGTTATGTTTTGAATCCTTCTTCACATTGATGGATCAAATTGCTATTCAACTAGAAATCATTGCCATACAAATAGAAGCAATACCTTTACATACAAACAATCAATTTCTAGCTCAAACTGCATTCATAAGTCAAAATAGTGTAGCATTTATCACATATTGAGGAGAAAGAACATGAGGGAAATTTCACGTGTACAACATGATTGACACTGAAACAAACTTGAGATGGAATAGATACCATGCACTTTTTGTTGTTCTATGTTTTAGTTAAAAATTTTCAGTATTCCAATAAAGTATGATGTATAATTACATGATATATATATATCATGTAATTATATATATATCATATATATATATATATTTATTCTGACCATTTTACGTGTGGCGTAATGGTAAGAATATTAGGCTGTTAAACAAGGGGACCCGGGTTCGATCCCGGATTGCCCCCAGACATGCGCCCGACGTTGTACCCTTGGAGTTTCCTCACTGCACTCTGGTGAAAATGAGTACCTAGCCTATGTTAGTAACGTCCCTCGGATAGGAGGTTCCGTGTTTGGGGACAGTCACACCCAACGCACGTTAAAGAACCCACCACACCTTTCGAAAAAGAGTAGGGGCATGCCCTGGTATTCGATGATTCAAACCTTACATCCTGATTTGACCCGATACAGGTCAAAATTGCCGATTTCTCGGCAGATGGACATACGTGGACAGGTAGAAGAAGATGCTACTGCTAAATGGGCGCTCACTGTGACCGTTGAATAACCCCTGATGGCTTGCACCTTTGTGTGATAGTTGACACATTTGACGACAAAATAACTATCACTACATTCCAGACAAAGCCGCTAAGGGTGCCGAGTATCCTTTTAACTGTTGTCCAAACAGCCTAGTTATTGTTTTCTGCCAGATTGTATGTCTGTTGATTGACATCCTAAACAAGAGTCGTGCCCGCAAGATCTGATAAGGAACGTCAATTCAACCGACTGCTGTGTCTTTGTTCTGTGCTAAGCTATATTGGCAAACCCCTCTATCACCGCGGCAGGTGTAACAAAACAGTTCGCAATATCAGTTCCAGCTAAACGTGACCCTGCGAGTATTAATGTAGAAAGCCCATTCTGGTACGGGTCATATCCAAAAGTCAAACATTAGTTATATTACGCCGAATGGCGGTTATACCGGGTATATAGCTACAGATACAGAAGCTGGTCTGTTACATAGAATACCGGATATACATATACATGTGCAGATACAGAAACAGGTGTGTTACGCCGAAGGGCGGCTATACTGGCTTTACCGTGAGATATAGATACAGAAGCTGTATAATTGATGGTATTGTTAAGGAAAGGTTGTGCAAGATCTCGTTGACGGTCTGTCCTGTCACAGTACGCTTGGATGTGATCGCGCCTTAGTCCCCCTTTAGACCCCCATTCCACTTGGACGCCGAGATAGCGGCGAGAGCGCCATGGGAGCGGCGAGAGCGCCGTGAGAGCGCAGAGGGAGCGCGGCGAGAGCGCCATGCGCGCCATGAGCGCCGCAACCTCGGCGATGGTTTTGAACATGTCCAAAACAGTCGCCGTGAGAGCGCCGAGGATGGCGATGGGATCAAAGGGCCGCAGCGAAGGATCAAAGGGCCGCAGCGAGCGCTCAAGGATCACAGCGAGCGCTCTACGGGGATTGAATGGTCTTAACTGTAGTTCAAACAAATTTCATTCTTGAAGTAGTGTATCTTGAATTTCTGGGAATTTTGTGGTCAAATCATAGTTTTGCTCATGGGTGATACAAATTGAGGAATAAGTACAAGTACATGTTTCCATTCAAATTAAATTCCCTCCAATTTGTATTGTCAGTGGTTCAAAAAGTGTTTCAAAAGTCTGTGATTTACGTTGCTATTATTACGAAAAATGATAAAATATATTTATTGCAAACAGGTTACATGACAGCCAACACAGAAAAAACAAGTTGAACATGTAACGTTGGGTAACCTAAATTCGGGATTTTTCCGATAATGGTTGACTGAAATCAATCTAGCAGAACAATAAACCATCCTTTTTTTCTATTATTCTGTCAGTATCATGTATTATCTTTGCACTAATCATATATATGGTAGATTTTATCTCTAGTCGTGCTGACACCATAATATTTCAACTTGAAACTACCGTCCGCCGCACGCACAATTATGGTGCTGTCGGACAGGGGGGCACATTAATTCGGGAGAGAAGATTCGTCTTGAATATCTTACCGCTAATCACATTTTATACGGCAGCTATTCGTTCTATCCTTGGCTTGAGGAGAGTGCTATGGATATAGACGTGTCCAAGTAAAAAAAATACACGAAAAAACGGCCGTACCGCACACATCAGGCCAGTTCGGGAACAACCCGTGTGTTGAGTCGGTAGAACTTCACTCAAAGTCGGCCCATCGTCATCATCGGGCAACGTGTAAGTCGTTACATTATTCATGGGAAGTTAGCTGGATGCCGTAGCAATGGTAATACTACTATGTCCATGTGTTCCTTGTTGTGTTAGGAGCAAACTTTGAGGAAAATATCTTCCTCAGTCCACTCTCACACGCAGCATTTAGACAAAAAAGTGTTCCTCACAAACCTTTGTCGTCTGCTTGACAACAGGATTCTGGTTAACAATATGGCGGCGGGAAAATACACGTGCCGTAGGTTGTAGCAACAGAGAGGAGTTTTGTTGATTGATCACACTTAGAATCCAGTTGCAGGTTAGCAAAAGAGATTGTAATAAGTTGTCTTATAAATAATTGTGTTTAGCAGGCAGGAGATGTGACATTTGTCTTATAAACCAGCGAACAACCGTGCTGGGTGATTCTCCCACGAAGCCCCCAGACTCTGTCAATAAGGGACGGAGAGTTTTTGACGTCGCCAACTTCTAATGCATGGTTATCGAAGCTTTTCAGCCAGTGTTCTGAATACGTTAGTCTATCTGCTTTGCATTGCTGGCGTTATAACTGATTTTGCATCTAGCACATATCCCTAAATACCCCGTTTTCGAAAAATCCCGACTTTAAGTACCCCACGAATTTAGGTTACCCAACGTTATATAACTTAAGACACACACTGAGCGACCGTGCAGCGACCAAAATTGAATCTGTTTTTCCCTTGATTTTATCATTCAAATATAATGCAAGAGGTAAAGGTATGACTGAAAAGACAACAAAGCACACGAAATGCAAAAACAATTCGTTCGTTATCTCTGGAATTCGTTGAGTGATCTGTGAAGTCTTTGGTCGCTCATAAAAAGTTGCTGACATTTGACATTTTTGTCGCGCAGAGAGCGCGCAAGGATCGCCGTAGAGATTCCACTTGAGCACGTTTTTCAGGAGTTCGGCGCTCTCACGGCGATCTGGCCAATTTTAGGTCGCCGTGAGAGCGCGGCGAGAGGGCCGTCCAAGTGGAATGAGGGTATAACAGATGGCCAACTATGGCCTCCCCACTACTTCCAACCATTCCCTGACCGTGGTTAGGAGTCAGTGAGCAAACTAGGTCTTATGTCTGTTGAAGGGAGTTGTTCTGCAAGAGTGGCTATTCAACTCCAAGCAGGCGTAAAAAATCGATCCTTTCACACGGCATTTTCAAGTGGCATATCTCCTTGACAAACGGTCGTGTTAAGGTTTTTATATAGGCCAATGTTTATGCCATGTGAGCACATGAAGTACAGTGGCATCGATAAATTAGCTTATTTCGTTTTCGCTATAAAATTTTTGGTTGGAATTCGAATAAAATCAACTTAATGATTGAGCATCGCAATATTGTATTAAAGAGGGAATTCTTAAAGAAGGAAGAGAAAGGTTTGGCTAATTCTGATGGATTCTCTTAAACGTTATGATATGTTCAATACAGTATCATAATAAGTGTGATAATTGGCTTTATCCACCGATGACGCACGTCATTAAATCGTTGAATTAAGTCGTTAATAGGGTAACATGTTGATAGTTAACATTACACCTTTGGTATTGTCGCACATCGGAATAACCTATATGAAGACGGATGTCAGGTTTTTCTGATGACTTCGAAGTAATTATGGTATTTATAAAAAATAATTGAATTACTTCAACACCGTTCTTCGGTCGAACTTGTCCTTGTGTACGAATTTACTGTGCCGTTACGCTTGAACGATTACACTGTCAAACAACTCTATCCTGAGCGAAGTTTAAATTCTGCATTACTTTCTATCCTATCTGACTGCACCAAAAAACTGTAATGTCAAACTGGATGTTTGTGCTGAAACAACTCTACACGACTAAAAAGCACAGCCTAACGAGAATGTAACGAGCTACAAGGGTATGCTTGTACTTGTGTACCATTTAGCGGACAATTGAATAACAAAACCATTTCGGCATCTTTCAGAATACTGCAAAACGAATATTATTGAAACATTCCCTGAGCATCTACATGTATTTCATAATCATCTTCTGTATATGATCAACATAATTTGGTTGTTTTCCGGATTCGCCTACGTTGCGACCTTTATACATTGGATGAAATGTAAGTACTGAGCTATCACATTGCCAATGGTCTTCGTTCTTCATCTTCCCATCAGTTAATTTGCAGATGGTGTTCACAGGCTTATGGTCTTCGGGGTGAGGGGTTAGAGCAAAACGTAGGAAGAGATATAGCCGTGTTTCTACTGTCTTTCTTTGGAACACTAACAGTAAGTAAAATTATTTTGTAGAGGAATGAAGAGAGGAGATACTTTGTCACTGGGGTCCACCTTTATTCTAAAAGTCTGCAGCAAACCAGGCATCGAAAGCATAATGCATCAATCATAGTAAAGATAAGAATGTTCGTATACGACAAAGATTGATTACTCTTGCTGAAACACACTGTTTTCTGTCAACTCCTGACAGATTACTGTCTTATGATCAGTTGCCTGGTTAACAAGTGTTTGACGTAATCGGCATTGATAACACAGGAAATCATAGGAAGTTAGATGCGATATAATCAACATTCCAAGGAATATGTAATAGAATAACATTTGTATATGGAGTATATAAATACAATAATGTGGTATCTCAATAATCTCCATTTGCTGTTGAGGTTTTAGATATGCCTTACAAGTTAATATCAGGTTCTCTTACTGAAAAAACACTATAAAATGTCTTTACATATACTTTTGACACGAGATGTTACCGATCATAAAGTCAGTGAAAACTGTGACATGTGTTTCAAACACCATCAACAACAAAGGGGTCTAAATACTTAGTTTCCTATCTAATTTTAGTTACCATCTTAGCAAAATGCCACTTAACAGTTAAACGTTAGCAATACAGAATGAAATCGAATGTGACATATTGAGCCCTACAATTAATGTATAATCACACAAAACTTGAGTATCTGGAGTAGAATATCAAAGTTTCTCAATAATTTCCTTTCACTGTTGTGGTCGTTCAAATGCCATACAGGTTGGTATCAACTTCTGTGATAGTAAGAACAGTGTACAGGGTCTTTCTATACACCTTTGGCACAAGATGTCACCAAGCACAAGGTCGCTACATAGTCAAGGGGGAACCCTGACATGGAGGTCAAACTGTGCCAACAACAACGGAGGGTTCTAAACACTTAATTTCTATAGTTATATAGTTACATGTGTTTTAAAAACTCAGGTTTAACAATTTGATAATTCTCACCATCTTAGCAAAAAGCCGCGCAATGCTCAATATCCATTCACCAGAATAAGTATAGCGTACGAACTCTAACTAGGGCCTTCAGTGCCGCATTGGGTGTTTTGTACGGCTCCAGTCTGCAAAAGTGTGCACGATGTTACAGTGCAGAGCAAAAACATGGCCCTCCCCCCCCACGGCTCTTCAAAATTATGCAGTAACTGATGCTATATTCCTTTTGCTAAGCAGCTACTAATAGGACCCCGTTTAGTCATGTCGTGAACGTACGAGAGAAGATTGGATCTTTGTTATGAACAATCGGGGACATAATTGGTCGAACAATCCCTTTGCAGTGATATCGTTATTGGGCACTCGATGAACTGTAGAACAAACCAAAGTTTCTGGCTAAGATTATATCATAGCATACTAAGATATGGTCTTTACGGGATTACGCCCTTTTAAGTCTTTATGATTGGGATCTTATATTGACGTCAGGTATTCATAACAAAAAGCCAACCCTCCCTTACGAGTTCCCCCTACAACTGAAGAAGGTCGTTTGGTCCTGTTGAAACTAAGCCGAATTTTGATACAGATGAAAACATGAAATTGCAACTTTCTTCAATACCATTCAGGATGAGAAAATATTTTGAAAATGTTTCGAAGTTTTTGACAAACGAAATCAATGGTAAGAAATAGGTAAAGAGTAATAACCTTTTTACAAATCATTTTTTTGTTATGTGAATGATATTAGGGACCTTCTTGGTGAAAGGGGTAGTTAATGGTTTTATTTTCCGGTGTGGAAGTCAGCAGGGCGGATCATCATTTTGGACTTTTTGAGGTAATACCTGTAGGTGGAGGGTGAAAAGGCACCCCAGGAAATTCCCCATCCAACTTGTGAGGTACGGTCGGAAGGCCGGAGGTAGGGGCCATTCAGGGTCCTACCACAGCCTTTGTACCACCAACCCCCGGCACCGCCATAGACGGCGGCACATTTACCACTCCAGACATCCTGGTCACGGTCTCCCGCACTGAACTTCATACCATTGAAGTACGTAAGACCGTCTCCTGCATTCCCACTGTAACTACCAAGGCTCAGCTGATAGTTGTCACCCACCCCAACTCGGAAGGAGGAGTACTTAGCGTACCTGGTATTGTTAGACCAGTCCTCAAGCTCCACGTACAGTTCGTAAGTATTCTGGGCAGTTACAAGGTACATGTTTTGTAACCCCAGCCAATACTCCCCGCTAGCGGATCCAAACCCGTACTTGTAATCGCTAAACCGTCTGTTAAAGTGTAGAGTCCCGTCAAACCTGCTCTGTATAACGGTCCACCCACCCCCGTCTGTAGCCATGTCACAGTACACAGAAAAGGCACCCGAACTGACCGGACGGATAGTGTACACACCACTTCTAGGGGTGCCATACAAGGTCTGAGCGGCGTAAATCTCTGAGCAATCATCGAAATAGTAATACGTTCTACTTAATGTAAGGATCTGGGGACGTTCGTCTTGGTTCTCCAATGGTTCTTCTCCACCATCACTTTCAGAGTCTTCATCGCCAAAGACGTTCTTCGTCGGCTCTAAGATAATGAATCAGCAGATTGTCAGCATTTTATAGAAGCACATAATTTCTCAAGACGGTAGGGAAAATCTTCATGAATTTTTACTGGTTGGAATTTGGTACAGATAATCAATGCTAGACTGACCAATAAAAACATACACCTATCTACACCAAGCCGACCATCTGCATTGCTGAAAAAACACAACCTAACGAGGATGCAACGAACTGCAAGAGCATGCTTGTGCCACAATTACCAGGTGGACATTTGCTTTGCAAGTACCAACATGTCTGCAACTTGTACTACTGCAAGGCGAAAATGACATCATTGCATTTAGGATTATGCTAATTGCAGCCTTATTTGCAAAATCAAAGAGACAAAATGAAACAATAAATCTAAAAAGGCCGTAGATATTTGACACAGTTATGTTGCTCGGAACTCTTGTTTTAACTTTTGAAGTTGATCCATAGGTTGACTTCCTATTATCATGATTTAATGTCAGGACAAACACACATTACCGTTATACGTAATCTATTTGCACTAGTAGCTACTCACAGTTTTCGCTTATTTATGAAGACTCATATATGTCGACCTCTATTTGTCATCATGATCATTTGTTGTAATGCTGTGTTATTTTATGGCGGGGTTTCCTCCGAGGAATCATTGAAAACCATCAGCAGGCGATATGTATATCCTGGCAAAATTCAAATAAAAACATGAACTGAAATATCTCCTCACCGATGGGTTTGCAGGTGATGTCGTTTTGGGCCTTCATCTTCCCATCAGCCAGTTTGCAGATGGTCTTCATCGGCTCATGGTCTGGGTCCTGGGCGTGAGGGGTCAGAGCTGGGGAAAAAAGCAAAATGGGTAAAGAAACTGTAGCTTTACTGGTTTTCTATGTATTCTGAATGATACGTCGATGAAGGTTATCATTAGACATCCAGGGGATGAGATACTTAATCGTGGATGCTGTTGCTGATGCAATAGACCGATCCCAAAGCCACGCCCCCTGTTCGATTTCGAACACCTCCGTCAAAAACAGGGTTTGACGGACCAAACATGGCCGCCGCGGCAAGGTTGAAAATAATGCCACTGACTTCGGTTTAGCTTTTGTGGCACTGAAACCCTTTCAGAGCGGGCCAAATAAGAATGCTATGTCTTCTTTGTTGAAGGCTGTATCCACCGGGTAGAGTTGTTTAAGGAGGAGGTAGCTGTAGTTACGGTGAGAGCGTAATGTTTTCGGTCAATGTTAAAGCGGTATGCGCCGCATAGCTTTCCCTTGTCGGTGGGCATCAGCGCCCAGTTTCTGAGAAGCAGGCGATGCACGTGTAAAACAGGGTTCATATATCTGTGACAGGGTTCCCACTGTATTGACTGCATGCATAACAGCTGCATGGTATTTAGTAACTAAGAATAAAAATGCATCCTTTTACTTCCCTGTTCACTTTCAAGTTAACCAGTTTCACACACCAGTAACTGAAGATACAAAACTCTGCGCTAGCGGACTTTGTAGTAAGTCAGCATGTGGTTCAAGCTTCCTCCCCTTGAGTGCCCGATCTATTTTCTTTTTAAATTCGTTTTTATTCTGAGCATGCATTCAACCAATACAGTGGAAAACCTGTCCCAGATATACGTACCCTGCTTTACACGCGCCATTTCTGCCCCGCCAACGCTGTTTTTGACGGAGGTGGGCTAAATAGAACAGGGGGTTCTATCGGTAATCTATTCGTTCGATATGGTGTTCGACAGGATCGGTCTATTGTAAACAGTGGATGCTGTCTGAAACGTCAGGAAGGTCTGACCGGTTGCAAAACGTTTCCGGTTTTGTATTGAGCATTCTGAATGATTTTTAAAATTTCAAATGCTCTCCGTACCTAGCATAAGGCAGCTGGTGCTCAAGTCACACAAGGTTTTAGCCAGGTCTTCTCCATCGTCCATGGATGTTACTTCGTCCAAACCCAGCTCAAGGCCTATGGATACAATGACATGATGAGAATGATGCAAGATTGTTGATGCCACATCGATCCATGTATCATTATGGCAGGCAAAAGAGCAGTCTAATTCTGACAGGTAAATCATATAGCTATTCACTTACAGTTAAACCTGTACAAATGGCCAACTGTACATAACGACCACCTGCTGATGGTCCTTTTGATATTTTCCCATCTAACACAATCATTAAGAATCCTATCTATAGTGAACATCTGTCAACATGGACAAGGGTTTACTGGTGCCATGGGCTCATATGAGTGGTCTTCTTTGCCGCTTTGAATTTTTTAATCTATCTAAAAAATTAAAAAAGCCACGGTACAAGTTACAGGGGCATGTCGCGCTGCTACAGCTTGTACCTTTGTTATGAACAGCTTCACCATGGTAGTGCTAGTGACGATGCGGAAACCGCATTCCGTCAAATCGCACAGTAAAACCAGCGGACTCTGACTAGATATGTGACGTTAGGTACCTGGTTCTTCGCACGTGGTCTCGTCCGGCAGCAGGGAGGCCTGGTCAGCAAGTTGACAAATTCACTGTTTGGCTTGGAGGTCGCTTTCATTGTCCATGAGCTTGTTACCTGAAGAGGAAAGTAACACATGCCCTATCAGACGGAGTGTTCTTTTAATCTTACGCAAGTAAAAGTAAGGTTACAATATGGAAACTTTGAATAACTAGACAGGTTGAACCCAAATCAAAGCTTCGCTCGAAAACTGATAAAAGTATTTAGAACATTACATTTTGGTGGTCAATGATGATAAACCACCAAATACGTATAAGAACAACATTAGTAATCGCATTAACATTGAAGAATTCTATTTTTGGACTTGTTTGCTTCCAACAAAGTAGTTTCATTAATTCCTAGACGTACATTGTACGGCGCATGTTAAGTTTTGGGGTACCGGTAAGAAAATGAATTTCATTTTGCTTATCAAGAGTGGTGCAGGTTTTCCTCAGCTTGCAGAGAGAGTTTACGTCTCTTGGTCCCTCCGGCAGATTTGCCTCGGCAACTGCGGAGGTGGTTGAAAGTAAAATCAGAGAACACATCATGTACACTGGTGTAATATTGCCTTCTTATCGTAAGTTAGCTTTCCGGTAGGATAAGCACATTATCATACTACCCTTACAACAACGTTTTGTCCTCTTCGTTCGGCATTTACGAATAAGAATAGAAAAAAAGACACACAGAGTCGACGAACTCTGGCTGTGAGGCCTTCATAAATCGTACATATCTTCTTCTTTAAAAAAAGACCAATATCACACCGTTTATAGGGAAATCATATCTCTATTTTGACGATACGACAAATCTTATCTGTTCTGTCATAAACTCCAGTATTGAAGCATGATTCATAAACCTACCCTGACAGACGATGAGCACGGCGAATCCCGTCCACAGTATCCCGGGCAGGTTTCCAATCATGGTTACTGAGCACTACCAATCCTGGATAAAGTACAGCAAAACAAATGTATCTGTATCACTATCTGTATAGCCGGCATAAGCGCCCTTCGGCGCGGCACACCAGCTTCGCAGGAACGCGCCGTGACAGTACCTGATTATACTATATTGAACGACGTCACACCTAACTTTTGCACATCTAGCTGCATGTCTATCGCTCTTGACGGAAACAAATTAACATTCGGAACATTTCACATAAGCTACTCCAATGTCATTTTAACTTTGCCCAACTTCTCAAATGCCGCTGTGGCCCTATGTTGTTATAACTTTGCCCAAAACTTTAGTTAACGAGAAACGTGTTCAAAACGACGAACAGCAAGTTTTTGAACTTACCCACTGCTGTGCTGTGCTGTGATGCTGGGCTGAAGTCACGGATACTCTGTCCACAGCTTGGTTCTCGGTCTTATATACACATTGGTTAGATGCAGTAAAATAAGTTTTAAGTGCCTTCATTATTACCCATATGGCGTTTATTGCACTTGCTGCGTAGATGACGATCTTGACCTTTCCTTTTGCTCATACCCCACGAGTTAAAGTTATAAAAGTCCAGGCTTCTTTACTCATAAAACTTGAAAATCCCCGTTCTCGCTTTTTATAGTGTTTTATGTCGTACTTAATGATGAGGAAGTTTTTGCCGAAAGTCTGTCTCATTAAGCTCAACAGCGGGGTAAATCTGGTGACCACCTGCTTTTGCACTCGTAATCTTGGCTAAAATCACTTCAGAAATTAATAATGGCGTGGACAGCAGGATATTTGTTGTAAGAGCGATCTCCCAGAAACTAATATTCTCATACGGTGAAAGGAAACACTTCTTGAAGTGCAACTTGCTGCTTTCAAAATAACTTTGGTACCAAACGCAGTGAGGAAGTTTGAAGAGATACATCCCATCAACTGGCGAATGGAGCTAAGATTGCTGTCATACGTATTGAAATTGAATACAGATGAGCTCTTACGATGGAATTTTTAAAGGGTGACAGGAAATATGTTGCAAGAACTCTAAAGCTTGGCAGCTGCGAAACACTGTTCTATTACAACTGTCTATGTGTACATTGTACAGCTTCCCAATCGGTATCATATTCTAGGCTACATGGCTTGTGATATCACGTTCAATATTAACATGAAACTTTTTTATATCCATCTGTCAAATAGATTATGATATTTGGTAAATCATATTCATGATGTGAAAATTGAAGAAATCAATTATAGTCGAACATGACTTGTATGATGTCAAGGGAGACCCCGTCGTTTTCACCAAATGTCAGACGAACTAGCTATGATTTATTAGGACATGATAATGAACACATGGGAGTCCTTGGCAAATATCACATTCATATTCTGCCTTCAGAGCGACACAAAGGTCCTCAAAGGGAATATGGCCCAATCAATCTCTCAGAAACGGTGTTAATTTGGCTTAGCGTGTTTTAATAAGACTTGAAGCGCGACATTTGCACGCTTGAAAGTATCAGTTATGAGTGGTGACAAACATAAAGAGCATTCAGAGGTTTGGGTCGAATGATTTCACGTTTACTTGGTCATGAATGCAGAACACGTAACATTTGGAAACTTTATGAAAACTATAAGACAACGACATAGGCAGCGACCTTCCGGTATACGCATACTCCTGATACAGTGATATTCAGGAGTGCTATCATCCGACAACTCCCAATATCCACTCGAGATGACTGCGGAGTAAAGAATGAATGAATGAAATTTATTGCTCGACAATTGTACATGGCACAAAGATGATTTGCCACACAAAATGTTGCAACGGTTCAAATCCTTCTATTCCAACTGCTGCTGCCGCGAGAAGTAGGTGTGATGTCTTCAGATATTGACTGTCGGTGGCTAATCCCAAGATGAACGCAAATTTATACTTGGTCTTTTGTCCTCTTTGTCCCGGGGGAATTGCATTCTTCGTCTGTAACCATTTGCAAAGGCGAGAAATATTAAACATTAGGAGGAGTTTGGGAGCACTCTCTGATTCATCATGAACTCTTTATGAATATGACACCAAGCGAGTCTGATAACGTATTTTTGAATAGCACTCAAAGATACCTGCCGTAGTTAATCACGTTTTGTAAAGACCGGCGATCTCCCGTCTGAACGTTGTATTGGCTCTAAAATCAAACTCTAGTTATTGATTTCCGAAGTCCCATATCCGTAAAAACAGTCAGTGAAAGAAGAAGATCCTGTCATTATATCAATGTGGCCAGAGTCACAGTTCTAAGGAAATGATTAGATTGCGCAAGGCAATCAAAAATCTAAGACTCTTAAGGCACCGTAACGTCTGGTAGTATTAAGTGTAGCGAGAACTCTCACTTCCTTTTCTTCCACTTGTGTCTCGGGGGCTTTTACCCAATTTTAAAACTGCGCTTGTAATCCTGGCTTAATGGAAATGCTTGAGGCGTGACTTGTTTAACGTACGTTCTGACTTTGAAGCGGCTTATCGACAAGAAACTTTATGGAAAGACACGGGAGGAAATCATAAACTTTAACTTTATCTCTTAAACTGCCTAACATTTTGATCATTGCGAACTTATATACAAAAATACAAATCTACGTATGTTAGCCTTCGTTTTTTAGTAAGTACAGTAGAATTCTAACATTTATTTTGTAGTTTGAGGCTGACCGTACGCAAGTCGCTGTACTTTTTCTTCGGTCTATAGAGCTTCTTCTTTATCTGTATCTGTATCTGTATCTGTATCTATATCTACATAGCCGGTATAACCGCCCTTCGGTGTAACACACCAGCTTCGCAGGCACGCAGAGCGCCAGCAGCTGGTTATATTACACCGAACGACCTGTCACATCTCCCCATTGCATATCTAACTGCATACACTGTTAAAAACTATCTAACCAGGATGCCTCTACAATACTTGACGGTAACGACTTCCACTCTACGATAGTTCCAGGAAAATACGGATTTTTGATCACATCTATACATGCAGCGGAAGCTGAAAGGGTACAGGTGCAAGGTGTTGTTGCCATATCAGAGATCTACGGTAATTGGCGCCCCGTGTTTGCTCCCTGACCAATTACGGCATCTTCCAGCTCCCCCTTGGCTCGTAAATGTAGAAATGACAGACGCGGCGAATGCAGGGCAGGCGTAATGAGAATCTCCAACTGGGCAGCGAGGGAGTAGAGTCAGGAATTCTGTCTCCATCTGATTACAAGATGAAAGAAGAAGTCTGCATGATGTTACACCTGGTGTGAACTAGTTTTACACTGGAAAAGTTGGCAGAAACTGCCATCTAAAAGTTGGCTCAGTTTAGGTATGCTCTTATTAGGATCAATCATATATCAATGCTGTTATCAAATTGTTTCTAAGAGTTGGCAGAACTTATCATCTAAAGTTGGCACAGTTGAGGTATGCTCTAGTTAGAATCAATCTATCATGGTTATCAAATTGTATCAATGACCAGAAGTTTCCAATGTCATCTAAAAGTTAGCAGAAACTACCATCTAAAGTTGACTGTGACTATCGCTCAGTTTAAGTATGCTCTAGTTAGAATCAATCAAATGTAATGGTTGTCAATGTATCAATGACCACAATTTACCAATAGCATCTAAAAACCTTATGTGCAGGCAGAAAGGGCTTCATTCACATCTGATCAAGTACGGAGGGTATCTCATGATAGTGGTGAAAGGGACTAAACGTTACAAATACAGAAGTTACCAGACCTTCAATTGACCAATCTAAAGGGAACTGGCTCTATATTTATCACAGAAATCTCAGAACAACAGATACATGATACTAACTAAAAGCAGATAGAAAAATAAAGCTAGAAGACATGTTGCCTAACAATAAATGGCCTATGGTTACCGTAGCAACTTGCTTCTGACTAATGTAATGTTGTTGTTCATCTTGTAGTGCCTAGTGACATACGGGTCAACAAGTTTCCTTGCTTCTGTAGCAGGGTATATTTCTTAACAGGGCGTAGGGAGGGGTTGCTTGCCCTTCCCCGTGACTAATGTAATAGAATGTAATATCTATGGAGCGAAAGGAAACGTGTAACGAGAAGGGAAATTCAAAATGCCATCGGTAAGAAATGTGATCAGTGCTTAAGCTGATAACAAATACTATCTCATCTTGAAGGATTTGTACATTATAACGCTCCAGTAATACGGTAATAGAGCAGTTCGTCACCTTGAAATTACTTTACATGCCGAGGGAGAGGTGACAACACAAAGTTGAAGTATGTGTACGATTAGATGTTTTATTAACAGATTAGATCATTATCTTCAATTAATTTCAAACGGAAGCCGTTTTGTACAAATCTAACAGAAGACGAATGTTGAACCAGTCAACCTTGAGTACAAGTAGGAAGAAATCTATTTGCATTTATATGGGTTACAACACCATTGGCGCAACACGCCAGCTTCCGGCGGCGAACAACCTATCACACCTAACCTTTGCTGCGAGTAGATATTACGCTGTCTATTTTGTGTCCACACGGCAATGTTTAACATACCTGCAGACAAACCTGGGGCATTAGAAAGTTTCTGGTTGTCCCCATGGAACTTCAAGGCGTATTCAGCCCCACTGTCCTTTGGCAGAACGAGACGATGTCTGTGGACCTAAGAACAAACTATCGGACCGGAGAATATCATAGCATCGACACAAATTTTCATTTTGTTGATTACAAAGACTCGTGGATCCTTACGGCCACTTGTCACAGTAATAAGGACTAGTTGCGACTGTCATACAAGGAACCATCCAGGGAGGTAGAGAAAGAGGGGTGGGCAACGGAAAAGATGATATCAGAGAATGCACAGACAAGACAAAAAGTGAAATGTTAAGAAAAACAGAGAAGGGTCAAGAAAACTGGTTGTCCGATCTTCTGCGATGCCCCAACGGTCAAACAGTTTGACTTAGGCCCCCCTCTCACTGGACTCGCGGCACGCTGGCGGCGTCGCTGCGTCCTAAACTAGATTTGTGTTACCATTGACTTCATAATGGGAATATAATTCAAAACGTACACGTATGATTAAAAGAACACCAAAACACACAGAGGTGAAAAAGATTCGTTTTTTGTCGATGAAATTCGTTGAGTGCTTTGTCAATTCGATCGGCCTTAGCGACGCAGCCAGCATGCCGCGGGTCCAGTGAGAGGGGGGCTTAAGGGATAGATGAAGATCCTTGATATACATCCTTGTATGTCATGTAAAGATATTGTCTCAACGATTGATATGATAGCAGTTTCAGAAGTCCATAGAACATAAGCACTTATCTATCATTAAAACTAATTGTTAAGAATGAATGCTTGTTACATGTACTTGGTATGCATAAAGATATCACAATATATATATATATCGACTGGAATTAAACAGAAATTCTATATGCAACGCGGCATCATTTAATGTTTCATTAAGCAAGTTAATGATTGTGCCTTGGAGCTGTTTCTCATGCGCAATTTTAATGAGACCTGCACAAGCCAACTCGATAACACACAGGAAAACCCATTTCATTTCTGCCTTCATTAATTCTCATTGATTATACATTAAGCCTCACGTCAGAAGCAGAGATATGCATGGCAATGACGTAGCCGCGCAATCCCTAAGGGACACATGAAGAAAACAGATACAGGAAGAAATATACGGGCTGCTGAGGAAAATTACAAATATTACAGCAATAAACAAGCAATAGAGCAACGTATGATATTGAATAATTGGGCATGGCGAGCGGTATTATGCATGGTTGAATAGTTAGAATTAAGTCGTGCAGCAAACGTGTCTCATCAATCCATACACGTCCCACATCATCAGTCCGCACCATTTCGTACTGTCCCTATCACGCTCTCCTGTCGCTGGTAATGTAGAGACGTTCTCTGAATATGCTTTCCATGTCCCAGATGTAAAAAGGTCCACTGATCCTTGTAAGTGGATCAGATACGCTTTATCAAAGAAGCTGGCACTAACGCCCTTTCATTGAAGACGCCCTTCTAGCGCTGGCAGTGAAAAGGATTGATGTCTTAAGACAGTCTTTGTAAGAGATATTCACTACGATTTATTTCGCTGGGCTATTATTTTCAAAATCTGCTGAAAGAAGCAAATTAAGTTCATTCAACTTATGAAGTCTTGTATAAACATCACTTTGATATACTACCAGATAACTGTTATACTTTTTGGCCTTATTACTATGACACGGAATGATATATGAAACGACCTATGTTTTGGATATTAATGAGGTACTCAGAGCTAATTATGCGCACATTGGGGCACACTAAGTTTCATGGGTTTGACAGAAAGAATGTATTATGTGCTGACAGCAATGGGTTGTAACATTGTAGCAGGTTTCATTCTCATATTAATGATTTTGAATGGTATGAAATACATTTACTCGGCATCGACTTCTACGCAAGGAATGTTCAAGATGCGTTAAACCTTTAAATATTTAACAAGATAAAGTCCTCAATGGTGGGAATCACTGAAGGGTCTTGGCTTCTGCCCCTAGTTTTACGTAACGACCCACTGTGAGCAGATTGATAGTGCCTGAAGGACACAATGTTCCATGTGCCCACTATGACCCAGCTTAAGGACCTTGGCTCTTTCCTTACTCCAATATCCATAGGTCACCTTCATCAAACGAGCTCACGGTTTCACAATGCATTTGAGAAACGACTCCCAAATGTTCTGCCTCACAGCGAATGGTCAAAAGCTTTTAGAACTTTTGAACTTTTAGAGTAATGTTAAAAGTTAAGGCACGGAAAACAACACATTCCGCAGTGTTCTAGAGGGAGACAAGTTGTTACGCATCTTTTAGAACGCGTGGTCATTCATTAGAACAAAGGGCCAGGTCTTGCCCTTTAGCTTCGCTGTTACAAAATTAAAACCTTGATCATCGCCAAGGACAGGTTGCCAGAAATATACAGCCAGTCTTGCCTCAAGCTACGCCAAAGTATGTACCTAATTCTAAAAGACATGTGGGAGGATATATATGGCCATTAAGGTGTCATGCTTTAACAAGCAATGAAGGATATGACTTCGTTGCGAGAATTGATGGTAACCGGTGGGGCGTTAAGGTTTAATGAGGCGTTTGTCTCCCGAGGTGCGCAGTCACTTAAGGTGCGCTTCTTCTGACGCGCTCTGGTCTTTAGAAATGGAAACAAAGACATTACAGAAGGCACTAGAGACTTCTTAAAAGCTTTTAAGGCTAGAAGTATGAGCGTCAAAAGGGGATACGACTTGTGAAGGTCGATGAAAGAGAAATGTATGATATGTTGAAGGGTTCATGTTTTGCCTTCAAATTGTTTGGCCTTGATCCATACCAGGTCGTTTCAGGTGAAGTCAATGTGGACATTATAGGATTTATAGGATTAGGTCGAAGGTATCAAGTTAATGAACTATGCCACAAACGATTGACTGTTACTCTTTTTTCCACAACGTGTCACCATCAATAGAAAATAGGGCAAGATCTATCAATATGAACCCAAGTTTTGGCTTTGTTAACGATTTATTAGATAGCCCAGTCTTGTGCATTTTTTTTGTTCATATGCGCTTTAGCTTTGTGCTAGTTCTGTACAAAATCCATGTATTTTAGTATTGTATCTTGTGTACGCGTTGGTACCCTATCAAAATCAAGATATGCATTTTAATTCAGTCGTATTTTAGTCGTAAACGTATTTGTGAAAGTTTACTTTGTGAAAGTTTGTATCAAATTATGTATATATTGTTCAATTACCAGGGCTAACCCTTTGTAATAGCCTTCGGCTAGTCGAGTAGCCCTGGTTGTATAGTTGTCTACAGCCAAATCAATCAATCAATCAATCAATCAATCAAATCAAATCCTTAACACCCCTTTTCCACCAGAGCCTGCGACCGCGCAGCGACCGGTAAGCGACTTAAGGTTTGACTGATCGCGCAACGAATTTCATAGATGAAAACGATTTTTTTCAACGTTTGCTGTCGTCTAAATCATATTTTTACATGTTGCAACATATTCCAATTATGAAATCAGGGGTCATACAAATCCAATTATGGTCGCTGTACGGTCGCTCAGCGGTCGCTCAGCGGTTGCTTTCCAGTGGAAAGTTGGCCTAAGCACCGCTGTGTCAAATCTACTGTTATCGTGTCTCTTCTGAAGGCCGCGAACGTTTCTGAACGACCAGTTACGTGCCATTTAGCCTTAAGCTATTTCCGAAAAGAAAGATAAACTCATGGACCAAATCAGTGTGAAATTGATTCTTCTGAAACATGTTCCGCATACATGCCCCACCATGGTCGCTTGATGTATTCTTCCCTATGTTATCTTAAGCTTCTAGCTGTTTGAAGATAATAATCAGATATACGGGCTGGATATCAAAATGGAGCACCGCCTGTACGCACGTTGGTTTTCAGGTCATGATAAGTACTGTAGATTGAACGTGCCTCCAAGACTAGATCTTGTCTTCGCTTGGACTATTAATCTAACACGGTTCTAACTGCATGGTGTTTTTTTCTTGATTCTGTTTTCAAGTCCACCCGAAGACCGTGTACACCATGGTTATACACGTAGACAGACTCATAAATCATGTCCGTACACACCAAGCTTCAGCCTCAACAATGTCTATTCGAGAAAGATATATCTAAGATCCTCCTCAATCATCTGCAAGCGGCAGTCAAAATCTTATATGAAGACTACATCACAGACGACAAGGTAGTAGTCTGAAACCTACAGATCAGGAGTTAGATTAACGACGCATTTCTCGGTAGGTTGTTAACCTAATATGTCAAGTTATTGTTGTACATTGTTGTACTTTGAAGATTACCGAAAATGATTGCATGCATCGGAGGAAGTATGGTAGTTTTTTTAGTTGTAATGATTTCTATTTTACAGCTTCAGCAAAGCAGTTGAAAAACTGTTTTTTTAGCGGTTCAGAACCCCATCGTCGTGGCAAGTCAGGTTCATCTGAACTCTTATACTGCAGTATCATAGACAGTGAAGGCGATGATTCTTCATAGAAGTCGTGCCCAGCGTGCGTCTACTGGGTTGCTCGCCCATTTCAGCTTCGTCTGGCGAGCCGTATCCTTTATAGACATGGGATCAAAGAAACCAGGACAGGCACCTGAGACTTTTAAAAGCTTTGTTTTAAGCCTTGGAAATGTGCAAGAGTTTAAAGAAGATACGTCTTCTGAGAACTGCAAGTTAAACGGACAGTGGCTCTGTGATGCAGGGTTTTGTATTTTTAGATGAAACCTTTGTGTGACCCATAATATGGTCCATTATGTACGAGATTGGAAACTTATCACATGATCGTTTGAAAATAATGCAAGTATAAAAGAAGCTTCAGTTAAGACCAGAATGACAGAACGACAATGGAACCGTTCGAAGAATTCTCGACCCTAAAATTGAACGCTGCTTCGATGACACATTTCCATGATTTTAGGGTGATGTTTCTGTGTGCCATCTTTGTGTGGGTGACACTTTCAATTTCCGCTTGGTTCCTCTCCTTGACGTCTCATGATCACAAAGTGGCCACGTCCATTACAACGCCAGTCCTCTCGACTGAGATCAGCGATGTACGGCGCCTTATATATCGAACCCAAATTTATCTGATACAAGTGATAGTCGGGTTCATTACAAATTCGTGCCCATTTGTCTAAATGCTGACTCGAAATTCTAATTTATTGGGTTTGACTGTTCTTCTGAGACAGTGACAGACGAAGAAGGACCCCGCTCTTTTAGCAGTGCGTGGGTTTTGTGATGTTAAAAGGATAGTAGTTTTCTTTTTGTCTGTTAACACGGAGAAAATGGGATGGAATTTTGTTTGTGATCGTAAAATGCAGTAGAATACGTTTCGTCTTCCACTGCGTTTGACGTGCAGTATTGACAAGTTCTTTCGCTCACAGGTAACATTGTACCGCCCTTTGTCTATTTCCTCTATGTAGGACGCCTCTCTCTACACTATAGGGCCACTAGACGTGCCTGTGGGCGCCACTGTGAATCACACGTGCTATGGTCATCCCTGTCCCCAATCCTCATGATTCCACGTTGGGCATGTCTACAATAACTTAAGCGCGGACCTCTCTCCAGCTTATGTTCTGACATTTGTGAAAGTCAGTCAATAAGTCTGCATGATTCTTTGTGTGGGTGGAACCTAATTCGGCAAAGTAGCTGGTACAGGGGATGATTTGGCACAATAACAAAAATAGATAACACTGGCACATTTTATTCTTTTATCATGTGAAGTTGCTCCTTTGCTAGGTATATGGCACAACCAGTAAATACATAAGCGCTCAAAAACTTCACAGCTTCAAAAAACGATGCTTCTTGTAAGATATAGCTATGCTTACATGATGCACGTTCACCGTATGAAGCCTACTATTAAAGATTGAACAGGGTATTTCACTTAATGGTGGAAAATTGCTGAAATGTCTTGACTCCATATTTGGCAAATTGCAATATTGAACGAAAGCAACTAGCTTGGTATGAAGGTCGGGTGTGTGCGTCTTCTCCGTTTCCAAGGTTACGCGGACATTACGTCACAGTCATGCATATTTCGAACATCAGTTCTCTACTGATGACACGGCAATCGGCCATGGCTAATACAACTTCCTTCCTCAAAATCCAGGAACGAATTTACGACATAAAGCTGGTTAGTAATATTTATGATGTTTTACGATAACATCGTGGCAATGATTTACGAGCCGATAAAAATCACTTCTTCAGTGAAAATCCGGGTCGATCCACTTAAAAGCCATGTTCTTGTGCCTTTAGAATTTTCACATATCCATGGTCATTCGTTTATTATTAGGAATAGCAACAACACTTCAACACACAGACATTTTCAACCATCATTTCTAACACGTAGTTGCGCAGGTCCGTCGTATCAAATTATTGCTAGAGCGTGTCTGGATTAGTTGTTGCCCGACTGTGTGTCTATTATGCCACTTTGGTGCGTCGACCTTAAAATCTAGAGGAAGAGAGGGCTTTAAAGGCTTTGTAACCCCTTTTACCGACAAGTGTATCTAAATCTCCAAGTTGGTAAAAATTGGTTTTACGTGTGGTTGGATGGAACGATGCCCTTGCATAGCTCTTCCTTGCAGTGTAAGGTCCAAACTTTATACTTCCACAAGATGGAGATGTCTCCTGTTTTGGTATCATCACAATATGATGGTAGTAGACGTGTTAATTTATGATGGTTCGACTAAAAACTACAATTGGAGATTCACTGATTGCTGAAGAAAGTGATCATGACTGTAGGATAAATGTCACAACTACCCCACAAAACCTTGGGGATGCCATTAAGAGCGATACTATTAATGATACTGTAATTGACTACAATATCAAAGCAACTGGGAATTCATTATGGTGTCTTAAATGAGAAGAAATATCAACGCATGCAACGTTTTGAAATCAGTCGGTTATTGAGATTCAGAGGTTATTGCCTGCATATCAAAAGAAATGAAACGCGTTAATTTCTTTAGATCAGGCCTATTTGCCACTTTCCCCATGGACAATCGTGGCAGTTCAAAGGCTGCATCTATTCGAAGTCTCACGTAAGCTCAAGTGGCTGTGACTGCACTAGAATGTCAAGCTACGCCGCTGGGCATCTCTATATCTATAATTGAGGTTTTCTTTAACGATTTTCTCTCTCCCTGGCCCCATTTCTACAAATCAATTCCATCATCTGCGCCATTCTTTTGGGCTTTAGGTACAGATGGATGAACTGATATCCTGTTATTTTGGGAAAGTGCTCTTTTAAAGACATTCTGTTCAGAACATCGATATTCCTGATAGATAGTCTTAAAGGCGAAACGTGACAGGACATGCCAGTGGTGACTGGAATTGACTACAATAGTGTGAAGATTCCGATTGTCGTACAACACAGCGTTGTCATCTGCACGGCATAGTAGCACCTACATTGGCTTTCGATTGTTCTATCTATACAGCAGGTACTCGCAACCTAACTACTGCAAAACTGTATTCTCCAAGCAGAAGTTTCAATCGGGGGACTAGGAGTGGCCAGGATTTCGAACGCTTCCCTCCTTACGTGGTCTGCTTGGAGAATAGATCAACTGTACTTAAGCATCATTGAAATTTAACAATCAAACATTTTCACTTAAAAGTTCATCTGTGTTGATAGAAGTTATTCTGATTCAAGGTTAAATTGTAACCTCCAACACCAAAGTTGGACTTCCCCAAATTTTCGACTGTTCCAATCCAGTTTTGGTGTTGGCAATTACAGTTCACCCTTGATTCAGAATCTAACATTAAAATGGCAGGGAGAAAATCCACTATGTTCTCAGTTGCTGTACACCAAGCTTGTATCTTTAAAGCTGCACATAATTATAAGGGTTGTGTGCGTGTGTGTAGAATCAAACGCCAATCCAATTAAGCTGTACGTGTGTATGAGTTAAACGTAGTGTGGGATGCAAGCATCATCAGTTAGAGGCATAGAGAATCAATCCCTCACGGTAATTACTGTAATTGAGTACCGAAGTAATCATAACTGTTCCGGAACTTCGGGTTCTATTTTAAACCCTTAATACATGAAATGGAAATATCTAATTGAGGGTTTTCATCGAGGGATATGCAGTACAAATGATACGTAAAGTTATCAGTATTCTACAAGTCAGCCATTCCGCTGTTTAGTAATCTGGTTTAAATTCCCCGCATCCATGGACCTGAGATCGATCCCAGGGTCGACCCCAGCTCGGGCATGTTGTTTGGGATTACATTCGTCATTTCGGATGGGGACGTAAAGCCGGCGAGGGAGCTTAAGGCATAAGTTTCAAACCTCTGCACGTACGTAAAAGCACCCAATATACTTATAGGGAACAGTAGGGGTGACCCGGTGTGTTTGGCTAAAAACGCGAGCCGTAGCGAAGCACATTGCACTCACAGCTACTTGAAAAAGGAATATGCTTCACCTCAATTGAGGATGACTGCTTTACATTCTTTTTTACCAATCCACGCAGCTTGAGGCACAAAATATACAAACCGACCATGAGTTGACACAGCATCACCATGCAAATTGCATTCCAAGTTCCGAGAAGTGCGAAAAATTACCTGTCCCTTGAGATCGAAAGATTCATCAGGAAGCCCGACACTGACACCATTAGTGTAATCATGTAAGCAATGTCAGCGGGAATCATACAGCGTACGAGCTAAAAATATATCTATCATTATTCAGGTAAATGAGATCGTTGGATGATATGAATATTTTCAATCATTGTAAGTGGCAGCTATCTAGACTCATGTCAAGTTTTATATCTTCGGTTGCTCACCATTAATTACCCACAAGGCAAATACAAGTTATTGATCCATATCAGCTGCAATTTTGTATCGTCTCCAACCTCTCATGATGTCATATACAGATACCACACGGAGAGGTATATATCTATCCATATCTATATCTATATCTATATCTATGCCTCACATATGTATTACAGATTATGTGTCTTTTCAATGATTTGTATGTCCATGAGTTCATTGGATGTTGACTTGGCGCAGTGTGGCACTAGTCTTCTTTCAGCTTTTTGAACGTTGCTTCTATGAAGAACAGAATCCATTGGAATATCATTTGGTTGGGAAACATTTCCATATATCTGTATATATATATATATATTTGGTAAAGACTGATACCGACCCAACATACACCCTTCGTGTTTATCACAAGATAGATATTGTATTATACGAATAACATTACTTTCCTGTATGATATTGATCCATATCTTTAGGTTTCATCGTGACAAACAATTCCGTACAGGTCACAGCTCTATAAACCATGGCATTTCAACATTCAAATAGTGCTACAACCTAGTACAATTCACTTTTTAACTAGTACTATAGTTCGGTAACCTAGCATATTACAACATTCAACTACTACAATAGTCTAGTACATTTCAACATTCAACTAGTACAACTGTCCAGTACATTTCAACATTCAAATAGATCATTTAACGCCATACTCCTTATATAATGATTTTCCTCTACAAAAATTCCACGTTAACAAAGAACCAATCTTCACAAAAATAGTCAACTTACGATATACATATCATATAACAATATATAGATATATATATACAAATATATACAAGATAACTATATGTTTTTCGTCATAATGTACTCAATCTTCCATATCAGGGACATATTGATCGAAGCGTTCCAGTGTTCATTTTGGTATATGTTGGTCCCTTGTAGGCTTGTAAATTGTTTCTTTTAAAGATATAACGTTACAGCAAGGACATTACATAATGTCCTTGGTTACAGCAAACCAATCCAGTTATTTTTTACTATTTTATAAAGGGTTCTCAGATATGTTTAAGGTCATTGACCCCACCCCAACATTTTTCTGGGTTCCTCATTTACCCACAAAACTGAACATCTTCAAAGATGGCGGCCAAAACGAAACCGTTCATTGCGCATGTCCGTTTCAAACGCAAAGGATCATGGTACGTGGCCATGAAGTTATTTCATTGGAGTCAGTTTTCTACAACTGGAAGGTTCAAATGTGTCGGCGGCAGGAAATGTTTGTGTCGGCGATCTGACTCGCCACCATTGGCAGGAGCGCTGCCCCCGGCCTGCTCCCCTAACTGTTGCTCGATCGTCGCTAACTGAGCGACATTTGGAGCCGCCGCGCCTACTCGGTTCAACGTGAAGCATCTCGGGAAGGCCTTTTTGAAGTTCTGCCGAAAGTGCTCGCCCATGAAGCCGTAAACGAAGGGGTTTGCCGCAGAGTTTGCGTAGCTGAGGCAGTGAGCGAACATTTTGATGCACAACGTTGTGTAGGTGAAGGGAAACATTGGATCAAACACGGCTAGCATATTCAGGACGTGGTTAGGTAGCCAGCACAGGGCGAAGAGGAGGACGACCACAGCTACCATCCGGGTGACTCTCTTCTGCCTCCGCAGGGCGTGCTGCTCCCCTTCGTTGTTCTGCCCGTCGTAGTCGATCACTCTAGCGCGCAGGCTCCGCACGATGAGACCGTAGAAAGTGGCGCTGACCAGCAGAGGGATGACGTAATTGTTGACGACGATGTAGACGTTGTAGACCTTCTGTTCGTGGGGGGTCCAGTCTTCGCGACAGAGGGTCTGCGGACCGTTCCACTCCTGTGATTCGAGCTGGGCGGAGATGGCAACCGGCAATGACAGAAGGAATGAGCCTGAGGGAAAGAAAATTCCACATGAAATCTTGCCATGGATAGATACTGCCTACTACAGCTAAGGACAAACCTTTAAGCTAAGACTCTTACAGAGAGTGAAATAAGAAAATACTAAAGAGAGTATCTTTCTACCGGAATGATACCATTTCTACATTTGAGCTTGCATTTTCACAAAATGTCCGGCAAATATCAAAAGCTATTGCAAGGAAGCTGAACAGATAAAAAAAAGTTCTTCTGACGCAAAATGCTTTACAGATTTATACCATAAATCAAATTGCCCTTCACCCGATCAACGATTTTTCTGACACCCTCGCAAACCGCTATCACTAAATCACTAAAACCCATATGCATCGTTATTGTTACGCTCTGCAAAATTTAATAAAGTGTCCGTATGATAAATCACCAGAGGAGACCATGGTATAAAGTTACCACCCCATGACATGAGATATTGGACGTTATGGTACTCACTGATCCAGATGCAGCCGCTGATGGTCATGGCAATGGCAGGACGGCGGTAAGGGATAGAGGAGATGGGGTGGACGATAGCACAGTATCGGTCCACGCTGATCGCCGCTAGCGTCAAACACGTGGCTTGTACCGTAACCTGATAAAGATACATGTATAGATTACGTTTAGTTTCTGTTTTGACGATCTGGAATTTGCATGGGAAAGGATTGAGTAGAAGGGGTTGTCGACATCACAGTACCGGTCCAGACTAATCGCAGCTACCATCAAACAAATGTCTTGTACCGTAACCTTATAGATAATAATAACAACGATAATAATGTTAATTGCATATTCATGCCCGGAGGACTAAATGCACATATGACAAAACGTGATCTAAAGGATGTAAAATATATAATGCGTGGAACACTGAAATACTGCAGTCTAGCGCTGAATACTATGTATTAAAATGCTAATAAGACATACTATTGGTAATCTATACACCTGATAGTTTCTTCTCTCTTTTTGATACATATGGAAACATAAAGTTACTTTGTTCATTATATGTTCATTCGCGCATGACAAAAGGTATTTAAATCAGTCCTGTTGTGGTATTTTTTTTGTACATTTATTGTTTTGACTATCTAGACCTTGAAATTCTACAACAGTGGGTGGAAATGTAAAACTACAATTCAAACCAACGTGCCTATTTTAGTTCGAAATATATTCATTGAGCAATGCAGAATTTTTTCATCTATGCATTATTGCACACTAACAGGCCTCTTGCAACAGGTACTTTTATTCCTGCACTTTCCTGTGACAATAGTTTTATCACCGATTTGATTGTTTTCAATGTCAGTCCCGTCTTGCATTTTTCTCCAATGATTTGTTTGCTCGCCCGCCAGGCATTTGCAGCAATCAGACGTTTCAGCTACAAATTGTGGTACTTCTAATAAAACTTATCCCTAATAGAGGAGCGTGTTGGAAAAGGGATTAGATGCATCGGCCTTAGATTGCCACCGGTAAAGACTTCGCCGTTTAAAATAATGAAGGCAGACGAGTGATTAATGAGTAGTGGGTAGATTCTGCCGCTGCCGGGGTTCAGATGAGGACGCGGTGTACGGCCGGGGATGTTGTTTTAGTTTACGAGTATTCACGGATGACTGTTCAGAGTCCTTGACTAAATCACGTTGTCCGACCATTCGTATCGATTTGAGACAATGTGTCATAAAAATTTATAGGACATTAAGAGTATTTTGAAGTTATTGGAGGTTTGATAGACCGCAAAATGGTAGGAGAACCATAAAGCTGTATTTCATATTTTTGTGAACATGTAGAAAATACATTTCCCAGAATACATGACATTGTCAAGGTTGAATAGAATAGAATGGAATAGTATATCATATACATGAATATTGGATCCGTCCTTGGATTTATACAAATGAGGCATTTCTATTGAATAGTCCCTGTACATCATAAAGAGTTAATATTGGAAGCCGGAAAATGTTTTACGGTGTCATAAAAAAAAGCGCCATTAAACTGCAAACATTTCCTTATATGGACATACATGTTTACAAGTGCCTGCAAGTCAGCAGGTGCTTACGATTAACGGCGGAAGTGAGGCATATGCAATGGCTGTTAGATTTTGGTTGAAATCAACGCTGTGAGGCCTGTTAGAACTCCCTAACGATCGGTTCCACAGCGAACAGAATCCTCTGCATCAGAACTTTAAGTGCTACATTCCATTGGTGTTATCTTCCCTGTTGATTGTTGAGCCTAGCCCTTATCTCACTGGACCCGCGGCACGTTGGCGACCACGCTGCGACCGGGCAATTTGACTGAGCTCTCATCGAATTTTCATCGATGAAAAACTAATTGTTTACGCTTTGTGTGTGTGTTTTTTAGTCACACTGGCACGTTTGCTGCATGATATTCCAAATGAAAATTCAAGGGTAACACAAATCCAACTTAGGACGCAGCGAGGTCGCCAACGTCCCGCGGGTCCAAAAAATGGTGTTGCTACCGACTGAGTCCATGTGTTTCACAAATCCGGTTACCCAACAGACATCACAGAGGGCCTCTCATTACAGTGTTCTTCATCTGTTTTTCCTCCAGGTTGTCTTTAAGGAGTTAGACTTGAAATTCCTTCAGTATCGCTTTACCCAGCTGATAGTTCTACCATCGTGATACCAATCAATGACGCATCTTTATGTAATTTTTTCTGTTCGATAGATTAACATCAAATATAAAACACAGCAGGCATATGACACAGGGAGAATCGATGTTGGCGCTGAACCATGACAAAAGATGAATCCAACTTCAAAAGTCATTCTTCTTCTAGTCAGCCTGCTCTTGGCACTGCTGGCTTCACGGCGCCAATCGCAAGGAGGAATCAACCATGCGAACCCGTCAGATCTTGTCTAGTCTCTCCCCGACACACTTCTTGGCTGAAGAATAGTAGAAACGACGAGACCTTGCCTGGCTTGCCCGAAGGACTCTTAACTAATACAGTGAGTGGCATTTTCCAATATGAAAACCATATGCCTCAAAAGCCCCAGTGCTCAGAATTAAGCTGGTGGAAGCGGTGACGAATTAAGAAGATGAAGAGGGTGAAAAATGCTTCAAAGTGATCACACTATCTGCACAGGGAATGGATAGAACTAACTGTTTCCTGCCAAATATATTTTCACACACACACACACACACACACACACACACACACACACACACACACACACAGACACACATACACACAGACACGCACACAGACACACACACACACAGACACACGCACACACGCACACACACACAAACACGCACACACACACACACACACACACAGACACGCACACAGACACACACACACAGACACGCACACAGACACACACACACACAGACACACGCACACACGCACACACACACAAACACGCACACACACACACACACACACACACACTGCGTTTTTCTGCTCAGACAAGGAAAGCAATACAGCGTAGACGAGAGACGTACTTGACATTTATGTGTATTAGAAGACCAATTCGCTTTACCCCATTTGAGATACTGAATTGCTGAAATTATATTTGCTGGGAAATTACGTTGGTTAGACGACATTCAGGAATGGCATCAGTTGGAAATTACAACGACCTTTAAAATAAAGTTTTCGGAGAACATTTTGACTTTGCCTACTTTAGAGAGTTCTTGCAAAGTGCTATTCACCGCTGGCCCACATCTAAATAGAATCGGAGTTGCTGTACTTTGCATGATGGTGCAAAAATTAGGCGGGCATCTCAATGGACTGCGACGAATTACCAGAGTCAATCAGAGCCGATTTGACTCCTACAGTTACGACTTTTAAAAGATCAAATGTGAAATGACGCAGGGTGTACCATCTTTGGTACCACGAGTGTCGCTCGGGGAATCTTGCTCGGCCCAATTACTGCAGAGGTGGGTACAATGTTCCCGTTCGAAAGACTTTGACAGCTTAGATTTCACACAACACAAGGCATGTGGAGACAGGGAGATTGTCAGGGCGGGCAGGATGAAGCTAAGCGCTTTCAAGGAGATTTTACTGTTCATAAGGCGTAACTATTGACAAGCTGCGCGGAGATTTGTATATGGAATATTGCCGATGTAGGCAAACCGCGGCTCATACGTGGATTCTAGTGAATATATTTGAAAGGAACGAAATTAATTGTAATTTGTGATACAGAAAAGATTAAACCTCCTTATCTTTGCACGTACCTAATCGCAACTATGTTGTCCTTAAAATCTCCTCCGTGTGTCCGTGAGTACCCTCTCTTCGCTCTATCATGAAATATATGTACCAATTGACGTCTTCGGATTCACATGATTGACATCATATAGTGCAGTTTAGAAAAGCGATTTGGTCTCCTGCTATGCCATTAAATCCGAACCGTTGCAAATTGCACATATAACCCGTGAAATCGCATTTGTTGAGCATCTAACTGATCATACGGCATTTTTCCACTGCGGAGATGAAATATAATGTGAAGTCATGATCATACATACGTCTTGGAGTAAACTTTTGGGAGAACATTTCGTCTCGACGTATGTGGTGGAGATATCGCTTAGACCAAATGTATCATGTTGGAATAGATAACACATATAGATAACAGTGTAATTAACACACACACACACACACACACACACACACACACACACACACACACACACACACACACACACACACACACACACACACACACACACACACACACACACACACACACACACACACATATATATATATATATATATATATATATATATATATATATATATATATAAATGTAGATTTATATAGAGAGATACATATAGATAACACAATAGCTATGCATTTATCGCTTTGAAGTGTTACGTAAATCTATCTGGAGTATGTATGTGATATATGCACATTTCAAGAAAGTTACAATCTAGCTTACCACATACGAGAAGAGTAAATATCCAGGCTTTAGTGGGAGGATTTCATAGCGAGACACAAAGGCAAGCGGAGTGACAACCCTCTCACTGAACGGAGACTAGTTGGCGACTAAAAGCGGCGACGACTTGGCAAGTTTCCGACAAGTTTCCCCAAGCACTGACGCGCGACGCATTTGCAAATGAAGCCCTACTGATGCTTAGGTCACAATTGCGCCGGTGCAAGTCGGGGATGTAGCCCCGGCCGGGCTCTGACGTCCGGGGGGCACCGGCTGTCGTGATCACAATGAAAAGTGTCCTTCACGCTGCCCTGCAGGGGTCCCGGGGTGCTCCGGCAGGCACTCGGTGGCATTTTTATAAAATCTTGTCACCTTCATTGTCGGTCTGTTGCTACTTTGACAGTGACAGAAATTACCAAAACGAACTGACACGAACGATATACCAGATTTCACCTTATTATGTGTTTTGTATCGTGTATGTGTAATGATGTATGTTTACAGATTTATTAGAGCAAACAAACCTTGAAACTGATCCATTACTTTTTACAAAATAAACGACACCTTTTGGCGACTGATGGGGACCTATTGGCGACTATTGGTTCCAAATAGGAGGCCAATATTGGAAACTAGTTGGAAACTAGTTGGAAACTAGTTGGAAACTAGTTGGAAACTAATTGGAAACTAGTTCGCGTCCATTCACCACTTGCGATTTTTTATTAATTTTTTAACTGTCAAAAAAATCGCCACTGCAAGAGACGAATCTTCTATGTCCATGAACGCATTTTCATAGTACAAACCTAATATCATAGACCGATACAAACGTTTTCTTCATTGCAGAAACCCATTGAACTAAGATTGCCAGACTGTTGTCCTGGTATGACCCCGCTGAGTTAAACCCCAAGTGTCTTGTCCAATTTCTCCCTAAATGTAAATGTAAATGATATACAGTACAGTACAGTACAACCCTAATGAAGTTTAACAAGAGGCGTAACTGACATTAAGATTAGTACAGTCCAGCGTAATCCGTTTATCTCCTGTGTGATTTGAAATACTAGACCGTTGCAAATTGCATTTCAGGAAGATTACGTCAGTTAAACCACTTGCTGATGGAAATGGCAACTAGATGTAACGTTAACTGTTATTGAAGGACGTGTTGGTATCACTTGTATGAGATATCGCAAAGATATTATAAAATGTCCATTAATTTTGCACGCAATTCAACGCAGTACAAAAGATGATACCATAGCTTTGTACCTATCACTCGTTTAGTATAACGTATAGCTTAGCTGATGGGACCGGATCAACAGTTCACATTCCAATAAACCATTATCCTCTTTTACTCAGCGTAGACTCGTAAAAGTCTGAAATTGGATTGGAGGGATTTCCATTGAAGTATTAGGAGGTTTAAGTTATAAAGCACAGTCCGCTTCATGGGTGGGATAACTTCTATTTTGGTGGATCGACCATTTACTTGAGCAAATTTTATGAAATGGTAATAACATAAATTTGGCAACGATACAGAGGAAGAGGAAAGCAGCATGCCATATTTTCGCACACATAAGCTCCCCACGGCTCTCTCTGTTTCGCCACCATGTGTATCTAATTTTTCACTTGTAATAAATGCATTAGAGTCGATTCCATGTCACCGAGAGGGTTTTCAGGTAATATTGCTAGTGAGTTCAAACAATTTTAGATAAAAGACTGTTCCAGTCAAAATAGTTCTAAATTGTTCAAACAATCAAGAATGAAAGTTTGAACATGTTTGAACTTATTTATATATGTTGGAACTATTTGGAAAGTAATTGCACAAATATCTCTTTATTTAGAACAATTTTCAAACATCTATGTGATTGTTTCACTGTTCGAACATGTTGGAACAATTTGCATCATTTTTCAAATGGTAGATTTGGGTTGTTGCCCCCATAAAAGTAGGTGCTAATCGCACTCTATTGTCTGCCTCTGTATATTTTTAGATTTCACGTCTGGACCTTTGTTTTCAGGTGTCTATGCATGGCACCCAGGCCTAATCCCCTATACTTTGAAGGGATGTGTGAATTTCCCTGTTCCCATCCCACTGACCCAGTTATACCATGTTGTTATAATGTTGGAACATGTAGGAACAAATGATCAACCTATTTTCCAACAGTTTCGAAAATAATACAATTAACATGTGCAATGTTAGAAATTTGTCTAACATGTTGGAACACAGCAGAAACTATTTAGAACATCAAATGAATGTTGGAAATTGTTCTTAACAGTCACTTATCTCCCTTAGATTGTTACAAAGGTTTTGCAAATGTTAGAACAAAAGGCAACAAACACCCTCTCGGTGATGTGGAATTGACTCTACGCGCCGTTTTGAATATTTCCTACAGGGTGTTAAGTCAGTTTGGAAGAGAGAAATGTGCAGACGTTGTATCCTGTAATTGTGAGTTTCAGAACTGTCGCGAATTGCATGTTCTCAAAATTGCTTTGGTCAAACGCCTGGTTCTAATGCGGGATTCCGTAGTGTGAACATAATGACCACACCAATATGATTTGTTGGTTCTCGGATTTTTTTCAGAAAATATGGAGCGAAAGGGCGAAAAAAAAGTTTCCGCCAAAAGTCTGGGATGAAGATAGGGGCTTACATAACATAAAGAATAGTATGGTTCAAAAGAAAACTATAGCAGACAACCAACTCATCCTGATACTACCATGGTACAGTAGATGCACCTGTTAGTTGAAAATTATCAAAAGTACCCCTTTTTGTATTTTAGATGTAACGTATTTCTGTCATTCATGAAAAAGCATCGTTGAAGATAAAAACATTGGCAGGGAAAAATTGAATAAAGACATTTCAGCCATTTTGCTAATGTTGTAATGTAGTGAATAAAAATTCCCTGAATGGGGGTGAAGTGACTTTTTTTTGGGGGGATTGGGAAAAAATAGGAGCGGGTGATTCCGAGAACCAATAAATTGAACTGGTGTGGCCTTAGTTTATTGTTTCGGCAACGTTGCCTAAGTAGCCAGAGGCTATCATTAAGACCGTGTGAGCTCGGATGAGCTTTATCGCACACTGCACTTATCTACATGTAAAACTAACTCTTAAACGTACTCAAGGTTACAGTCTCCTTCAATAGCTATTGCTAACGGTCGTCTGAAGGCGAGATACTTCCGTGAGGAAAAGAAACTTTTGGAGCAAGAAAATTTCGACTTTGTGTTACGTGCCTAACATATTCCCAATACCTCCAGTGTAAAAGGGTGGCGACCTCGTATGCACTGGGTGCACGCGAGAATGTAAAATTTTACACATCGCACAACGGATTTCAGAGATAAAAAAATATTTTTACGCCTTGGGTATTTTGTTATCTTTTCAGTCATACTTTTACATCTTGCATGATATTCCAATTATGAAGTCAAGGGTTTCACGAATACAAGTTAGGTCGCACCGAGATCGTCTCTAGTAGAAGGGGGCCTAAGTGGTTTTCTGATTTCACATGCAGTTCACGGCCACCACTCAATACTGTATAGTACCATCAGATCCCCTGTACTTTAGAGGGTGAGCAAATTTCCTGGCGTGGTTGTTCGTGTTCCAAGAAAGGCATTAGCAGGCGTAAGTAATAAAGTACTGCTCTGAGGGTCTTCAACTTGTGGGTGGAATAATCTTGTGAGTGTTGGCAAGTATACCCAACATCTTAGGCAGGGAGTATATCTTATTATTACAGGGCGATTTGATTTGTGAAATAGTACAAACCCAAGACTGGTTGATCTCACGTCTGCGCAGATTGGATCCATGCCATTGGCATTGCAAGGATATATGTATCCAAAATGTATACTATTGTACGCAATCATATACCAAGTACATTTATTATGTACTTTTCTTAACATTATTACCATCGCTATAAAAATGTATATATATCTCGTGTTCTGTACAAGCTATGTTCACGATTTTGGATGGTAGGTAACTCTTGTGCTTGGGAAGAAGTGACATAAGTTTGAGCTCTCTACCGGCTTTCTTTGGAACTGCAGGGGGCGGTTCAGTTGCAGATTTTGAAACAGGATAAGTTAAAACTGATGAATGAATTCTAATGATTTTTTACCTGCAGGCAACTTTAATGTAGACCAATCTAATGGTACGTTAAAAAAGTAAATCATGACTTAATAAAGGAGGGAAAATTATATTTATATTGCTAGACGACAGGGACGTCATACTCATCACATATATAACTTGGTTCGAGAGGATACAAAAAAATTGAACTCATGACCTAGCTTGCATATAACGAATGAGAAGATTGTGTAATTCCTTAGTTGTATATAATGGTATATTTATAGTAGTGCTACATGTAGGTTAGATGCATGGTAGAGTCTCACTACACTATTATGGAGTTTTTCCTTAGGGAGAGAAAAGAAGCAGAAGTAGATGCCATATTCCACGACGGTAATGCGTATTTCCTGCTTAAAAGCTTTTTGTGGAAGAGACAGCAACACGGTTTAGGTCAAGAAACTGTGTACGTGACCATAGCGCACGTACATGTCTAGACCATGGGGTACGGGAACATAACTCTTCAGTTAATTGACTTAACGTGTTCATTTGTGAAAGGTGGACGGGTTATTCAGTCATTCGTCTATTCCATACTTATAAGATCAAGGTTGAACGTAGGACACAGGACTACGGGGTGTTCGCTGGAAAAAAAGTTGAGAGAACTAGTAGATATTTACTATACTGATTTTTGTCCTCATGAAATTATCTACATGTAACATGAAAAATTGAGTTACAGTTTTGGGGGTGTCTGTGTGTCGGTGTTTCCGGATTGTTGTACTTAGCATAACTTAAGAACCTCTGGACGTGTTGTGACGACGTTTGGTATGTGGGTCGCTGTTGAGAAGACAAAGGTCAAGGTGACTTTTGGACCCCCTGGTATGTGACCTTGGTACTGCAGTAGAAGTTTTTTCTATCTTTTCCACAGTACGGCCCGGTCACAGTTGTCGTACGATAGATTTACGACAGCCACTTGAGGTCACAGTCGGGAATGCGTCTTAGATGTAAAACCCAGCTGTCTTGTACCGGACAAAGCTACTCTCCAAGCAGAGGTTAGTGGGGAAGATTGTGACCTTTATATCATATGCCCCATTTTTTGTCGGCTCTTCCCACTAGCCGAGAGCTAGAGTGGGGAGAGCCAACCAAAAGTGGGGCATATGATAAAAAGGTCACAATCTTCCCCACCAACCTCTGCTTGGAGAGTAGGACAAAGCTGCAGTACACTATCAGCTACAAAACGCATTCCGCTACGTCTCAAGCTTTACGCCTCGAACTCAACGGAAGAGGATGAAGATCATTGTCGGTTCCGTCAGAGCATCGCTTATCAGAAAATCGTGCAACAAAAGATCGCGCGGCGAATGTTGCCGCGCCTTAACATGACTATAGCCATCAAACTATTTTCAGCTATTGACAATGAAATATTGAGTTTTCTAAATCATTCCTTTTCTGTTAAAGCCTTACATGAATGGACTTTCCCAGTAAAACGTATGATAAAATGTACATTATCGGATTATTTTCTACGTCATTACCCTATGATGACGACCTTTCACTGGTGTTTCATACGTCATGTGTAAGCTTCTCAATATCTCGCGCTGTCTAAAAGCTAAAATGCGGAAAGCGTGTACACAGATAATTGCCGAGTGAAGTCCTTTGACCATGAAATGTCAGCTTCAGGCATCGATTTGGACAGATGATAAACGCTTTGCTGTCGTTTGTGACGTGTTTCCTTGTCCTGTGGTGACCGTTACTCTTTATCTTGCTCGGTGAGTCACCGATGCAGGCGTCATGCATGGTAAACCGTGCATACAAATAAAAAATGCATAGCTGCTCGGACATGAAGACAGAGGCCATTTTGTTTTATCAGTTAGGCCATGTTGGTTTGATTATATGTGATGACATCCACGCGCGCATCAATTTTCATCCGTTTCCAATCTTTAAAAAAAGAGGTTTTCGGCCATACTGTTAATCGTAAAAAGCAGCTGCAAAATCAGAAACACATTGTTCTTTTCCTAGACTTAACCACATGCGGTAAATTGCAAAAAAAAACTATTTGGGGAAACGAAAAAAGTCAAAGAAGAAGTTTTGAAAGAAGAATAATGAAGAAGCTATATTTCTGTGTGTTTAGTTTCGTTTATCCCTCTTGACCACGTAGATTTGATAATGAAGGTAGCTTTTTTGGGGCAAACTTTTTTATTCGCACGCTTGCATTAGTTTTCGAGTCCCCATGTGATGTCATCCATATAATCAAATAAACATGGCCTGACCAACTTTTCTGTCTGTGACAGTCTGGATGTTGATGTTTCTAAAACTTCACTTAAAGTTTTGTCAGGTTATCTGTTTGCTTTTCATTATTTCGTTCGCTCATCTATCTACTGGCCAACAGGGTAGTGGAAGAGGACTATGGCTAACAAGGTCTCACATCCAGGCAATCGCTCACTAGCTCAGGGTGTCTCTCTCGCTCGAAAGACCACTCATTTACACATGGACTTGACAATGAAATTAGCGGGCAAAATGTATCACCCCAGGCCTTCTCTCTATTATTCCAGGTCCAGTCCTAATTCCTTTTTTATATCCCTCGACATGTAGCGTTAGGCCAAAGAACAGAAATGTTGTGTTTCCGGTTCGGTCCTGAATAAAACAACTATGGTCGGTCTTTTTTTTCGGCCGAAGTGATCCAACAAGAACAGTTTAACAATGTAAGGGCATGAGAACACTGGTATTTTCAACATGATGTTGTAATTGTACAGAAATACCTTGTAAAAGTTTGTAAGAAAATGTGCATGACTACACCGATATCAGATCGAAAATTTTACGTCCCTAGGTAGAGGTACTAGGTCGACCAACAAAAAAACGATATGGTCGACAGACTTTTGCTAGGGTCGGTCAGGTAAAACAACGTTCTTTCCCTAGACCTAATAGAAAATGACAAACATGTGATGCATTATACACGTCCATCCTCACACTTCTCTGCCCGTCAGTGAAACTTACGACACACGCCCATCTTCATTAGCCTCCCGCGCCATTCCATAAAACCTCGGCAAGCAGGTCCACACTCTATCAGAGGGACCAGCAATGAGTAAAGCCCGTAGTGGCGTAGTAATTTGTTACGATCTATAGGTCGCTTACCCCGGAGGGCCTTGCTTATAATTCTAGCGTGCCGTGTTTTTCAATTACATACAGTCAAATATGTACAAGTCAGACCAACTCATCATAAGGAACACCTGTACCATGTGGCCACATTTTGGTGGTCCTTTCAATAAAATTTCCTTTGACGCAAGCATTTAGAATTTCAACTTCAACTTCAGTTACCCCCAAATAACCCCGCTAGGGACAAAGTGGGGGGGGGGGGGGGAGGAGGTCCCAGGCTAAGGCGGGCAGGCCTCCATCCTGGCGCGGAATGACTCAACGGTGGGAGCCGTAACAACCGCGCCAGGCAGGGCGTTCCACTCGGGTATGGTGCGGGGGAAGAATGATTATTTGTAAGAGTCTGTCCGGGCCTAATTTTGTATATACTATATCATATAGTGACTACATGTCCGCATAGACCATATTTTGTCGATCCCCTGTGTGGTCTACAGGTTTAACTGTGTGTAGAAGAAACAACCCATCAGTTAAGCCTGGATTAGGAAGTGTCATATATGTAATGTACATTTCCTCCTAGTGCACCAGCCAAGAATACGAAATCCAGCCGAAGCTTTACTTCCAACGGTTTTGTACTTCGTGATATATTCATATTCACGTTTCCTGGCCTGCGTCCCAGAAAGGGCATTTTACATGATTTCCCTGCCTGTTCTACAACATAAGTTATAAAATACCGCAGTGATAAGTAAACCGTGAGACCGATTTCCGACCACATTGATAGTAAGTCAACGTGTACTATCTTACTAATAGTACAATTTTTACAATTACGCTGATTCTATCTCATCCCGCAGTGCCCACCCACCCGCACACAGTAAAACAAATCACATCCACCTGTCTGGTGTGTCGAGCAACACTGAACGGTATCTAACAATGTGCTGCTAACTATCTCCATGCTTCAATATCCAGAGAGTACAGGTTTGTGATGTCAAATGTCTCCTTTACTGTTATTGTTTCCCGGTGCAACACGACTGTAGGCTGCCAAGTTTACCGTGTGCCGGATAATTCAAACCGTTTGCATTGGCTCTATTTTGGCAACGGCTGACGTCTGACAAGGCCCACAGATTAAACGATGTTGACGTTTTTCTTCGATGATAAATGTTTCACACAGCAGAGGTGCTGAACTACGAGGATTGATGTCTCAATTGGATGGAGCAAGAGGTACAGGTCCATTTCATTCAATGACCTACAATGAGTTATAGCCTGGATGCCAGACTGCTTCCAGGTCTGCACGGCCAACTCCTCGGATCTAGGGCCAACTTACATGTTCCCGAGGAAAATATACAACAGGTCCCTCTGAGTTAGACCCTGAGAAACATCTGGCATGCAGGCTAACAATCGCAGCCTTTTTTACCATTCTATTGATAAACACTTGTTTGTTTTCTTATTTGTGCCATTATTCAGCTGCTGACTTATGTTATGACAAACATGCTGTGGAGATTCTGAAAGACGGAAAAGCAGAAGAACGGTATAAGATGTGAGGAACCTACCTGCATGAAGTAGTTGACGAACTTGCACATGAACAGCCCGTAGTTCCAGCTGGTCGTGGTGAAGCCTGCAGCAGTGAAGGGGACACAGCACAGCAGGAACGACACGTCCGTCACGGCCAGGTTCACGATGTAGTAGTTCGTCACGGACTTCATCTGGTCGTACTTCCACACCACGTAGATGACCAGCAGGTTGCCCATCAGGCCGACCACGCAGATCAGACCAAAAACGATCGGGCCTGCGATGGCCTCGGCGCCGAGAGGGGACCCTCCCGTGTCCGGTAAGGACTTGACGTCGCTGCCGTCGTCCTCCGGGACCGTGGAATTCTCCCACGACGTTGTGTTGTTAGCCATGATTAGACGGGTAACTCTGGCCGCTCTGTACGGTAGAAACAGAATCGCTTTTAAAATGGCGTTATCATCGATCAAGTCATAGTGTTGGCAGTCATCTAAACAGAAGGAGAATTTCAAGAGGTTTCACAGCTGTATGGGTGGAGAACTAGTCTGTCAGGTCCACCCAGAACCTCTGCCTACACGCCCGAAAACACCACAAGTGGCAAGAGCCGAGGTAACTGTAGGGATTCTCCGCTGAGAGTCACGTGACATCCCGTCAGAGACAGCACCATCTCATAGTTACAGCACCATGCCACTAGGACGGCGACCTCGCTGCGACCGTGCTGCAACCTAAAATTTGACAGAGCGCCCAACGAATTTTATAGATAAGAAACGTATCTTTTTACGCTTTGTGTGTTTTATTGTCTTTTCAGTCATACTTTTACATGTTGCATGACATTCCAATTATGAAATCAAGGGTTGCACAAATCCAATCTAGGTCGCAGCGAAGTCGCAGCGAAATCGCCGCCTAGTGGAATGAGGGCTTCACCAAGATCTCCCCAGGGATCACGTCTCCACGCGGATTTTGTGGCCCTTCAAGTTCACCGGGGGCACATGGGTGAGCAATTTGATTGACAGGTTCGGCTGACGACGCCATCTGATCGGGAAACTTAACCTGACCAGGTCACTGGGGGGAGTGAAGATTTAGGGACTTTAACCACAGGTAGAAGTCGGTGAAGGGCGACTTTCTCTAGATATTCACAGGTTAATACAAGTCAGGACTGAATGTCTATTTCAAGCGGATTACGTTGCTTGCTGCTTCACGGTAACTGACAAAAGTTGGGAGAGGTCATACTTCAGTGATGTACTGTAAATGCAGAAATGTTCGCGATGGTTTTATGTTCGCGGTTAACGTTTTCGCGGTGAACTCTTTACCACGAAAACCACTGGGAAAAGCTGTTCCATTGTGTGACTGTAGCGTTACTATTGCTTCAAACGCGAACTCAAAACCACCGCGAACACTCCATTTTCTCCCAACCGCAAAATCAAATCCCCACGAACATTTCTGCATTTACAGTATCTAGAGCATTTGTAAATTCCTGTTGTATCTTGTGTCATTGGTTATGGAAAAAGGGTTGTAATTAGCATAATTTATTTCAATTGATGGTCTTCTCTGTATGACGTATATTGTATGTGTGAAAGTTCTATCCTTTGGCAGATTAGATTTTAGATCTAATCTAAAATTTAGATTTTTAGATTTTAGCATTGATTATTCAAGTGACTTTTACATTTTCATAATCTACACATGGTGAAGTTCACTTTTAACTAACTAACACATATGTTATAACTCACAAGTATGAGAATCGCATCATTTACCACTAAGGAAGTATGGCATATCGATTATGAAAATTTCTATTTTTAGATTTTCGCATTTTTAGATTTTAGCATTGATTATTCAAGTGACTTTTACATTTTCATAATCTACACATGGTGAAGTTCACTTTTAACTAACTAACACATATGTTATAACTCACAAGTATGAGAATCGCATCATTGACCACTAAGGAAGTATGGCATATCGATTATGAAAATTTCTATTTTTAGATTTTAGCATTTTTAGATTTTAGCATTGATTATTCAAGTGACTTTTACATTTTCATAATCTACACATGGTGAAGTTCACTTTTAATGTATAACACATATGTTATAACTCACAAGTATGAGAATCGCATCATTTACCACTAAGGAAGTATGGCATATCGATTATGAAAATTAGGCTATCATTTCCATAACTGGTATCTGTTAATGTTCCACCTGCCATGAATTACATATGTTACCTGTATTGAAGTCCTATCATGGAAAACGCCAGAGGTACAGAATATCCCGATTGATTATGCTAACATATCATGAAAATCTGTCGTTCCTTTCTTCAGTTATCATCTTTGAAATGTCCCTCCTATCCAACATCGCCCTTCCCATCTGAATAACAAGCTGCTAGGGGCCCACTTCACCACTGTTTCCTTACATCAAAAGACCATAGCATTTCCAGAATAAACCACACAGAAATCGGAAGTTCTGCTGCAGTACCAAGATAAGCCGCTTGGAGACCCAAAATCGACCTTGACCTTCCTCTTTTCAAGACCAACCCACATACCAAACATCATCAGAATACATCCAGAGCTTCTCAAGCTATACTGCCCCAAAATGCCCAAAAACAAACACATGGACAGACAGACAAACAAGCAGACACATACACACACAAACAAACAGACACACCAAAAACAATATCACCATTTTGTTCACGGAGGTAGTTATGTAACCCCAGCGCCGAAGGAAGGATCATCGAGCGGCTGTTTTTCCTGTGTGTGTTTTCCGTCAACGTCAAATAAAATTTAGGTGGGCGTCCAAGGAAATTTCTGCCAAACTAAACCAGATGTAACCTACTTCTCACAGCACGAGTCAGTGATAAAGCCGTGTGCGTTTGTCTGGTGTTGTAAATAAGTGACCATGATCCTTCCCCGTCCTGTCGTAATCCCTCTTCACCTTGGCCGTGACACATTCTCTACCACAAGACGAGATCATTTTCTCAGTTCAACCCTGACGTTTTACTTTACAGCACTGTTTTCCAAGACCTAAATCAGAACCATGTTTAGGGCGGATTTTGGCAGCAGTATCGTTAGACTCACTTAGAGACTTCAAGATGATTTGTCAAATGTTCGTGAGAAAGGTCAGCTGTGAGCGAAAAAGGTGTAAAATGGCAGCCAGCGAATTCCACATCGTGGTCGCGGTATTTGACCCACACAAACTCACAGCGTTTCATCTAAAAAAAGCTTCTATTACCTCTAAGTCTAAGGCAAATAGCCAAGAGGAGGCTAATCTTGATAAGTGCCAATGAACTTCCAATGAAATGAAAATGTGATCAACCAAGGGAGCGGCTTCTGTTTTCCCTATCGTCTCTTCGTGGTCGCCATTTTCGAACGGGGTACTATATAGGCGTTGTGTGGTGTTGTGTTGGCGTAGCGGTTAGGGTGTTTGGCCCAGAACCCCGAGGTCCTGGGTTCAACCCCCCTGACAATGCCACCTTTACACGACTCTCCTCACTCCACCCATGCCCTGGCTTTGGTTGGAGGTTAATATAAAGAGCGCGGTGGAAAGAGAGGGTTGGGCTCCGCCAAATACCGTGCCTAAGAGACAGTGGATAATACCCCACCTACCCCAGAAAGGCTATGGGGCTACCTATATAGCTACCTAGTATTGAGTTCTCATCACGTCTTGATCTTAAACAGGTATCCAATACAAAGTGTGAATACGAAATGATTATTGGTATGGGTGTATGTATGTATGGGTGGGTAGGAAAAAAAGGATGTAGATAATTGATATACAGAGCACATAGGCGTTGTTGGAAAGTGAGCACTGTGTTCAGGAACAGATCCCGGAGCATCAGACGGGATGTACTGGTGCGGAACACCCACAACTCGCTCTCAACAATGCCGCGACTGCGCACTGTGCATATAGTAGAAATGAGCACCGAAACTCAACATAGAGTCTCATGGATTACACGTTATGCTTTGATAAACTCAATGTTTGCCAAACACCACTCTATCGCTTTCCTTCTAATGCTTCCTAAGCTTACTGAAATGCCACCATCGCATCATACAAAGCTTATCATTCATAGAATCGTATTATAGTCTCTTGATAGTGATCTACACAAAGACCAATTGAACCGGTGTGTTACGCCGAGGGGCGGTTATACCGGCTATACAGATACAGCTGCAGATACAGAACCAAAAATACAACCTACAAATTTGCTTACCCCCTTTCCAATCGTGATGAATGGGTACCGGTCTTCAATCACATGTTGATAGCCTCGGATTAAACGTACACGGTAGAGGGGCTTCTGTTACTGTCACCAGGAGTACAATTCTCACACAGCCATCTCTTCAATGGTCGACCGCTCCTTCGATGACTGTTCTTCCTGATACACACTGTCTGCGACACACTTACAGAATGACCTTACTAAACCTGAACGTCTAGGCCTATAGCGTGCTACACAAACAGTCAACGGTTGATGACGACTGACAACGCGGTACGTGTAGCTCGGCCCAACCAGCGTCCAAACTGTGGGGATAGAAAAACACCAGAGCATATGCGGGTTTGTGGAGGATGTACATTGGTAACCTGGTTCTGTCAGAGTGGAAGAAGTCCATCCATTATAGGCAGCTTATTTGGGCGATAAGCCCTCGAGGGGAAGTTTGTTTACCGCTAGGACTTGGGCAATCTCCGCCTTGTCATTACAGAAAATGTAGTGATAATGAAAACAGGAATAGGTGACTAATTATGAGATTTGAGTGAATTCTCCCGAGTTGTTTGCGGAGGCGAAACGTTGAGGAAGAGCTCATGCATCATTCAAATCTCGCCAGTCAGATGTTTGACACCGCCGCTGCGACCTATTTTCGGGAGAAGTGTTTATTTTTCTCCAATAGACGCGAGAAGGTCGTTACGGTTGGGGAAGCACATTCTTTGAGAGATTAGTTTATCCGATTATCCGGATTAGGGCAGATGCTGAGCCTCTTGCATGATGAAGCGACCAATGTAAAGCTGGGAAACAGTTGCGACAGGCTTTAAGATTTAAACATCTTGTGGGGCAGTGTAACAATTATCCCATATAAGTTTATGATCCCTGAGTTAAGTGTATTTTGAAATGTTGAAATCAGTTGCATGCCATGTATAAAATTTAGCATTCTTTATGGGATATGATAAGCAATTAAGAACACGGAGTACGTGAAGACTTTACCACGGTCCAACGCACATGGATGTCCGTCCTGACGTCACGCATAAATTACACTGCAGACTGAAGAGCGTTGGACGCCAGCGTTAAGGTTCTCTTTGACCCGTCTTATGAAGTACCCGAACTTTGGTAAGTGGCATTGAGGACTCAGTGATACATAGTAGAATGGGTAGACTCAAGGGCTTTGCTCTTCCACGAAAGCTTTTTTACACTATCACATGGAATCAAAGACATTCCGATGAACGAGCTATTCTGAATTCTACCTTCGCACCGTCTATTTAGTTCTCAGACGTCACGTCATGCCAAGCTTAAGAGTTCTATGCAGTTTTCTTTTCCTTCGTACTTGTGGAGTTTTGCTACTATATCCTTTCCCCAAACAGATTTTCTCTATCAGACTATCTTCCCCCAACCCGGTATTTCTTTTGCTGCAACATTCTTTTCAGTTTACCAACAAAATTAACCTTTTTAATCGCCAAACTTTTAACGTGGGTTGGTTGATGTCTAGGTATAACGTGCCAGTTCTAAGTGTTATTGATCGAGGGCATCCACTTCTGCACACGACTTACTTCAGCAGTGTTAACACGGTGTGTTTGCATGCTACTGTGCATGTCCTTTCAATCGTGGCTAGACGAGAGAATTGCCCTTTCTTCCTGCATCTGAACTTGGTCGTTTGACCGCCTGGTAGTGTGGAAAATTCTTGTCTACGCACGTTCTCTCTTCAAACAATCCTGGAAGCACATATATTGGGCTGTACACGTCCATTTCCTGGCACTCATTAGAAAGGAGACAGGCTCTTATGGTTGACCCCCGACCATTGGTTTCCCGTGGCGTCTTCAAGTCTGACGTTACATGTGAAACTTTTTTTCACATATTTGCCTCGAACGTTTTGAAAATTTGAATCAACAGCGGTAGGCTGCGTACTGACAAAAACCACATGAAGATATAAATAGGTACAAATACTCATGTGGAATAGGATCTTATTATAATGATTGAGTTTTCTTCATACACAATCTGGGGACTTTCGGTGGACCGTCTGCCAGTTTAAACCGGGGCAACCCCAACCGGTTCTACTTTGCACTGCAGCTAGGTGTCGCTGCTGCAGTGTGAAGACTGCAGTCCCAAACGGACTCATGTTGTGTTCACTCTCAGGATCATCACAGGGGATAATATCATGAAGGTTCAGTAATGATGTATTGTTGTAAAACATTGTTCTCTGCTATGATTTGACTCAATATCATTGTGATTTGAAATAAAATCATCAACGCAGAACTGACGCTCGTATTTTGTTTGTTTGTATTTATCTATTTGTTTGTTGACAAAGAATTGGCGAATTTTGAACAAAGCAAAAGTTTTGCCCGTGGTCACAAATAAATGAACGCTTTCAGAAGCGCGAAATATTGAAATATTCAAAGCTCAACGGTGACTGTAACCGTTGGTGACGTCTGCACCAGTGATAAAGTATTTTCTTCCTTAGCGTACTCCGGCGGGTTAATATGACGCTATACCTTCGGGTGACGTGACTCATGTATTAGAAGTTCCAGACCGACGCAGCTTACAGCAATTTCCGTTTTTCAAATAGAGCTTCTGCGTAGATTCATAGCGGGGGAGGAGGTCCTTCTTGCATAATTCGTCTTCATCAAGAACAGGAAACTATAGTAAACGAGAGCAGCTTGCACATGCTGTGATCTCCATACCTCCAATCAGCAAGCCATGCAAGACAATTTATGATGCAAGAATTTATCTTATGTCTAGTTGAAGTTCAAGGTTGAGGCGTAGGAGCTACGAATGTTGACTTACCGATTTTGGGGCCGTGCCACAGTTGAAGGTAATTTGATTGTCGGAGGACTTTGGAAAACGACTCGTAATCTTTACTACGAAACCGGGAGATGAACCTAAATGGCACAAAATATTGAAGAGACTTTATCTTTTTATCACAACCGCTTACCGGATATGGGGACGTCACCAGGAGACATTATCCGCGAAATAAAACTGGTGTGGCATTAGGCTTACAGGACTGGCGTTAGCTCTCTTGAGTTTGTTTAGTGGTGGGCTAATGGATTTTGGTGGGTGTAAACTCCCTTTGGATGGTTCCCGAAAGACACTTCACAATATGCCTATCTCAAATGACAAATGTTGCATCTGCTACATAGGGGCCGATCGGAATTAAATTTGCAGGCCATCCAGCAGCGCCGCCTTGTGGCATTGATTACAAATGCAGGATTACGTCATTGTCTACATTGCGAGGTCACGTGAAGTTAGGGGACCACGTTTTAGGAGAATACCGTTTGATTAGACATTACCCCTTTCTTCGTCTTGTAGGTTTCTTTGCATCATTGGACAAGAGATATATCATTTCTAAGTCATGGGTCATTTACAAAGAACGAAATTTCTTCACCAAACATATGATCATACTATGGTTTATTTGACATAAAAACTAATTTTCAGACCAGATTTACACCAGGTTTTAAGCTGCAATATCATCTCTGGAGAAATGTGGACATTGTGTACATAAATTTCGATTTCGATCAACGTCATCAGCGTGTCTTTTATCTAATGTATTGTGACGACAGAAAAATATGACCTACATTATTGTTGAATGCAGCTTTTTTTGTCTAAATGACTTTTTTTGTACCAGCCGTATATCATTACCAGTAACAGGTTTTGAGTGCTATTCCTTCGACAAATACTACTCTATACTTACCAATAGTCAATGCACGTGTTCTACTACAATCTCACGTGCGATACCCACAGCTATTCATGTACTTGCATTTCCCGTTGCTTTACATAGTCCGACGCTATCCCTTTGCTTTTGAAGCAGTTTAATACACACTGAATATGAAGTATTTCTTGCTTCTCTATCATTAGTCTGGCGCCTCTACGCATACGTTATCACAACATATCATATCTACTAACCTATTTCAAAGGGAGGTAGAATAAGTGTTACTAAGAAAGAGATAACAATCTACATAATTTACAAATATAATTTATACTGGTCTCTCATTACGTCTTTTTATGGTTATATACATGAATATCATAGACCATGTAATCAAACGATAAGGGACTCGTAAGAGCTGCTTTATAAATAAGAGAAACCATGGTACATTAGATTAGATACTGGATACACTATATAGAGGGTTTCGCTAACTAGTGTAAGTGACAACACAGGCAGAAATAAAGTTAACTACTTTGCAGGCTCATATCTACAAGATATCTGGTCCATTGAAATACAATATAGATAGCATTTTAGCAGACTGACATTGTATGACTATTTCATTGTAAAACTCCAAGGTTGGCTACAAAAAATGCTTCCGAACAATGTAGTTGTCGACCTTTCGCCATACTAAACGCTGTGTGAACCGGAAGTGACGTCATCCCGTAATGGCGTCCGGCGGGGTGTGATCTGAATGGCAGACGGGACAGCACACGCCTGACACGTACACTGGGTTCGAACACGACGTTGTAGGACAGGACTGAAACACAGGAATCACATTCAACGTCGACATGATTACTTTATCAAAGCATTTGTCTGAAACTCAAGAATGAAATAGAAAAAGCATCATCGTCGCATTGGCTCAAAGGAGAGCACGACCATTAACTGTAAGGCACTTGAAATCGTTCCAGCCGAAAGCAAGTACTTGAAAGATGCCTCAAACAATTTTACAAGCAAGCAAACATTATCCAGGAAAGTCGAAAGCAGCCGAAGCTATGTGCACCTGCATGAAAATTGGAGTTCGTTCATGCCATAAAAGTAGCCCGGGTGCCATCCGATTACAACCGGGGCTGTTACACTCGCTACCCGATTTTTCAGGGTACTGCAAGTGTAGGAGCCCAGGTAGTAATCGGATGGCACCCAGGCTACTGCTTAGGTCACAGTTGGAAAAAGGGGCCCCGCCGGGTAGTTGATGCGCTGTTTTTTTTTTCTACTTTCAGACGGGACCCCTATGTGGCCCCATTGGACACCCTGCGGCTGCCTCGCTATCATTTTTTTTGGCCCGGCCACGAATAATTTTAACTCAGACTTAAAATCAACGCGGGACCCAGTAACAAATAGACGCCGTGAGCTAATCGTGCGAACACCGGGAGGTACACCCCCCCGTACCCGGCGGCCCACCGGGAGAAATTTGTGACTTCGGGGTCCGGTCGGGACTAAACCCCCGACGGGCACCGGCGCTATTGGGACCTAAGCATACCATAGAGGACCATAGAGAAGGTTTAAAATAACACTTACCACCACCATACAGGACAAGAAGCCGTCGCTGCAGTAGCACTGTTCGCAGGGCCCCACCGCTACCCACATACCCTCGGGGATGTCTCTCTCGCCGAACCGACACGACGACCGATCCACGCTGTTTATTTGTCTTCTCGCTGAAAATAGAAAACCATCATCAGGTCTAACATGTTATCAACCGAGCGCGTTGTTTGCCAGGAGATGGCGCAGCTAAGAAGGTATTTGTTGTGAATAGAAACTGTACATCTGAAGACGGCAGACAGTTGCTTGACTTCTACTAGCGCGCAGGGAACTGTTTCTAACCTTCAGTCAAGAAGTTTGGCGTAAACACTTTTCAGAAGGCCAAGGATTCCACAGTTCAGGGAGGCTCTTGTTTCAGAAAGTTCTGTCAAGAAAAAGTTGCGTCAGTAAGTTTCGTCTTACCGTAAACTCGCTTGTTTCCCTGAAAGGCCTGCGCGCCCTCTTGAGGACCCTTGCACGCTGCACAGCACTGCCCGGGTATTCTCTCCACCTCAGCACAGTCCTGGGAGTAGAAACATTGCATGGAGCTGCAGTGGAGCTTGCCGTCGTTACAACTGCACCTGGTGCAGTCGTTGATTTTTTCATAAGAACCGTCTGCGATGACCAAGCCTTCAAAGGAGCAGTCTCCATACTTCAAGTTGCCTGCTGAAAAATGAGATAATAGTTGTATTTCTCTAGGTATTGGTTATAGTTATAGGGCTTCCTATCAACCTATCAAACAAGCAAGCAAGTAGTTAGGGTTGATTTGGCAAATCTAACTTCCAACCAACCAACCAACCAACCAACCAACCAACCAACCAACCAACCAACCATCAAACAAACAGTCAAACCAGTCAAGCAGACATACGAAGGTACACACAATGATATTTACCATTGTTTACTTTGTCCTCTTTATCCCACTTCTCTGCGCAGACGTGACACCGTGTGGTCCGGTCGAACTGCACCCTGGGACACCAAAACGGGTAGGGCCCACACTTGGAGACAGTTCCCGGATGATGTGACGTCAGACTCTTCGCCTTCAGGTTCAAAAAGTCACCACTCCCTAATTTTGAAACGGAATGGCAATTTTACTTATGAAGCGGTTAAGGTGTAAACATCAAAGATATAAATTTTATTCTATCCAACTTTCTACAAACATTCAGCTGGAGAGGATGTATGGTTTGCTTCGTAGTTCTTTCCCCAACGTCTCCGCAAGCAGAAATTCAAATAGCCATGCATATATGCCAGTTCAAATGGAGGATATTCATAAACAGAAAAAAAGTATATCTGTTTGTCTACATACAGCTCAGGAATTCCCCCACAAAATAAAACTTAGAAAGAGGTTTGCGTCTTGTTGTACAAAGCTCACTGCCCTCCCGTGACACTTGTGTACAACCAGTCAAAGCACATAGAGACCCTTTGTGTCCGACTGTGGTGGTCTCTTGGTTCGTTGGGCAAACATATAAATGAGCGGTCAAGTACGACATGCCCCTATGAAACACGTCAACAGTAACATCAAAGGCACGGCTGCTTCCGAGTGCCGTGTCATCACGGTGCTTTGACGTCATCTCACGAGCTCTCGCTTTCTCTCGTTTTCAAAATATCGCCTTGTCCAAACAACAGATATAAAGCCTCACTGTTTTCTACCTCGCATTCCCCAGACCCCCCGGCGATCACCATGTTTCCTGTAAACATTTTGGTCTTGTCGTCAAAAGCACTGAAGTATGAAGTCTGGTACACCTATCAGAAAGTACTGTTAAGGACTTTCCCAATGAAAAATATACACAAGCTCGTTACTGTAGCACCAACATGACTCAGTTGTCGTCGCATTCAGGCAAACTGACCTTTTTGGAGCGAGGATGTTTGGCCTGATGTTATATGATGTGTGTATATAGGCAAGTAGGGGTCTTGAAAACTTTTACCAAATGAGAGAAATATTGGCCTTATCTTACGGATGTCCAACAACCGAGGGAGCCTAAAACATCCATAAACAGTCTTGATCAGCGATCAAATAAACATGGTAGCTCCAGGCTATTTATAGCTCTTTAGATCAATGCAAACTCAGACGGATGTGACGAGATGGATTTTTTTGTTATTGTTATTGTAAGCAAGGTTTTCGGGGGGGGGGGGGGGCTTGGTGGCCTGTTAGCCCAGGGACAGCCGATAAGCTAACTACATGTATGTCACCACTTCGTATTTCTAGGCAGTTAAATCTTAGTTTTAGCATCGCGAAGGAATTGGGAATGTTATCAAACATTGCGTGCTTTGAGTACTCTCCAAGCAGAGGTTGTTTGGGGGGAAATAAATTGTGACCTTCATGGGGAGGGCTGACAAAACCGGGGCATATGATAAGAAGATCAAATTTTCCCCATCAACCTCTGCTTGGAGAGTATGTATGATGTCTCTTGCAGACGGACTGACCTTCTGGGACACATGTACCGCTGTGCCCCATGGGAAGAGTGAAGCACCACGCCGGTATGATACCACCTTGAACCTGCACGAACTTCCTGCATTCTGGATGTCTGCACACCAGACCGGCTGCGCACCTGCCAAAAACATCGACAGAAAAATCTAGTTATATACGGATAATATTTGCAAACAACGTGTTGATGAACTAAATCGATGATTGACATTTCATGTGACTCGGGAAGACGTCAACAGTAGATGGGGTACTAGAATTCAGTCACATTCACAGCGACTGCTCCGGTAAGGAGGTGCTGACAGAACCAGTGTGTTTTCGCGCGCAAAACCTCACAGTGATGATATTTAGTCATAGAATTAACGTACCTCTGACTTCTTATTTCATGCATAGCAATGCCCTAACCTAAACTGGTGACAGGAGACGAAGCAGAATGTAAACCTCATATACGCTTGTGTTCGTGTTATTTCCCTTCTTGTTCCAGTCACGCACTCAGAACGTGTCTGTCGACTGGCTAGCACGCCTCCTGCACGTGCCTTACAGCCTGACAAGACACGGGAATTGTGAGCATCTTTACACGAGGCCAGGGTTATGTAAGGAAGTGGTAAACTGAGAACCACTTAAGTAATGCCGTGTGTTTAGAGTCACTGAGTCGGTCAAGGGTTGCATGCTTGCTCATGGGTCTTCGATCGAAGGCCACAGCAATGTCAAGGGCACGCTCCGGGCCAAAACAAAAAGGGGGATCGATACTCAATAGCACAGGATTAGGTCAAAGAACTTCCTGGTTTTACCTCAAATTCAAATTCAAGGTAAAAAGTGAAGGTGAAGCATCTGGAATCGTAAGGCCGGAGACGAAGCGTAGTGATTTTCTTTGATTTGTAGTCCAGTGATGCGGCATCGCTACGATTCGTGTTTTCAGCCGAAAACACCGGAGCACTCCTACTCTTCTCGATAAAAATGTGCTGGGTTCTTTTACGTGCAGAGGTCTAACGCCTAAGGCTACTGCCTGAAGTTCTCGCAAGGAATGAATTCAGATGCACCAAATCTTTAAACATAGACAAAAAAGCGCTACCAGGGAAAGATCCAATATCAGAAAATTAAAGCACTTTTGCTTTGTAACTTTTTTGTCAGGCACACAGGCCAAGAACAACCTGTCTTATGTGTCTTGTGTATTTCACCCATGGTGCTCGTTCATGTACATCTGATTTTGATTTGCTATCTTATTTTAGCAACACTAACAGTAACCAGTGGTAACAGGGTAGGGGAGGCGCTCTTTCGCAGCATTTTGCCCCCACACTGTTTTACTTTAGAATCCAGGACACTGCCATACTGCCCCGTGCCAAGTTGACGATCCGCAATTCCGAGAAGACCTCGTTGTCAGTTGGGTCCGTAAATTCCAAGCCGAAGGTCCTGTCAACATTCATTAATCAACCAACCAACCGCGAGTGTCGACAGTCTCTATCTGTCGTCTGCCTGCAACGCGTGGGCAACCATCCCGCGCGGCATCATGGGAGAATTTCTGAGAAATGCGGCCCCCACTGAAACATCCTGTCATATTGTGGCGGTTAACAATTGTGTAGTTTACTTGTCAAAGTCAAGTACAATGGTCTTTATTGGCTCCCAAGGGGTGATTAAATGTAAGCCTTTCCACCATTTGTCATTGACAATCGTGTGATCTATGTGTCTGGCGCCATTTGAAAATGTCGTCTTGGCAACAGTGATGTTTGTTGTACATCGTGATTTACACTGACGTCTGGAACTCGCAGTTAAACAAGGCTATAGGGCTTTGAACTAACTAATACTCCAAAATCATCTCATATTAGGTTGAACAATGCATGTATGATTGGGTCTTTGTAGCGGATAATAGCAGCGTTCTTTCATATATCCACTCCCATAGAAAAATTCAATTACGTCCGCCAACTTCAGGCATTTTACAAATAGCTCGAATGGCTGGCGAGTCCCTCAAATCCGCATCGAGTTACCTTAACGACCAGGCGCCGCTGTAATTGTTCAAAATTATAATCTTGGAAAGTTTTTTAAACGGTTGTTCCAAATGTCACTTGTAATATGTTGATACTTTAAATGCTCTGTAAAAGACGCGTGTAACCGTAGAATGCGGGTTATTACTTACTACAAGGAGTTGTCAGGTGTTTTGATGTGACAAATATGAGGGGGTCAACCTGGACAAATCCCTGAACAATGGTGCCAAAGAGTAGGGTGGCTCCCTTCCAAATGAACGGGTTTAGACCAGATTATGGAAACAATGATATCAAACGTCGCTCCGGCTCTTGTAAAGGCCGAGGTTAGAAGATCACTAACGACACAAGCTTCTCCTGAAAGTGGGCACCTGTGTGGAACGATTAGGCGACATTGTAGGTTACGTAATCGACATAAAGGACGTTGAACTTTGCTCGAGACACGAACTGTTCGCTGGACTGAATCACTCTTTAAGTAGCGTAACGCGCGTAAAATGTTGTTTAAGTTTAAAAAAAACTTGAATGACCGCGTATCATGTTTTGGTCCAAACTTATATTTTGTTCCCGGTGTTTGTTCAATCGGATTCTGAGACCTAGTTACACAACCTTAACATTTTTATTTGGTTTATGTTATTCCTATTTACTTATTCGTCATGTAGGCAAAGATGCTAGTTACTCAAAGTATCCTAAATGACATCAAGGATGGAACCGCTTCGAGAAAGCTGTAATATGAAGCTTTTGAAGAGATAGTACACATTAGAAAAGGCCATCAGGCAGACCAAGAATGAGGTGTCTAGACTAAATCGTTGAGATTACCAGAAGAGAAGAACCAAACATCCAAGTAGTGAAGAAAATGACTGAGTATGGAGAGCGTTCATAGCGAGGGTGACAACTTACAGGCCGTTGGCCTAATTAGCTAAAGGCGTCAGGGTGAGAAGGTGAGAAGGAGACGGTGATGCGACTGACAAGTGCCATTACCAAAACAGTAACGAATCGCAGGTCCCTTCTTCTTGTGGTATCATCTTGATGTGCAATCTTTCAAATGAGTGAAGCAAAGGTAAATGGTTGTGGTTAGAATGTCATTTTAGCTGGTGCGATCGCAACGAAGTCTTTTTCAGCACTTGTCAAAAGTCGGAAACTTTTATCTACGTATGACTGATAAACGACAGGAAAATAGTTCTCATGTTTAAACCCCCTCCCGTGCGTCTGTCAGCGACCGGGCCCCACATGGAGACAGGGCAACACTACAACACATTGTGACTACGCTGTTAACACCTGGGGACATTCCTGTATGCACCACACCCACGGCACGAGGGGACCACAGTATCCTCCCTTACCGTGTTTACCGATCAATACGATATCCTTCAGTATACGCCGCTCGCACTGACACGCAACAATCGCTTCATTCACGGGGAATCTCCCGTTTGACACTCCTGACTGATTGATATGAATACGCATACTTATAGAGGAGAGATACGCATCTTGTATAAACATCCGCGCCAGACGATAAAGCTCGCCTTTAATATTGAAGTCTAAAGACTTAAGTGGCCTACTTAAGGGGCGGGTTCACCTTTTAAGATTTTAAGACTTTTCCCCGAAATCTCTCAGTCATACACTTTTTCAATCGGTGTAGCTGCCCAGTGCTTCGTTTTACCAAACGTTTTTTTTTAAACATTGCAATTTTCTTAACGCGAAGCAAAACAAAACATATTCGTATGTGATGTTTTTATTTTGACGCGTAGTGGATGTATTGCGTGCCTTCTCTGCCATGGTTTAGAATGAGCAGGGATGATTGATTCACTATACATCAAAACAAAACAAAACATACTTTCTTACTAGGAAATCTCCTAAAGCAACTAGGGCATAGGTTAACTGACCTAAAATTTTAGTCATAGGATTTTCATAGGACCCGACCGTCGCCAAGGATCGCAAGACACACTCACGACAATTGTCATACACTTGTACTTGTCGTGCGACGTTTTTCACAGTTACGAAACACAGATTCAAGAGTTTTGTTTATACTTCACAGAATCAAAGCTTTGTTTGGTAAGAAAAATCATTATTTGGAATTTAAATAGTGAAAGAAGCGATGTAACACGTTCTGCTGGCTTTAATCGGTGTAATTGAGTGCAGCGCTGTGTTGCGACTACAAATAGCTTTTATTCAGTAGACTGTCCTTGCCTTCGGCCTTTTTTTTCTGAGCGATTAAAGATTCGCGTTCTATGTGTGGCTTATAATACCTTAAAAGGACAAGAATTGTCCTTATATTTACGGACTGTCACTGCGTAGAACGCCCCAGATATTTGCCACTGAATCACTGTTATGATTGTGACTAAGGCCCATGCGCTCAGCTCCATACCATGCCATGTATTTGAGGAAATAGATGGCTCACCACGATGGCCTTAGCCGAGCTAAATTTGTCGTCGAAAGACTGGAAGTGTCACACTGTACAAGCATAAATCACGATAAATATAAACCTGAGAGTGCGGGGCATCATTAGGGCATACCCTAGTGTGTTCACAAGAACATGTGACACCTCACTGGCCGGCCCCGTGACTAAATCATTGCGTACATGTGTGCAAACATTCTACGGAAAAATCACGCAATTACAAATAACGCACTTTAAGATTTAATCCTGGAACACAATTTTGTCGTATCTTAATAATATATAGCCTATAGCGTGCAATGGCTACACCGTAGTTCTCTAGCACTATGGCGAAAGGGTACGATAATTGATTTACCTCAATGTTTACACCCTGAATGTGAAGGGCAGACTGCTACTAAATGTTTCGGTTGTAAGGACGATGGTTTAGTTGGCGTTATCATCTATAGATAAAGATGTGGCATCGTTCTACACTAGTCACACGGACGTACACACCCCGACACGTGGGACTGTTGTTCCGGGGAGCACGCCGCTAGTGTTCTGTTACCCAACACACAACACGCGGGCGCGGCGTGGCCTTACCTCGGTGCCTCGGCGCCGCATGGCTCGCCCCTGCCTCGGGAACACACGTCGCAACAGCCACACTCGTCCCTGACGATCTCGCACCCGTCCGTGGCCAAAGCGGGACATTTGAATCCGACCTCGTGTCGACAGGGGCACAGGATGCTCATCGGAAGGACCGTCCCGACGACCGAAGTGACGAAGATGACCAATAGACTCACCGCCATGCTTTCCTCGCGTCCGTGTTGTGTCAGTTGCTGTTTTGCTCTGAGCGCCAAAGGTGGGGTCGCGATGATAAATATTTTGTTGTAGTTTTCATCACCGCAAGGCATCTTGGGTGGATCGCTTCCTGTCGCGGTTTGGGTACCCGCCAAGTGCCCCAAGAATCCTGGACACGAGCCAATTTTCACAGCAGGCGCTCGCCTCTCGTACCTGCCCCAGGGGGATGTCTAATCATCTTCTTTCTTCTGCAATGTGTAAATGTTCATCGGGGACATCGTGTCGCCTGGACGCCGTGGCGTCATGCTTTTGGCGCGAGTCCAAGAATCGTTCAACGCTTCGAAGCTATGTTGTGACGTACGGCGGCGATGTTTACTATAGATAAGACAGTTTGCAAAACGCTCTCTGTATAAGAGGTGTGTTTGTCGTCGAAGTGGCATAAAAGCTTCCGATATTTGAGAGGCGATCTCGACATGTTTGCAAACGCGTGTTGTAGTGTGCATCGCCCATTCCCTGTACACATAGTGTGGTGTGATCAGCGCATTTTTGTAAACTCCACTAAAAGGAAGAGGTGCGACTTCCTTCGCCGACATGAAACAAAGAGTTGGATAGAATTTACTATAAAAGGGGAAATGTTCGCGGTGGTTTTATTTTCGCCACGAACTTGAAGCCACCGCAAATTTTCTTTGGTCTGCTGCTCGCCAACCCCCTTGTTTCAACCGCGAACTTAAAACCACCGCAAACACTCAATTTTCTCCCTAACGCAAAATTAAATCTGTAAGGTTTCATGCCCCTAATTTCTTTCGAAAAGTGTGGTGGGTTATTCTACGTGCAAGAGGTGTGGCTCTCCTCAAACACGGGACCTCCATTTAACGTCCTATCCGAGGGACGTCCCTAACCGAAGCTAGGTACTCATTTACACCTGACTGAAGTGAGGAAATTTGTGTTCAGTGCCTGTCCCAAGGTCAAAACGTCGGGGCGCATGTCCAGACGTTTCTGGGGACAGCCCGGGTTCGAACTCGGGTCCCCTTGCCGGTTTGACAGTCGGATGTTCTAACCATTACACCACACAACGCCACGATGAAGGGAGAGTACTGTGAGCATATTTAGAGCAAGAAGGCTGTCTTGTCTTTGAGTGATGTTCGGGATGAAACTGTCACTGTCCCTAAGGGCAGAGCGTTCCATTCTGCGACTGTCCGCGAAAGGACATCCGCCTGTAGGTCGTTCTGGAGAAGGGAGATGGTGCACATCAAAGGGTGCGACCGCCTTGTCTGTCTTGTGAGGTGGCTAGAAGTGGGTAAACATTGGAGTCATGGTAATTGTGTCATGATGTAACTTGTACATTTTATTTTACAGGACGGTCACTTTCACCGTGGGCCGTTCTATATATAATGTTGATGTTGTAGAAGTTTCCAGCCGACCACTGACAAAGATCTGAAACAGCCGCCACGGTACAAAAACAGCTGTTTGCGATCGTGCGACGACCTTACGACGTATATGACGAGGCCTTAGTCAGAAAAGAGATTGAAAAAAGGCATACAGTTAATCTCACGTCTCATAAAAAAATGATCATACATGGGAACTTCTTCTGTAAACATCTTTAAGAAAACGTCTCCCGTGTAAGTGTTCAACCGGAACGTTAATAAGCAATGTAGGTTTGACAGGTGTCAGAAGACAATAATCGCATTTTCCCTAGCACGTTACTTACTTACTGTCACTCTCAGCCGTCTGCAAGATTCCCTAGCGGAAAGAAATCCCCCTGAAGCTCACGTCTCATTTTACATATTATCTAGACTTAAGAGACGGACGTTATAATCGACTTTAAGACCCAATAATCTGCGCTATGTTTGCAAGGCAAATCAGAGCTTAAGGCAAAAGGTGTCCTTCAGTACTTGCCGCCGCCAAACACCGCCCAAACGACGCAATTGTTCGCCTATCTATACATCCAGGAAGCCCATTCTTACATTCTTAAAATGTCTGTAGTAATTTTCCGAACAGAATCTCTGGGCAGGGCCAGTTTGTTAAATCTATTTATTTGCTTTTAGACAAAGACAAGGATAATGTGGCACTGCGCTCGAGTTATTTCAACAGTGTCACATACAAAGAACAAAATAAACTTCATGAACCAGTTTTAAGTCAAAATGACAACGTAAATAATTAGAGTTCAATTACCTTACGTCAAAAACCATCTGCTTGACTCACTTATTTGACCAGTGGACACACCTCAAATTATTTTTCTCACATCAACAGAAAAGAACGGTACGTGGTGTTTACCCCCAGACGGTATTATTATATTGATAATTCAGGGTATATTGATTATGCCATTTCAAAATCCTCAAGTACGTTTTAAATGTACAAACACAGAAATCGATACAAGGACAAACGATATTGCAAACAGTCTTGAGGAGATTGTGTGTATACAATGCAGTAGAGAAAACATGGGTACGTTCGTTTATACCTGTAACCACAACAGCCTTCCGTCGCCAACACCTTCAAATCACCTCTGGGGAAAAAGACATATATCAAATTCAGTGACGGTCGCCCGGCGTATGTTTTTTTTGTGGTGCAATTTTCAGAAAAGCCACATATGTATGACAGAATCGACAACCGACAATCCGTCTACAACACATCTGAAGTTCGTAAGACATATCCACAACTGTCCTACAGAAGGAATGTCCCCAACTTGCTGTATTACACCTGTCGCACGACACATGCGACAGGGGACTTACACACGGGGATCGGGAGTGTGTTTAGTTCATGTGTCGTCACCCAGAACGCTCTTAAATTGCTTCCTTAATTGTCCGCAACACCTAGCGTACAATAGGTGTGTTGTGTGTTAGCCCAGTGGCGAATTCCGCACAGTTTTCTGTGTGTTGACAGGGCCTGAGATGGAAGACAGCGAGGCACCTCCGAAACTTCGGTTCACCAATTTAGATCCATAACAATGATAACAGGGTCACTTGAGGATATTTTGGTGAATCAGAATGGAGCCTGTCAACTTGATTTAAAGCGCGTGTATCAAGACCAGTCATGTAGACTTAAGCAGGGTACCAGATGACATTAATTCTTGCCTTCTGCATGCAAAGTGACACGCACCTACGCAGGACTATTATTCAATAAGCACTACTTTTAATAGGCTCAAACCGTCCAGAGTACATGACGTGTCTGATAAGCAACATGTCTAAGTATAAAGAATAACATAGTTTTACTATAAAACATACATTCAGACACGAACTTAAAGTGAAATGACTTTTTGACTATGTAAGAATTTATTTCGGCCTAATACCACACCTAATACCACACCTAATACCACACCTAATAGAAATAGACTTGTCACGCACCGCCAAAAGTTATCATATGTGCCAGAAAATCTGTAATGACAATGTATCGCAGTAAGTGATAAAAGTTTAGATAAACAAATATTTATTTCCGTATCCTGCTATGACTGACCACCCCACATGAGATGATGAGTCACCAGACCGTCGGTTCGGTCCCACACACGCCATTGACAAAGAAAGGTAGGTTGGGTTTTTCAAAGATAACAGGATTAAAATCATGAAGTCTTTTATTTTCGTTAATCGATAGAGTGAAATATGGTGAGCGACTTTAACTTATATACTTAAATCATAAGTGAAATTACTTTTTGACTATGTGAGAATGTATTTCGGCCAAGACAAAATTACTTTATCAAGGTAGGCAACAAAACATTGTATTCTGAATTTCTGAGACAAGTTTGTAACAGTAGTGGCAAGATATTGGACACTGTAGAACAAGGGGGATTTCAGGAAATTACAGAAAATATTACAACACAGCCAGATACCAATTTAGATAGTTAATAACGTTTTCAAAACGAACCAACTGTAGTGAATGGTATAAGTGATTGCTACAAATAAAGTTTACACCATGGGTTCATTTTATGATGTGCAATTCCTTGCCATATGTAGTTTGTAAGACTATCTAAACTAGAGTTAAGTAATTATGCTACATATACTTCAGGTTTGCTATGTTAGTTTAGCGATTACGGGGTCTTTTTATAAATATGAATTGGTATTGAATTTTTCTTTTTATTTGAGTTGAATGTGTGATAGTTGTGTGCCGATTTGGTAAAAATAAAATGGTATGGCGACCCTGTGACGTCACAATTGAAGATGGCGGCCACCACACATGCCAACGGATCCAACAAAGGATTTGCTACGCACACCTGTGACAAGGCGTCCAGGAAACACTGAACTGTAACGTTGTGGCCCCGTCATGTCTTTAAAAGGACAGCTACAAATGTCACCTCTGACGCGCGCGCTACCACCCTAGCGGGGTATTATGGAGTGCCAGTCATACCGGCCATTCTTTGATAATTGCCGCCCCGGAAATGTGCCTTTTGTGTGCCTTACATGTGACATGTGAGTGATACTTAGTTACCCGTTCGTAATGTGCGGTTACACAAATTCGCCCGGAGGTTTGTTTTCTCGCCCGAGCTGCTAAGTCGGAGTTTCTAGTGGTCGAACGGAATTCGGGTGGGAGCCGTGGCGTCATCACAATGTCATGTCATGTCATGTCATGTCATGGCACGTCTGTCATGTGAATGTGCCACAATTTAAATGCCTGAATGAAAAACAAACATGAGACTGGCAGAGCAGTAAACGAAGAATGCTTGCAGCGCGATTTCCAGTTGGCTTGGGGCTCTTTCCGTAAATCATGTAAGAGAACTTATCAATGTCTAACTACTGAGTACTGCCTTGATAGTTTAAGACAAAGATACCCCCATCCCCAAAGATGGTAGTATCTATCCCAGAACAACATTCAAACTGCAACCCACAGCAATGTTCAATGTGGAACCAAGGAAGGCATACTCAGAGACAAATTGCACAGGGAAGTGGAGCAAGGTCACAAACTCTGATGCCTCATCGACATGTGCAGTAGCGCCACCTTGTGGACAAAATGGTTTCTGCACGGTACCTACTCTCCAAGCAGACGTTGCTGGGGGAGATTTCGCACCGGGTTCGGACAAAAATCGAGGCATATGATAAGAAGGTCACAATCTTCTTCACCAACCTCTGAGTTTTCATATAGATGTGCTAGCGAGAAGTTTGTAAGATTTTGGATACCGAAATCTTTTCAGCTTAATTGCACTTGCTGACTCTTTTGATCTGTTTTTAGAACTAACATTTAATAACAAAAGCTATAGACAATGTTCATACTCGTCAATTCCCTAATTATTTAGTCATTGGAATTTATGCATTATAAACCACAACTACTTAAAGACCACTTAAAGAAAATAATCTCATCCATGTTTGTATTTTGTAAAACTAGATGCAGTAGACTCATAACAAGACGAAAGTCGTTCATCACTTTTTGACGAAATTTATTACTTCTTTTTAACTTTTCCGAAGGCGGAAGAAATAACGCCAGGTCCCCCGGGCACAATCCCCGCGGGGGTCAGGGCTCGAGCTGAGATATCAGGGATCGCTCTGGTCCCGGTCCACCGACGGCCAGGCTTGGCGCTTGGCTGAAAAATACATCGACAATATATTTAGCATTGAAATTCATCAGAAGTTGGTAAATTACATTATGAAAAATAAACTGTTCTCCTACTCATCAAAGAATGGGCTCACCAGAATTCTAAACCGAATCACTAAGTCATCTTCAGCTACCTGACCCAAACGCTGTTGACATGTGCTTTTTTTACGCAGGTGTGACGTCAGCATTGGGTCAAAGTTTGTCGGTAGTCGGAATCGCCTCCTGTCCCGGGTGAGACATTGACATAGTTATTGGTGTTAACTTTAGTGCCCTTACTTACACAATGTGTACTTGTCTTCACTTACCCGGTCCTAATCAATATCTGTGTATCAGATTCATTCAGAGGTGATTGACAAAAGCTATAGCAACGCGAACAAATTTGGACCCATGCAAAATCAATATACGGCAATAAATTTCTGCCCGGCCAACTCAGCTTGGGAACAAATTTGAATCAGGACGAACTACGGACACACGCCAAAACAAACAAACAAACAAACAAACAAACAAACAAACAAACCGAAAACAATACCTCCGTTACCACGGAGGTAAAAATCAAAGTATACGCATGTAAATGTACTTACATAGGAGGAGGGGCAGGTCCTGTAGGGGGGTCTTACAGACCGGACAGCACTGGCCGGGCACACGTTCCGTCTCCGCACAGTTGAACAGGGGCGCACATGCGATGGCCTGGCATAGCGTCATCCCGTTATCACACGTGCAAGTCTCACACCCGTACTCGTCAGTCGGCACCCACTCCCCCTCCTGTATGGTCACTCCGTTCACTTCACAGGTGGTGAAACCGGTACAGACTGGACAACACTGGCCCGGGACTCGCTCGGTCTCCGCACAGTTGGCCGGTAAGGCGCAGGCGATGGCCTGGCAGATCGGCTGTCCATTCACACACGTGCACGTCTCGCAGCCGTACTCGTCCGTAGGCTTGGACTCCCCTTCTTGAATGGTGACTCCGTTGACCTCGCAGGTGGTGTAACGGGAACAGACTGGACAGCACTGGCCGGGGATCTGTTGGGTCTCGGCACAGTTGGCCGGTAGGGCGCAGCCGATGGCCTGGCAGAAGGACTGACCGTTGTTGCATCCGCACGTGGTGCAGCCGTTCTGGTCAATCGGTTTCCACTCGCCTTCTGCAATGGTCACTCCATCGACTTCACAGGTCGTGGGACGGACGGGCGAGGTGCGTTTGGCTGAATTAAACAATTAACCAATTAAGGAAAATCAAGTAAGGTCAATCAATCAATCGATCGATCGATAAATCAAACCAACGAACTAGATACATGAATGACTAAATAGATGAATAAGTAAATAACTAACTAGATTGATAAATCATTGGATGGATGGATGGATGGATGACTAAACAATTTGAGAGACATTTCACAAAAATATCATTTCTGACTTGTCAGTGGCGCGTGCTAAAACAATAATCTACATGTTGTCCCTGTGGGGTTTCAGTTCTCTGTATTTGACTGATAAGTAAATGAATGGGTACATCTCGCTCTACACTACTGTTATAGAATCTCAAAGTTCAGAGCCACGACTATGAATGATGACTGCGAGCAGTTGAATACCAAGAGTGAGTGCATTAAACAGTGTGTTACTTACTCTTCTCCTCGATGGCAGGAGTCAGTTCAGGGGCACGCATGTAAAACATACAGATGGGACAGCATTGCCCGGGTATTTGGAAATGTGAGAGACAGTTGAACATAGGAGCGCAGCTACCAGAGTAGTCCACACAGGAGGGCTCTCCGTTCACGCAGGCGCATTGGATACAGTGGTACGCGTCCATAGGGTAGAGCTGTCCCTGTGGTAGGGTCACTCCGTTGATTGTACAGGTATCTTGGGTATCCCGCTTTGCTAGAGAAAGACAGGGAAGTACATGGCTTACACTAGACACGAGGATATCATAATGCATTGTAATGAACAAGACCATGTTGCAACCAAGTTGTATTCTAATATTCACACACTAGCAAAGGACTGCAACGTCAGAACATTGAACATAACTACAACAAGATTTCAGACAATGCAAGCCTCTCCGAATTTATAAAAGTGATTTGTCATTTATTTACCACAGCTTCCCCACACTAAAACTAGTTGAAGTTTCAACCTAATTTAATTTTGACTAACATGTTAAGAATTTCGATTAAGCGTAACGTCGCGTCGCGTTCTCCAGCTAACAATCCGAGATGAAATCCACTAACAGAGTAGTAGAGGAAAATGGCTCCAACCCTACGGCGTCGACAAAAAAAATGTCAGTAACAAATTATGATCTATATGATGGTTGCTTGTTATTTGTATCTTTAAACCATTTCTATTTTCACTGGCATGTTTACAAATTCGGTTAAGTGTAACGTCGCGTCGCATTCACCAGACAACTAACAATTCGAGATGACATCCACTAACAGATAAGTAGGGGAAAATGGCTCCACCCCTGAGGCGTCGACAAAAAATGTCAGTAACAGATTATGATCTATGTGATGGTTGCTTGTTATTTGCAGCTATCAACCAGTTTTATTTTGACTGGCATGTTCAGAAATTCGGTTAAGAGTATATAACGTCGCATTCTCCAAACAGCTAGCAATTCGAGATGATGCCTACAGTACTAACAGAGTAGCAGAGGAAAATGGCTCCAGCCCTGAGGTGTTGACAAAAAATGTCAGTAACAAGTTAAACTTACATGCAACCGGCAAGTCGATCATTACTGGCGAGGCTTCCTGTACACACACAGGGCAGCATCGGTCGTCATGGTACTCCCACTGTGCGCATGCGCCGTGCCAGAAACAGTCCACATGCGCACAGACCGGTTGTCCGTTGGAGCACGTACAGTGCTTGCAGGGCGTGATGTCAGCAGTCTCCCCCTCCTGGATAATGACTCCGTCCACTTCACATCCGGCACTGGTGCATACCGGACAGCACTGGCCGGGGATCTGTTCGGTCTGTAGACAGTTGGCCGGTAGGGCGCAGCCGATGGCCATACAGAAGGACTGACCGTTGTTGCATCCGCACGTGGTGCAGCCGTTCAGGTCAATCGGTTTAAACTCGCCTTCTGCAATGGTCACTCCCTGGACCTCACAGGTTCTCGGAAGGGATGAAGAGCGTTTGGCTGAAGTTAAAACAAAGGAAATTCAGTCAGAAAAGGCCACTAGTTAAGGATAGTATGATAAAACCGAACCAATACTATAAAGCAGGCTCCGCCCCTGAGGCGTCGCAAAAAAGCTATTTTCAAGTGCATATATGTGAATGCTCTATGCGTTGAAAACCACCAACGTTTTGAGCCTTCTGATATCTGAATTTTGTCAACTGATAGGTAAAATGTGCTACTACGTATACGCTATTGCTATCAAATTCAAGCAGATGTTGGGATGTGTTGACAGGCTCCCCCAGTATGTCATCATTCCGGGGTTATCAACTTAACGATGAAATCTTTATTCAGTACCACAGAAAGACGCTAGGTGACAATATTCCAACTTGTCATTCATTTTGCCAACACCTACCCACGAAAATATACGAAAACCTTTCTGCTGCAGTACCAAGGTTGTCCACCAGGAGACCAAAATCGACCTACGCGTCAGGCCCAAAACTATACCTCCCATTTTCATGAAGGTTACAATGATATACTTACAGACCATGGGTATGTTGATGACGTGGTGATCGTGGTATGCTGTACAGACGGGACAGCACTGCCCGGGAACGCGCTCCCACTCAGCACAGTTGATGTCCATAGCGCACGCCATGGACCAGCACAGCGGCTGTCCGCCGGTACAGCCACATTCGGTACAGCCGTAGTCGTCAGTCACTACAAACTCTCCCTCCTCAATAGTCACTCCGTCAACTACACAGCTGCGGGCTGGGGTCTCCCGCTTAGCTTGGGGTGCACAAAGAAATAGTGTTGTATCAAATTTGGTTGTACTAACGCTAGGTAAGGAACAACTGAATAGCCCCCAGTGACCCCCCCCCCCCACACACCGAAAATGGCATTGTTTTAAACCAACAAACAACTCTAATTGACTTGATATGTCAATCTCTTCCAGCAATGATTTAGACTCCTTCGTAAAAACCCTAACAAGATCTGCCAGACGGCTAGCCAGGGAAGACTTATGCCAATGTGTGACCATACAAATCATGATAATTCCTTTATAACTCTTTAGGTTATTCTACGCTCATAAAGATATTAAGTCCTACATGCAACTGGCAAGTCCACCATGACCGGGCCCGCTTCCTGTACACACACGGGACAGCACCGGTCAGCAGGGTAGGCCCACTGGGTACAGCTGGGCGACCAGAAGCAGTCCACGACAGCACAGATCGGCTGTCCGTTGAAACAGCCGCAGTGCTGGCACGGGGTGACGTCAACGAATTCTCCTTCCTGGATCGTGACACCCGAAACCTGCAGAGCAAAATGAAAGTGTCAGATGTTCAGAAAGTTGTCAAGCTCCTGTATGTTCTTTCCAGCTGCCTCTGGAGCCTGGTAGAGGCAGGCTATGAGACAATCAAGATCGTCAGCGGAGAGCAACATGCACTTTGCAATACACACAACAATCGCAAGAGTAAAAGTAGCAACAACGTGTACATGTTCAACTGTTGCTTGTTGCATATACCAGGCTCGAGAGGTGACTGGAAAGAGTATACGTTGGTCAAATAGACAGATACGGTAACATACAAGAGGAGCTGATAATATGCCTGAGGTGGCAAACCGTACTTTCCGGCCAGCTAACTCCTCTGGCATGTTATCTGTCCATTTGGCCAATCCATACTCTTTCCAGTCGCGTGTGGAGCCTGGTTGAGGCACAACCAATATCATCTGAGGATCAGGAGGAGAGCAACATACACTTTGCAATACACACAAAAATCGCAAGAGGTCGCAGACGCACGTTCTTTATTTCCCCGAGAAATGTTGGCATTGTTCCAGTGCAAATAAATGCGAGTCTCTACCTGCAGACTAACCGCGTCGGCTATGGAGAGAACATTTGCCGGGGGACTTTGGCCATGGAGGATAACATTCCCATCCGTAGTCTCTACCAGACTAACTGCGTCGGCTATAGAGAGAATATTTGCCGGGGGACTTTGGCCATGGAGGATAACATTCCCATCCGTAGTCTCTACCAGACTAACTAATTCCCATCCGCAGTTCCAGGGTTGCAATATTGGACCCTATCTCCATAGCCGACCTCCTTCATACAGTTGACTCTATTTGGCCAATTTCTACTATTTTCCCAGCGACCCGCGGAGGCTGGTAGAGTCTAAATAAATGCACATGGGAGGTGATAAGCAGGTTTCCGAAGGACACTGAGTGCCGGGATGGCTTCAGTGACCCGTGGGTCGTGGAAAAGTAATCTGGAGGCATCGTGCCTCCGGTAAATGTCACAAGGTGATGACGATAACGGAGACCTTATAGCAGGACTGGGATGAGTTGAATATAAATCATATCTTAACCCGCACCTGATGAATATCTTTTTATACAGTTTGAACTTAGGGGATTGAAAGTTATTTATAAGGATTAAGTCTGTAAACACCCCGTAAGCAGATAGATATGGAATCACGTCAATAGGTGTATACCAGGGTGTTATCGTTGTGAATTTATGCTGCTTTCTCTCTCTTAGAGTGTTTCGAAAAAAAGTCGTTACGTGTACCAGTTTTATTTTAACTTTGATGCAAACAATTCAGACTGTGAAAGCTTATGTCTAAATCAATGTACATCTGTCTGTATACTATTGAATACCTCCGTGAATAGTTTCATCAGGTTGGTAAGTCACTGAGTAAAAAGACTCTTTTTTACATAACCAAAAGATTTATTCCACCGACGTTTCGGTGACCACCTGTCACCTTCTTCAAGGCAATTCTGACTGGTTCACAGAGTATTGCAGCACAGGTGTCGCTGCTTATTATACATAATAATGAGATGCATTCCCAAACGCAAAGTATTACTATTGAATACCGCTGTGGTAAATGTATACCACTTCTGACACGTCCAATGCACCTTACAAATTGTTTTTCACAGCTTTAGATTCATCCATAAGAAGATGGGAAGACAACATAAAGGAATGGGCGTGGTATGGGTTTGGCGGAAGCTATGAGAGCAGCTGAGGACAGGGCTAGGTGGGGGAGGATAGTGAACCGCTCAGTAATGGTGCCCCAACGACCCAATATGAGGTCAAGGGATAGATGAGGTGAGGTGAGATTCATCCAGTCGAAAACGTGCACGTTTCCAAGAACCTTGACGTCAGCGTTGACGTCAAGGCAATCATGTTGTGAATGGTAAAAGTATTTTCAGGTTTAGGTTTTCAATCAGACCGCACTGCCCACTCCCCATTGATTGACTCCAAGGCCAACTCTTGCTTTGGATCCAGACCTGATTGTTTATACCTATCATATAGCAAAGACTTTATAAAAATGGTACATACTTATGAAACAGTATGGAAGTTAAACACACTCCACTGCCAGTGGACTAGCCCCCTGCTACAGTGATTGCACCACAGTGTGGCCCCAGGGCTATGAAACGGAGATGGGCACCGCCCTATACATCAATTATGGTGTGGGAGGATTTTAACTAACTAATAGCACTGAAAGTTATCTTATTCCTTCTTGGTGAAAAGATGGGATAGCGGGGTCTTAACCCCTTTTTTCACTAAAGAGAAGGTTTTTAAATTCTGGTAAGAAATGTTAAAACGTTTCTGACTATCGCTATCCCACGTCCACGCTTTTCTAATACAATATATCTTTTTAACTAAAGAAAATGATAAATAGCCAATGCATTGGATCCGGCAGACAACAACTTCCACCTCCAGCGGACAGTAAGACTGACTAAAGGAAAGATCTTCACGATTCCTTTCGTCAGGCGTCGATACCCTATGTGAGTTAATAGACAAGCCAATGCTGGAAATATGCAACAAATTTTTCCATCGTATAATAGGGCAACTGTATCAATTCAAGATGTATCAATTCTTGAATTGATATATCTATGATTAATTTTTTCACGTGTAAATGCCCTTTGTGTACAATGGGTGGGTAACCCAATTTTCAAAATAAAAATTAAAAAAAGTACTACAACTTCTTCCATTGGCTGATAGGTTGAATTAAGTTACAAGTTATCTCGTGCATGATTTTTTTGGCACCTCAGCCCTTCCCCCTCCGAATCTGAACAACCTCTAGCCCACAGATAAAAAACAAACAAACAAACAAACAAACAAACAAACAAACAAACAAACAAACAAAACTCCATATCGTTCTTACCTCACAAGAAGCTCCAGTAACGGGAAGAGCCTGTCGCTTGGCTGTCAAGTGATAAAAAGACAAAGTTGTCAACGGTCGCGAGCGATTCATTCTTGTTAAGTACAGCAACCGTTGTCTTGTGATAGTGATTATGGAAACCATGTAACACCAAGAACACTCAGAAAGAAAACAAAATTCTAACATGATTCCAGGAAATAAACGGCCTGACCTGTTTTTCTTTTCTTTTCAGACTATTTAGGCCATGTTGCTATTTCACTTTGACAGTCATCATTTTGATTTTGATTTTATTAGAATTGCAACAGTACAATACACGTGGGACACAGGCAGCTATTGCTGGTTTCGTGACCCACACATAATATACCCGTTTGTACACCTGGGTGGGGTGAGGAAAGTTGTGTAAAGTGCCTTAAAGCTTTCCCAAGGGCACAACATCGGTGGCGTCAGGGGTTCTAACCCGGAACCGCTGGGTTCTGGGCCGAAAACCCTAGGAGGTAGATGAACATCGTATAATGAGCGGAAAGACTGAATTTGCAGATGACCCCTTGACCCATGACCGGGTCAATATGCAAAGTAAAGCGCCCAACGCGCATCAAGGCGATTTCGAGCGTTCATACTAAGTCGGAATGCAGGCAAATCGCGAGTAAACCACCTCCGGAGGTGGTTTCGCGGAAAGCGATTTCGGGCGAATTCAAATGCGATTTGGAGCGTTCATACTAAGCCACATTATCGCGATTTACGCGATTTCGCGATTTACGCGATTTAGTATGAACGGGGTCCCTGTGGTTACGCCACACGACCCCTCCCATCCATTCGAGTGATGATATCAAACTCACAAGCGACTGGTAGCGGTAAATCTGGTGAGATCTCGAGATCCTGCTGGACACAGACGGGACAGCACTGGTCAGACGGGTACTCCCACTGGGCACAGTTGGACTGCAGCCACCCCCAGGGACAGTCCACGTGCGTACAGATGGACTGACCGTTAAAACAGGTGCAGGGCTTACAGGGGGTCACGTGGACAAACTCTCCATCTGGGATGGTCACGCCGTCAACCTGGGAGTGAAAGAATGAAGGAAAGAATGGATGGATGGCCATATTGATAGATTGATGGAGGGAGTAATGGGCGGATGATAGAATCAATGAATAAATGAATGGGCGGGACGTTGTACAATTTATTTAAATCTACATCTCAAATTTTATTTCTATGTGGGTTTGTTTGCAATTCAGCTATAGCGCTTTAATGGTCTCTTGTGTCCCTTCTCTTCTTTCCCCGTAGAATTGTAAAAATGGTACAAACAAACAAATTCTAAAATGATATGACAGTCTACATGAAGAATATAGTTCATTTGAGCCTAAAAGTCTGTGAACGTCGATTGTGACTGTGAAGGCTTGTGTTTTAACAAAGAACACAAAACTGAAGTGTTGTTAACTGTTCGCATTGCCGTATTTGTTCACTGTGTTCTATAAGCACTATCTTATCTACTTGATTCTTTTTCAGGTTATTTGTCAAACGTACCTCGCAAGATGTTCCCTCCAAGGGGATTGCCTGCCGTTTAGCTGTAAGTAGAAATATATAATGTATAAAGTTACATACACTTTGTACATGTGCAATACAACAGTCGACCATTCTCTACCGTCACACATCATTCATTGCATGTTCTTGTTGTTATGATGATGTTCCACTGTATTTTGCAGCTCAGGTTGTTGTTATGGTGTTATAAAGTATGTAATGTGTTGTTTTCTATTCACTGAAAGTCATTGGATGACAATTGTAATTTTTCCTACATTTTATTGCTTTCCTTGAATGGCATTTATGATGAAAATATGTCATCTGTTGATATATATGATATACATAACTATTTCAACTATGTTCAAGTATAAGTTCCCATGTCCCTTGAATACTTGAATAGTGTAGATATATAACAGTTCGGTTTATATGTGACAAGTGCACAGATATGGGAGCATACCGGCTATAAGCTGTTGCTTTTTATTCGCTGAAAATCACAAGATGTCAGTTGTAATTCCTTTCGCTTTTGTGTTACCTTTTGAGGCGCATTTACGATGAAAATATATCACTTGTGTATAATATGGATAACCGTTTCTTACTTGCTCAAACTTATGATCCTATCAAACTTAATCAGCATATTGGGATAACGTCGACGTGTACATTTGTTTGTACTAAGATAACAGCCGTGTGAACGTACCGGCTGTGCCGCTTTCCTCACACGTCCCCCTCTGGAAGTACGGGAGGAACAAACATGGCGGCTCGGATAACTGCTGCGTCACAGTTCCGTCCGGCAGTGTGACGTCAACAACCTGTGGGTTACACTCCTCCAACACGCACGTCAGACCACCGGCGCAACTGCAAATTCAGAAAGGAAGTAGAAAAACTGATCTAATCTATGCAAATACATGACTAGTGAGAAGCATTTATAACACGTCACTCGAAAAGGTTTGGCTAAGGTAACCTTTCTCACGCGGCGGACATGAATGAAAACGAGGTCATTGGATCTAAATTGCTGCATTTCTTCTGTGCCACTCGTTGTAATACTGATAATTGAATATCATTTTTCAAAACTTAGTGTGATTTGGGAGGAAAACTAAATGGGAGCGGATTCTGTAAATTATTTTTGTTTCTTTGCCACATTGGCCTCGTTTTCACTCTAACACATCCGCCGCGTGAGAAAGGTCGTGGAACTATACTTTCCTTAGTGATTTGGATAAACTTCAGTCCTCATGTAGTCAATTGATAGCTACATGTACCATGGGCGTTGATGAAGGTTAAACATACACCTTACATAATGTTTGGACATTAGAACAAGCAAAGTATATGACATGTGATATTTCGATATGTTGCTCTATCCCATCAAACTCATTTTTTATGCACTTATTCGTTTTTGTATGTATGTATGTAGTAGACCTTACGAAAGTCGCTGTGCTTTTGTTGTGTCAATAAAGATCTTCATAAACACATGTCTTCAATTTGATAGACTAATAAGGACACGCAACACCGAGAAGGCTATTTTTGCTCGAAAAACACGGGTGTATGTCCCATGCCGTGAGCTCCATTCATGCAATATTTTAATATATGTCCGATGCTGTCAGATCTCCATTCATACAATATTTTCAATCATGCTGACGGAGATTAAAGATCTACAAAGTGATATGAAGTTAATTGACTGCCTGCAAGAAACTTGTTGTACATTGTAAATAAAAAATAAAAAATAATGTAAATATACGTTTTCAAGTATCGTCGGAGCTCCATTCATACAATATTTCCCAAAATCTTGAATGATGATTCCGGAAATTAGAGATATATATATGGTAATGTGAAGTAAATTGTATGCCAGCATGAAACACGTCCGGTACATCTCATGTAAATGTCAATTATTGTAAGGCCAGATAAGCGTAAAAAGCAACAACAGCGAAGCCAAAGAAGCCTGCCTGGCTAAACTTTACGGGATGGAGTAATTTTTAACTTTGCTTAGCGCAAGGCCAATGGTAACCTCTGGTACAGCAACAGCTTCTTTCCACGGACTGCCAAACTATGCATTTCTCTCGACGACAACTGTTTACCTCTCGCAGCTGTCGTCGAGGCGGCGGCACGAAATTTTTTGTGTGTGTGTGTGGGGGGGCGAGATATTTGAGATGAAATGTATACAGCCTGCAGCCTGTTTGTGTCTGTGTGAGCATTTGTGTGTGTTCGTGTGCGCGCGCGCATGTCTGTGTTTAGCCCTCCGGGGCCGGCGGACACCGGTAGCCTTGCTCCGCGTAACACGGGCAGTACGGCCGGTACGCACCGACCACACTTATAAACACGCATACTAGTAGTATGTTCAACTTTACACGTGTCATGATGAAAGAATTACCCACGAGTTCTAGTAGAAAAGTTTTGTGAGTAATGATTAGAAATGACAACCAACCTAGACCAGAGCGATCTGACCTATCCGAGACTGTGTGAACAAACCACCTGGTAAATTTTGAAAAATGAGTTATTTGTGTTGGTTCTTTTAAGGTTCCGGAGAAGTTATATATGTAAATGGACGGATGCTTGTGTCACCCTATGACTATTTAGTATAGATAAAAAATAAGATAAAGAAGTATCTCGTCTAGAAAGTAGAGTGTCCTTACATTTGTAATTTCTCACATATAGCCAAGTCTTTCATGCACACATTTTAAATTAGTGTTTATCTACCATCTCCCCCATGCTTTTTATACATGAAATCTTATACCTCTCTCGTTGTGTATAAGTAATCACACTGAACTGCGAACGTACATTCAGATATTTTATTTCTTTCAAAGTAGTTGCCACGGATCCTCTCTGTCGGCAATATTTACCTTTGTTGTCTTCTCATTATTCTAAGCTGAAACACAAAAAAAATTAAATTTATTTCGATGTTCTTTTGAGTTCTGTGGGTGCAGGAAATTAGGCCTAATTGCCATTAAAACTTTACACTACTATTTGTTTTTTTCATTAGCAGTGGTCACTTCAGTGGAAACCCAATCACGAATACAAGGTATCATCATTAATCATGATATAGCAGCTCGACAGATGTTTTGTGAAGCACAGCCGTTGCTATAGCGACGTGTTATAGTCCGGAAAAACACGTCAACGGTCGTCTTTTGATATTCCCGTATATGAGATGAATGCGAATACACTTGTGGCAGGAAGTTGGGTGAAGATGAACATACATGTGTGAAAGATCAAGGAAATGGCAGAGGGTAGACTTTAATCACCCAAGCAAACAATGATCATAGCATTTTGAGTCAATGAAGCTGACTATTTCGCCCTTTCTTTGATCTGTCCCTTTCATACAACTTGCCGACGATTACCATCACAGCTGCTACCTTTACGATCAAAAGTTCGGTACTCTGTACGAAATTCGATTACAGAACCAACAGGAAATTGGTTCTAGAAGACCGTATCCAAGCTTCCTCTGCCAGTTGGATACGGTCTTCTAGCAACCATTAGATCTGTTTGGAGATTACCTTTTATATTGACACCATATTATGATGTCGGCCGAAATTAATAAAAAGAGAATCCCTACCTACTGAACCCAGGACCTCAATCGGAAACACAACATAACTTTTCCTCGGCCTTAGAGTATCTCGAGATAGATTGGATGGTAAGCTAAACTTGAACGAGAAATTTATTGGGTTGTGGTATGAAATGATATCAAGTATAGGCCTTGAAACGTCAACGTCAAACATATCGTATTACACAAACCTTTCCCTGAAAATTGTTGATGAAAATAGGTGTTTTTACTTAACTATTACCTTTTCACGAAGCTGTTATTATCTGAAGTCACATACAGAAATAATTGTGGGAATGGGTAAAGAAAAATATCAATATATATAACTCAATTGTATTATCAGAATGTGAAAGATAAGACGACGCCTGTTAACTTGAAATACAATAAATACATGTAAGCCGGAACAGTCAGTGAAAGTCTCTATATTAAGTCCTTGAGTGTTACGTACTACGTGCAGGTTCGCATGTCCCGGATGGAGGTGGTCCACCAATGAAAATGTTGCAGAAGTCCCCAGTGCATGGCGGGATAACACACGTCAGGCCGCTCGCACAACTGTAGAATGGAAATTTTTGATAACTTGAAGTTAGCATTACATACATGTGTAATGCTCCGGTCACATTTGCACCGGTGTCCAAAGGGGGTGTACATGTAGCCTCGCCGGGCTCTGGCGTCACAAAGTTGTCCCGGTGGACTGTCGGATTCGGTGTTTTTACGATTAGCTTACGTCGTCTATTTTTCGCCGTGTCCCGGATTGATTTTAACTCTTAGAACAGGTTGGCCGTGACCAACAATAGTCCGGTAGCTGCGGGGTCACGCCCGGAAGTGCCAAAAACAGCCCGTAAACTACCCGGCGGGGCCCCTTTTCCCAATTGTGACCGTAGCATAAGATCATGTATCCTAAGATCCATAATGGTAGAGAGCTATCACCGGTGATCTCCAACGAAATGTACTAGGAGGGGGCAAACCGTTAGAGTATTAGAAAAGAGTATATTATATACGTATACCTATGAGGCAAAAACAGGCTTAAAATACCGAGAACATCTGCTTGGAGGGTATATCACCGGCATATGGCCTTTGCAAGTGCTATGTTTTGATGCCATAATCGCGGAAAGGTTGTGCCCTCTATCGACTGCGTCTGTATACTCTGTGGTGGTAGCTGAAGTCTGGACATCTAACAGAGGCTAGCCCTGTGACATTTAGAAAAAGCCACAATTTGATCCAATTCTGATTACTTCGTTAGATTGACGTCTGTGATATAATAGTCCAAAGGTCCAGGTCCAGCAATAAGATATCCTGAGTGGCATTCGAGCACATTTATGCCGTTTTGTGTTTGTTTGTGTGTGTGTTTGTGTGTGTGTTTGTGTGTGTGTATATCTTTGTGTGTGTGTGTGTGTGTGTGTTTGTGGGTGCGTGCGTGTGTATGTATGTATGTGTGCGTGCGTGCGTGTGTATCTGTGTATGTAACGTATGTGTTTGTGTCTGTGTGAGCATTTGTGTGTGTTCGTGTGCGCGCGCGCATGTCTGTGTTTATTTGTGTGTGTGTGTTTGTGCATGTATTTATATATGTTTGTGTTCATGACTCTACGAGTCTTTTCTGTTTCTTTCTCATTCAATTGCTTACCACTCATATTCAGTTTCTATAGTTTTAAAGACTTAAATTGAATGAATAAATACCAGATTTCTTGTAAAATGGCAAGCAAAGCAACTCATGTCTAGACGACTGTCTCTCATTGCTGTAGTCTATTTAGAATAGAATGCAAAGAAGGGAACAGAATGTAAAAGTAGTCCGCACCTGAAACAGTTTTAACCCACAGGCGTTTACAGACTTAAGAAACAGTAAAGCATCGTGTTTAAGGAGAGCTACACCTCGAGCACGTTAAGGAACCCACCACACTACACCGTGCGAAAAGAGCAACAGTCCATGTACCTAATATTCTTGTCTTAATGATCTTATGCACAGTCCTCTTGCTGTGCAGAATTGTTGTGTTACGCCTCAAGGTGGTTTATCGGGTATGTGGAACAATATGGACAATTGTCTATGTATGATTTTGATCCAGCTGAAGTTTTGTGGTGAAGTTATAGTCTTAATGTTCCGTCCGTTCGTTCCTTCGGATCCTTGTAGCGCCTAGTCGCAGATAGGGCAGCAAGTTTTCTTCCTGTGTCAATAGCAGTTCATATTTCTACACGGTGTTGCTAGCCATTCCCCTTGCTCAAGGCACCTCATCGAACACCGGGCCCTCATTTTACGTCCCTCCTGAAAGACGAGTTCAGCCCCAACCGAGATGTCCTGTCCCAGGATTTTAGCAAGTTACTAACTAATTGTAACCAGGAACTCAACTGCGAGACTGCTACGTGTACCTACAGGGACATAGTCTTTACATACCCGGCACTAAACAGCCCGCATGTCTGCCCCTCCTGAAGCGCGCACACCGGGCAGCAGCCGCAGTAGTCGTCGGTCAGCTCGCAGTCGGTGGGCGCGGGGGGACACTCGAAGTCCGCCTGGTACATACACGGGCAGTACGGAGGTGACAGCCGCGGCGCTGGGTTGGAAAGTTATAGTAGTTATGAACAGAACAGAATTATGTGATGAACAAAAAGAATCTTTGTACACAACCAAGTGTTTATTCAATCGACGGTGTAGACTTTCGCTGATTCCCTTTTTCTATTTTCACAGCAGTTATATGTGTGGCTGCTTACAGACGCCTGTAGTTGCAGTGCAAATTGATCCGGTAAGAATTGCCCTGTAGAAGATACCAGATGGTCACCGAAACGTCGGTTGAATAAAACAATTGGTTGTGCACAAAGTGTCTTTCTTTATTCAGTGACTCACCGACCCGATGAAACTATTCACGGAAGAATCATATGATGTCTCTCTAGTGTTTCTGACGCATTTCGAGTTTCGAAATTAAAAGATATTTCTCAAAATCTTACAATATCGGCCATATGTTAATGTACGTATATTGGTAGAGGGAACGGGCAAATGATACATTATCTGTCCTTTGGGTAGTAGCCTCTATCTGAAAATTCCACCAGTCATTGTGAAGAAGAATTAAGGAACAGACTTCTCCAGGCACGCATTACTTATGTTGCGCCACTGACTACTTAAACAAAAACGTGGGAGTCGCTGAACTTTTCTATTAACTAAGAATTTAACTGCTTTGCTGTCGTTTTTGAATAAAACCATTTCTGCACAGAGAGTATTTTATACATTGTGAGATATAACATATAATCACGTTCCACTGGTGTTCTTCTCAAGCACATGTTTCATCATTCACATGACAAGTCCAATGAGAGCATGTTATATAATGCTCCTCTAGAGTTCAATTTAACAACGCATCCATCTTAATTTCTAATGAAGATGTACAATGCATTTCACCTAGCCGCCCTGCTAGTGTCAACGTTCAGACTATACATTTATCTCTAAATCATACAAATTTCTTTTGCGTGATTGTTCGAGCTTTTTGTCGACAGGTAATTATCGTCAAGGGATATAGTGAGACGCCAGGAAGGCACCAGACATAAAAAGGATCACCAACCTTTTATGGAAGAGGCGTCTGCAAAAGTGACGCCCACGACGAAAAACAAGAAAACGAACTTCATGTTTGGATGGTTTTCAACGACTGAACTGGCCAGGTTATTATAGTCGTGAGAAAGTCCAGATGTGTAATTTGTACATTTACTTTGTGATAAGATCGTCTGTACTAATGATATGGTATGACTGCACACATCCGCACGTACATGTATGAAAAGCCCCCGTCTCACTGGACCCGCGGCACGCTGGCGGCGTCACTGCGTCCTAAACTGGATTTGTGTTACCCTTGACTTTATAATGGGAATATCATTCAAAACGTACAATGATGACCAAAAAGACAACAAAACACACAAAGCTTAAAAATATTTTTTTTGTCGATGAGATTCGTTGGGTGCTTTGTCAATTCGATCAGCCGCAGCGACTGGATTAGTTCTGTTCGTGCCTTGCCATGTTGATACAAGTCAAACTTGGAATGATTCCAGCTTTCAAACTAATCCATTGCAAACGTATTGTCATATTCTCCTGTAATGATTGATGACACAATATTCTTGCGGGTACTGTTTCTAAACAACATGCTAATATACTAAACATTTTCTTCGTAGTAGATTGATCGGGTTGAAACAGTTTTAGATAATTTGTCTGCCCGGCAAACGTAACTTTTACCACTCAAAATGATCGCTCTTGCTGTTCTCTGATATATCTTATTTTCTTAGTTAGACGTAGTTTAGTTCAGTTTAGACTAGTTTTTGACTTGATCATTAGAGAGCCACATTCATCAACTGAGCATAAACAATTCTGTCTGCCTCACTTTGAACCGCCAAAATATGTATTTTACCCGTCAGGACATCTCCAGTTGGTCGCCTTAAGGGTGGACACTTGGTCTGGTGTCTTTTCTTAAACATGTTAAATGCAGCCGTAGAAGGATTGTTTTCTTCACCCTATCTATTCTAAATAACAAAGGAATGAGACTTTTTCACCATCTCTGACGCTTGCTAATCTTGGTAGTCAATCCCTTAACCCAAAGGTTTCAACATGTCCAGGAATTAAGGGTCATAATCCTCTACAGAGCTTGTCCGAAAGTATATCGATCCCCTGCTGTGTAGTGGATGTGCAAAATTTATTGCAAGGTTTCAGTTAATTCTTAGACGTCTGACAGCGATGTTTCTGAAGTCTAGAAGGAGTAATTGAGATGTCTTAAAAATGCCATCTGTCATGTTCTTCAAAGAAGTAACGAGATGGTTTGAAGTGTGCGTTTTTGTGTCGGTGAAATGATTGATGTCACGAAGCATCACAGTGATTAATATCCCCCTGGAGAGGTAAGAGAACTATTGCAGAATGACAACAAGGGCAGCGAGGGCAAGTACAAAGCTAACTAACTAAAGGTAAAACAATCAAACGAGGTTTGAAAGGAGACAATGTTGTCAAACTTACTTCCATGCAGCCTGCTATGCTTTAATCAGAACTTCAGCTGAGATGACAATGGCTGTACCATTGATATCAGTTTTAGGGAAGAACCATTCAAGTATTCAGTATGTGGGCGGTATAGAATGTTTTTGTCACTCAAAGCAAGCCGAAGAAACTCGATGAAAAAGAAAATCAATAACTTAATATAGACGATACAGACCTAGGCAGAAGTAACTTGTTTGCGGGTTGACAGGCATGTATTCATGTAATTGGACCGGCTACATCGACTCAGTGAAGTGAATATCATTTACCAGAGACGACATCTTGCAGGATCTAGGAGAAAGATGTTGTTGAAGAAGGCTGTCAGGACGGTCCGCCATCAGTGTAAAATTTTAGCAAAGAAATGTTTGGCCTAGACTTAATGACAGTGGAAGAATTACCAATTTGAAATTCAGTTATGAGTGTATTGTGATTCGTTCTGTTCGTTCGCAGCTGCAACCCAAGATCCCTTTACTGTATTCGTGTGTAGTTTGGCATGTCGTGTGCTTAATTACGTTATGGAAGTTTGTTCAACCTTTCTGTACACCTGGGAAAGGAGTTAAACCACACTTTCTGGTCACTGTTACTAGGTCACTATGTTGGTGATAAATTGTAATCAGATATTAGTCGGAACTCATATCCTGCAGCCCTATACCTTCCCGTAGGGAGTTGTTCATTAATGTAGTGATGGCATCTTGTGGTGTAATAGGTACTAGAGTGTTTGGCCTAGAATCCAGACATACCCCGATGTTGTGCCCTCGGGAAAGTGTATTACACGAATTTCCTCATTTTACTCAGGAGAAAATGAGTTCATAGCTGCAACTAGGGACGTTCCTTGGATAGGAGGTTCAATGGAGGTCCAGTGTTTGAGGAGTCACACCCTGAGTACATCGAAGAACCCACCACACTTATCGAAAGGAGTACACCACAATTGTAAGACCGCACCAAGGCATTTACTGTCGTATAAAGGTAACCCGAGTTATCACCGAAGGGCAGCCGCTTAAGACCCTTGCGATTTAGCCCCACCAATAGTAAGCTCTTCGCAATTTAGCCCCTGACGGAGAAAGTAGTAGGCCTACCTAATGAATAATGTGAATGGTCAGTACAACCAAACTAAGCAGGATGATTTTCATCTTTCTTTCAAAGTACGGCTGTCCTTATTCCATCAACGCAACATAATCAATCAAGTCAAAATTCCGATTGATCTTTAATAGAAAAGATGCTGATTTCGCTCTAGCTAAGCTGCTGATGGAGCTGTGGCTTAGCGTGGATGAGCTCCAAACGTGCAACATAACGGCACAAAGGTCAAACAATGTACTGTAAGAGATGAAGATGCCGCATGACTCATAAAGACATCACATGTCTTACGGTGAGCCGCAAAATTTCAACTCATGCAATGTAAAGGTAATTGGATGAGCTGGATTTTCTTTTATGTGTGCTAGCTATGTATATATATATATATATATATATACGATTATTGTAGTCTCCATGTCTTTTGTTGTAATGATATATCAAAAGGACCACAGGAAGAATAGCTGTTGTAAATAGCTACTTGTGGGTTCAAAAAAAGTCAAGTCAAGTAAGGTAAAGGTAATAGGAACATTCTTGGCAAAAGTCTTTTCAAATTGTCGAATCCTAGGCCAATACCTTTCAAAGTTTTGTACGAATTCAAATTTGATTGATATCCACACATTTCTTTGCGTCCAAGTAATAAACACTTTTGATTGGTAATTTGTTTAACCTGTTCCAATTTTCCACCTTAAAGTGTAAAATCTCACAGTGAAGTATGGTAGCTTTCATGATGAGGTTTGAATGCCCATCACTCGTAATCAATGAAAGGTCGCTTGATGTAGAAGGAACATTAAAGAAAGCCTCTTGTTATCTTATGCCTGATTTTACCTAAATTGAGGTTCAGGAATATTAGTCATTTTAGGGGTCAGACGGGGAAAATTTTCGCGGTGGTTTTAAGTTCGAGGTGAAGAATTCGCCGCGAAAACCACGCACAGGGGTGATAATAACCATATGTACACACGTATGGGTTTCAAACCAAGTGTTTCGCACAAGTTTCAAGATGTTGATGTGCATGGTTGTATACCGTTTGAACGATTGCTGCCACCCACCTATGCTGTAGATATGTATTTCAGAATTTGAAACTCTTCCCCACCTTTCATCAATAGAAACTTGTTGTCGTTGTCTACAAGTTTCGAGATGTTGCGTGATGATGCGCAGCTCCGGTTGCTCGAGCTATCACTGCTAAGTGCTTATCGCAAGTTTCAAGGTGTTGGGGTTTGGTGCTTAACTCCGATTGCTTGACAGATTTCTGACACCTGTAATGTAGATAAGGCACTGGTTAGTTGTATATAGATTGCCCGCCTTGTCTTAATTACAGTGGAAGTATTAGCAATTTGAAGTTCTTATCCATTTCTACTTTCATCAATGGAAATGTTGTTGTCGCCATCTTCAAGGTTAAAGATGTGAGATGACACGCCGGTCCGCTTGCGTGAGCTATTACTGTCTGTTGTGCCGAAAGTAAATCACTTAATTACTCCGTGAAGGAGGTCAATGACCTCCGTCATGAGTGTTTTGTGATTCGTTCTGTTCGTTCGCAGCTACAACTCACGATCCCTTTGCTGCATTCGTGTGTAATTTGGCATGTCGTATGCTTAATTACGTAGTCTCGCGTGTGTCCTTACACTGCTACTTAGGGTGATTGACACGGCCACTCAGATGAATGATACAGTCACAGTCTAAGGAAGAAGAAATGCAAAGCATATCTGTGTACGTGTAGTTTGAAAGTTTGACGGCTAAGCGAAATGAATTGACGAGCGTCTTGGATGTAAATACGAAAGCAATCTGTCGGGTACCGAAATATGTTTTATAAAAAAACGGGTCAACAGATCTTAGCAAGAATGGATTCTAAATTACTCCCTTGAGTGTTGAAATGGAAGAAAGCCATCTAAATGTAAAATAGACGAACAAATGTATTCTCCGCACCAAGGACGTGGGCACCAGCTGATGCATTCCTCCTTATACTTGTATGTATGAGGCTTAGGGTTTATCTTCTTTCTCTCACCTGGAGATGACTCACTGTCTCCTATCCCTGTCCCCACAAGAGATAATTCCGTGTTTGGTGGGCTGATAACATCATGTGGATCCACTCCTTCCTGTTGTTGATGAATTAACGCTGTGACATGCATGTCTTTAGAGTTCCCCCCGAAACTTTACTGTGTGAAGTCAAGGTCGTGATTCTGGCAGCCATATATCAAACGCACCAGCCCCTGCGAAGGCCGACCTTGGTTGGGAGTGGTTCGGGAGCTAGGTCGGCTATGGTCTGGTGTTTGGCTGCGCCAGTTGAAAGCTTTGAAATGTTCAAAACATTCGGTTGTGGACGGGATGTCTGGAATTGGTTGACTGGTTGTTGGCTGGTAGTTGGCTGTGGTTGGTTGGTGGTTGGCTGGTGGTTGGCTGGTGGTTGGCTGGTGGTTGGCTGGTGGTTGGCTGGTGGTTGGCTGGTGGTTGGCTGGTGGCTGGCTGGTGGTTGGCTGGTGGTTGGGGGTAAGTCAGTAGTGGTCAGGGTGTGTTTGGGAGGCAAATTTGACTCTTTATCTAAAACTGGTCAGACTGCTCCCGATCTACCACCAGCATTGGTTGGCTGGTGGTCGGGAGCCATGTTTGGCCATGTGTAACCAGAGCTTAATTTATTCGTCTTGCAGCAGTCACACCACGGATGTTCCGGTATCTTGGAACGGTCCACCGGTCAATATGCGTATCTTATCAACAAACGCAGAGACAAGTGAGTCATCTGTTGCCTGATGTGTATTGGCTGTTGAACCGTTATGACCTACACATGCCAAATAATACACATACATTGTCGACCTCACAAGAACTTGCAAGGTAATTGAATTGACAGGTCAAATGAAATGAAAAGTTCACGCGATGATAATTCTAAAGGTAGCCCAGTTATTAGTTCCGTTTCATCGACAAATGTGCTTGAAACATGCATTTGGTGGTAAGTAGGTCAACTTATAAATTCTATTATAAATCATCATATACGTGAATACGATCATCAGCACGTACTGGGAACCATGTTAGGTCAGATTACTAGTAACTCGATATCGTCAAAATGAAAAGTGTAACGACACATTGGTGGCCTGAGTGAACCTGGTGAGCTATGAATGAATCAGAGTTATTTTCATGATAAGCTTTGAAGCAATCTATTCACACTTGTTCTTTCAAATGACTGGCCAGAAACACAAAAGATCCCAATAACTTTTAGTAATTGGGACATTTTCCTTCTAGATTGATTTATTTGTAGCAATGAGAATCAACCATCTAAATTACAAAAGTTACAAACATCCTATAAAACAATCATAACGATTCTTATATCACAATTCAACTTCGGTTTTCACACTTTTAAACAGGACAGAGACCTTTATATACGTATGTTTAACGGAAAGTTGTGGTTGAAGTTCTATTACGCCATGCAGAAAACGTATCTCCACCATTAAATATTTATAATAGGTGATATGGACGTTGCTGAACTCGGACTTTGTTATGAGATACAAGTCACATTTGGTTAATACTCCACCGATCAGGCTATGATGAGCAATGGCCTCACCAGTCTACAAGACCTTAACACGCAACAGAAGCCTGATTAACCCAAGGTTGCTTGTCATCTTGTCTTCCAATTACTATGAGATCCCTTAAAGCTTTACAAAATCAATCAATCAAACGGGCTAGGGCAATCTAGGGTCACCCTTCACTTGCTGTTTCCAAATAGATAAAATGATTCGCAGAGCTTTCAACATCACGAAGTTATCGAGCGTTTCTTAATCTAGGGGGAAAGAAACTGTTGAATAAAAACGTGGTAACTTGCAGCCATATTTCTGCAGTAGGTTAAATCTTGTCACCACGTTTCGTTGCAAACTTCCTTATTTCAAGGATGAATGATACGCTTCAAAAGTCAGTATACATTTTATTATTAAAAAATATTCGAAATCATTCTTTTTGTAACATGTTAAAAGAGATGCTTGTTTGCTTTCAGTTCTTAGTAAGTATTTTAGGTTCTTCTGTTTTGATACCTCATCACACATCTGCGGACGGTTACTTATCTAAAATTATTCATTTGATACATCTAGCTGTAGTGAAATGCCAACGTCTCGTGATTCTAGGAACAATCACAATTTTTCAAGAGAATTCTCATCAATTTGAAGAATATGAGACATGTTCACTAAGCCGAGACAGTGCCTGATCTGTGTCTGGCGTCAACTACTACTTACATTTAAAGTGCTTGTGTCGCCAATATTAATGACACTATAAAATACAACAGTTTCCGATTACAAGCAACATCATAAGTATTATTCAATGAACAAAGACGTTTGTGCAAAATATACATCCTTCTAATGTTATTGAACATCGAATCTTAAAAATCATGATGAAATTGTAAGTTTTGATATTCAATAACATCAGAAGGGTGACTGTATATTTTGTACAAACGCCCATGGTCATTGAATAATTATGACTGAATATAATCAGTGAATATTGAGTTCTAGTGACACAAGCAATTTATATTAGTCGACATCTCAGTACAAATCAGGCGAAGTCATACGACATGATAGTGAAATTTTATCTGTCTATGAGTCTCGATTACAATGTAATCAATGTAGATACAGATTGACAAAAATATGTATTTGCAGATCTGTCAAGATCAAGTAAGAGGAAAACACAAATGCAACGGAAAGTGAATCAGTCGACCGTGTATATTTATTTGTGATTAGAACTTGGTGGCGTCTGTATGGTGTAACGGTTATAGCGTTAGGCTTCAGAACCAATTGGCACTGGGTTCGATACTCGCCATGCCCCGCCGTTGTGTCCTCACGAAAGGCACTTTACACGACTTTTCTTACTTGGCGGTGGAGTGACGTCAACTGAGCCTCTTCGGCTCATCTGTCCAAAGAGTGCGCCGATATGTGCCAGCATCTGCACATTTGCCACCAAGAGCCGTAATTGTTTCGTTTTTAATCAGCAACTGTAAAATCTAGCCAACGTTCAATAGCTTCAATTTTGTTTACAATTTCCGGCTCCGACATGAACGTCCGTGACCCTCCAAGCCTATGCTGTCAGCTCTTTCTGAGAATTTGAATAAGTGCTTCTTGGACACCATGGATTACTCCTGGCGTCAACACAGCAAGAGTCTTACCGAAGGGATCTTTGTCCACCATTGTCGGGAAATGGATTTTCAACACCTAAACAAAGTCTCGCTCCACGCTTGCCATAGAGGGATTATTATTGTGCATTACTACTGTCACCGCAGCTACCCGTAGATGCGACACAAGATGACCTCGGACACTCCTCATCACAAAGAAGGCGTACCAAAGAAGTCGAACGATGTATCTACTAGAAATTTGTCTTCTTATCCACCCACACAATGTTTTTTCAAGGGATCATTTTGACTGCACGACGGTAATGACTCCGGTGCCACATCCGTCTCATTGCATCGCAGCATCCCTCGGTAAACCGGTAACACGGCCATTCTTCTTCCGTAATTATCTTACTACCTAACATCAAACTGGCAACGCTACGTCTTAGTTTGTCACCAAAATAAAGTGATACAAATAACTACAGAGCCACCACAAAGAGAATGTCTGTGGACCTCAAGAGGAGCACGAAACGTTAGTCATTTATCATCTCGTAGTTATGGTATGGTTGTAGTTACCGCTCAGTACAATCTAGTTAATTTATGAATTTCTCTCGTACATTTTATTCACCAGGTACTATGTCAGATATTGTAAAACACTAATGGTAACTGAACGTTGAAAGTCAAAACCTCAAGAAGAATCTACGACTTACAATTACCAGTATCATGGCCTTAATATATTGGTGCAGTCGATTCGTGATGATCCTCAATAGATTCTTAGCCATTAAACGTAAGTAGTTCCTTCGAGAAGACTTTACGGTGTTACGGCGGGCCATGATTGTTTCATGGTCTTTGATGTCCTTTTTTTCCACAGCTCTGCAGTTAGTACTGAATAGTTCTGATCTATCTTGGACATTCTGCTCATTTAGAGCAATCCATTTACCACCAACCTTTCATTAGAAACATGTATTAATGGATAAGAATGTTCTTTGTACATAACCGAGTGTTTTCTTCAAGGCCGGCATTGTGTGACCGTCTGTACGAGAGGTGATCAATAAGTACCCGGCCTTAATCACGAATAAGGTGCACAGCTCAAATTTTGGGACATGATTATATAACGTTAGTATTAAGTTTTTATTCCATAAAATTTCAAATTATGGAGGTGATTACTTTCCAGTCGCGGCGTCATTTTAAAAGTCAGTAGAAAAGTGGTGAGAAAAGAAGTGTTGAGCTGTGATCAGATCTGTGTGAGTCGCGTTCACCATGCCATAAAATCTACGAAAACATTGTCAAAATGTTTGATGATGATTCCTTTCGTGTTTCACCGAGAAAAGTTATCTCATCGCCTTTAAGCAAAGAAATTTGATCGACGCATCTCAGGTCACAGCTCAGCCGTCCATGTTTTTCCTTCTTACTGGGTGTCGTCTGTAAGTAATGATCGCAATGCTTTGTCATTTATGGTTATGCCACGGTATTTGAGTTGTGCGCCATCTTTCTGGGTGATGCCGCAAACTTATTAATCACCCTCGTATATGTTTATGGCAAATTTCATTGTTATCAGAAAAGGTTGAAAACGTAAAAGTGTCACCCGTGTGAGACATATTGACCAATTTTGTACAAGTGTATCATTCAAGTGGATACATAAAATCAATGAAATTTGAAATGTTTGTCATTTTGTGGTAGGCCAAGGTAAAGTTTGCGGGCAAAGAAGCGGATTTTCTTTCAGTTCGATAACCAGGCTGCACAACGGCGGGCAAAACTGTCAAGAAGACCGAACCGTATCATTAGAGGAAAGATGGATTTTTTGTCCTTGACATTGCTAGAGATGACACGATTGATGTAGCTTTGGATTACGTTGCAGGTCTCTCTGGTGCAATTGCAGGAACAACACAATGACAGATAGCCTGACATGACGGTTGTTACATCTAGGAAAGTTACAGAAGAAGAAAGAGTCGTGAATAGTTTTATCAGGTCGGTAAATCAAATGAATTTAATTCTTAAACCTCTTTCATGTTCTTTTCAACACAGTTTTCGTAGGTACGCATCCTTATTTGTCGTCTATGCAGACGTTTCGAAAATTTATCTGCTGTTTGACAAATTTATTTTACACTGATGTAGACAGTGGACAGGTTGTCGAAACTTCTGTGGAAAAGAAATGCAAGGTTGCGTACCTGACTTTTAGTATCACCCTTTGTCCATCCAAATTTGTACGAAACTGTAATATTTCTCAGTTTTACTACGTAACTGTTGCGATTTTTAAACATTTAAACATTTTGATGCAGTACATTGATGACAAAAAGCCTTATTTCAACATCATTATAAATGGAACATTGACAAATAGGTTGTTAATACAGCCGATCTTTTAATCATCGTGACATATAGCTTCTATATCTGGATAGATGTCAGCAGTAGATTTCAAAACGTGAATTGGGGCACGCAGAAATTAACAGATCTCGGAATGATGAAGCTTTATATTACGTCGAAGTGAGATGATCAGTCTCAGCTTTCACGTACTGTCTATATATACATATGTTCAAGACGCTACATAAAACACAGACGTCGTTGTCATTAGTAAGTTATCTCAGGTATACATTTGCTTTAATTAACATGATTGTAGAGAATTAAGAGGTTTTAACTAAGAGGAACACCATGGCGATAGAATATCAGTCGTCTGATGTTTATTACCATTGTCTGTAATTACTAATAGCAGACATTACATTTTCAAATAATACAGCTGACAAACAATTTAACTATGTCTACAGTGTTTAGTTAGAGGACATAATGCTGTAGTATCTTCACCCAAAATCAAGCTAAATAAGCTGCTAGGGGGCCCAAACCTACACCACGTTCTGCTGCAGTACCGAGGTCGAACACAAGGGGGCCCAAATTTGATAATGAACTTTGTCTCACTAAGATCTACGCACATACTAAATACCATTACCATCTATACAGAGGTTCTTGAGTAATGCTGACCACAAAATCTGGAAACACATACACAGACACAGACACACACACACACACACACACACACACACACACACACACACACGCACACACACAGACAAGCTAAAAACTATACCATCATTTTTCATGAAGGTAATAACCCATGGCAAAAAAACATATGGTGGTTCCTTCTTTGGCTGTCATGGATATGTAGATGCTATTGATGTCCACAGTTGATACGGGGTTTGGGCGCTGAGCATTCAACAGATCTGACAACCAATAGCTCAACTGTGTCACCAAAAATATTCATGATGTTTCAACTTGCCACTGGCAGTCTACCTCCATGGAAGTCAACAATATAAGTCAATTTCTCCCCCACACAAGACGTAATTCCTATCATCATAGTTTCATGTGCGAATGACGCCTTATTTAAGTTGTTCAAAGATATGCGCATGCTACTACTGACAGTGATTGATTGTGCAAAGTAAGACCACCACCATCAGTTTTTGATTACAGTTAAGACAAGTTCATTTTCTCAAGTTCCGTTGCTGTCTGACATGCTTGGGATGTTCATTAACGCTATTAGGGACGCCTCTGTGTATTGTCTGTGAATGTCGGTGTCTTGTCTGTGAAATGAATCCCTTTACTTGAAAGTTCATCTGTGTTTGTAAAAGTTATTCTGGATTGAAGTTGAACTGTGATTGCCAACACAAAATTGGGCTGATCAACTCCAGTCTTTATTCAACGAATGAGACGGGGGGCGCCATAGACTTTCTGCAATGTTATAACTGCATAAAGTGATGTAACAGAAGCCGTGAATTGCTAATTCCCTGACAAAGACTGGAGTTGATTAGTCCAATTTTTGGTGTTAGCAATTACAGTTCAACTTTTAAGCCAACATGAATATTTTTTCAAAGTCTTACAGCACTGCCCATTGAGACGTTCTCAAGGGGTTCTTATTTCTTGACCTGTAAGAACGAAAGTACTCGCACGAAGTGCCGTAGAAGAAGATCTTCAATCAATAGACGTTGATAGGAGCACCTCTTGTGGGATAATGTGGAAAGCCTATTCTTGCTTCACTGATACAATTACAACTTGTACTGTTAACTGTCGATACCATTTGATTGACTTTTTTTTCCTTTCTAGGTTGCAAGATTGAAACTTTGATGAAGTTCTGAACGCCTTAGGCTCGATGTAAATCGATTTCTCATGTCTTGACAAAATTAAAAGTCACTAGACCGGTTCACCTGATAATGCCCAGGTGAAACTCAATAAGCCATTTTTCTTATCTCAAAAGGGATAGGATCTGGCGCAATAAGGTCACCCATTCAAGAATTGATTTGATCACCCTGTAACCGAATGGCATGCTACTTTGTGACCCACACTTAAGCCTGTTTAAATGAAATGGGGCGAGATAGGTATGATTGGAAACCTACAGGGCGAAGGAACTGGAAGAAAGTTGTTCGCACCTATCTTGATATAACACACGCTGTGTAGATGCCCAGCAATTCAAATGCATTTATCCAGATGCTTGAGTAACTATTTTTGGCGTATCTTATTACCTGTCTAACCTTCATCAACGTGCCCATTAATTTAGGTTAGAAAGTATAGCTGGTAAAGCTATTGTTACCATGTGGAAAGCATTCATGATTTAAGTCGAAGCCAGGGGTCTGAAATTGTTCGCAATTTGTTACGAGGTAACTTGATGCCATCTCTTTGAGATGGAATCACGCTGGTTGCCTCTTGTACCTAATTTTGGTCGAGTAATTTCCCTCAGTCAGAACTACCACAGGTTTAATACAGGGTAATGTAAATAGCCCCTAGAACAAATGTAGCTCCTCTTTGACTCGGAAAGGAATTGATAACAACAACACATCACTTGTTCCTGATTGCGCACAATATCACTTTTGAAATATTGGTACTTATGACCTCGGGGATGACTTGCTAATAATAACACATCGCCAAGATGACCCAGATTGATAACCGGTGTATCATGTATATGGTTACTTAAAACGCCTTACTTGGGTTGTCTAAACACCGAACGTGATGTTGACATCGTTTAGAGAAATGTCCATACATTCTGCATGATAGGTTTGACTTTATTTCAATTAAAACTTTATTACATGATCAATCTCTCAAATTATATAATTAAGGGCTTAATTCATTGCGGCAAAGGCATAACGAATGATAGGCTTTAATCATTGCTTATCTGCATTCTGAGCTATAAGTTTAATTTTCTTGTGCTCAAAGTACAAGTTTGGACTGGTACGATGTCACAAATTCACACATTGTAAGATTGGTTTACTTTGTAGAAAAGTTTCACCATGGATAATTCAAACATGGGCACCTTCCGATATATTCTGTCTCCCAAACAACCATCCATTCTCTACAGTATACTAAGTCCGGTATCACATCACCGTGGGTACATAACCAGATATCCAAATGGACAGGCAAAAAAAAGACTATTGTAGAATGGAACACCCTGCCACACGAGATACAAACAATGTTATAACACGGGATTTCCAAGCAAGGACTGCTAAACCAAAAGAGAGACTCTAAAATGTTACGATGATACACATACGTCTAGTAATTGTATAATAATCCTGTCTTACTTATCTGTTGTGTCCTGGAGTTCAAGCTGTCAGATAGCCATAGGTAGACAGAGAGGGTTGAATTTCAATAAACTCAAATAATAACATATGTATATATACGGCAAAAATAGTTACTCAAGCAACTGGATAAAATTTTGGAACTATTGCTTGTGTAACTATTTTGGGCATATCTTATTACCTGGATGCCTAACCTTCATCAGGGCATATATCTTTACTTGACCCTGAAGCGGCGGTACCCCGCCACATGGCAAAGCATGCTAGTTTTGTACTAGCTGTTGGCAGATGCAAAGTGATTGTTCTGAGGCACCTCGTAACGTCAACCTTAGCGGTAAGTGGTTGATGTGTAGTTCTGTACAGTACAGCACACCCGTGGGGCTAAGCTAGGATCATAACGTACGAGTTAATAATGCAGGGGCGGGTTTACTAAAGCCGAGACCTCAGCAAACCAGGACAGCTCGCGGATACCCGCCATGTGACGTCACTCATAATCAGGAGCTGGATGATCAAACGTTCACTTATGAATACATTAAAAGTGGTTGTATGAGACAACGCATCCATTTTATCGAATAGTGGGTACATATTCATCAGAGGGCGGGGCAAAGGCGTCTATATAAGATCTACTAATGACCAACGGACCAAAAGGTTTGACAGATTTCGAAGGTGTTTTGTTGGGTGCCTGTGTTCATCAGTCCTCACAAGAACACGGAGACGTCGTAGATTAAAATGCCAGGTGAGTCCGATCGTGTTATCATGTATGACGGTGTCTGTACAGATTGTCTGGCTACGGAAGAAGGAGCAGCGTTTAATTTCATCCCTTTATGCATTATCTGTGAGCGATACCTGTTGTGGTTTTAGTGGTTAGCTTTTAACAGCTGGGTGCTGCGAACAGTCGTCCAGGTTTGACACAGAAAGGGACTGAACCGCCGGACCACGAGAAAAGAGTACCGCTATAGCACTCAATCTGAAGATTAGCTGATGTTCAGGTAAGGTTAGAAATACGTGACGCGTACGGATATATCTGTGATGAAGTGAAGAACATTTGATGACCTGGAGACTTGAGTCAGTGTGAGAACTACAATGGGTTTTAAGGGTGTGGCAGGGAGTAGCAAAACCATAATCAATGTGTTTTCCCTGATATTTACGTTGAGTTCAGCATCATCAAACTGTAACGGTGAGTGTCGGTCCTTAAATGTCAATTGTGGATTAGTTTCTAGTATTGCATAGAGGTTGGACCTCTGTGGCATATTTGTAAATGTGAAAAGGCACTGGCTGTTGTCTCGATCATTAGACATGACTGCCGCAGACATATCAAATGTCATGGTTACATCATAACGTGGTGTGTTGTGGCAGGGTGTCATGTCACCAAAATAGGAAATATTAGAAACCTTTTCTCAAACGTTAGCACCGCGCTGCCGTCCATGTAATGACGGGTTTGAATTTTCCGCTACAGCATTAATAGTATTAAAGAAACCTGCATCGAAATGAAAAGAGTACCCTGCAACTGAAAATCGAAATATTATATCAGAATCTACTCTCCAAGCAGAGAGGGGTAGGGAAGATTGTGATCTTTTTATCATATCTCCAACCTCTGCTGCATGTCGCAACGCCAAAGGACAAGGCGAGAGGTAGTTCTTTGAGAACGGTGTTGGGTTCCCTCCCATGCCCTTATTTCAGTAATCTGTGGATTGGTAGTGGAAACAGTTGGTTGGGAGTGCGGACAGAAAACGGTAGAAATGATAAAAAGGTCACAATCTTTCCCACCACCTTCTGCTTTGAGAGTAATTAGTTCCAACCGTTTTCTCTACTATCGTAAACATTGCCAGTAGAATTAGACCGCTCGCCACAGAGTACTCGAGATCATCAATATAAGTGCTTTTCAAAAGCAGCTGGCATTTTGTACCATATCATCCCTTCCCAGCGCTGTTCAAAGTGTACGTAGAACATCAATTTGAAAGTAGTGACGGTTTTGGTGCAAGGAATAACAGTGCGAGAAGATTAGTCTGTAAAGCTGGCACCTGGTAGCTTAGACCCTGTTTATACCAGGGTTCGAGAATCGGGATTCATCCAGACACGGGGGTCACGAATCCTGGTATGAACGGTCCGAATCCGGCTCCAAGCGGGGATTAATTGTAATTCTCCCTCGGATCCGTGCATACCAGGGTTTGCAAATGGGGATCAATCCCCATGCATGGTTTAATCCCGATTGGCGAATCTGGCAGGTACGAAAGGGGTCTTAAAAAGTTGTTAGCACCCGCTTGTTAGCCTTATACAAAGCATGTGGTGGTCATTTTCAATGTCAGTATACCATTGCGTAAAACTACACTGAATTGGATTCTTGTCAGTTGCGACGTGGTTAGTGCCTTCTATTAAAGGCAGATTTTCAATTAATATGCCCTCACTCGGCCATACAGAAAACTTGTTAGGCTGACCATATGACAGATACCGCTACATTGAGTAGGGGTGTGTTCGAGCACTAATAACTAAACGTCATGTGTACAGTGTATTGATTGTTCGAACATAGTTTTAAAAGGGCCCTGTGGACGTACATAGACAAAGTTGCAAGGTAACTCGTACATCAATAAAATACAACAAAGTAATTGGATACACGTTTACTCCTACCAAGGCAAGGACTTATATTACTGCTAATCTGCCCTCCATTTTCGGTTTCTGATTGACGACCACTCTCATGAGTATTCATGATTTCCTTCAAAGAGCCGACACTACCTGGGCTGATTGGATGATTGATTGGAGAAAGACGATTTTGTATTTTCTTTAATTTATTAGTAAAATTTAATGCTGATATGTGAGCCTCCCCCCCCCATTTTTCCAAAGTGAGATCTACTTAATGTTGATGCTTCCGTCAACTTTAAGCCCAGGTGACACATAGCCGACCATGACCTCCGGACCACTTCCAACCTTCCCTCAACCATGGTTTTAAGTCGGTTGGGGGAAGGTCATGGATGTGTAGCCGGGGCTTAATATGTTTACACGTATGAAGGTATAGGTGATGTTGTAGAAAATACGATTATGTAACGCGACTTTTCTTACGCTTGAAATACCAAGAGAATTTTACAGCAGCAGTTGTAAGCATTCAGGCTTTGTTGACAGGCTTAAATGTAAATTTAATCTCTATCGTCTGGATCAGATGGCTAAGTCCAGGATCGTTTTCAATATATGTTCATAAGTGTACGGAAGGTGTATGTCAGTGATCAATCATTGGAACATCTCAATATCTGTATGATGCAAAAATGTCTGATTTAGCGCGATGTTTGGGAAGACACTCATGATAACTTTAATAACAATACGAGGGGCAGGCAAAAAGTAATGCAATTGTTCTTGTATGAATAGTCAGCTCGCAACATGAAAAAGATTTCGGCTTGGCAACCTTGTCACGTAGAGTGTGGGTCGTACATTGATAGCAAATGTAACCTGCTCAGTAAAGCCTCTTACTTGGCGAGTTAGCTCAGTGCTAAAGTCAGTGCCCCTCTCTCTCTCAGGAAATGGTATGTATATACATGTTTGTATGAGGTCTAGCCGGGATTATGCCAGAATGCCCGGCACCCACTTTTGGGTAATGCTACATACATCGGTCACAAAGTGGATGGACACATTCGACCACTCGCTTTTCGGAAAAGCCTCTGAGAATAGTTGTGAACGGACCATCTGACATGAGACGAGAACTCCTATTCAGAAAGCTGGCACAGTTATGAATAATACAACATTTAACTCATGTGTATGTATAAGCTGTACGTTGGCAATATCAATCTGACGAAACAAAGGCATAGGATTCTTGAAGATGCAAATTTCTAATCAACCTAAAGTCAAAGTTGTATGACTGCAAAATAGCTTCTCTGGCGCTCGAACGTTGGGCAAATAACCGTGACTGTATTCATCACTTTGCAGAATTAGTTCCAGGTCCTCTAAAGGTAGCCTCTACCAGGCTCCGCGGGATGGCTGGAAAAATAGTAGAAATTGGCCGTAATAGAGTGAATAGTGTGCCAAGGGAGGTAGCTACGGAGAAAGGACAGTCTGCCATCCGTGGAGCCTGGTAGAGGCTAGATTGCGTGCCAGAAATGATGGGACGTACACAGCGGTAGCATAAATCCCCGAGAGTCGACACGTATGGTTGTGACTTTTAAACTGCTTTGATGATGTCATTAGAAAGTTGTATAAAAGTGAAAGTCACGCTGCCTCAAGTTTAAGTGCGCTCTTAGGTCCAGGTATTTTCAATAAGCTTAAGACCACTTTCAAATCACTGTCAAGAGTATATTCAAGTCTCATTTTCTTCGTCTCTTGAGTCCGTTGCTCTGGATGTAGAGGCACTCAAGTCCACTTGAAGAGTACCGATGCAACACTTTACCTGTCCATGACCGAGAACTTGAGCTCTCAGCCACACCACTAAGACTATATCTACGCAAAGTGGGATTGCGTAAAGGTCTTACCCCTACGTACTTTGCACTTAAGCCAAGTTCAAATCCACATGTCTTAATCATATCAGCACAGGTATAACATTGGTCCGATTTATTATACACACGCGTTTTTGAGTCGACTTGGAACTCAGGACTGTATAAGAAAAAACCTAGACAATTCAAGAAGGAAACCCTATTTGAGCAGTCCAAAGCTCCACACACAGCCCCGAGTCGACTCCGAAAACCTGTGTGTAAACCGGGCCATAGTGATATCGCAGCAGCATGTAATAGGCACGAACCTGTCTATGGCATGTTGCTATTCACGTTTGAATTGATAAAAGTTGCATGGTATGATCAGAACGGTTGTCAAACCTATCCCTTGTTTTTATGTACATATTTCACGTACAAACATGTGTGTTCGTGGAAGTAGAGTGTCTTACGTTTGACATTTCCGGTCTATTCAAACGCTTTAACTCTATTGCTCATTATATTAGGTTGATATCGTGGGCCTTCAAATTACCTCTACGAGTGTCAGATAGCTTTACATGAGAACTAGACGCCTTATAGATGTGAACCGTGTGTAAATACGGCTGGTCTAATCCTAAACTGGATTTGTGTTACCCTTGACTTTACAATGGGAATATCATTCAAGACGTACAGGTATGACCAAAAAGACAACAAAACACACAAAGCTTTAAAATATTCGTTCTTTTTTTGTCGATGAAAGTCGTTGAGGGCTTTGTCAATTCGATCGGCTGCAGCGACGCCACCAGCGGTTCCAGTGAGAGGGGGGCTTAACATTCTAAAGTCCTCGTAGGACTCGTCGATTAAAAAGAAAAACTCCGCCCGTCTTACTCTCTCTGCCAAGTTTCGTGACAAATTATCCATAAGTATAGTCAGCTTTTAAAAGCACTCAGCTAAGTGTATTACGTGCTGCACGTCGCAGGAAGGTAAGCAAGAATTTGCGTTTAAAGTCGCGTTTACGTATTTAGGGTTAATAAAGAAGAATCCGCTTATTTGCATAACTGATTTGTCAGTGTATTTTATGCAATTATGAGGAGTAGGCAATTAACCCTAGGGGACAAAATGAGTGGCACTGAGGGGGGAGGGGGTTGTAGTAGTTACCAGGATGGCACTTGGCATTATTTTATGCAAATAGCAGGAGCATGCGAAGATGGCTAATGCAATTATGCCATTTTATTTACAATGGAGTGAATGGGAAATGGTTTGGGTTTTCAGAGTTCTATGCATATCCCCGAATTATGCTATTAACAGTAATGCAAATAGCTGGAACCTACTGTATCTCGCATATAGGTTCATTTAGTTGTGTCCAAAAACATATCTTATGCAACGGCTGTCATTCCAATGCAACGTTGACCAAGGAGAACGAAAGAGATTCGGCAGTTATAATAGGGTTAAATTGCAGGATAATTGCCGTATACGCATTACGTTCCGGCGACGTGGCCGTAAGGTAAGTGCACTCTTAACATGCGGGAGAATGTTGAACTGCATTATCTTGGTTTCTTCAATAAATCTGCAAGCTACGACCTTGACAAGATCACACGAATAGCTGATGAAATGCCAATGTCACTGTCCTTTTACCAAAGGATGTTTAAATCTGCGCTTGATCGCTGGCGCAATGGCATGTCCAGAGATTCAAAGCACTTGAGGTTGTTTTTCAGACTACATGTACTTTGAAACGAAACGACGTCAAGGGATTCAACTGCCTGTTAGCCTTGAATGAGCTCATACATACACAAGTGTAGTCAGAATTGCTCTATGCGAACACTTTACTGTAATCGCTGGAGCTTCCGGCATGTCAACGTGCTAGTTAACGTTATTTCAGGATTAGTAGTCGAAATGGTGCCGCAGTCATTAAAGTTTTTGCATCTATTTTTATCTTCATCACTTCAGCTTCCGTACTTCATTCTCTTGGCTCTTTAGTCTAATTGTTGAGTCCACAAGGCTTCATCTCAATAATTGCATGCCGGAGCCTCTGCGGATTCAGCCACATCGGTCTATCAAAGCTAGCTCGTCACCATGCCTTTCTGGCCGTAAGGTATGGCCTTGCCTTATATGACAGTCCTTGAGAAGCTTTGAGTGGCTTTCTTATCATCGATGGACGCCCACGACTTCATCTACGTACATATCATTGTCGTCCTTCACCTTTTGATGCGTTTTTAAGTGACACATGGCTCTCAGAAGTGGGAGCTTGGTAAAGTTTTGCCAATGAGGAATCTACTGGTTGATGACGCGGGTAGAGCCGGGCCTTAGAACCCTGACAAGAGCGTGGGTGTAGGAAATCGGTAGGACCAAAGCCGAATCTAACCGTTGAAAGGATGTTGATTTCTATCATGCTAGTTGTATTAAAGTTTCACGGTGACAATGACAATCATGTCAGATTGCAGAATGTGGCTGCGTCTGGTGTAAAATGTTTGCGTTTAAACTAGATTCCATCAGTTGATCGGGCATCTTCCTCTAACTTTGGTAACAAAAAAAAATAAAAAAATCAAGAAACAAAAAGGGATTCTGAGTAGTCTCTGACTGTGGTTAAGAAAGGACGGCTAAAAGTAGGTAAAGGTCACACGTACGAGGCGGTACGCTGTTGTTGTTAGAGTGAGCCATTTATATGTCCGCCATGTCAGTGAGGGCACCGTCACGATGACAATGATAACCTTTATGCACATTTCGAGAAGTACAAGGTTTTGACCTGTTTTTGTCGATTCTCATATCGCTCGATACACCGGAATACAAATCTGACATTGGTTTTGTTAGTCCAAGGTTGCCCCTTAGAGCGGTATAGTAAAGCACCTTTGGGTATTAAATGCGCAAGGGATAAATCCTCCGTGGCTCTCCAAGTTGAATGAAAGTACCGTGGGCCATGTAAAACATACACAGGGTTCGCTTAGTCTTCGACATTCACATTCATGAGGGACTTAGGGAGTAGAAAACGACGGTATCAGCACGGAGGCAGGCGACAGGGTTAGATTTATCTCATTTGTCTGTCAAAAGGGACGTCCAGCCAATGAATAAAGAGACTTCCAAGAGAATTGGAGTTAAGTTTCGTTTTCTAGACCTGACTGTAGGGTGTATACGTCAAGTAGTTAAGAGCAACGTAAAGATCAATGATAAAATAATGTATGATTAACAATTTCATCTGTACAAATCAATGTCGTTCTGTCATCTGAGCAGAATGCAGTTACAAGAAGCCATTGGACGGCAGACGACACCAGGATACTGTAGATGGAATAATTTGACTGAAATATTGTACTTTTGCGCAAGTATCACCTGTGTTTGGTAAGAGATTCTTTGAAGAACGTGTGTCCTGGTAAGGAGAATTTCTTGATACCGGGTGTGTTTTGTTACCTCTGTAAAAACTGAAGTATTGTTTTTGTTTTGTTGTGTATGTGAGTTTGGCTTTGTGCAAATTGCTGTGTTGACATGAGCAGAGGGCTGGCTATTAAAGAAACATCAATGAATAACTTGAGCATCGATGACGTGTGAACGTTCTAGTATAAATGACAGGTCTTTACCAATCCAACTAAGTGCATTTGAATAAACATCCGTTACTTTAATCTGATCAAAACGACTTTTCCGTGCACATCTTCGTGTTACAAACCATCAGAGCTAGGATGATTGGCATCACGTCCTGAGACGGACTCACGGACTAATGGACATTCACCTGGCACGGATTTTGTAGGTGTCTACAATTTCATTCACCGAGGACGTTGGTTAATTTGGCACCGTTGCTTAAGAGTGAATAGAGGAGCTCAGAAAACCATCAGTGGTCAGGTATGTTATCTGAGAAATAATTGGTGAAAAGGGCAAGGGATCTTTAGCCAGTTTAGCTGACGGAAGAGCTAATCATCCACTAGTCGCGACGGGAAAGAAAGACAGGATAGGTTCACAGGAAATTCTACTGATCATCCTTGACAAGTACAAAGATCAGTGGACCAATCACGGCAGCCGTTACCAGTAGGGTCTGGTGTCAAACGGATCAATGGATATGAATAATGCAAATTATGACCTAAGTTGCATAATTGATGAGAAAACCGTATTATACCTTAGTGATAAATGATGGCATATTCATACTAGTGAGACATATAGGAAGGATAACGGTGGCATTATGTATATGTTGACATAATTTGCATATTTACCAAGGAATTGCTACCATAGCTTCCTGAAGAAGGATATTTGCATGCAGCATATGTTATTTCGAGGAGATAATTAATTTACATAGATTATGCTAACAAGATATTTCTTTGCATATCATTTGCACTGTAATTAGACAAAATGAAGGTATGAGGTCACAGAACTGTAGTTTTCGTATTGCAACATGCTGTGCATTATATGTGAGGTTTCGTCTTACGTGTGTTTCTTACCTGTGTTTCTTACCTCAGGACATAAGAACCGGTACCTGTTAGTGACCGCGGGCTGTGTGATGCTGCTGATCACACCCGTACCCAGTATGGACTTCGTGGAGGAGGAAGGAAACTACAACCAGACGAACGGGACGACCATAGGACCACCGTCCCTCACGGTAGCTATAAACACGGGCGCCCTCCCGTTTTCATATCTTCACAACAAATGATATTGTCAAGTATGAATGAACATGACGATCTTGATCTTCAGTCATTCAGACCAATGTTGTACTAATTACCATTGCAATCTATTTATTGCATTTTGAGTTATGCTGGCTGAATTAGGTCGGGAACAGTTACATACAAACAAACAAACCTACAAACAAACAGACATAAACACAGACAGACCAAAAACAATACATCCGCTGTTCACAGAGGTGACATATAGATGAAAGCTCAGCAGATGGTTAGTATCACCATCATTATGAACTTTTCTACCCTTCTCCCATGGGCAGGTTACGGTGACAAAAATCCCTGAGACTACTTATCTTTTGCAATGATAATCCTGAATTCCGTTCGTGGTGTAAGATGCAATATACATACCAAGAGGTGAATATGTACTCGGTACACATCTCATGCATATCCTGAAGAAGACAACTATTGGTGCCCGTGCCCGTCACTTCTAGCTTTCCAGTCGTTCTGATAAATGTTTAGCCATTGTGGAAGACGCCACAAACATACAACAGTTAAACGAAGTTTTGCAGATGGTCAGTATCACACCAGTGAACCTTTTTTAACAGAAAAGTCCTAATCATGACGGCCATTTCTTTCCAGGCGACCGCCTACCTTATGACCACCATCAGTGCAGTTGTGTTCCTGGTCGGTTTGACCGGCAACTCGCTGGTTATCTACATCGTGGCGCGGTTTCAGGAGATGCACACCGTCACAAACTACTACATCTCCAACCTGGCCATCACCGACTTGGCCTTCCTCTGCTGCTGCCTTCCGTTCAGCGCCGCCAACTACGTCACGTTCGAATGGAAGCTGGGGCTGTTCATGTGCAAGTTTGTCAGCTACATGATGCAGGTGTGGATAGAATGAGCAAAAATTATGCTAATGAAGGTGAACTTTACCTCCTGTCTGAATCCATACGATCGACACAGCGAGCACACCGTATACTTCAAAATGTTATAAATGTGCAAGTTTGCTAGCTACATGATGCAGGTGTGGATAGTATGAGCATAACTTTTGCTAATGATGGTGACATTCACCTCCTGAATCCTTACGTCACAGCGAGCACACCTTGTACTACAAGATGTTATAGATGATGCAGGTGTGAATAGCATGAGCATAGATTAGGCTAATGAAGGTGAGCTTCACCTGCTGAATGATAAGACACAGCGAGCATACCATACACTACAAAATGTTAAAAACAATGTTTGTGCCTTTTACTTAGTCATGAGTAACTCAAATAATTTTCTTTAAGTTGAAACATAAATGGAAATATCCTATAACTATTTGATTATTACTTTTGGACATACACAAGCTAGTGTGCGTACATTTTCAACAAGTATCGTTTTATTCCTTCACCACAGGTGACTGTGCAGGCGACCTGTCTAACGCTGGCCGTGCTGAGTGTGGACCGCTACTGTGCCATCGTCCATCCCGTGACGTCCATGTCATTCAGAACCAAGAAGGTGGCGAAGATCCTCTGTGCATCTGTATGGGCAGGTATGGTGAAAGACGGAACAAATAATAATAGCTCTATTTACTTTTTTCAACATTCTATTTCAATTCCAATGCCTTGTTAAAAAGCTAATACAACAAAAACCTACAATGACATGTCATTCACCAGTATCAAATAAAGTTTCAGGGGTGTCAAGAGTTTTCAAATCTATTAGTTCAGACATTTTCTTCTGGCTATAGAATTATAGAGTTTCGTCTTTAGATAGTCTAATGAAGGTATTTTTGTCATATTTTGAAATGCTGTTGCACCAAGTTTTTCAAAAAGCATATTTGACTGTAATGAATAAGAAATGTATAGCTTTATATGTGACTTGTAAGTTGGATAGCTGTATTTTGAAGTCTATGGGCGTATCCAAAAGCTTATGGTACAAATTGTTGCACAGGAGAACATAGCTGTATGGTAGACGTTATAGAATAAAAAGACTCTTTGTACACAACCAAGTAACGTTACAGTGTTTTATTCTATTCAACCGACGTTTTGTTGACCGTCTGTCACCTTACTCGGGGCACTTCTGACTGCACTGCAGCTATAGGTGTCGCTACTTACAGATGCGGTACCAGAACACTTGCAATTGGTTGTGTACAAAGAGTCTTTTTATTAAGTGACTTATCAACATGATGAAACTATCCACGGGTAGACGCTATAGTAGTAGTCCACTATATTCTGCTGCTGCAGTAGTCTCTGAGGAAAGGTCAGCAGGTGAGAGTTACTGTTAAAAGAATCTCCAACACCCTATGTTCTACCAATCTGATGAAATTATTTTCGGAAATGTAGACTCTATATTTGTACGTTATCGTTGCAGCGTCTGCTCTTCTGGGTATACCGGTGGCAGTTAACTATGAGCTGGTGGAACATGACTACTTCGGCCGGCGCTACTACTGCCAGGAGGTACTTGGATACTCTATTTACTCCATTAGTTATCATGCAACCAGTCTCCATAGAGTACAAAACAACAACATACAATTAACATACAAACTGTATTTAAGTTGTTACAGCTATTAACAGACTTCAAAGATTCAAGTTAACTGACACATGTGACTAAGAATCTTCCTCCTAGACTTGCTCTTAGTTGCCGTTTGTATCTGTGGGAAACTATGAAAGTCTGTTCATGGCGTTTGCTTTTGGGCTCATAAGTCTTTATGTATTTTTGCTCTCTTGTATGTCTTGTGCTTGTGCTGGTGTGTTACAGGAGACAACTGTAGGTTGTAGAAAACTGCTGGTTGTTGTGTTGCAGAGATCCTATAGAACTGAGAGGTAGTGTTCACCAGCGGCCAGTTTCACTAACAGTCTGCCATGCATGACAGAGACGTATGCAGATGTTGTACTGAGGTCTAGATCTTGAGGTTACGGCGTAGAACCAGGCGTGCTGCTTTGTTTTGCACTTGTTACACTTGCCTATCTAATCTGCAGGTGTGGGTTTCCGAGTCGGGACAGCGAGGCTACATGCTGTACACCGTCCTGCTGGCCTACGTCATCCCGCTGGCGTGCTGTGGGGCCTGCGGCATCCTCATCATCCGCCGCCTCCTCACCCGCATGGAGCGAGCCCCCGCCCAGCAGCGGAACCAGGCCCGACAGACCCGCCGCACCACCTGCATCATCGTCAGCGTGGTCATCATCTTCGCTCTCTCTTGGCTGCCCAACCACGCTATCAACCTCTGGCGTGTCTTCAACCTCGGTGCAGAGATCACAGACACCATCAGCGCCCTCAAGGCAGCAGCCTTGATCCTCTCCTACTCCAACTCTGCCGTCAATCCGTTCGTGTATACTCTCATAGGGGAGAACTATCGTAACTGCTTGAAGAAGTCCGCTCCATGCACCAGAAGGAAGAGTAGCTACTCCTCCCGTTTTAGCTCTGGCGTGACGAGATGCTCATGTCTAAATGGTACTAAAGGGGAGATGACTGTTGCACTAGGGGTGCGCCTCGCTCACGTACGAAACCCGCCTTTGGAAATGAAAACATCTTACCTGCCGTCGGAAACTGCTCAGGTTTCCATGCCAGATGATGATGATAGAATCATGTAGGGTAGGGTTAAACTAACAAAAGCCGCGACTCTACGAACAGTTTATTATCTACCCCTTTACTGTCTAAGGATAGGGCGTTTTGACGATCACGTTTTCGGTCGTCACGAAAAACCGCACACAAAATTACAGTTCCTGGTGGCAAATGTTTAGATCTTGGTAAATTGGCGCGCCAAGTCCGTGCGTTTCATTTTGCACACTTAAGACAAATTATTGCAGAGGCTCGATAGGCGCGACTGTCATGGTAGGATCACGTTAAGTGTCCTTCCCAATGGCACAACATCTTACCTGTTGGTTCTGAGCCCAACGCCCTAACCGTTACGCCACACCGTCGCTACTGACACGAGAATCACTGAGACAATGAATACAAGAGTATTTAGTCTTTGTAGTTATACAAATTATGAATATCCTTCGTGATGGATTCAATAATACACAAGGAGAGGCGACTGTACTTACAGTATGGCATGCCTTGTAGAGGAAGACGATGAAAAGGCGTACCTGCCACTTCAGCTTTATGCTGATAAATGTGATGGCATTTCATGAAGCAGCACGAACGTACAATCTATGCGGACCTTGGTGTGCTGCTTTTTTGTCACAACATTGACCATCTGGCATAGAGTAGGCACTCAGTACAACATTCCTAAGATTTTACACGGGGAAAATGAATCACATCCCCCAAAAACTTTGTTCCGAAAAACTGTCTGTAGGGGTTGTGCAATAATGGTCATTTGCCTGAGCAACCCCGATCTACTACCTCTAAAGATACGAAGAAATGTACCTGACAGCAATATCATCACCATGAACTGGGTAACGCGATTGACATATCCGTCATATACTGTATGTAAAATTGAACCTCAGGTGGACATTTAATGGGGAATGTTTTGTCCTGGGCATTTTTAGGACAATTTTACAGTAATTGCATTGTGCATTTTGGCACTGCTGAAGCAGATTTGAGGAAACTGTGCTTAGACCCAAAATTTCACACTTAGCAATATACCGAATTCCGCGTCATTCCTTTTGTCGGGCTTGGCAACATGTAAGGCTTTTACGCAAATATTTTCTATTCTGCAATATTTGATCGAAATTGCAGAGGTACCAGGTTAAAGGTACCCAAAAGACTTGCCGTAATCATTGCCCCAGACCAAATCTGGCCTACTCACTCCTTAAAGAGTCTGCAGTTTCCCGGAGACGTGACGTCATGTGCGGGCCAGATGTACTCTGAAGTCGGTATCGCCCACCGTCCTTTTTCGAGCTATTTTGCTCTTGTTTAAGTTTATGTGGGAATCAATATTTTTTTCATTTTTAAAACATCATTCGCTAATTAATAACAATCTCTTCAATTTAAAGAAGGATTCGTTTAAGCTAGGCAGCCCCAGTGCTTCGAGAGCTTACCACGCATTTAGACAAGCCGTATGTAAACCGTCAACAAAGTCTATACACCATTACAATCAACGTTTTCGTCGTCAAAACAACGATTGAGAGCAGCAATACATTTTGTGAATCCTCTCAACAATCTGCTGGGCGAAAGGGGCATGTGAACAGCAAATCATGTTCTTATGTTGGACGTAGCGGTTCATTTAAACACCAAATAGACACCTTAGTTGAAGCGACGAGTTGCATCATTAGATAATTTTTCAAGGTGGTTTGCTCATGTACCAAGAATGCCAAATACCAAATGCAAGTACAGAAATAAGACCTGAAATCTTGGGTAATGAAATTGCAGATTTCTTTTAAAGAACGCAGAAATAACTTTGAGAGAATGAAGTTCATTCGTCTTGTATGTATGTGTGGGTGCAGTTGCGTTTGACCAAACTACATGAAAAGGACTGTAGAAAAGACTGTCGGCTGATGGAATAACGTACTTACAGGGGTGAGGTGAAAAAGATAGCTTGATTCATTTTGTGACAAAAATGTATTTGTAAGAAAGTTAATGTACTGAGCATCCTTTGGCTCGTAAGAATATTTTGAAAGCAATCACTGTATGTAATTTCTTGATGATTTTGTATGCATAGTTTTTTTAGCTTTCTCAGTGTACATATTGACTATACATTGAACTACAGTGTTGAATAAGACACTGCTATTGTATGAAGTTGTATTCCAGGCTGTTATATATATCTATAATAGAGAGAATTATACTACTCAAGGTCATATACTATTCAGGGTATACAATCAATACATCAGAAAGGTGCATTGGATGTACAGGGTCTTTATATTATTAGTGCTGTGTATCCGTTGAGCACCGTTGACAGTGACCAAGCCGTATGTGCTTTAAATTGTGTCTCCTGATGTACATAATAGACGATTCTGCATGTAGATAATGTCACCAAGAAGCCTGAAGCACATGTAAAATTGTCCGTTTCGACTACCAAGTCATTTCCAGTTACTGTCTTGTATATACGACTCTTTTCTTACGCCCAATTTCCAATAGAGGTTGCAAACGCTGAGCGACCAAAGACTTCACAAATCTCTCAACACATTTTTGAAAAAAAAAGACAAATTTTCAAAACCGTTTTTTATGTGTCTTCTCCTAGTTTTTATATCGTGCATGATGATATTCCTATCATCATATTAAAGTTTACAAAAATCGAATTTCGGTCACTTTAAGGCCGCTCAGCGTCATCCATCTGTTGAAAAGGTGGCCTTAGCGATTTATCCTATTGCCTCTTTTTCTCCCGTTTAATTTTGCGATTGCTTTTCATTAGAGTATAAATCCAACCCTTCTCGTGTCTACTGTCTTTGTAATTCTTGTGCTTTATTCAGTCCACTCCTGTGTACATATTCTAGACTTATTCTATGTGACGCTACTACTTATGTGGAGCTTTTGTGAATATGACAAGCGATAGAACAAAAAGCTTTGGATCCGTCAAACTGTCACATATGAACTCACAGACATTTATTCAAGATATTATCATTCGGATTTGATTGTCTGTAACTTGCACTGGATATGTGCGCACTCAGAAGAGAATTGGACTAAAATATTGCTCTGTTGATATTTTCGGAAGACATGAAAGGGTGGAAAGGAATGATATTATGAAGTAACTTGTTACTTGAAGTACAATCAATATAGAGAATATTGATTTTTTGCATTTAAGTTTTTGTTGTAGATTATTCGAGGATTAAACGCATTAGAATACAGCTATTTTTGACTACCTTTGTTTTATATTGTCTATCGAATGGGCATTTTCGATTCATCAAAACGAAAATAAATTTTCATAGTTATATATATACCGAGCAAAAAAATAATCTTTGTATCGTATGAGCAATAGTTTTTCTTTCAAACCTTGGACAATATGATGATATCATGTAAGTATTACAACTATATAAGCAGTACTTCTGTACAACGTAAACTGGAGACAATACATCTATTATAACTAATGATGACTCATCAAATTTAACAAAAAGCACTGTAATATCTGAATACTTGCACTATGGTGCAGATTTAAGCCTCTTCGTGGTTATGTACCTTTTGTAATGATAGTGTGATCTTTACCATCAATGTAATTCTATTGCGTAGTTCTAGTTTCAGTGACCCTGTGTAAATTTTGTGACAGTGTATACGTTAATTTTACTCTGACTCTGTATTGCATGTACATGTACAATAAAGAAGGTTCTAAATTAACTACGCAATACTTTTGATGTACATGTTTTGAATTGTTGCTGCAAACGTATGATCGGAGACAAGAGATAAGTTCGATATTATTATATAGTATTCACGGAGATATGATGGTAATAAATCTAGAACTTTTTGTGCAAAATCGTAATAAATCTTGAACTTTTTGTGCAAAATCAAGATGTGTTGTATATCTCTCTTATTGTGCACTTGGTAATTAGTTCAAATGCAGAAGGTAGGCTTTGAGCAGTGTTTTGGGGCAAGGTGGTCCAAGACGATCATCTAATCCGTATGCAATATACAAACGCAGCTTATAAGGTGGAAGTCCTATCACCTTAATGTCAAGGTGCTGTACGTAGCCCTGGAGGCGAGGCCTTCACCAATGATCACTATCTGAGAGCACGGTTCGGGTCAGGATGACTACATGAGAAGGGCAGGGACGCCCCGGTGACAGAACATGAGATGTAAATGTGCAAGGAATTTGTGGAGAGTGAAAGCTGTTTTCCCACCAGGGAGAAGATACGCTTCGAGTAGCCTTTTGGAAAGGAGGTCCAGGTCAAAGTTATTATTTCAACCGCTTGTAATATCAAAACGCAATTGTATTGTTTAAAAGCTAGAACATGAATGTCAAGAATGGTAAGCAGCCCTAGAGGCGAGGCCTTCACCAATGATCACTATCTGAGACCACGGTACGTGCCAGGATAACTGAATCAGCAGGACAAGGTGACAGAACGGTTCGTTATAAAAAGAGCATGAGCCGGAAATATGTCTGCCCGCCTGATGATGCAAATACCGACTGGCGTCTAGCTGACAGGGACGTCCTCGACCTTGTATCACTCAGGTTAATATGACTACTTCAAGTATTCGCTTCAATCCATTATAAGCACTTAAGCGGGAACCTGTTCTATATAATACCCTAGTGCTCTATGCCTACCTCTGTGGAACATGGCATCGCGTAAAAGAGCTGTATCTATCACATATTCACAAGGTTAGATAGTGTCCTTGAAATAAGTTTGTTCAAAACTGCTGGATTTAACTGGATAAAGCATAGTTCAATGATACCCTTATGGCTTTGTGGTGGAGAAGAGTTTTTGAGATTGAACTTTGGTTAAGTACTTTTCCGAGGTCTCCTTTTAGTGCTTCGTATTCTTGACTCCAATGGGGAGAGTCTGCCCTCCACCACGCACGCCCCCTTTCCTGCCCGAACGTCACTGTTGTTGTTGTGTCATGTGACGGCACAAGGGTGACCTTTTGACCAAGAGGATTATGTTACGATCGCTGCTGCTAAATGACAAATACAGCGGATGGCGACGATTTAGTGGAAACGATTAACACAGGTCAAGGCTCTGTAGTACTTGCTGTGAAACTTATCACTGAGTTTGGGACAAGACTCAACCAAAGCAAAACCAAAGGTATGTGGATAGGAGCATGGGAAAACAAGGTAAAGTGAATGTTAGATTTAGAATGGACCAAAGGGCCGGATAAGGCAATTGGTATCTATTTTCCATATGACCCAGATATTAATGAAATATTCAACTGGGAAAAGAAGATAGAAAGACTTAAGAATGTGTCAAAACTCTGGAAAAAACCCCAGAAATTTAACACTATTCGAAAAAGGCATTGTTATCAAACAGTTAGCATTAGGTACTTGCAGTTTAAAATATGATAAATATCGTTGTTATGGTTATATTTGGGTGAATCTTTTTTTTGCTGCATGACGAACACGTGTGCTTCGAACAGAAAGTAAAACATCTCCAGATTTTGTTTTGTTTTCTAGATTTTTAGTCATAAAGTTGCGTATTTCAACGTTGATTCCAATGGAACAGCCTTATTAGTCCAGCGGTAAAGCTGAAAGAGTGTTTGAATTTGCCTAAAAGCGCCACATTTCGCATCCATGTAGTTTGATATACCATGAACCAATTCAGAATGAGCCTACTCAATTTCTGCCCATGAACAAGTGAGTCAAGTAACCAACGATGCGTGTGTATCCTTTAGAAGAAGGTACATTTTGGATGAAGACAGCTTCATGAGTTTGCGATGCAACACACATTAACTCCGCTAGGTGTCGATTCGGCGCTACATGTACATGTACGTGTAACAGTACTAACACCGTATCCGCTCGTAGTCGCGCCACCTACATGTACGTATTGATTCATACGCGTTCCCTTGACAGCTTTGACCGTTTGCTCCGCTGTTTTTTTTCTCGCTTATATGATTAACATCTCGACACCAGACCACAAAACGGTACAAGAACATACCGGCACAAAAGGCGGACTCTTTGTATATGTTTTACTAAAAATTGTACTATTTGCCAACTTCATATTGAAACAAATCACCTGTTTGTAACAGAGAAAGGACGCCAAACCCCGGCCGGAAGCACATGCTAAGTACTACACTTGTTCTATCATAAGGTAACGTTACGTTATATATATCCTGTTTCAGAAGATGGTGAAAATAACTGGCATCATTTCCCATTCGTGGATGTGGTTGGGGAGAACGGACAAAAAACGGGGCATATGATAAAACGGTCACAATCTTCCCCACCAACCTCTGCTTGGAGAGTACATTGCTCCGGCGTTTTTGTTTTTCTTTTGATACCCGTATACCGCGCTGTAGAAACTGGTAGGTTGCGCCCTCTTGCAGATAATATTTGAGTAACAACGACTTCATGCCCGTTCATGACCATGACCTACACAAATGCTGAAACCACGTCATAAACGTCCTTGTAGGTTTGTAACGCAGGTTTAGCTCTGCCCTTGAGGATGGGTGTTTGCTTATGGCACCGGTACCTGAGCGGGGCTTCAACTCCTACGTGCCCCCTACTACTATCATTATCAACTTTGAACAGGAAAAGCATTTTTCTTACTTCCGATTTCCAAGGTCGAAAATTGAGTTCTAAGCAGTGCACGACAAAAGAACCCCTTTTTGCTATAAAAGCCTGTTTTTGTTGTGCACTGTTCGAAACTAGGCCACCATGCATTGAAGCCTAAAAACTGAAAGGTCAGTGACCGAAGACATGACGAAAGTCATCATCATCTGAACCACAAATAGCTCTAAATGAACCCGCGGAGGCTGGCTAAGTATTGCTGAGAGATTGCTGGAAAGATTTTAATGGGAAGATGAAGCTTCTAAGGAGTAAGTAGGCCTACACGTTTGTAGAAGTGACCTTTGGGTATAAAAGCGAGGAACAGGTCGCTGACTGTCGCTCGACCCTTGATTGCAGTTTGCACGCACATGCTAGATATAAAGGGAAAAGGGCACATCCGCCATGACAATCCTGAAAAGAGATTCTGAGGGGAAAACTTTGTGCGGCTGGCGCCACCAATGCTACCAAGATGGTGTTTCCTTTGAAAAGTAGTCGTCTCCTGTGATCTATAATGGAACGTGTTCAAACCTGTACACCTGCAGGCTGCTTTTCCCGTGCGTATTAATCAGACACTTTGAAGTAAAACGAGCACTGCGCATCTGTAACACACTGTTTGTCGGCGCTACGTGCCGCTCGCTGGGTTTCTAACAGGTTGCTTGTTTGAAAGGCTAATGAGAGTTCATCACCATAGCGACGATGTTATAACTTACTGAGCGGCGCTCGCCATCGCGATTCTGTTTGATCGTGTCACGTTGATTTGCCGTCTTTATCAAAAAAATAACGTTTGAAGAGTCTTTAGAACTACGCGTGTTTAGCCCAATGTTTCAGCTCTATTTACTTTATATCAGCTTGATTTGATAAATGTGTCAGTTGATATTTTCGTACTCGTCTGTGCTCAATGAATTTCGTAGATAACAAGAGTCTGAAGACCCAAAATCTCCATGAAATTTGTTTTTATATAACATGTGTTTTATATAACATGTTTTTTATTTGAAACCGATAGTGATGTCGTAGTATGCCAAAGAAAATTCCAAAGTCAAAGGAGATATGAAAGAAAAAAAATCTATTATTCGGCAGATCATATACATGTGTGTTTACTCTTTTGTTCAACCTTCCTGACCACGTAGATTTCATAATGAAGGCAACTTTTTTTTTATTCTGATGCTCGCATCAGTTTTGGGGTTCCCAGAGGATGTCATACATATAATCAAACCAACATGGCCTTATTCTTAAACGCTATTCTGTTTTTCAAAATTAACATGTGTCTACAGGGGTCTATCACTCTCATTTTGTACCAATTTCTTAATGCGCTAATTTCCGCTGTACCCACATGCTATCCGGTGTTTGAAAGGTTACCCGATGATTGTATCAGCGTCATCTCATCATGGGCCCCGTAGCTCGCCCAGTGTGGCACGCGCGTACGATACACGAGAGTAACACAAGGGAGGTTCAATTTAAAAAAAAAATTCCCTGCCCCACTCACAACTAGGCGACTGAAAGTCGACTTCGTGGATTTAAACGCACAAAAAACGCCACTCTACTGAATCAACTCCGAGTCGAATAAAAACAACGCGTGTGTAAACCCAGCCAATGTAATGTATAATCAGCTGCCACAGCGAGCTTGTAAAGCCGGTGACATAAGCACGAAATGATTATTATACCAGCTAGACGATTGATTCACATATAGAAAACGTAATTATGATGACAATAATAAACCTAGCTCGTAGCTTTCTGTTGTGTTCCAACATACTTCCTGTCTCCTTGTTTTCCTACACACCTACTCTTTTTACGGAAACAGACCTGCACCCTAAACGGACGACTGTTGATGCTGAGCAAGTCTAGTGGCTTTGCCGCGGACTAATGCTGCTATCGGTGTTACTTTCGCCAAGAATGTTATGTTTTGGGTCTTCCATCCGTCCATCCATCCATCCATCCGTCCATCCATCCATCCGTCCATCCATCCGTCCGTCCATCCGTCTGTCCATCCGTCCATCCATCCATCCGTCCATCCATCCATCCATCCATCCATCCATCCATCCATCCATCCATCCATCCATCCATCCATCCATCCATCCATCCATCCATCCATCCATCCATCCGTCCATCCATCCATCCATCCGTCCATCCATCCATCCGTCCATCCATCCATCCATCCGTCCGTCCATCCGTCTGTCCATCCGTCCATCATCCGTCCATCAGTCCATCCGTCCGTCTGTCTGCCTGCCTGCCTGCCTTCCTACCTGACCGCCAAAACGGCCGCCCGCCCGCCCGCCCGCCCGCCTGCCTGTGTGTTTGTGGACAACATTTCTCGAGAAGCTATGAATGGACGCTTATGATATTTTGTATCTGGGTAGGGGTCTGAAAATAAAGGTCAAGTCCGATAATGTGCCTTCTACTGTACTGCAGCGGAAATGCCAGTTTTGATATCTCGTGTTCTGGACATGGTTTAGTCTTGATTTTTGAGAGGTAGATAGTCTTCCATGCACTCTGACTAAGTTCTATGGATGATATCCTTGGGATACCTCAAAACCGTAGTGAAATACCAATTCTTGTCGGATCGCAGTGTTAATGATCCTCCCCTTCCTCCCCTACCCTACCCTACCCTACCCTGCCCTACCCTACCCTACCCTACCCTACCCTACCCTACCCTACCCTACCCTACCCTACCCTACCCTACCCTACCCTACTCCCCCCTACCCTACCCTACCCTACCCTACCCTACCCTACCCTACCCTACCCTACCCTACCCTACCCTACCCTACCCTACCCTACCCTACCCTACCCTACCCTACCCTACCCTACCCTACCCTACCCTAATACTAGTAACCTATCCCAGATGTCCCCATTCCCCATTCATTTGTCTTCATTACATCTTGGCGGTTGGATGTGTTCGTAATGGTGTCGCGACTATCCTACACTTGTGTTGTAATATCTGTGAGTAGACAAGAAATCGGGTTATCTTCGGAACGTCTGGAGAAGATAACGTGTGATAAGTATGAAAGATGGTTAACAAACACACCGCAAGTGATCATTAAGTTTCTATTGAACACACAGAACATGTATAACAAACAATACGTCGTTCATTATTATTACTCCGGGAAGGAGGAATACCTCCTTCTGGGAGTATTGGGAATGCATTTGTTTGCGCGTTCGCAGCTATAACTCACGATCCCATTGTCGCATTGGTGTGTAACTTGGCATATCGTTTGCCTGGTTCGGCGTGGTGATGCACAATAGCTTTGTTACACCATAACTACTTTAAACGTCAATCCAATATCGTAATTGCACCCCTATAATTAATGCTATGTCCCACTACCCTGCCATAGGGACCATGTTATAATCCGTCATGCATGACTGGAATACTTCAGGCAGATACGGGGCATAAATCTTCCTTACTTGCTGTGATCGTATAGTCACTGTTACATTGAAAAATAGACAACGTGCATCACCACACGCAACCTAGCAAACGATATACCAAGTTACATACCAATGCGGCAACGGGAATTGTGAGTTTTCGCTGCGAACATGTGCAGAGTGCTCTCCAGTCTGTGTATTAAGTATGTCGTGTCCACTCGAAACTCGCATACAGTATGTGCGCACGGGACGGACGATGCACTTTTACGCACAGTGTGAAAATGGCAAATCTCTGGACCTTCAAACTTACCACACTTGTAGTTTATAATACGGAGGCTGTGACAATGTAAAAAGTTTACGCAGGGGATGAAAGATTGTTGAGAAATATCTCTCAGAAAAGTGCGCGCGCCAGTGTCACTTCCGGGTGGTTAGATCCGGTGACCTCTGACCTTCGAGCTTCGTGAAATGTTACGATAATATAAATTAGCCTTTTTTTATTGCAAATAGCTTGATAGCTATAGATCAGACCGGCCTGCTATAAATTGTGGAAAGAGGATTTACTGCATATTTGTGATTTCTGATACATCTTAGTTGTAAGGCTGAATGGTTCGTTGATAAAGGGGCCATCTAGATCTAACTTTGTGACTTTTCCCGGAATTTCTAGATCCCATCTGTGCCATGCTGTAAAAACATACTTTTCAGCAGGTTGACCACTCCTGTATTGAAAGAAAAAGATAAACAAACACTTTTTCTTTACTTGCTCTAAAACACTACTTGGACTGTGCAGAGATGCAATTTGTGTGGGTCAATACTTGTACATACTATAAATACTTCACGGAGAATTGTGTCCTACGGACTCTTGTTGTATTTCAGGAAATATTTGTTCAGAGGACGCCGACAGAAACATTGAATGATAGAAAGAACTATATTCTGATAAACTTGTGCATTTTGTTCCCACGTCCCCCCCCCCTATTTAGTCAGCACGGCATGACTAATGAGAATAAGTTCTGAACGTAACACAAATTGATCTAGGTCCATTATATCTCCGTTGTAAACTAGATTGTATTATACATCATTAGAAAGCCTATTTATCATCATTTTACAATCCATGGTTTTCCATTTGTAATGATTGTACACTTAAGAGCCAAGCGCCAGGGTTGATAATGTGGGTGGTTTGCCAAAAAAGGGCCGCGCCAAAACTGCCCTTAATTCTAACACAGAATTTGAAGTTGGCAGGCGAATTTTGGCAAGTTTTTTGTCGACTCATCCACAAAAGCCACGAGTGCAATGACCTTTGCATATGCCGTTAGCAAAAGAAGTAAGTTTTCCAATATATATTCACAGCATGGTAACAACGCACATATCAATCTCTTACATTTTCTTTTGTAGTCGAAAATTGATGCGCGCGTGGATACTGATCATGAAATCAAGCTAGTCAGTGTGGCCTAATAGAAAACAAGTTAGACAATGAAAAACTATTGCCATGGCGACGGTATTGATCGACATCTTTTGTTTTCGCCAGGAAAGTTATGTTTTCGGGTCGTATATTTATCCGTGGACTCCATAACTCGAGTTATGTTGTGGATGGATCTTGATGATATTTTGTATGTTGGTAGGGGTTGGTTAACGAAATTAAATATTAGATGAGAGGGCTTCTAGCGGATGTGTATTGTATTGCTGTTGAACTTCTGGTTTTGATATCTCGTGTTCTGGACAAGCTATGGTCACGATGTTTAGTTGGCAGACAGATCTTGTGGCCGTGGGACAAGTAAGACTCAATATAGACATGACAGAATACGGCTTGTTTCCATGGTTGAGTTTAGATTTGTTTTCCGTGTTACATAAAGTATTGCACATTGTACGTGCCAGAACTTTAATACCAGAACTTTTCCTTCCATTAAGTGGAATTTTGTGGAATTGAAAAATGGTACCACGCAAGCCGAGCGGAAAGCATCAGGTGTGACTTAACAAATGCTTCATGAAATATAAGCACAGCGTTAGCCTTTAAACTACATGTGTACTTAAATATGATTTAACACTCTAAAAGGATGAATTCCATTGACGCAACTCACCACGTAGATTACCCAGCTGTTTGTAGCAGATGTCCGGGTCATGCGAAGCATAGAACTTATGCCAATTGCAATATCACAGAGACCCCGGTTCGCCACTTTTTTGGTAAACAACATGCAAAATCAGATCAAAATTCGTGCATAATTTCATCAGGTTGGCGAATGACTGAATAGCAAGGTTATTCTATTCACAGCCAAGTATCCGAAACGTCGGCTCTTGTAAAATACTTGGTTGTAAATAAAAGAACCTTGCTATTCAGATCAAAATTATAAGCAAAATTGTCGTCGGTATAAATCCATTTTTTTCTCTGACTTCTTTCTTGCAGCGTCTTATTCTTACATCCTGTTTTTGCAAGCGTGTATCATTTCGAGTGTTCTGTTTATGTTATATCACCGCGGGGCGACCAGCCAATATCTTTGGTTCCCATAGCTACAGTGTCAAGCATACGTGTGAAGCGATATATAGCACGTTTGCTTATGAATAGATATCCATTTCACGGAATCTTTCCCCGCCGATATGCTTTATCAACACCGAATCCCTTTACAGTTTGTACATTTAGTGTGGTAACATATGTTGCTCTTTTCTGTAGCCCAAGTACCGAGAACGTCAACGTGATTAAATTTGGTATTTCAGATGAGCGCAGGGATTAATCGAGCGGCAGTTTTGCTACTTTTTTTTGGATACGTAAGACGGCACGTGTATGGCTGCTAAGATGCACGTGTAGTAGCTGAAGCGATACTAGTCCATCTGGCATTCTGACTCTATGTACCCTATTATTGCACTTCACCCAAAATACCGCATACTTACTTTATGTACTTTATTGCAAGTTCTGTCCCGTAGGCTAATTACAAGTACATGTAATATGAAAAGGATTGACAGACAATGAGAAACAGTATAGCATTTGACTACTCTTGTCTAACTACCGACGCAAAATTCCACCTATTGGGGTCAGCTTCTTTTTCCGAGACAGTGGAAGACGAACGATCCCACTTTTTCTGTAATGTGTGGGTTTTGTGATGTTAAGAGGAGAGTACCTAGTTTTCTTTTTGTCTGTAAAAGTGGGGAAATTAGGATGGAATTTGGTGGCCTCTTTAAACAGATCTTTCTATCGTGATCGTAGAAGAGGCACTTTGAAATAAAATGGCATATTTTGTCATGGATTTCTATACAGTACAGAGGTTGTCCTCTATGTTTGACTGACTAAGGAATTGAAATAAAATTCCTTGAGTCCTGGTTATGCATTTTACTTATTATACAGACTAACAGAACGACTGTCCTTGGATGAACCTAACATTTATTGTTGTTCCGGTTTTAACCCTGCTGAAAAGATTTCCATATCCTGTAGGAGAAAAGTGTCCATGGTTTATGTATGCTATTGAATACACATAAGAGCATTCGCAGAAAAACTGACACTAGATTGTCTGACAGACACTACGACGTTTGGCACAGGGATCAGTACTGCTGCAAATGGTAAGATATGTTCACTTCGTAGTAATTCTTTCATTGTTCTCTCGGCTTACGTAAAGAAATTAACTATAAAGTGCAGAGTTGCGCTACAATATGAGTACGGTTCAGCACATGATATGAATCACCGGTGTGAACTATGGATTTCTTTCTCCCTATAGATATATCCTTTATTTGAGGAATATTTCAAATCGGGGAAAACAGGCGAAAGAAACCACGATGGATTGTGTATTGTAGTACTGACAAAAGACAGGAAGGGCCTGGGAGAACATTGCCTAATCATTTACGTCAGTGGCCCGTTAGAATTACAGGGCACAGATGGTTGACAAAGGCACTTGTCCTTGGGGCAAGTATAGTCCACAGATTTCGTGCGTATCATATAACTTAGAAAAGGATTTCTTTCTGAGAATTACAGGGCACAGGGCACAAAGGCACTTGTCCTTGAGGCAAGTATAGTCCACAGATTTCCTGCGTATTATATAACTTAGAAAAGGATTTCTTTCTGAGAAACGGTAAGGTCAAATATCAAACAAAATGGAGGGTCAGTAGCAAGTCATTACCCACTGAATTTCGCGCATGCGCTCTGCGGTCAATAACCTTCCATCTCCAGAGCAAACTAGACTGGAGGCGGAAAAGGCGAACAGGTTCGTACACGTAATATCATATTATGTCTGATTTAGAATTGAAATAATTGCCTGTCTTGAAATATTTTCATGTACGTCAAGTTATTATTTAAATAGGCATTACTAACATTAACCGTATTATGGGTGTCAAAAATCACGTCATCGTGAAGTGTTAAAAGAAGGAGTGTGATGTTCTTTGGTTTGAGGAATGGCAATACTACAATTGTTGGATCATTTGTCTGTAGACTTTGGTAGTTTTGGTGGTTTAGGTATATCCAAATGATTGGATACATGTAATGTGATTGTCATGCCTTTTCGCATGGGTGCCAATGTTGACACTTATAATTGACCTTGATATATATATATCACCTAAGTCCTAAAGCTAAAAGATAAGTTAAAAATCAGTGCACGTGTTCGACAATCTAATGCAAACGATGAATTAAGGACTACAGAATTTTCAACTGTTTCTGTTTTAGATGTATCCTACATCCATTTGAGATATTCTTAATACGGTTCTAAGTAATGTCCATATATATGTCCATATATGCATATATATATTCCAATGTTGTCCGCAGTTTGTGTGCATTTTGTTTTCAATGCGCGAAGAATGGTTTCTGATTGGTAAAAGTGGAATCCAACATAACAATGCCCTCTGATTGAAGCACTCTGGCTGTACGTGATGAGTACCTCTGTAGTTTTTCTTCTGATTAAGATGCAGACAAAGTGAAGCAAAGCTCTAAATCCCCGAGTAAAGAGTTTCTGTTTTTCTAGGTCATATCATTAAATACAAAGTAGCCAATCATTCGGTGTAATCTGTAAAGTGTGCAATCTACAATCTTAGTAAAGTATCCCATAATTCAGTACAAACTGCATTGTAGATATAATCATGGATAAAGAGCACTTATTCGGAAGATAATGGTTTTGAATGCATTGAAAACCATTATCTTCTGAATATGGTCATATATTTCCGGCTTTCAAAGGAAAAATCTAGGTTGCAATCTGTGAGTCTTCTCCAGACAGTAGTCGTAGCCCTTAGTCTCATCATTTGTATTCTAACTGGTTACGTGTACGATTCTTGACCTATTTTCGGCGAGTGAAACATTACTGAATACCGACCATCACTCTACGATTGCATGATGGTAAAGATCCGTTTATCAACTTGGCAAATAACGATAAAATAAATCTATTCTGGGAGCAAAATCTTACACTTCAGAAAATACTTTACTGGGCAATGTATCACTCTGGCGTCTATTAGTTGGTGTTTTAAACGTTGCACATCACCTTCCACCATCAAGAAGACTGACATTTTTTATATCCCTGGAAAATTCCTTCCTGACAAGCTCGCAACATTTTTCTCTCTCGCCACAAGTAATATGCATTTCCGAACAAAATCTTCTTGCCAGTTCAGCACTTAAGAGGATGATAGCATATATCCCAGCACTCAGGCAAAGTCCATGAATCACACTGCTGCTTTAGTGTTTCTTTCAAGCGAGTCGGCTTGGAAATTCAGAATGGGAGATCGTATCAGTCGGAAAGCCGTTCTGTTATCAATGGAAGTAACTCGTCGAGATGATACTCTAAGGTTCCATTCACATATCATCTATTGGTACTTAATAGCAATTCATGATTAGTGCACCGGTGATGGAATACTTTTGGTGGCTTTTGGAATGTCTCAGCTACATGTAGTGTCACAAGACTCATTGACCCGTAGAAATGTTTGTTCTGAGGGGAGCAGTGTGGAGTGACTTCTCAAAGGGCTGAAGAGTACTAGTCATTTCCTTAATCCACAGTCCCTGCAAGTCATCCAACTGTACGTTACCGACCTTTCTGTGTGCAATCTATCTATTTCACAATGGCCAGTATGTGTGTACTTGCATCCTCACGAAACATAGAAATGTTTCACCGGAGACAGATTATGTACGGAGGATGACATTGAGATGGCATTGGCAAATTATCCTGCAACCCTCGTGCAATCTGCTGTTGTGTTGAATTCCAGACTGTAACAATTGCCTTCCTAGTCACGCCTGTGTCATGACTTTAGGCCCGAGTCATGACTTTGAAAATGACCTGTGTAACGTAATTCCTGAACAGAATAATAAATGTTTACAACATCCACATTTCAAGTCCGTCAGAGAGACGGTACGAGGGTAACACTGACACATATGTGAGATTTTCACTGTTTCCCCATAGACAGAAAGTACACGTTTGAGGCAACGGAAGTGGTCATGTGAACTTAAATATAATTTGAGTGCGTAGATTTAAATACTTTAAGATAATTCTTACAGCTTGATAGAGGTAATGATCAGAATGGGAAAAACACCCAGGCTGATCATTGTTTCACGAGATAAATGTGAAAATTATCTGAACGCTTTAGAAGATATGAGATGTCATGTACCTGCCGATGAAGATATAGGAATTTGTAAATGTGAACTTACAGACTTTCTACATGTCATCACGTTCTGTAATTCTTGGTCTCAATTCAACGTAATACAGCTGCTAGTATACATAAAACATAAACCGATTCTATAGCCCTATCTCTCTACAGTACTAGTATACAGTCAAACCTGTCTATAGCGTTCGGTCAAGGGAATGAGCAAATTTGACCATTTGATCTCCAAGCAGATCTATCGGCGGCAAGGCAGAATCAAAAGGGCCTACTTGTACCAAAAGTCTCCAGTGGCTTTTGGTACAGGTTGGCCCTTTTGATTCTGCCTTGCTTTTGCCACCGATAGATCTGCTTGGAGATTACACAATGGCCAGGCGACCACTGTAGGGAAATGTTCGATTCAACCACAAGCAATAAGTGACAAAAGGCTTTAATTACATGTACGCTATTGTTCTTTTTTCATGACACCTTCACCCGAGCTAGAGAAGGTGAATTTGTCAGTCCATCATGTTTCGACAAACAATTACGCCCAGAGACTTGGGAAGCGAGTGGGTACATGATGGGAGAAGTAGGCCTACCCATGCCTCGTGGGATGAAATTAGAAAATAACCCTCTCGAACTCTAGTAGAGTCTGGCTGCTAATGACTGGATGCGGTGTCTTTCCGGGTAAGTCCCCCACCCCCACACACCTCCGCACATTATCATTAGCTTAATCTCCAAGCAGATCCTACGGTGGCAGGGGACAGTATCCGTTAGCCAAACAATATCCATTGGCCTCCAGCAGATCCTACGGTACGGAGGCCAATGGATATTGTTTGGTTAATGGATACTGTCCCCTGCCACCGTAGGATCTGCTTGGAGATGAGTTCAGTAATAATGTACGGAGTTGTTCAGAAACTATGTGTGTGTGGGGGGGGGGCTTTATTCATTAATGTATCTATCATGTTTCTCCGACCAAGAAGGTATGGTGGAACAGCTAGGTGTTTCTTGGCTAATGTAACCTTTTCAAGGCTACCATACAGAAATACACGATGGCGGCGTCGCTGCGTCCTAAACTGGATTTGTGTTATCCTTGACTCTTTAATGGCAATATCATTCAAAACGTACAAGTATGACCAAAAAGACAACAAAACACACACAAAGCTTAAAAAGATTCGTAGATGAAATCCGTTGAGTGGTTTGTCAATTCGATCGGCCGGAGCGACGCCACCAGGCTTTAGCGGTATAGCTCACATTTAGGAGTACAACTAAAAACTATATATAAAAAGCCATCTATCAACGCCCACCAGATTTGAAACCGTTGCCTCCCTTTTCTTGCAAGTGACGTTCTTTTGAACATCATTAGGTGAGAGGTTTCCATTGGGAAAATATTCACAATTGAGTTGCTTAATGATTGACAATCACATAGTTCCTGTACAAAAACAAGGGAGCAGAAAAACATGTACAATTGAGTTCATTAATAATAGACAATGACATACTTCTGATTAGAACAGAAGGGAGTTGTCACAACATAGTTTACGAAGATGTTCTTGGCATTAGGAGCTACAGAAACACACACACACACATACACACAAGGTAATTTGTTATCATCATTTTTTGTAGAAGGTTAGGGGGAAATTGAAGGAAATGAGGTTGCATATGATTAGTACCGTAACTGAATTTTTTGCATAAATTATGATAACGAGCAGGAATCAATCACATCTAAACATTTCAAAATGTTCTTCCCACATTGAAGAAGCAATGTATGTGCAATGATTACCTTAAAGAGGAATCTGTATCTGTATAGCCGGTATAACCGCCATTAGGCGTAACACACCAGCTTCGCAGGCACGTGGCACGACAGCAGCTGGTTATACTACACTGAACGGCCTGTAAAAAGAAGGTAAAAAGAAGATATTATAAAAAACAAAACAAAATTTGGGCATTCTAGTTGCAATTTTTTTGGGGGGTGTATGAAGCCAAGGGTTAAAAGGGCATGCCATTCTCTCCTGAAAGCTTCATCTCTGTTACCATTACATATAAAGCGTACAGACGTTTTACTTCAGTGATTTTACTTTATACTAACTGGATCGGATTGCCCTTCCATGTCAATGGAGTATCGCAATCCTCGCAGCTCATCATGATCACTAACCAGAGACCCTTGCACGTGGGTCGACTCTGTTACTCCTTTTTCTCATCAGGACGTTTGAGCCAGGGGGTAATGCAACATTTAATTGCATTTATTTTATACGTATTTATTGCGACGTGCATGGTTATTTGTTCCATGGTAGCGCTAGATTGAGCGCAATGTCTTTCTAGAATTCCATGACCATGCCTAGCGCCCTGGAGCTGTTTTCACTAATTAATTTCTTAAATCGTATTTCTTTGGAAGTTTTGCCAATTTTCGTGTCGGTAATTGCATTTTCTCGCAAAATCCGACTTTGTTTGGAGCGGGATACAAAAATGGACTGTTTTCTATTGATGAAATTGTAAAATTGCATTCAAATGTAATTGTAAATGATTTTATTGTATATTGTATGTTTCCCATGGCCAGTTACCAGGGTTAGCCCTTTATAATAGCCTCCGGCTTGTCGGGCAGCCCTGCATGTAGCTGTATGTCTTTTATACAGCCTACGCAATGTCCTAATTGCAATTTCATCCGTGAACGGCCAGCCTTGTAATTATCATTTTTCCAAGAAATCTAGATATTTTTAGAGGACAACATTAAAGAACTATAGAGTATGTGCTGCGCTAAAACATCCTACATTCATAGTCACACCTAGCTGCATCTGCATGTAATGCCTCAATATCTGAGTCAACTTCTAGACTCATTTTGAGTAGCACTTAATGACCATGTTTTAGTAGCACTTAATGACCTTGTTTTAACTCATTGAAGTTTAAGTTAATTCCTCACCATTTATGTTTGCTATTGCAATATGCATGTAGTACTATTACAATGGTTTTGAGTATGATTTTATGATATTTTCCGTGATATGCTTCGGTCCGATTTCCAGTCCGGGGCCTGGCCGCGCTGTTTGCGAAAACGAAAAGTACAAAAATGCATATCAAGAAAATTCACAATATATGGGTACGAGTAATCGCTTTACGTTTTGTGTTTGTTGTTGTCTTTCATATCATATTTGCATCCCACAAGATGCCCGGCCGGGCCCCGGATTGGAAATGGGACCGAAGCAATAATGTTGTGTGTCGATATGTAAACAGACATGACAATTCAGCTGAAAGGTTTCAACTAGGCTGGTTTAGAGAAATAAACAATGATACACAATAAACATAAATCAAATCAAATAACATATGACATGCTTGTGTAGCTGGTAAAAGCTGTTTTCTCCAATTTTGGCCATACGTGTTAGCTATTTACGTCCGTTATTCCGCACATTGGTCTTTCGTCATGATCAGGTGATTTATGACGCGTGGGTGTTAAGGTGCTCATTAAGAATTAATGCTCCAGTTGTGCTATATAGGCTGGCTATCCGCATGGTCATTATTTCTGCCTGTCACCTTTCCTAGGTGTAATAGAGACAAAGATGGACAACTTCACGGAAGATTTCATCGGCAACGCCAGCGCCGGCAACCAGACCGGCTACGGGCTCGGCGCGGTGGCGTACGTCATGCCGACCGTCTGCGGAGTCATCCTGCTGATCGGCGGCGTCGGCAACTCGCTGGTTATCTACATCGTGGCCCGCTTCAGCGAGATGAAAACCGTCACCAACTATTACATCGTCAACCTGGCCGTGACCGACCTGGCCTTCCTGGTCTGCTGCATCCCCTTCACGACCATCAACTACCTGACGTACGGCTGGATCTTCGGCTCCACCATGTGCACCTTCGTCTTCTACATGATGCAGGTCAGAAATGTGTTGCTTGTTGAGTCAATCCAAATAATCACAATCTTCAAGAATAGCCAGTAAAATTTTGTCTCCTCTTTATATTTTGTACTTTTTCAACTTTCAATTTTTTAGATCTTACATTTACTTCAATTCACTACAAAACAAGGCTTATTGAGAGCCACTATTTTGGGTTACGCTAACTGGATTGTGATGACAGAGGTTTGTTCATCCTTGACATGAAAAGCTTTCGGTTGTACCCATCAGGGAAGGAGTCACGAATAAGCTTGTTCCATAAAGATATTGTTCCAGGGAAGATTAGGGAAGAACTGATTATTGCTCGAATATACAAGACACGAGGACATTCATTGATATTAGAAACATTGGCAAAGTTTTTTGCAAGATCAGATGTCACAAGATTGGGATAGATGAGATGTCTGGTTTTATTCATTAGTTTTTTCTTTCCATAGACTTAAATTTGGGCGCGGTCGTAAGAAACTATATGAAATGTCAACAATCTCTTAGCATCCAGTCGTTGTTTAAATGGCAATGACAAACCACGGTTAGTTACTCCCCGCAAGAGGCACTTAACCGCTCCTAGCGTACGACCGCACCAGTCAGAATCTAGGGCTGTGCACGTCCGACCAAGCGCGCGGCTGCCGAACTTTACCTGCTCATTGCTTCAGTTACAAACAAGCTTTCATCAGTTTGACGCTTGTGATCAGTTGGGTCAGCTCAAGGGGAATTTCCCAGCGCTATAAGCATACAGTCGTTTACTTTTTTGGGTACTAGGTACTCCCACTCGGAGTGATACATATACATGAATGAGACCTTCGGGTTTACGTACACGTATGGTTTAATTCGGTCTGTTCACTGTTGGCACATCGTGGACATTTTGAGGTTCAAACGAAATGCAAGACTTGCACCGTTGTCCCTTTGCCTGGAGCTTAAGTAACCGTCATTGACCCCGATACGTGCTGTCTACATGCGCCTTATGAATAACCAAGACTGCTGGAAAAAATCTAGGTCGGGACCATGACATTTTCTAGAGAGTTTTTTTGTAATCTCCTCCAGTTGTTGATCGATACTTTACGCCTGCCCAAGGTCTTGAAACATAGAGCGGCTTTCCTTAAAAGGTATAGCTTACAGACACTTACTACATAGAGTATGAAATTGTTCTGAAAGGGCCTTAAAAGCCTCCTACTTCACAATCTGGTTTCAGGCAGATCGACTTTTAGTGCTGTAACATTTCAAACGAGCCGAAGTATGAAAAAGTACGAAAGCTTAAATCAGCAAGACGTCCAGGAAGCTTTACTTAGCCGAATTGAAACATTAGCAAGAATGTTAATGTATATATATTCTAGTCTAAATCTCACTATCACCTGAAAACACCAGTGACCATATGCATTTAGGTGATTTTCGTATAGAGTACCTTCTATCTTTCCTATCATACTGTTAAGCCTTAGAGAAGTCAGTTCTTATCTTCAGTAACCTTTGAATATACGACTGGTAAAACGTGATAACTAAGGTCTCTGTTTCTTTGCATTCGTGGCTTAAGGCTTGGAAACCAATTTTGGTTCCGCTTTTCAAACTGAGTTATGTAAAATGCTACTTCCAGCTGTGCAAAACGAAGAATATAGATATGAAAAGGTCATTACAATGCGTTATGCAAGCTACACACCAAGACTCAAGATCAATTACGTACACAGTTATCACAGTTTTCTTAAATCCATTAATAGACTGCAGCCTGCATCTTCAATTCAGACTTTTCAAGTCGGTCATTCAATAGGAAGATATACCCAACACAAAAACGAAGCGCTTCCTCACCCATATGAGAAAGCATATAGATTTGAGATTATTAAGTGAGTGAGTGAGTGAGTGAGTGAGTGGGTGTGGGAGTGAGTGAGTGGGGGTGTGAGTAAGTGGAGGTGTGAGTGAGTGAGTGAGTGAGTGAGTAAGTGGGGGTTTGAGTGAGTGAGTGAGTGAGTGAGTGAGTGGGGGTGTGAGTGAGTGAGTGAGTGCGTAAGTGGGGGTGTGAGTGGGTGAGTGAGTGAGTGAGTAAGTGGGGCTGTGAGTGAGTGAGTTAGTGAGTGAGTTAGTGAGTGAGTGAGTGAGTGAGTGAGTGAGTGAGAGTGAGTGAGTGAGTGAGTGAGTGCATGTCGTGCTCCATGCATGGATCCGAAACATTTGTTATGTGTAAAGGCACCTTTCCATCACCTGTTGATCACTGTATTCAGCAACGTTCCAAAAGTGACTTTTAGCGATATGATAGTAATTACTAGCCTGCAGCTGATTGAATCCCGCTTTGGTTGCCCGCCCAACATCCTACGCCACGGGGAGGGGCCATGAAAGGCCGGGCAGTTTGCATTACACAGACTCACTAATTACTAGCGGACCCCTGTGACCCAACGTTAATTTTGGAGCAAAATGATAACTTCGCGCAAAATCGCTTACTTTCCTTTCAATTTATCAAGCTTTTGTAAGCCCAATTATGAATAAGTGGGAATTGTCTTAAGGTAACTAACGCGACAAGAAGTCAAAGACTGAATCATATGATAAAGTAAATTTAAATCTAGAAAAGCATTCGAAAATGCCTGTTACGTAAGAGTCATATGATGAATGTAAGATTTTATAAGACGTAAAATAAAAGACTTATCATTTGATAGAATAAATCTAAATCTAGAAAAGTATCCGAAAATGCCTGTTACATAAGAGTCGCTTAGCTTATATGCTACACTGGGTCGAGTAGAAGACGACTACTTTTAGTCCGGTGATAAAAGCTTCTCCGCGTTGGATGGCAATTAAATGAAGTTTCCTAATTCTTCATTCTGACTGAACACTATCTGTCAAAGAAGTGATTCCTTCTGAAGCACTTATTTCAGATCAAAAAGCTTGGCATACGCTTGGCACGCGAGCCGGCAATTTCACGGCAGATGTGCGAGCGTTGATTGAAGCCTTTGGACCTTTGTAAATCCCAGGAATTTTAGCTTAAGAAATATAAGAGTGATCGATCTTATTACCGGTTTGCGGATGTTGGAAGCAGGTCAAAGCTAACAAGGCTGGACTCCAGGCTATCTCATTACCAAATAAGATCTTTGAATTTTATCATTGGCAGCTTGGTTGTGAAAATGGAGGCCTTCACCATTCTTCAATTAACTAGCCGCCGGCTAGTGGATGTTTGGAGCGGGTCAAAACTAACAAGGCTAGACTCCAGGCTATCTCATTACCAAATAAGATCTTTTAGCAGCTTGTTTGCTAAAATGGAGGCCTTTTTCAACCAAGGAGTTTAGCTACATTTAGTTACAGCAACCTTAGATTCTTAAAACCAGTAACATAAAACGTTATTACACCCATTAACATAATTAAACAGGACCATTTTCTCTAACTGCTTTTCATGCATTTGAATACAGTTTTCTTGGCAGCACCTAGTGTCATTCAACTGTCATTCAGTGTCTTCATCTTGCATTCCTTCAAACATATGAATAACATTATTTGAAGCACTTTAGGCAGACTGAGTATTGATTATATAAATGGTTGAAGCAGCGTATCATTACGTTACATTTTGAGATGCTCCATCGTTTTAACAAAAACATGTATTTTAACATTGTCGTCTATGATTGGATACACAGGTAACAGTGCAATCCACGTGCATCACCCTTGCAGTGCTGAGTATTGACCGCTACTGCGCCATTGTTCACCCGCTCCGCTCCATCAACTTCCGGACGCCCAAGGTAGCCGCCATTACCAGCGGATGCACATGGATCGGTACGGCAGATTTGTTTTCTTTTTTTGGTCTCCTCAATACTTCAATGGTGTACTGAGCCAAATGAACAACACTTATATCCTATCAATAATAAGTTTATTGCACATTCATGCCCGAAGGCTAAATGCAAGTATACAAGGAAAGGAGATAATGATAATTATAAGGTATAGTATAGTATAATATACAATAATGAAATAAACAATGCAAGTCGTCAACTAACACTAATCTGAAGATTTGTTGTTGGGTTTGATTTCTTTTCTCTATGCAGTGAACGCTGAAGAGTGATATTGAAGCTTAATTAATGAAGGTTAGAATTCCAGGTATATACTCTAAATTCAGAGATAGTCAAATTTTAGAAACAGCCCACTGACTTTCATCAGTTGGCGGTGAATCAGTCTAGACGTCTAACTGTGAAGGAAAGAGCATATACTTTCTCATCCAATCAAGTAGTACGTTAGTGTCATATATGAATGAGTCTCTGAACTGATATGAAAAAGATTAATCAAGTAGCTGATTGCTCATGGCAATAATCACTCTGTCACTGACGTCATTGTCTGCCTTTGTATAGATGTAAGTGATAACACTGGTGACTTTGGAACATTTGATTGAGCAGATATTGCTTTGAAACGTGTGACTCGGCTTAAGTGACATTATTTACATTCTAACATTTGCCTGAAGCTTGGATTGTCGAATTCGATCGAGCACCCTTGGTAAATATATTGCGTCCTAATGCTCATTGATAGAAACTATTCCATTTATTCGCCTTCCCTAACTTGCTTCTCTGAGATATGATGTTTATGTCACTGGTATCAATGATCACTATGTACAGTAGTAGGAAACGTAATGAAGTACTTTTGAAACAAAGTCAACTACCTAAACTAAAATTGATTGGTTTGCATTGTCTTTACCTTCTCCTGTTAGGTTCCTTCCTCCTTGCTATGCCTCTGGGTTTGAACCTTCAGCTCGAAGAGGTCGACAACTTCGGCCCTCAGGAGATCTGCAGAGAGAACTGGCCCACTCCGTCTGCACAGAGAAGCTACATGCTGTACACCTTCCTCATCACCTACGTCATCCCCCTGGTCTTCTGCACCTTCAGCTGTTCCCTCATCGTCCGCAGCATCCTCAACCGCTTCAGCATGAGCCACGCCCAGAAGGCGGACGTCCACGCCAAGCAGGCCCGCCGCACATCCTCCATGGTGGTGGGTGTGGTGGTTCTCTTCGCCGTCTGCTGGCTGCCAAATCATGTCATCAACATGTGGGCAGTGTTTAAAGCACAATCAGATATGCAGAATATTTCAGAAACAACCGCCTGGCTGAAAACCGTTGCACTGATTCTCTGCTATTCAAATTCTGCGGTAAACCCTTTTGTGTATACCCTGCTAGGGGAAAACTACCGCCGATGTATTAAGCTATCCTTCCCATGCTTCTTCCAACAGCCATACCCCGATCAGAGTGCATCTGTGAAAAGATCGCATGCTTCTTCTGCTGCTAGACTAGCCCAGTCACAGGCCAGACGGTCGCGCGGAAAATCGATAACGTCGTCCGCAAGGCCAGTTATTGTCACATTCAATGCCAAAGACACATCTACCAAAGCAGTAACGATGCGATGCTACGATCCAGATGAACAGATATGAATGTCTCCATTTGCAGACATTGCGATGATAACCAATAACAATCAAATTTGCTGCATTTACCACGAAAAAGAGAATCGTTATTGGCAGATACATTTGAATTAAAGATAATGGCCTTTTCATATGAATATGAATATGAATACAACATATTCGCCAAGAAATAAATTTTGCTGAATATGAATACAACGTATTCGCCAAAAAATCTATTTTCCTCTTCTTCGCACCGTTTAAAGGGAAACAAATTAGCCTTGGAGTGAAATAGTTTTATATGGCGGTTGACTTATGCCATCTCTATGATCATAAACATGATGGATTCAAAGCATGAATAGCCAACTGACATAAAATCCTGACAAGGATTGTAAGAGTGCGCAAAAATTGTTTTTGTTGGGCAGTCATATGCATACAGTTTAATTTATTTATTCATGAATCTTTAGGGTGGTCCCTTCAGTTAACTATTAGTAAGTGACTGATTTCCAAGAGAACCCCTGCAAGTCATCATGGTCATGAAAATGTCATCCTCGCTACAGTTGAGTCTGGACACAGTTTACCACGATGTGCAGGTTTGAAGGAAAGACAAAAAGACAGAAAAAGAAACGACTTTTTCTATCAGGAAGAAATGAGGCTGCTTTGCTGTCGATATACTTTGTAAATACATGTAAATAAGCAAGTCTTTTACTTTTGAATGACGTGCAGTAGATGTAATCAGTACCATTTGAAATTAAAGATCATTATTCTCTTAAGGCTGATCCAAGGGTTTACTTAATCAGGAAGTGGCATCAGTTAAGAGTTTTCATAGATGTTTTTGACGTTGAGTTGCTTTTTACTTAGCAGGATTTTGTGTGACGTTTTAAATTTCTTCGAACCTGTGTACAGAACTTTCCGTGTATCCTGATAATAATTAGATGTCTTTGTTTAAGATACATGTCTAGATTGCAGATGTTTGACTTTATTTCTTCACTTGTAAAAAATGAATGTAAATAAGTGATACGATGTTTGTACATGTAGCACCACATGTTATCATTTGTATCAGTATCCTTGTAAACTCTATGGAAAAGGTAGAGTAGTCCGAAGATCTATCACATTCACATGCCCTGTTATTGTTATTGTGCGAGCTAATATGTGATACAGTGGCATGGATCGGAATGGCATTTGCTGACACAGGCGGACGGACAAAAGTATGGTATATAGTAATGGCATTCGGCATATAAAACTAGCCAGATTTGTTGTGCAGTAGAATAACTCGTGTACAAGTTTGGATATGATCCGTTCTAGTTTGTCTTTCTGTAACATTGAAAGGGGTTTTCAATCTTACGTGACGTACGGTTTTTGTCATGTAGTCTGTAATTCGTTTTAATCATTTGAATAAAGTTTGAAAAATCCACTTTTGTGATGTTTACCGTCAATGTGTGGTCATTCACTATGGGTTGGAGACGATTCCTCAGTGTCGAATATAAGAAATAGAAGGTAAACAAGAGTTCGGAGACCTCATGCCTCCAAGTAATATTTTGATTATGCATATGACTTTAACATTTACATAATCTATGCATAGTTACAACTAACGTACACATGTCACGATGTTGATTGCAAAGTATGGCTTTATTTGCATTACTGGTATCTGCCATAAATTACAAACGTTACATGTATTATGGTTCTATTATGGAAAACACTGGAATCTAAAAAATGTTTATGCAAAATAATTCATCATTTGCATTTCATTGTGTATATCTCTATCTAAGCTACCTACTTACCGAATATCATGGAAATCCGTTGCTCAACTTTGTTGATTGTTTATATGTTCAACATAATTATGTTGAAAGATTTTAACAAAAATGCCTCTGTGGTTTCAGAATAAGCTGCTAGGGGGCCCAAGCCTAAAATACTTAATCCTTACACCATAGGCTATCTGCCACTAATTACTATCTGCCACCAAAAACTAAAGACCATAGTATGTCCAGGACAAAAGATACATAAACCTGAAGTTCTGCTGGATTACTAAGGTCACACACAAGGGTGCCAAAAATTGATCGTGACCTATGTCTTCCCAAGACCTACCTACATACCAAATGTCATCACAACCCATCAATTGGGTCTTAAGTTATACTCACGACAAATGTCCGGAAACGAAAAAACAAAAGCGGACAGAGATAGACAGACAGACAGGTAGACAGACATACCCAAAACAATACCTCGATTTTTTCAAGTAACGTTACTAGGTAAAAAGTATAATTTCAAACTATGTTCATTACCTTCGCCGAGAAGATTATGCAGAGGGTAGCGTTTGTCTGTTTGTTTGTTTGTCTGTTTGTCTGTAGTGGACCAGAATAACTAAAGAACGCCTTGATGGATTGTTTTGATATTTGGTATGTTGGTAGGTCTTGATGAGACCTGAAAACGATTAGATTTTGGCCCCCCTAGTGGCTTCTAACGGTACTGGAGCGGAACTTCCTGTTTTTATATCTCATGTTCTGGACATGCTATGGCACTGATTTTTGAGTGGTACATAGACCTTTGGACAGAGACTAAGTGGTACGGGTTTGGGCCCCCTAGCGCCTTTTTTGGAACTGCAGGAGCAGGTTTTGCGTCTGACTTTGAAAGGGAATAACTCAAGAAGGGCTTGATGGATGGTAATGATTTTTGGTAAGTAGACAGCTTGAGTGATGATGTACATGATTAGATACTTCTTATGCAAATCAGTATCTTATTTGCATAATTAATGAGGAAAGTTTATACATCCGCCAAATTCCATGATAGGACTCTGAAACATGTGACATATGTACCTGAGGAAGAGAGAAATATTAATCTATATGAATTATGCAAATGAAGACCTGATTTGCATAATTAATGAGAAAATACTATAACAAGATTGCCTTGATGGATGGTCATGATTTTTGGTATGTGGATAGCTTGTGTGATGCTTGGTATGATTGGACGATAATTATGCAAATCGGATTCTAATTTGCATAATTAATGAGTCAATTTTGAAAATCCGGTTTGTTCCATGATATGACTATTCAAATTGTAACTGAGGAAGAGAGGGCTGTTAATAGATAGAAAATATGCAAATGTGGGCCTAATTTGCATTCTTAATGACTACCTTGTATTATTCCACACTGGCAAATGACGACAATTTCATACATTTGATACTTTTTTGTGGCATCGGGAAGTAATGTGAGCATCGTTGAATCAAATTATGTTAATAAGGGCCTCATTTGCATAATTGATGATAAATATTAGCATTACCTTCTTTGTTAAGCTCATAATTTGTTAAGTTCATACTTTGGACATGTTATATTTAAGACAATCAACTGGTATGATTTATAATTGATGAGAAACACTCCTAATACGTCAGTCATAAAGGTTAAAATCATTTGGCGAAGGTATGAGGTCGTGGAACTCTAGTTTACTCTGTAATGATTTATGCAGTTATTCCCTTGGTCCTTTTAAGAGCAAATGTCTGTAAGGATCAAACAATGGTGGCAGGGGTAAAAACTGAAATACTTCAGACTTCAGACTATATGTAGCCCTGGACATTGTCTATCAAATAATTGCTAGTATTGCTTATGGTCGTCGTTCATTGAGGTTAAGTTGTCCCTAGCATCAGGGCATATTCTGCACTAAATTTGTTTAGAAATCACAATTTGAGCTCCCCTCGAAAACGTGAATTTGTCAGATTTAAATACATCATACCAGCTCACCTTCCGACTATGTGTAGCCCTAGACATTGTGTATCAAAGGAATGCTATTCAGAGATTGTCCTAACCCATTCATTCAACGGTTGGTTTCTGTTATACATGTAAAGCCTGTATTCAATTATTTGTTTGCCTTTTTAACTAGGTCAGATATCCCTTTACTGTGAATCCGTGTCATAGCTGTCTTACAACTCCTTTTTGGAAACTAGAGTTCCACGACCTTCGCCGACTGATGTTAGCCTTTTCCATTGGCATATCATAAATGGTCATAAATGTTTCCCATTTATTATGCAAATACGGACCTATTTTGCATAAATTATGCAATTTACCCAAATAACACAAGCTGTTCAAAGCATGAAAGTCTTATCTTAGCAAAGAAGGCTATTGTAGCGTTTCCTCATAAACTATCTTAATGAGGCCCTCATTCGCATGATTTATGTCTGATTATGTCCTCGTGTACTTAATCGGCTCGTGCAGTTTCAAAGCCGTTATGTTGCCCAAACCTACACAACATACTTTTCCTCCCAAGAGCTATCTACCACTGAAAATTCATGACCATAGCATGTCCAGAACTTCTATACTGGCCATCTCCGGGCGAACAGAGGCTTAAATTTTGATGGTTTTAGCAGCCTCGGTTGGAAGCGCGAGAGTCTCACAATCTCAAGGCCGTGAGTTCGATCCTCGCGCGGGAAATATTGAGTGTGTAGAAGGGGGAACTTCTTTACGGCCTACCTTTAAGCTACTTAAAACCTCGTTATGAATCCCCAAGGCCATCTTAAGAGGTCATCATGAAGTCAAAAGCCTGCCTGAAGGACCGCAGAACTTACAAAGTCATCATCTTGCAGGGTACTCATGAAGGGCAAACTATCTTATGATCCTCTGGAGTTTACAGTTTAATGAGCAGTAGGCAATAGATGGCAATGTTGAAGTGTTCTTGTACTTTGCATTCATCTACATTATCGACTCCAGCATTTGTCAAGTGCCAGGTCCTTTAATCAATTGCTAAGTGCCAGGAGGAATGCGTAATGTTGAAAACAGACGTAAAGAATGTGCTGTTCGGTTTGTCTGACAATACTTCTCTTTAATGAACCCTTTCTTTTTCATTTCACAGTATTGCCATCAATTTGTCTGCTATGTTCCTCGATCAGTTTCAATCCCATCGTATTGTGACACAATACCGACAAACACATCATATATTTTCTTTAGATATGCAATGTTTGGATTCCAGGCTAATGTTTGAAGTCACGCATTTGGATGTGTTAGCTTATCATTATCATCCTCTTAAATCTTGCATGTACGAATCACTCTACTTTAAGTGCGCTTTGGATGAAAATTGTAGGACTCTACACATCAAGTGGAGGAGACCTTGGAAGTTCCATTGATAAAGTATTGGCAAACTTAAGTACCACCAGTAGTTTAGAAGATAGTCACTTGACTTCGCGATGCACGATGAAAAGGCAATTGGAAGTAGCAAAAATGACCTGATCTGAAACTACCCGAAGGAGCTTTCCTAATTAATATTTGGAACTCCTTGATATACAATCAAGTGACATCACTGCAAAGATCTAAAACTTGATGCTAGTGTCCCAACTGAGGACATGTTCAACTTCTTACCTCTGGTTAAACGGAGGTATTGCCATTGGTTTTCATCGTATCTGCTTGTTTGTGTCACTGTGTGTTGAATACTGTAGAGAGTCAGGTTTTGAAGGGGAAGATGGTGTAACCGGGGACTAGCAGGGTGGAAAGGTTGACGGGTAAAAGTGTTGTGTATCCTGCTGCTGATGAAGTTCGGAACTCGAGGACTGCATGTGCACGTGTGTGTGGTATGGAATGGACATTTGTTGTGTTATATCTATGCTTCAATTTGCAAGACTGTGACGCTTGAGAATTTAGAGATTGGTTCATTTTGCTGAAAGTTTAAGCCACTTGACAGCCATCAGCTTGTTAGAAGGGTGAAGGTAGAGCGGTTCTGAAGGTGACTTTGCTGTTGCGTACATCTTCACTTTGTCAATCGATAGTTTCCCATCTTAACGAATATGTTCCTCAATGACTTAAGAGTTATTCAATGCCCCATTTTAGGTGATGTATGCTGGAGAAGGCAATTCTTGAGTGTTGAATGAAAACATAGCTGATGTTCAACTCCGCAACTCAATTGGGACCGTAAACAAGTCCGCCATGGTGACAACGGCCTGTATATTTTGACGACGCGCTCCACAAATCAGGACACCTTCAAGAGTGTAGCGTTTATATATCCTGACACGATATCAATCATGATTTTCCTCCAGCCAAAAACAAACTAATTTTCCTCAACTTACATAAGAGCTTGAAAAGTAATTGATTACCACCAAGTTGCTTTGTACTTCTAGATAAATTGCATTTTGACAGCTGTAGCGCACGAATCTCACAAATTGCGTTCTTGAATTACCCTGTTGTTTGACTAAGTTTAACTGCAGCACCTTCATCTGGTTACCTCTCAGTGCTATAACCACAGGCAGCTGGGATGAGTGGTTCAATCTGTGTGGAAAACGAAATGAAGGTGCTACAGATAAACGTAGTCAAACAACAAATTTTGTAAATATAGAATACAACACGGGGTATTCCGTATCACCCTCGGTACCAGCCCGACCGCGGGTCGGATCGCCCGACGGCCGTAGGCCGTAGGCCGGAGGGCGATCCGACCCGCGGTCGGGCTGGGACCGAGGGTGATGCGGAATATAACGTGTTGTATTTTGTTTATGTCATACTTTGGTCATACCCACCCGAGAAAACACACATTTCAATGCGGAAAGCGCCAGAAGTTGAGGGAGTTTTATGTCCTCGAACACAAAACTGTAACAACATTGATTCTAACCTCCGAATCCGGTATTCGAATTTCCGACGGCGGTGCAACCGGCGCGCTCGAAATGCATTCGAAATATTCTATGGAAGCCTGTGTGATAACACTCCCTGTGGGGTGGGGGCTAGAAAAGGCATCATGCCTGTTCTCTCACCCCTTCCACATCTGTGGTAAATTTTAATAAACAAATAAACTCCCGAACCCTATGTGATCCGGATAGTTATCACACGGTCCGGAACACCCGTATCAGGCCCAGGCATGACATAAAGCGTGTTATACAGCGTCCGGTCATGCTTAGGTTATCTCAGGTGACGTAGGAGAACGACCGGACCTTGTACAGTATGCTATGGTCCTCCGTATATTCACAGAAATGTGGATAGTTTGGTTTCCAAAATGTACGTCGACTCTGGTTCAAAATAAGCGAACGAAAAACAACACACAAAACAAACGTGTATGATATAAACATAAGATAGTCTCCGCTCCGAGAATCCCGCCAATCTTGCGTTTCCATGGCAACGACGGTGAAGTAATCACGTCTGTGACGTGACACAATAGCCGTTGGAGGTGCAGAAATGAAACATTCTTGATGCAACATGAGTTTTCATTTCTAGACGCCAGTTTATGATTAGCTAGTACAGGTGGGCCTTCTATTGTTGGCCACGGCGAATTGTAAACACACCACGTAACGTGTATACTGGACAGTCTACGTGAAAGGAAGCAACACAGACTGATGGATATAACGCCAATATTCCGTCCTTAAAGCCCTGGTTACATACAGCTACAGACTGTTTTGAGTATACATTCAAATGCAACAACCCCCATATTCAATTATAACACAATATAAAAAAAATCTGCTAGCCCTTATTGTATTGTATTAGTAATAAGGATGTTAAGTTTTATTCTATACTTCTATTTTGTATCATGCTTAAGAGTTGTTGCCATGCTTTGTGCCGTGTACAATTGTCGTGCAATAAAGTTCTCTCTCTATAGCCGAACGTGATTCCCGACCACTAGCCAACCAAGGTTTGCGGTAGGTCGGGAGCAGGCTGACCAGTTTCAGATTAAGAGTCAAATTTGACTCCCAAACACACCCTGACCACTACTGACTTACTCCCAATTAACAGCCAACCACCAGCCAACCACCAGCCAGCCACCAGCCAACCACCAGCCAGCCACCAGCCAACCACCAGCCAACCACCAGCCAACCACCAGCCAACCACCAGCCAACCACCAGCCAACCACCAGCCAACCACCAGCCAACCACCAGCCAACCACCAGCCAACCACCAGCCAACCACCAGCCAGCCACCAGCCAACCACCAGCCAACCACCAGCCAACCACCAGCCAACCACCAGCCAGCCACCAGCCAGCCACCAGCCAACCACCAGCCAGCCACCAGCCAACCACCAGCCAACCATCAACCAACCACCAGCCAGCCACCAGCCAGCCACCAGCCAACCACCAGCCAACCACCAGCCAGCCACCAGCCAACCACTACCCAACCACCAGCCAACTACCAGCTAACCAACAGCCAACCCATTCCAGACCTCTCGTTAACAGCCTAATGTTTTGAACATTTCAAAACATTCTGCCCAACTACCAGCCGACCACCGACGACGCTAGGTGACCTAGCTCCCGAACCACTCCCAACCATGGTTGGGGGAAGGTCGGGAGGCCATGTTCGGCTATGATGTGTGACCAGGACTTTAAAAAGCTAGCGGTAGGAGGTAGGGTAGATTACATGCGCGTTTGGTGTAAAAAGAAGAGAAAAACACATGAAGCGTAACATGATCCTGTAATGTTACAGTGTAGACGACATTTTGGATTACACAGCATCCTTTCCATGTGTGCCTGTAAATCTGTAGAATCTCGCCATACGGCGTTTTACCTTGAAACCACAAATACATGTCATTGATAAAGACATTTTACCATTACCGGGAATCCAGTGGTGTTAGCTTTATCCGCTCACTCACTTCGCCTCCTGCATGAAGAGAAACATCTTCTAAGAAAAACAGTTCATGCCACGGGAATCAGTTGCAAAGGCGTTTCTTTAGTCGCTACCGACATGGGAATTAACGCCGGCGTATTACTTACGGTGTCCTTAATTTGATGTACAAGTCTTATAAACATTTCGGACACTAATGCGGCTTCTGCGCACGTCTCCAGATTTGACGTTACAAGCCTATAATTAATTACCCCTTCGTTGCACAAAAAGGCGTGGATTCCTTTAGATGAAATGTTGCTGTCTTGGTAACTCGAAGGTAAGTATGTATATTGGTATTTGCGGTATATGTTATGAAATATGGAAAACAGCGAACGAACTTGCTCCTGTTGTATTGTTACAGCCAGTAGGTACCTATCTGAGTAATGAGGCAGTTGTGACGTGCTCGAGGTACCTCCTAGAACACGGGACCCATATTTTACGTCTCTTCCGAAAGGCGGTGCAGCTCTTACCAGGATACCCTTCCCCAGATTATCTGGCCGGTGTCTCCCAGTTACCTATATGGCCTAGAAATTGGAACCAGGAGCTCAACTGTGAAGCCGCTACCAATTGAGCTACATCCCTACCACATACTCGTCTACAACCGCCCCCAATAGCCGCATAATATTCATTTTTTTTAACCCTGGCAAACGTCCCTCTACGTTATACATCAACCCTCGGTGCAAATGTATGTTATTTGTAGCGCAAATACATAGCATCAACAACGAATGTATGGTATTAGTTCCGAGATGTTTGAAGCTGGGAAAGGTTCGACATTAAATGGATAATAGTCATTATATTTTCCGCCTGCTCAAAGTTGTCCCGATGAGTGCACTATGCTAGTTAAGTTTGTCATCCATCAAAACCAGCTACGCTGCGAGGAAAGAAACAGAATCATTCTAAACACAACCACAAAATCATGATGTTTGCAATTTATCATCACAGCACTGTGGTATTTATGATACAATAGATAATCTAGAATAATGATGCTTGTGATTATGTTTAACGCAGAAGAGTAATGGCAAAAGAACAGGCTTGGGCACATTGGAAGACAGGGCAGTAGCGACACAGGTCCACAGCCTCTAGATGAAAACTTTCCGACACATATCGACTTATACAACAACTTTGCGGGATGATCTAATGCCTAAAGTAAGGATTATGTATGTTCATCTAACCCCTAAGGTTCTTTACAAAGGTAAAGTTTCTGTCTAAGTTCCATGAAGTGATCAAATCTTCTTTTTTTTTGTAGAAGGAAATAACATCATTTGGCATGTATACGGCGGATCATTTCACGGGGATCCGGATAATTGGATATGTTTTGTCTCTTTAATTAAGCCCACAGGGAACTTGTGCAACCTACCACCAGAGAATATATGTGTACACGGGTTATTCATTGGGCAGGATGTATGGAAAGATTCATGAAAAGATACCCAGCTGTTGCTACGTGTTATGGAAGATGACTTCCGTTTGATGACTAAATCATCATGGTGTCTTCTCATCATATACAGCTATGGTCAATTAGGCATACACAGCAGGTACGCCGCTATCCATTAACTCCCTGTAGTATGCTGCTTGTACCGGTGGTTATTTCTGGCTTGCTTTGGTTGAAAATATAGTGCAGTGCTAATGAAGGGAGGTGCACCCTATGGTGTGCTCTCATCACAGTAGCTACTAGAAGTGGATGCACACTAGCGATAGCGCAATCAAGTAGGCGTCGAAAGGACGGCACTGAGACACAAATATATATTTCAACGGTCTCGTCCTTTTCATGCAAAAGTCTTCATAAGAATCAGAATAGACAATAGCGTTCTTTAATGCTGTTGCTAATGGCACGAGGGCGTTAGTTAAAAGGCACTACAGCCTCATTACTCAAATGTACCTACTAATGATAAATAATCATGAACGGGTAATGAATGATGATCATTAAGGACTTCAGGTTAATGAATGGATATTATGAGCGACAGGAACTTAGAGCTAATTATAGGAAAACCAAGGTCAGCAATGACGACACAACTTGAAGAAGTCAAGGTAGGAGAGAAAGTTAAGCCCTAGACTACGCATCACTCATAGCGTGAAGAGCGATCGAGAGTGCAATGAAGATATCAAGTTGACCATACATGGTTTTATCGGTTGCAGTATCGACAAATGAAGTGAACAAAAAGAAGGAAATCAACATGATTACTCTTGCTTTCGAACTTGACTGTTTACATCTACTTGTCCTTTGTCTTGTATTTTATGTACCCCTTTATATGTATTTTAGTCGTATTTTAGTCGTAAACATCTCAATGTGCCTTGTGAAAGTTTGTACTGAATTTTGTATATTGTTCAGTTACCAGCTGGGCTACCCTAATAATGATCTTGTATTATTGCATCTTGCTATGTAATTTTTGTAGTTTTATGAAGTCTAATGTTATGTAAGCTCTGCGTTATGTTCTCCGTAATTGTGTACATGCACAGTGTTCTTTTATGAATCAAGGAAGAGTAAATTAGATTTTCAAGTCTAATCTAATGGATTCCTAATCAAACATCAAACATCAAACATCAAAAAAAATGGAATAGCCTTCGGCTAGTTGGGTAGCCCTGTCTGTACTTTTTCTCCGTAATTTTATACATGTACAGTGTTTTTTATGAATCCAGGAAGAGCAAATGAGATTTTCAAGTCTAATCTAATGGATTCGAAATCAAACATCAAACATCAAACATCAAACCCGTTTGTAATAGCTTTCGGCTAGTTGGGTAGCCCTGGCTGTACTTTTTCTACAGCCAAAGTATAGATAAAATCAAAACGCCATTTAGTTCTGAACCACCAAGTTTCATCTCGTCATTTCACACGTGACTTCATATTTAACCTTGATCATCTCCTCATACAGATCTAACGGTAGAGTCCAGCTAATTATTGGTATTTTAAGTACTTCTACTACTTTGCCAAACAACAGGCTTCATCTACTCTACATGCGGCAAACCGTGCCAGAGCACAGCTGGACTCGCCGCCCACGGTCGAGTCCATCGCCGTTGAACACAGCGTTCGCCAGGATGCAAAGAAGAAAAAAAAAGAGCAACTTGTTAGACTGCCGGCAATATTAGAGTGTCTATGGTTATTGGACAAACCGTAGTTGATTCTTATTTGAGAGCGCCAAACAAACCCTCTTACTCCTATACCTTTAAATCACAAATCACGTTAGTTACTCAAAACTTCGTAACTTCAACAGCCGTACGCGTCTTCTCGAAAAAACGTTCTGTTTATCTTTCATCACTGGATGAGAACAGGGCATGCGCTCATCATTAGTTTCAGTGTGTGTCTCTTGATTGTAATACATTTTGATACGTGCAAGAATCTGTCTTTATGTATACCTGTTGTTGTTGAAATATGGTTTAAATCCTAAGTGCACCATCACTTACTTTGTCCGTCTCTTCTAAGTTAGACGTCACAAAAGCATGTTTTATGTAACAGGTAAGTTTCAGTCAGAATAAGTTGATCGTATCGGTATATACCGCAGGATATCCGAGTTTTAGTGCAACGCTGCAAATATGCATGATAATCATATTCAACCAACTGTTAGAGCCATCACTTTACTAATTTTGTAATCAATGTACATCACGCAGAATTCAAAGGCAGGGCGCATTGGTTTTAGGCTCATATTTTATCATCATTCATTATTACCTGAATCATCTGTTGCCTGGGGGGGGGGGGGGGCTAAATGCAAGTAGAATAATTGGGCAAGTACGGGGATAAAATGCAATGCAAATTAAGTATTGAAGACATTTCACGAGTAAAATATACTGTGAAGTTAACTTTTAACAAATAATTATTCGAACATGTATTGATCTAAACTACCTTCTGTTCGTTTTTTTCTCTTTTTTTGAAAGTTAATCAATGTATGATATTTATACTCAACATCAGGAAGGTAAATCTAGCTCCCTTTGATTGGTATTTACATCGCATATCTAAGTGTGTTGACGCTAGGTCTATGTATGTTATATCTGTGTGTTTCGGCAGCAGCACTTGGTGGACCGAGCCCCGGGTCTTCCTTAAGCTTCGTCCTTTCAAATTCTCATGCTGTGATGACGTTTACATCTCGTGCTTTCCTTCGTTAGTTTGTTGCCGTATCACTTACAACCTGCAAGTAAACGGAACCGCCGGCGTCTGTTCTTCGGGTAAGGCTTAATCCTCTAGAAATGTCAGCTATAATTCTGGACATGGTGTCATGAGGGGGTTAGGTGAAACATGGTGGTCGTGGTGTACATGGTATACATACATGAACACAAACAAAAGAGGAAACTTTCTAAATTTTCATGTCTGTCATTGGTATATTTCTGTTGAATCAATAATGCCATATGTTGTGACGTTAGAGTGACGTTTGAATTCAAAGAAAAGTCGATTTGTAAACCTATTGCTTATAGCTGAAAGCGTTCCGCCACCGGCCCTATTTTCAGGACGCCAGCTGATTCATTATTCAAACGGCCTACTTCGGAAAGCCATTGGGGGGCGATCACGTTGCTAAAGTAGGAGTAGCTGAGGAGCAGCGTAGTCTAGTCAGTCTCGTCGAGTCCCTGACGAAAGATGGACAACTTCACCGACGACTTTAACACCAGCGCCGGCAACCAGACCGGCTACGGGCTCGGCGCGGTGGCGTACGTCATGCCCACCGTCTGCGGAGTCATCCTGCTGATCGGCGGCGTCGGCAACTCGCTGGTTATCTACATCGTGGCCCGCTTCAGCGAGATGAAAACCGTCACCAACTACTACATCGTCAACCTGGCCGTGACCGACCTGGCCTTCCTGGTCTGCTGTATCCCCTTCACGACCATCAACTACCTGACGTACGGCTGGATCTTCGGCTCCACCATGTGCACCTTCGTCTTCTACATGATGCAGGTCAGTGAGTCCTTACAGAGATGTTTTTACCTGTTGCGTACATTCAAAATGCTACACTTAACACGTTTTAATGCTGTTCTTTGCTTTCTGGCGCAAACTCTCCCTGTAAGTTCAGTGATGGTTGATTTTCGATGAACTGCGCAGGTTGGTTTTTGCTTTTAAGAGATGTCCCTCCTCGTCTCTCAGGTCTTTAAGAGGATTGCGGTGAAGCCGCGGAGTGCCCTGTTAGTCGTATTGGTAGTAATACGGTAAATACATGTCTAGTTCTTGTGCACTTAAGCTGAGTATGTTCCAGGTACTTGAATACTTAGATTCCAGGTTAAAGCTCTATGAAAATTAGTACATATGAGAATCCTCTTTTCGGAATAGAGCAGACACCGTCCAATAGGTCTGTGACATTTACTCGCGAAGCTCGCCTTCCAATTTCGATGTCACAAACTAGAACTTTGCTGAGTGGACGTCAAAATGGTCGAGCCTAAAAAATGACGAAAAATCTGCTGCCAACATTCTCGCTCTGAGGCCCTGTTCAAACCTTCGAATGTCGTCTTGAATTGTGTTACAGTTTTTACTTGTTTCTCTGGAGGCGACATTTTAAAATTTACCCTCTTTCTTGGGTTTAATTTTTTGAAAAAGTACAGACATCGTATCAGTTCTACACAGTATTTCATGCTTTTTACCTATCAGGTATCCATAATTGGGTCGGTCGTTACTGTCGGTTTTGGTTTGTGTATTGATAGATGCGAAATCAATACGGTCGTTGTAATTGCTAATAATTTGTAAGATATGTAATGAAAATAGGTAAGCGGCAGGGAAGGAAAACCCTGCACAGAAACCCAGGGAAGACTCCCCTGCACAGAGGTCCTAGGGAAGAAACCCTAACACAGAAAACTCGGGGGGGGGGGTCGTAAAACGCCTGTGTCAAAAAGTCCTAGGGAAAAAAATAAATCGATACGTACGGTCAACATTGAACAAAAAGGTGTGCCACTTGCACAAGTTGTGGCATTCAATGTGACACTTTGCCCAAGGCTAGCGCTGTCACATATGCTATTTCAAGTGTGTCAAGGTTTGTGTTTGTTTGTTTGTATGTGTGTGTGTGTGCGCGCGTGTGTGTGCGCGTGTGCGTGCGTGCGTGTGCGCGTGTGTGTGTGTGTTTACCTTTCGCTGAACAAGCACGCAATGGACATACAAGAAACTTCGAATACAATGCTGATGTTATCATACAGGTGTGATTTCAGCTTCCAAAAGTAATTTTCAGTGGGTTAGATCTAGAGGACATGTTTGTGTGTGTGTGTGTGTGTGTGTGTGTGTGTGTGTGTGTGTGTGTGTGTGTGTGTGTGTGTGTGTGTGTGTGTGTGTGTGTGTGTGTGTAGCACGTACCCAGACGTAGAGCGAAGTAATTAACCTGCCCAAGACCCCGGGTGATCATCAATCAATATCAGGGGACACAGTAGACCCCCTCATTGGTACGGTACCTCACAGTACTGATGTTTTATCCGGCAAGAGTCCATGTCATCACGGTACGCGCTTGGGCAGTGTCCTCGTCGTGCAAAAGAACCCCGTGCGTTGAATACTATTTTTTCCGACATAACTACATGTATATGGTAACTTCATAAGGGGTACTACCATTTTATTCGCGAACACGACTCAAGATATGCGTACGTTAGCGTTCCACTAAAGTGCTGTACTAGTTTATACATGCCTGCATGCTGTCCCCGGATATTTCTGGTCACGAAACCTCGCAGCACAACTCTTACCCATACAGATTCCAAGAACGGACAGCTAGCAATCTGTTGAACATACTTTCATTAGAAGTAGAGTGGGGACCTTGAAGTGTCTTGAATACTAAACATTCTTATTACGCATTGAAACCCCTGCGGAATTGATACATTAACAAACTGTAAGTGTATGCCATGCATATCTAGCCCTTTGTCTCTTTGCATGTTGAATGGTCATGAGGGATTCAATTATCATAAAACTGGAGCCGGATGGAAAGAAATATTGAAAAAAGCCGGTTTTATAAAGTTAATATAAATAGATGTAGCCTGTAGTTAAAGATTATCCTCTCAGTTGTCTCTTTAAATGGAGATTTTAGTGCTCTAAGCAGATGTTGGTGTTGTTTTAGCGTTCATAACTCATTTAGTACGTCGCATTGATTCCCATGGAAAGCTGATAATTACAAGGAATTGTGGCAGCTGCGACAGTTCAGAAAAGTCAACAATAGAACTACTGTACCTCACATTGATGCTTCACGCTGTACATGCAGGACTTTCAAACTGCTCGCCACAAAATGACGATTTTAAAAACGAACATTTGTCCATCCATGTCAATGGCGTCTTCAGAGCATTACATAACATTAAATTCGTTGGCATATATATCCCATTACAGAGAATGAACTAGTTATTGCGTCTGTTATAAGTGGATTACACAGCCTTTGCCAGCCTTTTAAGATATAAGCGTAGACTTATAATCTCATCAGGAGTGTTTTCCCACAGCGAGCGGTATAGATATAACGTTCCATATCGCGTGCCCTAGTTTCAATTCATGGTATGGGCATAATCTCATTTCCCTTGTTGTAATTGTATATCCAGTCGCCGGGGCGATTTCTGGCTGGAGAAAAAAATTACAATGGAATCGATAGAAATACTAACATCGTGTTATGAACGATTTATGAGCTATTGTACTGGGATGTCAGTAAAGCCCCTGTTACACATTACGGAAATCCATCGATTGGTCGACGAGTACGTGACATTTTCAGGAGTAATACGCCCGGTGTTCCCTTGGTCATCGCGCGATTTTTAAGCTGGTATTTCGGGCGAGACATTCACACACAGGCACCAATCGACGCCAATGAGTCACCTGAAATGGCGATTTTTTTTCTTCAAATTTTTAAATTGCAAATGGCAAAATGACGCGACGGGGCGCGAAATAGACACCAATTGGCGCCAAATGGTGGAATCTATTCTGTAAAAAGAAATATGTCAGTTTCAAGGTTTGTTTGTTTGAATCTTTGTTTATTCGTGAGAGGCTGAAATCGGCCTGCATGCAGGCCACTTTTCATTGCGGGTATGAGGGAGTATGTAAAGACAAGATATAGCAAAGATACAGATTTCATCGCTTAAGTCCTAATACATCTACAAACATATAACATTAGTACATATACATATACATAGTACAAAACACACTTTTTAATCACTGCAAATATCTTTTTTATGCATTTTAATTTTACCTCGTTTTACCTCGGTTTTTAGTTCAGTGGCAACAGTGCGATTTTCAATGACCCGCTCAGCTGGGCTTCAAACACAAATGCGTCGTACGACAAAAAAAATCTCAAAAATTCTCAAAGTTGTCGCAAACAGTCACGGCCCAGTGAGATAAGATACCCGCTTTCTGAATCGGAGGTCTGCGAGCCCCGTTAGATATAATGGCAAAGTACAATACACACGACCTTCTTTCAAAATCGGCCGACCTTCTGGCCATCAGCAAATAAAGCCGAAGCTCATCGGCGGTGGGACGCACTGTCAACAGCCTTAGCCCGTTATAAAATCGCATTGAGGGTCGCTGGACTTCCAATAATCCCCCAAGAGCCGAACGTATTTGTCGCCTGAAAATCTACCCTCACATTGTAGTGGGCTCAGTGTCCTGCAAACGTCAGCATATTCCTTATTCTGCGCAGTGATCCAGACGACACCGGTTGTGTTACTGCTGAAGTTTGATACCAGGTGTTGGGTGCCTGTACTGTGATCTTCAGGTAGTAGATTCCAAATGGGGCAACTTTGATTTAAGTCTCAGCATTGACAATTTTAGGTCGCGCCACGGTTGTGTTACTGCTGAAGTTTGATACTAGGTGTTGGATGCATGTAATGTGATCTCCAGGTACTAGATTCCAAATGGGGCAACTTTGATATAAGTCTGAGCATCGACGATTTTAGGTTGCGACCCAGTTGTGTTACTGCTGAAGTTTGATACCAGGTGTTGGATTCATGTAATGTGATCTCCAGGTAGCAGATTCCGAATGGGGCAACTCTGATTGAAGTCAGATGAGCATCGACGATTTTCATTATCATCATCATCTGTCGGCCTGTATCAGCCCTAGGTTGCGACCCGGTTGTGCTACTGCTGAAGTTTGATAGCAGGTGCCGGATGCCTTTAGCTTTGGCTCCCAGGTAGCAGATTCTAAATGGGGCAACTCTGATTGAAGTCTGAGCATTGGCGATTTTAGGTTGCGGCCCAGATTAAATTCCCTTGTCGGTTAACCTTTAGTGCTTATCAGTGGAACACGAAAAAAGTGTCATGTTATCGTGTAACATGAGGTTCGATGTGCAGACATACAGTACCAGATCCATCACTGTCATTAACTGACCCAGCCCGTCAGGTATGTTCAATAACTACTTCAAGTTCTGTATTCACCTTTTTGTATTATTACAGCCAGTAGGTACCCATTTGACCATTGTAACAACATACGTTAATACAATAAGTCCGTTTTTTTTAGATAAGGTAAGTACATTTATTTTTCGTCGGGGAAAAACAGGGATGAAACACATTGAGACAATGAATGGCATTCCTCATGTGTTTCTGGGACACAAAATCGTATCTTATCTTGCTTTAGAATTAGAAGGCAGGTTGTCATAAAATCCGGTAGCCTGCAAAAAACTGATATCTGACGAAACCTTATAAAGGGTACCTGATATTGATTAGACAGGATGGTTGCAATAATGGAGTACACATGATGGGAGTGATTTCATACAGAAACCATTATCACTCAAATAAACCCAACAAAGAAGGATATTGACCTATTGATTACTGTATTCTATATGTGCATCATTATAGATGATCAGATTATACATGGTTCGCACTCAGCACATTCATTCTTATTGGCGAAACTTTAGGGAACAATGTGCGAATTTCCGTTTCAAAGTGCAAAAAGGTATACCAAGGGTACAGGCTTAGACCACCAAGCCACCCTTCTCTTGCCCTTCACACCTGTAGCACCTAGTGCCCTCCACATGGATTGGCAGATGAACCCTCTCGTTCCTACTTCCACGGGGTAACAGCTCGCTTTCCATCCTCTTTCTTTGCACATGTGTACTAACTTCTGGTACTTCGACACTTTTCTCTCATGTGCCTCTTCTGCTCTCTCTTCTCAGGGGACTGTTAGCTCTATCAGTACCACCTGCTTTGTTTGTTTGGACCATAGTATCACGTCCGGTCTTAGCCTTGTTACTGCTATTTCTTCTGGGAAAACCAGCTGTCTATCCAGATCGATCTGCATGGCCCAATCACTTGCTGTTGCAACGATACCTCCTTCCTCTAGCTCTCTCTTTGGCCCGATCTTTGTCTCTCCCTCCTTCACAAAACCTATGAACTGTGGTCCCTTTCTGCTCTGTTGTCTCTTCTTCACTCTCTCTTCCTCCAGGACCACTGCTAACACCCTTAGTACTTTGTCGTGTCTCCACCGGTACCTTCCTTGGCTCAAGGCCACCTGGCACCCTGATAGGATGTGGCTCAGTGTTCCTCTTTTCCCACACAGACCACAGTTCTCTTCTTCCTGCATGCCCCATTTTTTCTTATTTGCTGGAGTAGGGAGTAAATCGTATACTGCTTTTATGAGGAACTGGGTTCTCAGGGGCTCCCATCTGTATAAATCGCTCCACATTACCCTTCTGTCTTTTAATCCTTCCCATTTCGTCCATGCACCCTGAGATCCTTGACTCACTGCCTGTGCTCTTCTACTCTCCTCCTCTTTTCTTCTAATCTCGCTCTGGACCATTTCTCTTCTCTCCCTATGTCCTACAGTGCACCATCTCTGGTTCTCTGTTCTACCAGCGCCCAGTACCAATCTTCCCTGCGCCACCACTCCTACTCTGTCTCGGTGCCTCAGGTTACTTTTCGCTTCTTCTACCGCTTTCCCCACAGCCCACTTCCTTCCTGTTCTCATCTCTATCCCTGCTTGGCTGACTCTTTCATCTCTGCTTCCTTCCAGGGACATTACGGCCCTTGCTTTACAGACTTTGAAGAAGAAAGGGGGGAAAATGTGTGAGGATCAGAAAACATCAGAGAATGGACAGGCATGGTACTAATTGAAACACTACGAAAAACAGAAAACCGAGAAGGATGGGGAAAACGGGTTGCTAGATCTTCAAAGGTGTCTCTGCGGTTAAAAAGTTGGACTAGGGATGAATGAGATGACAGAAAGGGTCCAGTGTGAGAATAGAGGGTCATTAAAAACCGAGAGGGCCACAGGATGAGCCCGGGAGCCCACATGTCCTGTCCGTATAACCTGGACTCCCGTCAGAGGACATGACCAGGCAGTACATTGAGTCTATGTCTCTCCCTTATCAGGGCGATACACCGTAATGACCAAAGCGAGGGGTTGTAAAGAATGATTTTGTTTCCCATTTAAGTAAAGTTCTTGTGTTTTAAGTCAATACATTTGCAAGTGAAATGTAAAAGTTGCTTTCTTAAAAAGAAATTTTAGTCAGTTTTCACGTTTGCAAGTGAAATGTAAAAGTTACTTTCTTAAAGGGAACTTTTTGTCAAGATTCACATTTGCAAGTGAAATGTGGATGTTGCTTTCTTAAAAAGAAAATTTAAGGCAATTTTCACGTTTGTGAGTGAAATGTCAAAGTTACTCTCTTGAAATGAAATGTAAGTTAGTTTTTCTAAGTACGATAATACGTCTTAATCTTATCTTATTATTAAATGAAGCATCAAGATGCGGAGTAAAAGGGACAATATGCAAATGTAATTTTCTGAGAAGCAAATTTCGGAAATGAGACGAAAGAGCAGATTGTAAATACGATAGTATAGAGATAGAGGAAAAAGAACTTTAAGAAGTTTAGAAAGAGTGGATACAGGGTGTACAGACAGACGCATCTTGCACTATGTGTTTTCGCAAGCAATGACATAGTAGGACATCGAAGTCGTCACGCCTACGACACAGAAAAGCCTATAAGAGCCGTGGGTGCATGGTGGGGACCGATAACTCTTTTTAAGCAAAATGTTTATTCCAGCCCAGATACAGTAACTTAGGACGGATATAGCTCTAAGCCTCTCCACGGTCCATCAAGCCGGCACAAACTAACGACGGTGGACTGCACTTCCAATTTTCCCAGGCTTATGCCTAATACCAATCCCGTCTAAGTACTCTTTGATGTAGATCTATGACTTCGCGTTCTTTGAAGGGATGACCTAAGCGTTTTGGCAAATTACCTTCGCCAGATACAGAAGGTTATGTTTTCGGTGTTGCATGGTGGAGTGGCTGTGGTTGCATATGTGCTTGCATGTTAACAGCATAACACGAGAAACTGTGGATGGATCTTCAAGATATTGGGTAGGTGGATAGGTGTCACAGAAACGAAGGTCAAGATTGATAATGGGTATCCTGGCTACGGTTATGTAGCATAACTGGTGATGTATATTTGTATGTATGTATGTATGTGGATAGCATACACTAAGAAGCTGTCGATGGATCCTCATGATAGTAGGTAGGGGTTGTGAAAACCAAGGTCAAGTTCGATAATGGGCGACTTTCTACGGCACTGCAGCGGAAATTCTAGGTCTAACGGGGGGTGTCCATAGTCCGGTAACTGTTCTAAGTGAATGCGCATGTCTTTTGTCATCGTAAATTTTGCCCTGAACCCATCAAAAACAAGCTTAGATCTTGTAACAGGCATATAACTGTGATTAAAGCTACACAGACATAGTTTTCATTTAAACAGTAGCGTTCCGCACTTTGGTTTTATTGCACACAAAAGTCACGGCACTTTTGGGGTTTGCATTCTAGTGGAACCTTCCAACACAGAAAGGGGGTCCACACTCCGGTAAGGTGACGAGCAGGTCATTACTGTTCATGTTTAAGCATCCCATGTGAATACAATTACACTAAAGCCTTGCAATATCATTTTTTTGTTGCAAACATGTGCCATATTTTGTATTACAGTAATTGTTCAAATACGGTGAGATAGAAATTTCCCCTCTCACGGCGAGATCAACCTGCCGCCGGCAAACAAAATGGCGGGACATTGTTAACGTTGCCTGCGATCGTATGCCTTTATGCTTCCTTGATGGTCTTTTCAACCTTGTTGTTGGCAGCAGCAATATCCATGGGATTTTTTAGTCGGTAGGGTTAAATTTCCTGGAATGGTCGGCGCTCCACCGGCGGGTCGACTAATTTAATTGTGTTGGGCACCTCTTTTGGCTGCCGTCATACGTGATTGGTAAAGATGGCGGAGCGACAGGATGAACACTGCGGCGTTATTTTAACTCCGATTATCCAACTTTAAAGGCAAAGATGGTATATAGGTTTGTTTTTAGAGGAAATCTAATGAATGTCCTTCCTATATGTGGTGGTATCTTTTTACCTGTTGTATTCTACGATGAACAATTAAAGAGTTTCGAAGGGCATGTTCACGATGCATTCGCTCGTCAACCTGCACGGAAGGCGTCAGACTTGTGCAATTTTTGAAATCTTTATCCGTTGGGGCTTACCAACTTCAACACATACTCCAACTTCGTGGTGATTTACATGGAGGTTTAGTCCATATCTAGGTGTAACTATCATGTGCAGCTACCCATGCATATCTCCGAAACAACGATTTTAAAAACCTTACTGGACTATGGACCTTACCTGACTATGGACACCCCCCGTTAATGTTCTGGAAATGTTATGGTCAAAATTTGTTGGAGCGGTTTAAGTCACAAAGTAAGTGGTGTAAGTTAAGGTTCCCTAGCGACCTGTTTGGTACCTAAGTGGACCCTTGTGTTTGCAACTTTGGAGGAGAATACTTAGTAACTCAAATGCAAACTATGACTAGTTTTACATAATTATTGACGAAAACCTGTCAGGTAGCACTGCTGCATTGCATATATATTGCAGCATTTAGCTTTCCCTGAATAACAGCTAGTGTCCTAGAATTAGGTCAACAGGTCAGCAAAGGTAGAGCTGGTGTTACTATTGAAAATTACCATGGGAAATTTTTGGCCAACATGCTACAAAAAGCTGTAAATGTTTTCCATGATAATCCTATTTATAACTATATGACGGAGAGATCAATCGAATCACTTATGGTCTATGGTTTCATAGTCCTAGACCTCATCGCTGATCGACGTCCATCACGTCATCGCTATTCTAAGGATCCCATGAGAGCTAATTGGTAGTATATGTCCTAATTTGGCTGAGGTTTCAGAATCCCATAGGCATTTCTTTCATTATGCCCTACTTTGGCTGTAGCTGATTGTTATTTGGTTCAATTTCATTCAATTCAACGTGTCCTTACGTTTGGCTATGTTGCTAGGACCCATGCATGACAATTGCTTGACTATACCTTAATTTGATTGTTACTGATTACTGACGGTTAATTGGTTAATCTCCCAAGATGCCTGCGTTCACTTTCAGTTGGTAAAAGATAGATACACGTTAGGAGACACTCAAACTCCTTTCCTGTCCTATTTTTCCAAACAAAGGCCACATGTTGATTTTAAGGATGACGTCCTCTGGAGACCCCAAAACTAATGCGCGCGGGCGAAAAAAATCCTTCAAATTAAGATGGTGAGGCCTAATGTGTCTTTTGAATAGCATATAACGCCCCTGACCCTTGATAGAAGGTTTCTTTTGAGTCTCAACTCAGTCAGAAAATATTTCTGACGCAAAAAAACTCTATGGGAATGAAAGATATCCCCATTTCTATGAAAACAATTGAGTTTCTTCAACCTTTCGAATTGTAGTAGATATTAAGGTAAAGTATATATTTTCCTGTCAAAAATGCTACTCAAGCGATTTCACATGCTATCCAACTCATCAATAATCTAGACACGAAGATGACTGATATTGTTGGAAAGAGAAAACTCTAAGGAATAATCATCAAGCAAATTATGAAAAAAATCCTAACACTGATGTTTTCACAATAACCCAACGCGCCAGGTATAGCAACACCGCCAAGAGAACGTAGCAAAGGTCAATCTGGGGCAAAAAGGCGGATTACATTCAACGCGTAAGATTACCCGGGAGTAAAGCTACGGCCTGAGATCATTTTGTGTTACCAAAAACACATCAATTCTTACGCTTTTCAGTCACTATGGTATTTAATGTCATTTGGCAGCATATTACGAGATATGTGAACTCAAGTCTCGACCATCGAAACCCTTTCGTCACTTTTTCCCCAGCGCACTATTTGTCGCGGAAGAATCGGTGTGTGCACCGTTAATGATGAATAGGACCTGACTAATATCTAAGTGAACATTGATCGATTCTAGATGACTTTCATGACCTATGACATATTTTCTTTGAACCTTAGACCTCAAAACTACACCCAATGGCCCGTAACATTCAAAACGCCACACAGAGAGTCTGTGTATATCAGCGCCCAGGGACATAAAAGTACACACTCAGCTATAACTCTTTCACCGTCACAAATCCCACGCTAAAGCCAATGCATTCTAGTTTCTTTGCAAAGCTTTTAAAGACATTAAGTTAGCTTTCACAGCTTCCACGAATGATCCGCCTACACACATCCTGTGTGTCTATGTATCAGCCATGTCACTTTAAAAGGTCTATCCATCTAAGGTTAATAAATAGCAGTACATTTCACAGACGTAATTCCACGGCAATTGGGTAACAGTACGCCTGTGTAAGTAATGGCACCGCTGCAAGTTCTCGTCGTAATTTCGAAAATGAATGCTCACAAACACAATTTTCGATCTAACACGATTAATATTTAACTTGAAATGGATGCGCTAGGCTTTCCACAACGACAAGGTTCACACATTGAGAAACAACCTGTGCGCTGGCTTATTAAAAGTGGGAAATGTGAATGCAAACGTTATAACTTTGAGTGGGCTAATCAATTTATAGATGAGTTCTAGCTTGTTTCGCCATTATGATGATATCGATGGTTACTGTAATTTTATGTTGCTACTGTCGATCGGCCCTAAGGGAAAAAGACACACATAATAGTATCTATGTCCTACATAAACCTGCCATTTGACCTATCTACAACTGTAAATGTCATCTGGTAATCTAGGTCTGGTAGTTTAACTGTGTATCTCCAACTCGGGTGGGTCAAAAACATCATTTGGTAACAGTATGATTAACCCACTTTATCATTTAAGAAAAATTAACACACCTTGGTCATCCCAACACCTGCCCGCAAATGCCAGATATAATTGGAATCCATCCAGAAGCTCTTAAGTTATGCCGACCACAAATATGTGGAAACACAGTCACATAGACGCGTAAGCACACAGACAGCTGCAGACCCATAGGCAGATGCGCCAAAACAATACCTCCATTTGCCACGGAGGTTAAAACCTATGATCCCTCAGAAGACATCTGCTTGACTTTGTCTTTATTGAATACGATAAATATTTGAAAATGTCTGGCTTTTGCTTTTTTTATTAGTGTGTTTCAGAAGTTACATCGATGTATCTTTTTGCACTGCAACAGTAAAATGGAATACCATTATAGCTCTTATATAATTCTATCTCTTATATACCGTTCAGAGTAAAAATACGATCTGTTGAATTATATCAGTTAACCGTCATGTATTTCCCAGGTGACCGTGCAAGCTACGTGCATCACCCTTGCAGTGCTGAGTATTGACCGCTACTGCGCCATTGTTCATCCGCTCCGCTCAATTGACTACCGCACACCCAAGGTTGCTGCCATTGTCAGCGGCTGTACATGGATAGGTACGCTTCCTACATTGTTGACAAACTTTTTTTGCATGACTCCCATTTACAATATCATTAATAATAAGGTTATTGAAAATTCATGCCCGTAGGCTAATTGCAAGTTGACAACAGTTGATAACCTTGAACCTTGAACGAGGACATCAATGATGTCATCTCGGGAGACAATGAGTCCTTCTGCTCCACTCCACTTGATAAAGATGCACAGACTTAAATTGAATTATAAGGCATACATGTGATACAAGCGACGAAGATTAAACTACGTTGCTAGTCTGCAATAAGTTTCCATATCTACGATACTAATGCGGAGTTTGACTTCTGCTTTAAAAAGGAGTGAAAAATAAAATCCGTTACATCGTAACATATTAGCGTCCGTCTAAATCTTGTGATGCATTACGAACAAGAGCTTTGGAAAAAGTTAATTTGGAAAAAAAAGGTTATTGTGATGTCTCTAAGATCAATAATCTAAAAGCACATATAACGATGTCTTAAGCCCTTTCCGATACCAGACGATGTAACGGATCAGCATCATCAGTAGAATGAGATACGATGTTAGTGATAGCAAGCTTAACAATCCATTACGGCATTAAAGTGACCTGAGAGGCTAATCTACGCGGTATAGTGGACATTAATACATTTTCTACCACCTGCTCCCTTTATCGCTCCATCACACTGCCAGTGACCTGGATAAAAAGTCCCATAAAACACATGCTAGAAGATATTTTGAACGAAAGGAAACGAAATACGTCGTTTCTGATAAGTCTATTTCAATTATATGATGCATCTTGGAAACCTTAGTTGTGTCATCATGTTTTCAGTTGGTGTGTTTTTGTGGAATTGGTGACACCAACCGCGGTAAACACTAACCGGAAGTTGGGTCAAAAGTGATAGAAGATAACCCCGGGGTCAGATGCAGGAAGTGGCAGGTCAGAGGTCATAGAACTACTGATAATCAAACATGAAAGAGAGTCAGCCCTCTATAAACTTGGTCTTGTTGTTATTTTTGCCAGGTTCTTTCCTCCTTGCCTTGCCTCTGGGCCTGAACCTTCAGCTCGAAGAGGTCGACAACTTCGGGCCTCGGGAGATCTGCAGAGAGAACTGGCCCACTCCGTCTGCACAGAGAAGCTACATGCTGTACACCTTCCTCATCACCTACGTCATCCCCCTGGTCTTCAGCTCCATCAGCTGCTCCTTCATTGTCCGCAAGCTCCTGACCAGATTCAGCATCAGCCACGCCCAGAAGACCGACGCGCAGGCCAAGCAGACCCGGCGGACATCGTGCATGGTGGTGGGAGTGGTGGTTCTCTTCGCCGTCTGCTGGCTGCCGAATCACATCATGAACCTGTGGTTTGTGTTTAGCCCTGTACCACCAGAGGTAAATAACATTGTAGCGTGGACCAAGACAGTCGCACTGGTTCTTTGCTATTCAAATTCGATGCTGAACCCTTTCGTTTACACACTCCTCGGAGAAAACTATCGCCGTTGCCTACGACAGTCGTTCCCTCGGCTGTTTAGAAAACGGCCCTCGCGTAGAAGTGCTCTCACCACCGGGCGTAGCTCTAGTTCGTCCCGGCCAGGGAAGACAGACATCACGCTCAGATCCTCTGCCGCGAGACCTGTTATTGTAACCTTTCACACAAAACGTCCGTCCTGTAAAGCGGTGACTTTTGGCTCCCTCGAACACCCTCCAATGGGCGACGAATGAAATCGGACATAGCTTCTTAACAAAACAGAAGTCTCTGCTAACCAACGTTGACACAAAACAATACTGAGAAGGAAATGAGCTCTATTTGGATTATGTAGACATCATTGCGAAGACGGTTTACAATGCGTATCTTTTAAATCGCTGATGTTAACATTACACACGCACACAGACACAAACATATACATACAGACACACAATAGACACACACACACATATATGTACATACATACATACATACATACATGCATACATATATACATACATACATATAGACACACATACACGTACACACATACACACACATCACACACACACGCACACATATATATATATATTATTACCTACACATTTGCATACCCTTTGACATTGCACTTAAGCTCCAAAGATCCATACTTCCAATGCTTAAAGGGGGGCTTAATTGTATCTAACTAAATCAACATCTCGTGTTCATTCCCTCTCAAATCTGTTGAAACGTTATCGTCTGTTCATGATCAATACCATTTCCAAGCAACAGAACGGACCAACTGTAGCGACATAAGTGTTCTCGGCATCCATCAAAGACTTCATGCGTTTTGACAACGGAAATGCTCTAACTTTAGCTTCAAATCTTTTGAAGCAATCAATTATCGTCTTCTCTTATCACAAAGCAATTGCATCACTAATACTTCCACTACTTCTTGGGTTAATAGCCATACTAAAGACGACGACATCTTCAATCCTGGACTGATGTCTGTGATTTTCTATCTAGGTCTCCCCCGCGCAGTCTACAAAGTAAGCTGGTTCTTTGAAAACTCCACAGCTGACCTAGATGCAAATATGGAAATCCTCCAGCTCGCAACTTCAAACGTTTAGTCACCGTGAGTGTCCTTTGATGAGACTTGTAAGGTTTGGGCGGTGTATCCGATGTCATTAGATTTCCATCTATAGCTGTACACATGCTACTGTGACATTTAGATACGGAATCTCATTTCCTTAGAAAGGATCCCGACAGGTAAAGACAGGAGGTGCCAGGAAATAGGATTTCTATGGATCTTTGTTTTCGATCTAACTGATAGAAATGAACCAACAGGTCACCATTTAGGCCTCCGTCTGAAAATGGGACACACCACAAATTGGATTATCTGTTTAACGGAATTGTGTTTTTGACCCTAAAAAATCCCTTGATTGACAACTTCAATAACGGCGATAATAAAAGTCAGGCGTGAGACTATTCACTCCTTCGGCGTTTGACCTTTCAAAATGTATATAGGCCAACTCACCAGACTGTAGCTAGCCAGACGTTTCTAACTTAAACTCTGTTCTGCTTCCGCCATGAACCTTAGATGCATCATCTACTGACATCTTTTCGGCTGTCATTTGTCTGAAATCAAAGTTTATTGCACAACAAATGTAACAGGTAACGTTACAATGTATGTCAAGGTCGTAGGTAGTACAAAATGTCAAGACATAAATGTATTTGCTTATTAACAATGCTAATGAGTTCTACAAAACTTAAGTCTAAACACTACGGTATCCAATAAGAGTAATACAGAATACATATATGGAAGTATATGACATGATACACAGGAAACATCAATTGTTTGCGTCAGATCTAGAGATTAATCGATTTCTTTTTAGAAAAGAGGTAAATATGTATTGGCCTATGTACAAGGAAATTGCGTCAGGACATGACATGAGTAAATTAAACATTTCTGAGCTTGTCTTCGATGGTAAGGCATGATTTGTTTTTATGAACTGTTGAAGTAAACGCACTACATGGCCTAGTAGAATCGACTTCACCTTTGCCATGCAGGATCAACTCTTCCATCCAGTCACTGTCTTTGTCCACGTTGTGGTAGCCTGATTGTCCCAGTTCAACCAGACATGTTAGATAGTATGTAGATATACTCAAATGATCGACATGTGTATGTGGTCCAAAGATAAACTTCATCAGTGTCTGATCCAGTATTGACAATTCGTGCCCGTAGGCTGATTGCAAGTGAACTAGAAATGCAATATTTGCGAGAGCAAATACAACATATTTCAACCATTTCCCTCCCCACATCCACAAAAAAATGGATTTTTTCATAATCACCCAAGTCCAGAATTGAATTTTAACAAACATTCCTCGCATACAAGAATGGACTCTTCCAGCGGCGAATAGACCAACAAGTATTATGCAAATTTCTGAATGTAAACAACTACAACCTTGCCGAAGATTTCTTCAACGGAAGAATTTCTAAAAAAAAAAAACCCAACCACCTGTAGGCAAAAAAAACACAATAAAATCATTTTAACGGTTATAGCCCCAAAAAAACAACCGGGGGTGTTTGCCCACTCTACCCTTGTGCCAAATTTCAGGTCATTTGGCCCAAAAATGATAGAGATGAATCGATTTGAAGATTTGACAGGAGGAGGAGAAGAAGAAACACGAGAGAAAACAATATATTACATCCATACAATGGATGAAATATGATAAATGATAGTGTGCAAACATAAAGTGAGTGAATATACATGTAAAACAAGATTGAACTACGTTGTTGATCTTAAAAAGGGTTATACATCTACGTTAAGAGTTCGAATCCCGGCCTTTTGAGCAAGAATTGTACAGCTTCGGATGAGACATTGTTAAACGATGGCCATTGTGTAAAGTCGGTGTACATTATACCTACCAGCGTTAGGAGGATTTGTCCGGAATATGTATATCCAATTTGTATATACTGATGCATAAACGTAAGTCTATACATGTTGCGGCTCTACCTTTCCGCACACAGTAATCTCTACAGAATGTCAAGAAGTCAAACTGTGGTTAAGAGTGACCCAGTTACGTCATTTATGATGATGTAAGCATGCACTGGTACCACAGTTCATCACAACTTGGTCAATATACGGTAGTAACAATACCACCAGTCCGCCATAGTCCATAGACCGCCATGACCTGTTTTTTGCTACCTTTTTGTGTTGATCAGACACTATCTCGCAAACGTGTGTGTGTAGTTTAATTGATCTTTCATAGGATATGGAAGTTCATGTCCTACATAATAAGTATAAATTAATCGTAAATAGTACATGATTGTATGTATATGTACGGTAGTGTCAATGACACCAATTTGACCCGTTCTTGCAAGCTTTGTGTTTATCTATCTTATTGGAACCGTGTGTACATGTGTGCTTACATTGACTTTTCCTTGGATAGTGGAGTTCATGTCCTACATAAGAAGTACAATTTGATGGTAAATGGTAGATAACTGCATGTATGTATACAGTAGGAAGTACCCGTGATGTCATTTGCCCCAGTTTTCGCGTACTAGATGCCAATATGAACTCAAGAGGTTTAGTATCTGATATTTCTCCAAATATCCATAGTACAGTATACAAGTACAAGTACAAGATATGACAACTGAAGATTAGAATACAAGAAGGTGGTGCTGAAAATGCATTAAGCTTTAATACTGGGAAAGATATCAAATCTGCTAGTTTGCACCACAGAGGGGTATGTGTGAGATTGAAAAATGTACTGTTGTTGTACATATCGACTTCAGTATAGACTTACAGTTATACTATCCACACACATGATTGTACAATGGTTTAACCTTGCCACATGACTTATCTATGTCGCCATATAGAGAAAAAGTCCTCACGCATTGGTAACGTTACAACCTATTTGGTCAACGTACACCGACCAATGCATCTACATACCTGTAACATCCATTGTAACCGTAACCAACACATAACGTATCCAAGTACTCTATATGTAACAATGATATTTATGATGTTACCGAGCTACAGTACCAGTGTCTAGTGTGTTGCCTTGCGATCAGGCCTACGACAGGACCTATATGATATAATGTATTCCCAGGAATGCCCGTTGCTATACCTGCAGCTCATGAATGGTGGCGCTTCTGTACTGTTCGATGCAAGTATCAATTGGAAATAGAAGGCTATATACAAAGCAGTGTATAAACAATTATTGAAAACAACAATGTTTTTTTGCCTGATATCCATTATTTTACGTGCACCATCAAGGTAAGACGAACGATTCAGGAGCATACAGTAAGGCATGCTACACTTCATGATTCTTAAGGCCAATTATGTCCCAGACAATCATCTATCTGTAACTCAACACAAGAAAGTATCATTTGAATAAGTCAATGACATGTCTATGGCACTTTCACAAAAAAAACACATGCAAATATCACAGTTACATAAACCACAACAAACACTGACCAAATACGTCGATGAAGGTTAGACATCTAGGTAATAAGATATACAGGGTAACATTTAGTCAAGCAACTGGATAAAGTTTACAAACGGTCAGACGTTTCAGACAGTATCGAAGAAACGTCTGATGCCTTGCGTAAAGGCCAAATATAAACCATCTTCCCAATGAGACATAACAATATTCAAGCTTAACCTTTCACACATCAGTTGCATCTCCAGCTTGTTTGTCTTGCCCACAGGGGTCTGCATCCGTGGCCAGGGTTATCTTAATGGCCGGTATGTTGTAGTCAGAGCGGCCTGGGCCAGTTCTTCTACCCGTCTGGAATTCAAAGAAAAAACGTTTAGTCAGCAGGAAGACGACAAAGTTACCAGACTAGTATCTTTAAACCTGTAATCCTAACTTGTGAAATAATCCAGTCCAAACAGTTAAATCGGCTTGGTGAACCTCTGTTGAGCAAAGTTTTTTTTTTTGTTGCTCACATTCAATATTCTTACGTGAACGCCGCTAAGCATCTTGGGATTGTTTGGGGGCAAGTTGACAAGATGGCGTCTGGCGGGTCACGTAATTTTGACCATTGAAGTATCGCCGACTTACGCAAGTTTTTTTTTTAGAGAAAGGTAGCGAACTCGACAACGGATATTCTTGTGAGGAACTGCTATGCCACAGAACAACTAGGGATGAACAGTTTTGATCTTAAAATCTTTGAAATTGAACGATGGCAATTTGACAGCCACGTATTCGCGAATCAGGTTATGTGTATCCACCTATCGACTTTTCGGTGAACCGTCTGTGAGATTCTAGAAATGCTGACTTGTTCTACGTAAACTTCGCATCTTTTGCACTGCAGCGACGCCTAGCGATGTATACGTTCATGGAAACGTCAGCAGGTGAAAAACATTGTGTTTTTTTTGTGAAGAACTTTTTTAACTAGTACACAATATTCCTCCAGTACGCAAGTATATAATAATATCCGAACATGCTTTAACATGCACAAGCTGCAGAAACCTCGTTAGTTTTGATGACAGATTGCTTAACGTTATCTTTTAATGAACACTCTCGACATAGAAAGCAACAGTTAAGTACTTTGAATCGATAAGGTCTTTCTATCAGTAACCACAGTGTTCATTCTCCATCCAGGTCAAACCTGATGGCCTACTGATGTGACGCACACTAACTCATCAGTGCACATGTTATATAGGAAATCATCCCGACTCTGGCCTAGAGGTCAAACTCAGTCTGTTAACAGCAGATAGCTTAATGTGACTCCTGAGGAAATGACTGGCAATTGGGCAGATTATCATCATGCCGCAGTGTGATGATGAGTACAACATTGGTTCTAGATTACCAAGGCACATTTTCAATTGATGTTGTAAGAATATGATAACTATCATTTAAGCAATTTAAGGTTATTTCGCCCACATCAATCTAGCCGTACTCGAAATAATTCAGCAACCATGGTAGCCAAGTTCTATGCTTCTTGCAAAGCTAAGCGAGTGGTGGGCTGTCATTGGTGCAAATAGATATCAACAACATCGGTAACATCCATTGTAACCGTAACCAACACATAACGTATCCAAGTACTCTATATGTAACAATGATATTTATGATGTTACCGAGCTACAGTACCAGTGTCTAGTGTGTTGCCTTGCGATCAGGCCTACGACAGGACCTATATGATATAATGTATTCCCAGGAATGCCCGTTGCTATACCTGCAGCTCATGAATGGTGGCGCTTCTGTACTGTTCGATGCAAGTATCAATTGGAAATAGAAGGCTATATACAAAGCAGTGTATAAACAATTATTGAAAACAACAATGTTTTTTTGCCTGATATCCATTATTTTACGTGCACCATCAAGGTAAGACGAACGATTCAGGAGCATACAGTAAGGCATGCTACACTTCATGATTCTTAAGGCCAATTATGTCCCAGACAATCATCTATCTGTAACTCAACACAAGAAAGTATCATTTGAATAAGTCAATGACATGTCTATGGCACTTTCACAAAAAAAACACATGCAAATATCACAGTTACATAAACCACAACAAACACTGACCAAATACGTCGATGAAGGTTAGACATCTAGGTAATAAGATATACAGGGTAACATTTAGTCAAGCAACTGGATAAAGTTTACAAACGGTCAGACGTTTCAGACAGTATCGAAGAAACGTCTGATGCCTTGCGTAAAGGCCAAATATAAACCATCTTCCCAATGAGACATAACAATATTCAAGCTTAACCTTTCACACATCAGTTGCATCTCCAGCTTGTTTGTCTTGCCCACAGGGGTCTGCATCCGTGGCCAGGGTTATCTTAATGGCCGGTATGTTGTAGTCAGAGCGGCCTGGGCCAGTTCTTCTACCCGTCTGGAATTCAAAGAAAAAACGTTTAGTCAGCAGGAAGACGACAAAGTTACCAGACTAGTATCTTTAAACCTGTAATCCTAACTTGTGAAATAATCCAGTCCAAACAGTTAAATCGGCTTGGTGAACCTCTGTTGAGCAAAGTTTTTTTTTTTGTTGCTCACATTCAATATTCTTACGTGAACGCCGCTAAGCATCTTGGGATTGTTTGGGGGCAAGTTGACAAGATGGCGTCTGGCGGGTCACGTAATTTTGACCATTGAAGTATCGCCGACTTACGCAAGTTTTTTTTTTAGAGAAAGGTAGCGAACTCGACAACGGATATTCTTGTGAGGAACTGCTATGCCACAGAACAACTAGGGATGAACAGTTTTGATCTTAAAATCTTTGAAATTGAACGATGGCAATTTGACAGCCACGTATTCGCGAATCAGGTTATGTGTATCCACCTATCGACTTTTCGGTGAACCGTCTGTGAGATTCTAGAAATGCTGACTTGTTCTACGTAAACTTCGCATCTTTTGCACTGCAGCGACGCCTAGCGATGTATACGTTCATGGAAACGTCAGCAGGTGAAAAACATTGTGTTTTTTTTGTGAAGAACTTTTTTAACTAGTACACAATATTCCTCCAGTACGCAAGTATATAATAATATCCGAACATGCTTTAACATGCACAAGCTGCAGAAACCTCGTTAGTTTTGATGACAGATTGCTTAACGTTATCTTTTAATGAACACTCTCGACATAGAAAGCAACAGTTAAGTACTTTGAATCGATAAGGTCTTTCTATCAGTAACCACAGTGTTCATTCTCCATCCAGGTCAAACCTGATGGCCTACTGATGTGACGCACACTAACTCATCAGTGCACATGTTATATAGGAAATCATCCCGACTCTGGCCTAGAGGTCAAACTCAGTCTGTTAACAGCAGATAGCTTAATGTGACTCCTGAGGAAATGACTGGCAATTGGGCAGATTATCATCATGCCGCAGTGTGATGATGAGTACAACATTGGTTCTAGATTACCAAGGCACATTTTCAATTGATGTTGTAAGAATATGATAACTATCATTTAAGCAATTTAAGGTTATTTCGCCCACATCAATCTAGCCGTACTCGAAATAATTCAGCAACCATGGTAGCCAAGTTCTATGCTTCTTGCAAAGCTAAGCGAGTGGTGGGCTGTCATTGGTGCAAATAGATATCAACAACATCGGTAACATCCATTGTAACCGTAACCAACACATAACGTATCCAAGTACTCTATATGTAACAATGATATTTATGATGTTACCGAGCTACAGTACCAGTGTCTAGTGTGTTGCCTTGCGATCAGGCCTACGACAGGACCTATATGATATAATGTATTCCCAGGAATGCCCGTTGCTATACCTGCAGCTCATGAATGGTGGCGCTTCTGTACTGTTCGATGCAAGTATCAATTGGAAATAGAAGGCTATATACAAAGCAGTGTATAAACAATTATTGAAAACAACAATGTTTTTTTGCCTGATATCCATTATTTTACGTGCACCATCAAGGTAAGACGAACGATTCAGGAGCATACAGTAAGGCATGCTACACTTCATGATTCTTAAGGCCAATTATGTCCCAGACAATCATCTATCTGTAACTCAACACAAGAAAGTATCATTTGAATAAGTCAATGACATGTCTATGGCACTTTCACAAAAAAAACACATGCAAATATCACAGTTACATAAACCACAACAAACACTGACCAAATACGTCGATGAAGGTTAGACATCTAGGTAATAAGATATACAGGGTAACATTTAGTCAAGCAACTGGATAAAGTTTACAAACGGTCAGACGTTTCAGACAGTATCGAAGAAACGTCTGATGCCTTGCGTAAAGGCCAAATATAAACCATCTTCCCAATGAGACATAACAATATTCAAGCTTAACCTTTCACACATCAGTTGCATCTCCAGCTTGTTTGTCTTGCCCACAGGGGTCTGCATCCGTGGCCAGGGTTATCTTAATGGCCGGTATGTTGTAGTCAGAGCGGCCTGGGCCAGTTCTTCTACCCGTCTGGAATTCAAAGAAAAAACGTTTAGTCAGCAGGAAGACGACAAAGTTACCAGACTAGTATCTTTAAACCTGTAATCCTAACTTGTGAAATAATCCAGTCCAAACAGTTAAATCGGCTTGGTGAACCTCTGTTGAGCAAAGTTTTTTTTTTTGTTGCTCACATTCAATATTCTTACGTGAACGCCGCTAAGCATCTTGGGATTGTTTGGGGGCAAGTTGACAAGATGGCGTCTGGCGGGTCACGTAATTTTGACCATTGAAGTATCGCCGACTTACGCAAGTTTTTTTTTTAGAGAAAGGTAGCGAACTCGACAACGGATATTCTTGTGAGGAACTGCTATGCCACAGAACAACTAGGGATGAACAGTTTTGATCTTAAAATCTTTGAAATTGAACGATGGCAATTTGACAGCCACGTATTCGCGAATCAGGTTATGTGTATCCACCTATCGACTTTTCGGTGAACCGTCTGTGAGATTCTAGAAATGCTGACTTGTTCTACGTAAACTTCGCATCTTTTGCACTGCAGCGACGCCTAGCGATGTATACGTTCATGGAAACGTCAGCAGGTGAAAAACATTGTGTTTTTTTTGTGAAGAACTTTTTTAACTAGTACACAATATTCCTCCAGTACGCAAGTATATAATAATATCCGAACATGCTTTAACATGCACAAGCTGCAGAAACCTCGTTAGTTTTGATGACAGATTGCTTAACGTTATCTTTTAATGAACACTCTCGACATAGAAAGCAACAGTTAAGTACTTTGAATCGATAAGGTCTTTCTATCAGTAACCACAGTGTTCATTCTCCATCCAGGTCAAACCTGATGGCCTACTGATGTGACGCACACTAACTCATCAGTGCACATGTTATATAGGAAATCATCCCGACTCTGGCCTAGAGGTCAAACTCAGTCTGTTAACAGCAGATAGCTTAATGTGACTCCTGAGGAAATGACTGGCAATTGGGCAGATTATCATCATGCCGCAGTGTGATGATGAGTACAACATTGGTTCTAGATTACCAAGGCACATTTTCAATTGATGTTGTAAGAATATGATAACTATCATTTAAGCAATTTAAGGTTATTTCGCCCACATCAATCTAGCCGTACTCGAAATAATTCAGCAACCATGGTAGCCAAGTTCTATGCTTCTTGCAAAGCTAAGCGAGTGGTGGGCTGTCATTGGTGCAAATAGATATCAACATTCATCAACCTTTAAGATTATATGTAAATAAAATGTGTTATATGCATGAGGCAACCTGTTGCCTCTATGATGGTGGAGACGTTTTACACATGCAATGATGACGTCCTTCACACATCTACAAAATACACCCTACCTTCAGGGTGATTGTCCCGTCCCGCTTCTGGTTGCCATAACAACAGCATCCGGTCTTCCTCAGGCACTTCCGGTAGTTCTCCCCGAGTAGGGTGTAGACGAAGGGATTGATGGCGGAGTTGGCATAGCTCAGAAACAGGGCGAACATCTGAGGAAGACATCGGTTCTCATAAAATTACATATTCCTCATCAACTACAATCACGACGAACAACCATCCCTCAACAGAGACGGGGGGCACCATAGACATTCTGTAACTCATGATCCACTGCCCACCGAGTCACGTGTTCTATCTGCATAACGTGACGTCACAAAAAAGGACTGGAGTCGATCAACCGAAAATTTAGGTAAGTCCAATTTTTGTGTTAGCAATTACAGTCCAACTTTGATCCAGAAAGACTTCTACCAACACATGATACTGGACTGGTCTTTACTTGATTATTACCTGACAGATTTAACTCATGATAACCAGTGATGACGTCCTCGTCTTTTGAGGACGATTACCGGTTGCCGCCGGACCAGGACGCTGTGGCGCCGTCCAAGGTTTCTGCTCCCGTGAGATCAATTTTTCGTGGAAAACACTCGTGTACAATTTGCCCCAAGGTCGAGCGGCTCTTTGCAATTTGACAAGACAGAAAATTGATAAAAGCCTTATCTGAAAACTTGTCAAATCCAAGTTGATTGGTTGGTAACTTCAATGGAAAACAGTCTTTTGTAGCCTTACATAACAGATACTCACATGCATGGAACACTTAAGCACACAACACCTAGACAACTTTGGTGTTGAGCCCTACCATTTCTAAGTCGTAACATTTCTTGTGTACACTATATATAGGGTCATTATTGTAAGTTAGTAAAGGATAAAATTGTGGAAGTGGCGAGCTAGGAATATAGACAGTAAGTGATAAAATAAAACGCATACTTGACTGCATATTAAAGCACTAGAATAATGTTATTCAATGTATATTGTTCAGTTACCAGGGCTAACATTGCGTAATAGCCTTCGGCTAGTTGAATAGCCCTGGCTGTACTTCTCTTACAGCTAAATAGATCAAATCAAATGGTATTCAATGGATAATGGAAAATATGCAGTGGCTAACTTAATTGCGACTTGGCAAAGTCTAGTCACTAAAAGCTTTTTTCGTTTCCATCATCGCCTAAAGAAAAGCAAACCACAGATGATTTCAAATAATTTTCTAAGGGACAAGGTCGCCAAGGCCTAGTAAGGGTAGTTCTACGCTATTTACGGTGAAGATAATTGTGGTTGTTGTTTAATATAGAGAGTCTGTATTTTTTTACATAATGAATGTTCCATACACAGTCGCCGGTGTGTAACTATGTTGTTGATCTTTATCTTCACATTGTCGCAGTAAGTCAGATGATTATCATCATCATAGTTCATAGTTGAATGAGCTGAAGACTGCAAAGTGAAGTAAAGAGTTAGAAACCTTAGCCCAGTAGACAGAAGCTGGTATCTTATTGCGGATGTAGATCGTTCGCCACAGGTTTAGCACGTGATTCGGCAGCCAGCAGATTCCGAAGAGGATGACCACGCCCACTACCATGGATATGACGCGCCTTGTCTGAAAAAAAATGATATCAAAATAGATCGATTGCTGCCAGACAATTTCCTAGTTATGTGTGACTTCCCCAGCAGCCCAATAACTTCCGCCCCTCCTCTTTAATTATCTAACGCCCACGTATACTTTTTTTTTCAATCAAGATTAGAATATGACCGATACATCCTTCCGGCTATACTCACTAAGTCTGTAGTACTGCAATACGAAAGCCTATGGTACTTCTGCTATCGTCCGAAGGCAAGAAAATCGCTTTGGAATGGAAGAAAGGTAAACCAATAACAGACATGGATAAGTCGTATGGGCACCAAGGCGCCTCTAAAATTCTCTACACATCCTTACGTTTTCCTACCGACGCAGTAGAACCATTTTAAGGTTTTAACTTTAAGACTTTACTAATCCATGGTAAGACCACTCACACCCCCATTCCGTTTGGTCGGCGACCTCGCTGCAATCGCGCTGCGACCGAGCGAGTTGACAGAGCGCAAAACGAATCTCATAGATACAAAAAACGAATACTTTAACATTTTGCATGGTATTTCAATTATGAAGTCAAGGGTTACATAAATCCAATCTAGGTCGCTGCGTGGTCGCAGCCCAATCGCCGTCTAGTGGCCTCAGCGCTCATTCACCTGCATGATGGAGGATAACGGCCCTGTCTCGCTCTCCCTGAAGCGGTTCCACAGCTGCCTGACGATGCAGAAACAGGCGATGGAGCAGACCGTCATCGGTATGGCGTAGGTGATGAGGACCGTGTAGACCATGTAGCCTTGCTCCCAGGCCACTGAGGGCCACACCGGGCGGCAGTACGTGCGCATGCCGTGGAAGTTGAAGCTCACCAGGCGGTAGTAGATCGCCACAGGAACAGCCAGAATGAAGGAAGCTGTGAATAAAGAGACAAAATCAGCATATCAAACTAGTACATGTAGTTTTCTAACAACTAGTCAGTGTGGACATTTCTAGTACTTTATCTATTTATTCATTTATTGAGTTTCACAACAGTTGTGGAGAGGTTGCAACAACAGGTAGATATTATATTTTCAAGATGTCAACCCAGAGACCAGACGGAAAGGTTTGATCAACTAATTGATACCAGGAGGAAACCCTACTCTTGATTAAGTTGATATGCAATTCAGCTTAGTTCATTGACACTGCACTTGAAACATATTGCTTTAGCTATCTTGTACGTTGAGCCAAAGAATGAATATTTTACAAAAACCTAATATTTGATCTGTACTTGTTAAGAGTCTAAAAAGTCTAATCCAATGGCTTTTATAAGCAATATTCGACAGTTTGCCAAACGATATGATATTTGATATATTCCCTGATACAAAACTCAATTTTGATGGTATATACTCTTCTCGCAGCGACAATAATTGCAGGATTTACACTACAATTTACAGCCATAGCCGAAGATTGGACGGTAGTCATACCCGCCCACGTGAAGACACTGGCGACCAATGCGATGCGACTCCTCCTGAACTTCAGGGAGGCCAGCGGGTGGACAATGGCGCAGTAACGGTCCACGCTCAGGACGGCTAGGGTCAGACAGGTCGCCTGGGCCGCGACCTGTAAAACAACATTTTCAAACTTATGACCTAATTCACACGCTATTTCCGTACACAACATAAAACGCTTACTAACAAACTTTCGACCAGTTCTCTGGCCCTTCTCTAGTTGCTTTGACCCGACGCGTACGTCTCTTGACCTGAGCGGAAGTGTGACGTCATCAACGGGTCAAAGGTGCCTGGCAGTCGGTATCAGCCCCCGTCTCTGACGAGGGATGGTCGAGGGTCTCTCATTTAAAATGCCTGCTTCACTCCTCTGATAGAGTAATCCGGTTCAGTGTCTTTAATTCTGACTCAATAAATGTCCAAACTCAAAAAATATCCTGGGAGACTTTTGAGTCTGCACAACTTCGCCATCCGTGCTCTAAGAACCTTATTCTTAGGATAAGCCTTCATACAAGTAATATCAAAGTTACATCAGGCCACCTGTTCAACAGAGGAGGACGACATTCTAACAGCGTTCGTATATTGATCATAATTTTGCTTCAAGGTAAAAAAAAAAAAAGATTGTAGATTGTCCTAACATCGACATATTACCAAGCATCGTACCCGTTTTCATTCAGATGGACTGCAAATTGGGTAGGGTAGATCAATCTGTGGCTATTTTAGTCCGAAGAAGGAACTTGCATTGATTCACGGAGTATTGATTGGACGGCCGTTAAGAGCTACGTTTTGTTTATCAAAGCAGGCCAAAAATAAAGATGAACATATTTCGTCCCCCGTACCTAGCAAGCTGTTGTTTTCCTGCTAGATCAAAGCAGTCCAAAACTTATATGTACATATCTTCTAGTATATTAGATATATTTAAATGACATGCTGTGTTTTTCTGCTGAAGCTTACAATCATGCCGATGAAATGTTGTGATCAACAGGTAGATGATCAAAGTAGGGCGTAGGGCTGTAAAATGTAGAATATTTCAATAAGTCGCGTGATCAAGAATCTTTAGCTCTTCCGCGTCCGCCAATGCATTCCTGCCAATAATCATATGTTTACAATCATAGAGTTACGTGTTTTGCCAGGAAAACACGCGATATAAGTATGGGTTAGACGAATGAAAGTGTGAATTTCATTTCGAGATAGAACTATACTCTATCGGACAACACTTTTTGGAATTTGGAGAGAATAGTTTAGTTTGTGTGCACGATTCCTGCGGTCGCCCGATTGTTGTGTATATCAGGAGAAAACAAATTAGATATATGATACTTTTGTTCAAATGATACAGTACTGCTAGTTATATTTGCCTCTACGAAAGTTAAGCAAATGTTTTTGCTCCGTTTCTTCCCCCTCTTCTTCCATTACAAACAAACAAGGCCAATGACCTGGACAGTCGGTTGTCACAAAAACTTCAAATTATCAGTAAAGTAGCATATTCTCATATTTGCTTGCAGATGTTACCTTTCTAGTTCTATCCTGTATATTGAAATTTGACTTACACAAAGTCATTAAAAAGAAAGTTGGAAGAATCACAAACATGAAGAGTGGGAGAGGGATCCCTGTGGAAACAGTAGAATGGCCCCCTGCAGATTGAGACATAGTTAAGGAAGTGATACCGACGTAATTATTCCACATGTTGCCCCCCGTGGCTGGCCCGTCAGAAAATGTCCGCTAGGAAAATTGGCGATTTGAAGTGAAGACGCCACATGAGTCCTTTTGACACTCTAACATATCAGTTGTCCTAACATTTGTTTAATTATATACGTATCTTATACCATCTTATACAACACTGCCGCGAGATAACGAGACCTCCCACGGCTACGTCTCATGTACGTGCAACTTACCGTAGTTTTGTGAAGTTAGGAAAACATGCTGCGCTGACAAGTACGTGAATTTAGGAAAAAAACTAGTGCGTCAGTCCAATTATAAGACTAGGAGTTGGCAAGACACGTATTCACACTTAAAAAGGAGTGGGCAGAGCATTTCTCAGAAACAAAACTCTTGAAGCAGACATGCATACTTTTAATACTGCCATACCATATTAAAATAAGTTATTGCTATTATCTGTGCCATGATATAGCAGTATTTATCTTCATCCAACCGTTCTGAAATTGATTCTAATGATCAGCAGTTTCAAACGTACGGTGAAAATATTGTTTCCATTTATTCACAATATCTGAGCCCGTAAGTAGCTATTCTATCTATAGTCAAAACACTAGCCAGCCAAGATTAGCTTCAAAATATTACATCTATTGATCAGAAATGTAATAAGATAGCCAACAGCAATTTTCTAAAAACATACCAAATATCAGTTCAATCCATCCAGATGTTATAAAGTTAGGCTGACAACAAAAACATAAGCACACTCAGAGAGAGAGAGAGAGAGAGAGAGAGAGAGAGACAGAGAGAGAGAGAGAGAGAGAGAGAGAGAGAGAGAGAGAGAGAGAGAGAGAGAGAGAAACACAAACACATTCACACAAGCAGACAGACAGACACAAAGGCATACCATAAACATTTTCATGGAGGTTATAGTGCAATGTTGTTCCCAGCTGTGGCATTGTTTCTTTGAAGGTAGGTCACGGTGTGGGAACCAACGTGATGTTTGGAACGGGTACGTGATGTTTGACGGTGTATGCAAATCGGTACTGACTCACTTGTTTTAGGTAGTTGACGAGCTTGCACAGGGCTTCTCCAAAGATCCAGGACGGTAGAGTGTAGTTCGCGGCCGTGAAGGGGATACAGCAGACCAGGAAGGCCAGGTCGGTCACGGCCAGGTTGACGATGTAAAAGTTGGTGACGGTTTTCATCTCGCTGAAGCGGGCCACGATGTAGATAACCAGCGAGTTGCCTGTAACGCCGACTAGGAAAATAATGGAATACAAAGTGGGCGCTACGTAAGCCTCTATCGTTGTCGGTACGTCAAGCAGACTGGTGAAATTCCCAGTGAAGTTGACCAGGCTCCCCACGATTTCAACAGACATTTTGAAAAGAGTTTGTTACGCTGCAACCTTTAATCGAGCTCGACTGAACTGTTCTTTATTCTACGTGTCGCAGACTAATTTCAACAACCTACGTATCGTATGGTTGTGCATATTCAACCATCTAGTGGTACAATACACATGAAAGAGTAGAGACTATTCCATTGAGAATACCGCTGACTGACTTTGAAGATTGAGACTTTTTTAAGAGCCCAGTTTTGGAGCCATCCCCACAGAACTATGCATTGAAAATTGGATTGAAGATAAGCCAAAAGAAAACAAAAGAGAACCTTGAATATCCTAAACGGTAAAAATCTGCCCCATACGGAGACCTTTACACACGGAAGTACTGTCAGTTATGATGGAGGTGCAGATAAAGACATCAAAAACTGTCTTAACAAAGAAAGAAATATATTTCACATACTGAATACCATATGGAGGTCACAGCAGTATTCTACAAAAACAAAACTTAAACTTTACCAAAATTGTGTCCTGTCAACCCTACTATATGGCTCAGAATGTTGGAGGATGGCAAAAAAAGGTCTGAAGAAAACTGAACATTTCATACCAAAATTTTAAGAAGAATTATCCGCATCTTCTGACCAGACTCTTTCAAATGAGGAATTGTTAAACAAATGTAAACAAGAGTGTATGGAAACCGAAGGAGATGGAAATGGAAGGGCACGTGTTGAGGAAAGATCCAAATGACATAACAAGAGTAGCACTGAACTGGACTCCAGAAGGGAAGAGGAAGCAATGCCGACCGAAGCTGTAGCGAACAAACTGGGATACGTTAACCATACTTGGAATAGTATCCAGAGGGTTCCCAAAGACCGAAGGAGCGATCTTAAACTGTTTTCTTTTTATTTGCACAACTAGCTAAAGGCGTAACACTAGTTCTGCACAAAAGTACAAGCTGCGTAAGATGAGACTGTAATGTTTGATTCACTCACACCAGGAAGGACCTCTATTCTTTTCGATAAGTGTGGTGGCTCTTTAACGTGCCAGAGAGGTGGCTCTCTCTCCTCAAACAGTACCTCTAGCTTTACGTCCCATCCGAAAGGACGTCCCTAACCGAAGCTAGGTACTCACTTTCACCTGAGTCGAGTGAGGAAATATATAGATGTAAAGTGCCTTTCCTGAGGGTACAACACTGGGGCCCCTCCAAGGATTCGAACCCAGAACGTTTAGATTCAACAGCCCACAACCCTGATCACTCTTGACACCTACTGAGCAACGTTGTTAGATGATAATTAAATGAGTCAACTGGAGTCACTCTAATTAGATATACTCAGCATGTCTTTAGAGATATGGGCATTGGCTGCAAATGACTTTATTGTATTCCGCACACGCCATCTATTCCTCAAGGCCAGAATACCTCATTATACACACGCATACTTCATGGATAAACTTAAAGCCACACTGGGTAGCTGATTCCGTAAAATTGATGATAACCATTATCTCCTGAAAGCTACACATATCCCTTCTAATATAAAATCCTAATGCATGCAATTAGAATGTGGCTGTGGTATCAACTAGCTATAGCCTGTCTGAAAGAAAAATGAAGACCCGATAATACCTTTTTTGCATTATAGATGCATGGTAGATAATCAGATGCGTTCTGGGAATATATGTCGATTCAACAGTAGTGTGAGTGGCATAAATTGTATGACATGATTGCAACCACCGTTCATAACTGATTTGAGTGTTTTTCGTTCGTTTGTCAACATGTTTACGTTTTGACGCGGCATGACATTTAGGTATTAAAGCGAGACATTTATGTCTTTCTGTGGGGACCACGGCAGCAATTATGCTCTTTCTGGTGATATTCGAACACTGGATTGTCCACAACTTTGATGTTGAACTCGAAGTGCAAAACTAAACAAACAAACATAAATTGTAACTAGAAAAGTACAATTTGTAGTCACATGCATACTATTACCTTAACATGGTCTAGCTCTCAGAAACGGAGAAAAAATATGTTTCCCTTCCGTGAGGGTAAACATAATTGTGTACAGATCGGAAATGGGATTTTCAGTTGATGCCATGTGCAAAGTACGATGATTTAGTGGAAATGGAATACAAACTGTCGGGGACTGTACTAATACTGTTTGACTGGCAACGGGCCCAAATGCCTGGGAAATCACCTGTTAGCGTAAGTACCGGAGACAGCGGGGACCTGTTAGAGGACGTGCGGGGGCCGACGGAGATGTAACGAAGGACCACCGCTGGTCAAGGCGTCGAGCTCAGCAGGAATTGAACATTATGGTCTTTAAGTGAAGTGTAAAAAGATTTTAAGGGCCACAACTCTATAATACATCACTTTGGTATGCCATACTTAATAAAATATAGGCAAATCTAATCGAATAAGTTTTAGCAATATATCTTATCAAACGCATTATCCATGTTAGACGAAAGTTGCAAACTGTTTTATGTGACTTCAAATCACATCAACAAACTTATTTGAAATTGAAGTTTTGGCATCTGTGCATCACCACCAATCAAGGTTGCATTGGGACCGATTGAACGTGTTATTCCTGGTCCTCTTTCTAGCAATTTCATCATCTTCCTTATAAACGAGCTATCATAGCTTTTGTAATGGTGGAATCCAAAGTAGAAAAGTTTTCGTTACTTACTTACTGAAACGCATTCATGGAACCTTTAAAAAAAGTTGTTCTATATGTTATATTATATCATATCATATCATATCATATCATATCATATCATATCATATCATATTATATTATATTATATTAAATTAAATTAAGTTATATTATATTATATTATGAGTCTCATATTCATAAGGCCACAAATCCGCCGCTGAAGACTTTCGGCGTGATATTTTGAGTGCGTTTATGATACTCTTATCTCTTCATCTATTTATCCATTAACGCTTCACAAATCAACAAACGTATGAGGAGCCCCCGGTAGTGACGTAATTCATTATTTTACATGGATTCCTTCTCAAACGACAAGCAAGAACTCTATAAATAACATTAATCATGATAGCAATCTATTTTGCCCGAAGGCTGCATAAAAGAAACCAAGAAGATTATGATGCCAACAATTAAGACATCAAAATGAACTAATGGAAAAATAAGGATATGATGAAAATGTAAAACTAGTTGAATTGCAATCGTTCATTGATCCACACACAATTGTCTGTATCATAACGTCACATTTATACTACATGATTGTTCATGAAATGGTAATAAACATGTCATTTTTTCACGTTTTATTTTCATTCAGTTATTCATTTCAGTAATCTTTTGTTCTTCCGTCAATCCATTATTTATTCCTTCATTCTTTCTTTCTATTCATCTATTCATTCATGTTAAAGAAATCAGAGACCGTTATCCATTTCTGTATGATCTAAAATGTTCCCAACCGGAAAATTTACGAATAATAGCCTTTAAGATACACCTAATCTTCTCTCCAGACATCACACCACGTTTCAGGTGCAAGAATCAACTGTATATGTATGAAGTACATTTATATTCCAGACCAGGTTGGAGGCTTCAGAAGAAATTTTCAGAGTGTATGACGCATGCCAATTATTTGGACACGAGACCATGCACTAGTATATATATATATAGAGAGAGAGAGAGAGAGAGGGTTTGAACGCGGCATTCTCTCAGTTGAAGTTCAGTGCTGTGACTTGATTTCTGAAAAGAACGATGCTTTTTCGTCTTTACATATCACATTATATCTATGGTGTTCCCAATGTATAAATGAAAAGGTACGCGATGAATGTAACTTTAAACGATACGGCACCATGGGCGCGCGGCAGCGTGCATCTGCCGCTAGTGGCGTACCTTGCGCCGCCGGCCTACGGAGTCATCTTCCTGGTGGGCTTCGTCGGCAACTCGCTGGTCATCTACGTGGTGGCTCGCTTCGCCGAGATGAGAAACGTCACCAACTACTTCATCATGAACCTGGCCGTGACAGACCTGGCCTTCCTCGTCTTCTGCGTCCCGTTCACAGCGGCCAGCTACATCCTACCGTCCTGGGTCTTCGGTCTGTCCATGTGCAAGTTCGTCAACTATATGATGCAGGTAAGTTTGTATCTCTACACGACTTATGAAAACCTTCCTCTCCAGTTGTACACTTAACTCTGCGGTATCTACACCTCAAGGTATTTTCTGATTTCAGATGTAATTGTTCGACTAGAAATTAAGTATTGCTGCATCCATCGAGCAAAAAAATGGTCTGTAGTATTGTACTTCTTGACTAGCCTCCGTTGCAGACTCCTTCCGGCTGTTTCCTTTTTCAAGTTACAGTTTTATCATTACATTTTTTTTCTAGGCCTGTAAGCATTAGTAACTAGTCAGAAGAATGTCGAACAAGGAATGTTTGGTCACTTTCTTAGCGTCAGGTAATATTGCCTCTCAGTGACGAATTCTAGCCTTACTCTCAGATAGGCAAAAAAGACTGATGGTATAATACAGTGTATATAGACTTTGGGAAGGTCATGGTAGTAATCGGATGTTACCCAGCTGCAGGCAACTGTGTCTAATTGAGTCTGGACTGAAATGTATTACGAACGTTTGGGTGGTAGGCATCCGACAGTAAATGTCTCCGAAGTTATCGTTCAGAATGAACCCAAAAGAGACATCCATGTAAAAGGTTAAGTACTGTACTGGCGCCTGTCCAAAGAGCTGTACTTCTTAACTACTTTGTGTGCTGTAGACCTTCACTAGGCGGGTTTTCCACATTTGTGCGTCCATTTTACTACAGTAACCCATTACCTGTAATCACTCTTCCCTGTTTCTCGCTCAGTTGTGCAGTTAATCTACAGAGACAAGTGCACAAGGGAAATGGTTTCCCGTGTATGTATGGCATGGGTGCCTTGGGGAAGGCTGTCAATATACTTCTCTCGCTGTCTGGCTCTCAGTTGTAGATGTAGGAAAAGCTGCTGATCAGGTCTGTGCGTAACATTTGTTACAACGTCAAAAACCATAATCAGTCCTGACAGATTTCATCTTCTCTTGTCGATACAATTTTCTTCCTGCCTACCTGCCTACGTGCTCAGGCCAGAAACTGGCCCCTTGCTTTCCAGGAGGATCCTGCAAGCAGTCATTATGTTCCTGGATGACCACAATTTATTTTGGGCACGGGTTTGCTTCATGATGACACTTTACCGGTACAGAGAGACAAGGGCTGATTCCATCCGCAACTACCACCAGGACATTCACACGAAAAGTCATAGGGCCGAGCATGGAGGAGAAAGGGACGTGTTATTTCATATCTGACTTTTTTCTCTAATACTTGGGGATTTATGTTAGTAGTGGCTGCTATTGTGGCCTTTCGTTGACAGGGCATTTGTGACGCAGGCAAATCCTATTACATCAAGTGCCCTGTGTTAAACGTGTTTTTAATGGCAGCATTGCGCAAAGTTGTAATCGTCGCTGGCAGCGGAACATTTGAACTCAAAGTCTTTGCCAAGTCTCTTAATGCTCTGGAATTATTACCACTAGTGGCTGCTGTTATGGCCTTTCGTTCAGTTTGGCAGGGCATTTGTGATGCATGGCTTTCCATGTATGCAAGTCATTTCACAGGTTGTGACATGTGCCAGAACGTTTTTTAAAGGGCAGCGTTGCGCAAAGTTGTAATCGTTGCTGACAGCGGAAAAATCCTAACTGAAAGCCCGTGGAAATATGAAGGTCTGGCGGCAAACTTTCTAATCAGATCGCTGAAAAATAAACTGTCAACTAGTCTGCCACGTTTTGGAGAACGTACGCTGTTGGAATACTGAATAGATTATCATTAAACAGTTTCACCATTCATATTCTATTGTTGTTGTCTATCCATTATCAAAGGCCATTTTGAGTACATCAATACTTTATCAAAAGCACTAACGTACGTTGAACGAGCTAAAAAAATCAGCTATTATATATGACCCTCTACTTTCAGAATAAGTGTTTTTTTATTGTATTGCATTCCCGGTAAACCTTATGGTACACCAGGATTGCACTGAACAGAACAAGCTGCATGTCAGGGCAGATGTATTTGATTCATTCACACCGGGAAGGTCCTCTAGTCTTTTCGACAAGTGTGGTGGGTTCTTTATCGAGTTCGAGGTGTGGCTCTCCTCAAAATTGGGAGCTTTATCTAATGTGTCTATGAGCCTTAACGGAAGCTAGGTACACTATTCCGAAGGCCATACTATCGGGACCTGTCAGGGGTTCGAACTCAGTACCTCGGGGTTTGGAGTCATCAACCCTAATCACAAGGCCACCAAGCCACTAAGTGTTAAACACGTGATGTGCAGCCATGATATTACTCGAGCTGCCAAGCCACATCACACTGTTCGGTCTTTTCAAGCCGCCTCAACACGATCGGATCTCTAATAATCGTTCTGGCGTTATTCCACATAAATCCAATACGTATGCATCTGATGGTTAAAAGCACTTTAAATGATAATGAGTAGACGTTTACGGGTATATATAGTAAGGAGCTCAATGTGAACCAATACACTGAAAACCACCACTGGCAACTAACGTGTAAGTAATACCTTCCTTATATGATTATGAATATGTATTAAAGAGCGCACAGATAGATAAGTACTAGTTTCTTTATGAAATAGATAAGAGGCCGGCGCAGTACTGGTCATTAAATCTCGACTACAAGGAGCCTGTTATATTATTTTTGAGCGATAGAGAAAAGGTATCAAACATTCTGTTCTGTGGAGCGGTGTAGCCTCCTTCGCAGACTTCTAGGAGCGGTGGCGTTTATTTTGAGGTGGGGGGGGTGCGCTGATACGTGATTTTTTACACTGGCCAATGGTCTCTAATACTAGCTTATAGGGAGTTATGTCGCCGAGGAAGGTTTCAGTTTTGTCAAAAAAAGTTCTCTTCATCGGAACCGGGAGCTTGAGAAATGTTACGATTTTTCACACCTGCTTTGAGATTAGTGATTTACTTGGTATCCGTGCGATTCACACAGACAATAAGTAAAGCCCCCCCCCTCTCACTGGACCCGCGGCACGCTGGTGGCGTCGCTGTGGCCGATCGAATTGACAAAAACGCTCAACGAATTTCATCGACAAAATATGAATTTTTTCAAGCTTTGTGTGTTTTATTGTCTTTTTGGTCATACTTGCACGTTCTGAAAGATATTCCCATTATAAAGTCAAGGGTAACACAAATCCAGTTTAGGACGCAGTGACGCCCCCAGCGTGCCGCGGGTCCAGTGAGATTCCAATATTATTTAGTACTCAAGACACTTGACAGGTAATCATGTTGTGCGTCAGAAGAACATCAGGGGGGCTGTGTTAGACATCTTACTTATGTGACTTGCGGCAAGCAAGGTAATAGAGGTCGATAAAAAGGTCAACATTCCCTCTTAGATCTACGTGCAGTCGTCTTAAAGTAAAGGGAACTATCAAACGTAGTACATAATGGATTCACATACCCCATTTCCGCGGGCGTTAGATCATCTTTTTAGTCAATATAGCTACAATGTAAGGCATGTTGACTTGATTATATATATGGATGACCCGCGCGCGCATCACTTTGCGCCCGTTTCCAAAAAAAGGAAAGTTTTCGGCCATCCTGTTAATCTTAAGAAGCAGCTGCCAAAAAAAGGAAATGCATGCTGACAATAGCAAAAACATATATCAGAAAACGGACACTAATATCATAGAATGCCAAAGTCAATTCCAAACTCAAAGAATGAAATGAAGAATCTATATTTCTGTATACCATACCTGTATGTTAAGTTTCATTCATCCTTCCTGACCACGTAGATTTCATAATGAAGGCAACTGCTTTTTGCCAAACATTTTTTTTTATTTGCACACTCGCATCAGTTTTAGGGTTCCCAAATAATGTCATCCCTAAAATCAAATCAACATAGCCTTAGACGTGACGACTTGGGTTACTCTTTGATTTCTCATCAGTTTTAGGGTTTACAAAGGATGTCATCAATATCATCAGATCAAGATGGCCTAAGGCCCGTATTCCGCCAGACAGCGATCCTACTGCGCTCTCGCTGCGACCTAAATCGGATTTGTCTAATCCTTGATTTCATAATGGGAATACTGTACCATGAAAAATATAAAGTTGACTGAAAAGACAAAAAGCGTAAAAAGATTTTTTCTATGAAATTCGTTGAGCGCTCTGTTAAATTTGAGGTCGCGTAGAGCGTGAGGCGAGAGCGACGTCCTGGTGGAATGGGGGTGTAAGACGTGACGACATGGATTACTATTACCTTTCCCCAGGTGACCACTCAGGCCACTTGCTTGACCCTGACCATCCTGAGCATTGACCGTTACTGCGCCATTGTCCACCCCATCGGCTCCCTGGGGTTCCGGAAGCGTCGGATCGCCATCGTCCTGAACATCTGCACATGGATCGGTGGGTACCGGTGCAGAAATGAATGATAAAACAAATCATAATTTAGTTGATCATAGATTTCACTCTGTTGTGTCATAAACTGTCTATATGTTCTCATTATTCAATAATCAATTTATCGAATGTATTTCAGAACTAAATTTCCGTTGTATATGAACTTATTTGAACTGCGGCAAAAGTTAATGCTGAATTAACTTGTGTGCAGATAAAACCAACACATTTTCCCTACCTATGACCATTCAATGCTCTATGTGGATAAAGCCAATATAGAGTAACGTCAAACCTTCTGACAGTTATGTCTGATCACTTTAGCCAATTGCAATAACCGAAGAGCTATGTGACCCTTAAAATCTCATAAGTAATTATGATATTTCAGTTCAATGAATAGCACACTGCAAGTGTAAAGCTCCCCTTCTATCTATTCGTCATTCCCTTCAGTAAGTTTGTTGAGGTCCAAGTCTTATCCTCAGAAAGGGTTATGTTATTAATCGTGTTTATTATCAAATATCAATAATCAAGCATTATGAATATTGTGAGATTCTACCTATTCATTCAATCGACTCCGAACCCCAAAATACCCGAGGAAAAAGACTTACTGTCTACTCAACACAACTATTTATTCTATCGACATGTAGCAGGCAAGGGATTTTGGAATTATCGTAAATTAACTAAACCTTGCTGAATTCACGACGCGAATAAAACGCTTAAATCAAAGAGCCTACTGACGAGAAATACGTGTTAGGTAGATGAGCATGCCTGTGGCAATGCAAGTTGACATCAGGACACAACGAATATCAATCTCACTGAATTTGCTATGATTATTTCATGTTCAAAGGTTTCAGTGTAATAACTCTAACCCTGAGGAAAGACATTGCGGATATTGCAAAGTTTTGAAAAGAACTCATATTATAGATACGTCCATGCATCATCCTGTCTGGGGGCGATACCTGGAACGGATGTTTAACATGTTGGAATGGTGATAGCTCTCACCATTTGTAATTGTTAGTCAAGAAAAGTAAGATTAACCTGACGATAAATTCTATAAAAATGCCATGTGAGTACTGGCTATACTTTTAATCAGTTTTTAACACTTTTCTCCTTTACATGAACCGTTAATAGTATATAGTAAAGCTTGATCCCCTGACATTAAAAGCTGAAGGCATCCGGTCGTCCAGCCCCGATGTAAATTGTTTTAGATTTATGGATTATTTCTTGTGGACTAGCTGCACATGTTAAAATATATTTGACAGGTGAACCTGACTTTAACGCTACGATTCAGTTCACATGCACATCAACGGAAATTTTCCGATAATGAATTAAAGTTCATGTGGAGAAGTGTGTTTTATCTATTGATGTACCATGAAAGGCAACAACGCAGATAAAGGTAATGTAGACATATGATACAATGCAGCTGTTGCTATGGTCAACAGAAAAAAAAATTAAAAACTAACCTTTTGCTGTTATAAAATATAGGCTGAAATTGAATGCGCAGTACAACATGTGACAAAGTTAAGATTTTGATGTACAGATGTGGCTTGAAATTTCATCGTCTCTCTTTCTTCCTTTCTTTCTTTCTTTCTTTCTCTCTCTGTGTCTCTCTCGCTCTCACACTCACTCACTTACTCCCTCTCTCTCCCTCTCTCCCTCTCCCTCTCTCTCTCCCTCTCTCCCTCTCCCTCTCTCTCTCTCTCTCCTCTCTCTTTTCTCTCTCTATGACGACAGCATCCTTCATACTGGCCCTCCCCATGGTCATGTACTACAAGCTGGTTCCAATCGCGTGGTTCGGGATCCGCACGTACTGCCGGCCCGTGTGGCCCTCCCCGACCTTTGAGCAGGGCTACATGATCTACACGGTCCTCATCACGTACTTCATCCCGCTGGTGGTGTGTGCCGTGATGTGCGGCTTCATCCTCAAGCGGCTGTGGAACCGATTCAAGACTAGCGAGACCAGACCCCGTAACCACACCCTCCAGGTAGATCCATCGCTGACCATACATCCTATGTACTTGGGAATGATACGTCCGTTAGCTATATGTAAAAACAAGCTTGTATATTTGTCTATTTACCAGTCCGGCTGTGAGTGACATACAGCCAGTAGACAATGGCTATTACAAAGCGATAGCTATCTTACAAAAGGTAAAATTGTGGAAATGATACATTCAAATATTTCCAGAATTGCAAAACCTCTTCAAAACCTCTTGATATTGAAAAATATTCTATCAAATGTTGGCATTTAGAACTTTGTCACTCAAATTATAGCTTTTGATACAATGTTATCCGCATACTAACTGGACATTCGAAATACTTGTTGGATATACTTGTCGCACACCAAATAATGCTCATAATCTATGAATTCTTTATCCTTCCAGACCAGACGCATCAGCTTCATGGTGATCGGCGTGGTTGTGCTGTTCTCCCTGTGCTGGCTGCCGAACCACGCGCTCAACCTGTGGCGCATGGTCAACATCCGGAACAAGGTCACCAAGACTGTCTACTACCTGAAGGTGTGTCTTAGACTCTTAGTCAATGGAATATCAGGATTGTGTTTAATGGATGATGTTAAACGTTAACTAGCATTCAATTTATATATATTCTGAGGATCGCAATTTTGATTAGAATGCATTTTGGTTTTGTGCAGTTGATGCTCAAATTTTGAGTTAAAAATTGAACACCGACTGTGTACAAAAACTTTTGTGTAGGTTCATACATGATATGCTCTTTGTTTTTGATACACCTTCCTCACTGCTGAATCATAGTTTACATCTCTGTCTAAGCTACCTCATTACCCAAAATCATGACGATCCGTCAACCCCGCTTCTTGAGTTGTTCTCTTTGGAAAATTTTAACGTAAATGCCGCTGTAGTTCTAGAACAGATTCACACACGCGCGCGCACACATACAAACAAACACACACACACACGCACACACGCATACACACACACACATACACAGACAAACACACAGACAAACACGCGCACTCACATAGAGAGAGAGAGAGAGAGAGAGAGAGAGAGAGAGAGTGAGAGAGAGAGAGAGAGAGTGAGAGAGAGAGAGAAATCAAAACAGTTGCCTACAAATGAAAGATAAAATATAAGCTCCATTTTTATGGGTGTAATAACTAGTAGTCTAACGTAAACCCTTTTCCCTGTCAGATCATCGCGCTGTTCCTGAGCTATGCCAACTCCGCCATCAACCCGTTCGTCTACACGTTTGTCGGGGAAAACTTCCGCAACTGCCTGAGACAGATGTGTCAGCGCACGAAGGAATTCAACCTGACGCAGAAGACCAAGGTCACGTCCAAACAGAGCTACAACACCACCACGCTGACGGCGGCGTCAAAGATCTCGGTCCGCGGATCCTCCTCTTCCCGCTCTACCGGCGTCAGCAAGGGGAGCGTTAAGCAAGTGTCGTCTAACAAATGGGATATATTAGAGGTCGAAGAGTAAGGAAAGTCCCTATTACTCAGTGAGCTTCAAAATGCATACAATTTGGAATTCCGATGCCCCGTTAGAAGAGTTGAGCCGTGGGTTTTACGGATGTTGCAGCTCGTATGATATTTCAAAGGATTGAAGATCCGAACAAGAAAGTATTAAGGCAACATTTGCAAGCAAATGCAGCATATTTCACTCACTTTCTCCATTGCGAAAATGGACTGTTTCATATCAATATATTGAAAAAAAGGGAAAATACCAAAGTTACTTCCACCCGTACCCATGCATTAACTATCAGAACATCACCCTTCATTGACCCACAATAACACAAATGATGTCCAGTGTACCCAAAATATACATGTTTGTACATAGTCAGTTAAAACAAAGCAAATTCATTTTGAACGGGTGTATCCCAAAAATATTCTTTAGATAAATCCACATACGCTCAAGGTTTATGTGATCACGGCTTCCAGTGATGAACAAATATCATTCCTTTCTGATTGACAAAAGGTTTGGTCGACATAAAAGCTTTTAGAAATAATTCATGGCATGTCAAGAAGAAACGAAAATTCCCATCGGTGAGAGTGCTTGCTTGAATTTCCTGTACTAGTTAGAGATAAGAGTGTTAAGGGCACTTTCGGAGACCTCATGGGGACGGGAACGGAAATACAAAGACGGATTCTATTTGTTTGAAAGTGTGAGTGATGTAAAAGGGTCAGGTAAGGGTGAAGCTACATGTGTATGTCAAGGGTACAGGGCGGGCTAAGTTAAGAAAGCTTTCTTCTCCAGCTTGTCAAAAAAAACTTTACAAAACTTTCACCAGATGTTTTGCAGGCTTCTGATCACAATCAAACTTGCAGATCCATCTACATGTACCACCCCCACCAATACCTCTATCTTACATCTAAAAGCCTATAACATATAAGATCTCATAATTTGAATTCTTAAAACTGAAAGCATATACAGTGAGTAGGTAACTTCAAAATCCCCAGTTCAGGCTCACATTTGCAAAAACAATAAACAATCTTGATAGAACTTACAATGGATCAAATATTTTGTTATCAATTATGATTTATGGATCTTTCTATCGACTAGAAATTAAATACACATACACACAAACGCTGAGCAAACACTGGACGAAATCAGCTCTTTAAGCACTCTTAAAGCATGCTTAAAGATTCCGTTATGGCACTCTTTACGTCACTTTACGTAATACTTCCGCGGGCTTAAATGTTATATTTACGCTATCTTTAGGTATGTGCTTAAACGTGCTTAGTGGGACCATTTAAGCAACCGTTTAAGCAATGTAAACTTAGCTTAAATCTTAACTTTTACGCTACGATTAAGCATCGTAATCTTTACTTAAATCTAGAGACATACGCCGTATTTAAGCCTCCGTAAACCGTACGTAGTGGCACTCACTTAAGCGACGTTTAAGCACGGTAAAATCAGCTTAAAACCAAATTTTTGGTCGTCGTAAATCTGTTGTAAACATCTATATTTAAACTTTATTTAAGCTCAGTTAAGTTCCCTTTAATTCTGTTGTGTATGCTACATGCATGTGTTTGTGCTTGGGTCTTTAATGTTCAGCATCATTTCAGGTATCATTTCAATTTGTGTATTTCATTCCAACGCCAGCTGCTGAGTCAGTCCTATTTTAGCTCCGTCTTCAGCTTCTAGGTCTTCAGGTCCACTCAACACGCCTATGTTTTATCTTGAGATCTGCATTCCTCACTCAGCCCTCATCCCTTCAGAAGTCTCAGGCGCCGTAGCCCTCTTGAGAAGGGTGGGAGGGGGGTGGGCAACGACGTAGTTTCCTTCGGGCATACCATCCCAGCAGCCAGCTCTTTCGCCTGTCCCTGGGCACCGCCTGCCTTCCGAGTTGACAAAACCACCGCTATTCCTTGATATACAGTTGTAAGTCCCGCTATAAGGGGGGGGGGCACATCCAAATCCATGCAGCATTAGAGTCCACTCGCCGAGGTATTCCTTATTGCTGGCTGGGTTCAGGAAGTTGTAGTAAAGACTATTGTCAACTGCTAGCTGATCGCGCAGTTTTCATCAGTCTGGTTTTAGAATCATGGCAAAGCGCACTCGGGTTCCGTCGAACTGTCCGTCCCCGAGAGAGTAAGACGATAAAGCTGCAGCAAGAACATACAGGTCCATACACAACCAAGCTTGGCCACCAAATGAGAAATTAAATTTGAATTTCCAACGGAAAAAGAATTTGAATATCGGCATGAGTGTTGATTGGTTCAATTCGCGAGTAGTGTGTATTTGTGACCATGATTTGCATAGCTAGCAGACACTGTAACAATGGCCTTTTTTATATCTATTGTTATTCGGAGACGGTCTTCCTGGGCATTTGACAATTGGACAATGGATGTTTCTACAGTCCAAAAAAGGTGTAAAATGTTTATCAGTAATCGTCCACGTATAGCTTGAAAACAAACTTGCCAGAAATTGTCATTTTGCTATCATCTAGAAAAATAAAACAGCGTAAAGCAGACAATAAGACGGACTTTCAAATTATCCAATTGCCAACTATAAAATGTTGTTCAGACTTGCCAAAACAACGCCGCATTTCAAAATCTTTAGACGAATATCCTGTGTTCGGGTGCAGGGGAAATCAAGTGAGACGCTTTTTTTGCACGGAATTTGATAGCTTTTAGTTTAGGGTATTTATTACAGAGCAGATAGAATGGTTATAAGAACACGGGAACTCTTCACTGCGCAAAATCGGCTCTTTAAGCACTCTTAAAGCATGCTTAAGTATTCCGTTTTGGCACTCTTTAAGTCATTTAACGTAATAATTACGCGGGCTTAAATGTAATAACTGAAAACTATTGCAAGCGGCGAGTGCACACGGCTCGCGGGAAAAAGTGCTTGCGTTTAAACCTTTCAAAGTACACCAGAATTAGCAGAAAGATTGTCTAGACCTCCAGAAATAATACTGAAGTTTTTTTAAAGTGTGGTGTGTTACATTTGTCGACTAAATTGTTGTTTACTTTGGCCGAAACGACACTGCCGCATTTTCAAATCCTTTAGTATGCATGCTGTGCGCGTTCATAGAGGAACCTTTGTGCGATACTTGTACACAATTTGATGGTTGCTTGTTCCTATCTCGAGTTGAATATACCACACACGCTTTACCAGATTGGCAATGTTAAGACAAAATGAATGTAACGTTAGGATATAAGACTTAGGTTCAGGGTTTTTGCAGAGCGGGCGCAATTTTTATTAGAAAACGGGAACTGTTGGTGCAAGAATTTTGTCTCCCTGAAAACAAGCGGTGATCGAAGGCACACGGCTCGCGTGAAAAAGTGCTTGCGTTTATACCCAAAGTACACCAGGGAGACCTTGAAAAATAACCCGTAGTAAACTGAGGTTTTTGAAAGTGTGATGTGTTACATTTGTTGACTAAATTGTTGTTCACATGATTTTTCAAATCGACACCGCCGCATTTTCAAACCCGTTGGTATGCATGCTGTGCGCGTTCAGAGGAACTTTTGTGCGATACTTGTACACAATTTGGTGGTTGCTTGTTCATATCTCGAGTAAGATAAAACACACACGCTTTACCAAATTGGCAATGTTAAATTAAAATGAATGTAACGTTAGGATATAAGACTCATGAGGTTTAGGGTTTCAAACAGAGCGGGCGCAATGTTTATAAGAAAACGGAAACTGTTCGTGCAAGAAGTTTGTCTCCCTGAAAACAAGCGGTGATCGAAGGTACACGGCTCGCGGGAAAAAAGTGCTTGCGTTTAAACCTTTTAAAGAACACCAGCAAGACATTGAAAAATAATCCGTAGTATACTGATGTTTTTGAAAGTGTGATCTGTTACATTTGTCGACTAAATTGTTGTTCACATTTGCCAAAACGACACTGCCGCATTTTCAAATCCATTGGCATGTATGTTGTGCGCGTTTAGAGGAACTTTTGTGCGATACTTGTACAAAATTTGATGGTTGCTTGTTCTATCTCGTGTTAAATATACCACACACGCTTTGCCAGATTGGCAATGTTAAGACAAAATGAATGTAACGTTAGGATATAAGACGTAGGTTTAGGGTTTTAACAGAGCGGGCGCAATGTTTGTAAGAACACGGGAACTGTTGGTGCAAGAAGTTTGTCTCCCTGAAAACAAGCGGTGATCGAGTGCACACGGCTCGCGGGAAAAAGTGCTTGCGTTTAAACCTTCAAAGTACACCAGCAAGACATTTAGAAATAACCCGTAGTATACTGAGGTTTTTGAAAGTGTGATTTGTTACATTTGTCGACTAAATTGTTGTTCACATTTACCAAAACGGCACCACCGCATTTTCAAACCCGTTGGTATGCATGCTGTGCGCGTTCAGAGGAACTTTTGTGCGATACTTGTACACAATTTGGTGGTTGCTTGTTCATATCTCGAGTAAGATAAAACACACACGCTTTACCAAATTGGCAATGTTAAATTAAAATGAATGTAACGTTAGGATATAAGACTCATGAGGTTTAGGGTTTCAAACAGAGCGGGCGCAATGTTTATAAGAAAACGGAAACTGTTCGTGCAAGAAGTTTGTCTCCCTGAAAACAAGCGGTGATCGAAGGTACACGGCTCGCGGGAAAAAAGTGCTTGCGTTTAAACCTTTTAAAGAACACCAGAAAGACCTTGAAAAATAATCCGTAGTATACTGATGTTTTTGAAAGTGTGATCTGTTACATTTGTCGACTAAATTGTTGTTCACATTTGCCAAAACGACACTGCCGCATTTTCAAATCCATTGGCATGTATGTTGTGCGCGTTTAGAGGAACTTTTGTGCGATACTTGTACAAAATTTGATGGTTGCTTGTTCTATCTCGTGTTAAATATACCACACACGCTTTGCCAGATTGGCAATGTTAAGACAAAATGAATGTAACGTTAGGATATAAGACGTAGGTTTAGGGTTTTAACAGAGCGGGTGCAATGTTTGTAAGAACACGGGAACTGTGAGTGCAAGAAGTTTGTCTCCCTGAAAACAAGCGGTGATCGAGTGCACACGGCTCGCGGGAAAAAGTGCTTGCGTTTAAACCTTCAAAGTACACCAGCAAGACATTTAGAAATAACCCGTAGTATACTGAGGTTTTTGAAAGTGTGATGTGTTACATTTGTTGACTAAATTGTTGTTCACATTTGCCAAAACGACACCGCCTCATTTTCAAACCCGTTGGTATGCATGCTGTGCGCGTTTAGAGGAACTTTTGTGCGATACTTGTACACAATTCGATGGTTGCTTGTTCCTATCTCGAGTTAAATAAACCACACACGCTTTACCAGATTGGCAATGTTAAGACAAAATGAATGTTACGTTAGGATATAAGACTTAGGTTTAGGGTTTTAACAGAGCGGGCGCAATGTTTGTAAGAACACGGGAACTGTGAGTGCAAGAAGTTTGTCTCACTGAAAACAAGCGGTGATCGAGTGCACACGGCTCGCGGGAAAAAGTGCTTGCGTTTAAACCTTTCAAAGTAAACCAGGGAGACCTTGAAAAATAACCCGTAGTAAACTGAGGTTTTTGAAAGTTTGATGTGTTACATTTGTTGACTAAATTGTTGTTCATATTTGCAAAAACGACACCGCCGCATTTTCAAACGCGTAAGTATGCATGCTGTGCGCGTTCAGAGGAACTTTTGTGCGATACTTGTACACAATTTGGTGGTTGCTTGTTCCTATCCCGAGTTAAATAAACCACACACGCTTGACCGAATTGGCAATGTTAAGACAAAATGAATGTAACGTTAGGATACAAGACTCAGGTTTAGGGTTCTTACAGAGCGGGCGCAATGTTTATAAGAAAACGGAAACTGTTTGTGCAAGAAGTTTGTCTCACTGGAAACAAGCGGTGATCGAGTGCACACGGCTCGCGGGAAAAAGTGCTTGCGTTTAAACCTTCAAAGTACACCAGCAAGACATTTAGAAATAACCCGTAGTATACTGAGGTTTTTGAAAGTGTGATCTGTTACATTTGTCGACTAAATTGTTGTTCACATTTGCCAAAACGACACCGCCACATTTTCAAACCCGTTGGTATGCATGCTGTGCGCGTTTAGAGGAACTTTTGTGCGATACTTGTACACAATTCGATGGTTGCTTGTTCCTATCTCGAGTTAAATAAACCACACACGCTTTAACAGATTGGCAATGTTAATACAAAATGAATGTTACGTTAGGATATAAGACTTAGGTTTAGGGTTTTAACAGAGCGGGCGCAATGTTTGTAAGAACACGGGAACTGTTGGTGCAAGAAGTTTGTCTCCCTGAAAACAAGCGGTGATCGAGTGCACACGGCTCGCGGGAAAAAGTGCTTGCGTTTAAACCTTCAAAGTACACCAGCAAGACATTTAGAAATAACCCGTAGTATACTGAGGTTTTTGAAAGTGTGATTTGTTACATTTGTCGACTAAATTGTTGTTCACATTTACCAAAACGGCACCACCGCATTTTCAAACGTGTTGGTACGCATGCTGTGCGCGTTCAGAGGAACTTTTGTGCGATACTTGTGCACAATTCGATGGTTGCTTGTTCCTATCTCGAGTTTCAAAAAACACACACGCTTTACCAAATTGGCAATGTTAAATTAAAATGAATGTTACGTTAGGATATAAGACTCAGGTTTAGGGTTCTTACAGAGCGGGCGCAATGTTTATAAGAAAACGGAAACTGTTCGTGCAAGAATTTTGTCTCCCTGAAAACAAGCGGTGATCGAGTGCACACGGCTCGCGGGAAAAGTGCTTGCGTTTAAACCTTTCAAAATACACCAGGGAGACCTTGAGAAATACCCGTAGTACACTGAGGTTTTTGAAAGTGTGATGTGTTACATTAGTCGACTAAATTGTTGTTCACTTTTGCCAAAACGACACCACCGCATTTTCAAATCTGTTGGCATGTTTGCTGTGCGCATACTATGGAACATTATATTTAATGCATACTTAAGCGACATTTAAGATTAATTAAAGATATGTACATTTTTAAGTTGACTTTACGCTGTTAGTAAACATAATGTAAAGATATGCTGTACGCATGTAGGGGGGCATTAGATTTAATGCACCATTAAGTGACATTAAAGATTATGTAAAGATACATACATTTTTAAGTTGACTTTACGCTGTTCGTAAAGATAGTGTAAAGATGGACCCATAGTTGTGGCATTTAATACGTCTTAAATGTGGCTTAAATGTTGCTTAATCTTCTTCCAATGTTTAAGCTTCATTTACGAATCTCATTAAGCATGCTTAAATATCCGATTTGGTGCAGTGAAAGCTTCTTGGAAAAGGTAAAGGAAATCACTTTCACACCAGCGGTGGTATCGAGGGAAATATAATAAAGATTTATATCAAAGACCTTTGATAAGTGCCGTAATCCCATCTCATGCCTGTAGCTTAGAATAAACTCCTGTCAGTTGGAATAACAGCACTACGATTGTGTTAACCTTGAAAGGTTGATATATTCTGTAAATCCATTTCTTTGAGGTGAAACAGCTTTTTAGTTTGAATCATTTACTTTAGTTTGACATCTGAAATAGCTTTGATATGGTAAATAGCAGAAATTGAAAACGATGATTCATAAACATTACACAGTGAATGCTTTTGATGATATGTATTTTTATTATTTATCTATCCCCGCGTGTTATCGGCCTGGCCTTAGATTCCTGCTTGCATTGCGTATTCGTCAGTACGTATTGTAGGGTTTCCTCAGAAGTTGGCTGTAGCTGGACACACGTGCTTTGTATCGTCTTTAGTATGTTCCTTACGAGCGCACACACACACACACACACACACACACACACACACACACACTCACAAACACACACACACACAATTTTGTATATATATACACGCACGCACCACGGCAATTGTTCAAGCAGCCAGTCTTTGAAGACCAAATAGAATAATACTTAACAGTCTGACTTGCATCACGACTTAAGATTCGGATCAGACCACAGTTTTAAGAGCATTTGTGTTCAAATGCTTTACGGCTAGACATGGCAGCGCCACCAACATATGTAAATACCTAAGTGTAAATGCCCTCTCCTATGGATTTGAAGGTACGCGAGTTGAAATGCTACGTATTTATACGGACTTACATTATCTTTAATTCTTTGTAGTCAGCTTCAAATTTTTCTCGTCACAAATGCCATATTTTCAGTGTCTCGTCGGTAAATACATTGACAGCTGTCACATTGGAGAATTCCATTCCAGTTCAAAAAATTGAATTCTTTTTACAAATCAGAATGTTTGAGGTTGATCACCGGAACGTACTCTAGCCATTTAGCTCAAACACTTAAAGTCTAGACATGTAACGTTACATCAATACGTGTACATGTTGATTCTAAGGTACGCGAGTTCAAATCCTACGCATTTATGCGGACTTCAAATATCTTAAAGTGAGTCGGCGGTAATATAACGTAGTTTCTGCTGATTTCGACTTGACCTCGATTTCGTACCTGATTGGTATGTAATGCCGTGTTTAGGCAGTAAGTGCTAGCGTTTTCGACTGCCTGGCCGAGAGGCACTGACTCGTGCTCTATCGCTGTGTGTAAGTGCAGCTTTGTAATGACGATGTTTCTGTACTTATCATCGTGTGTTGCCCGTAAATTTGTAGTGTTATGATGATATGTAGCCTTATGTAAGTGTATAATATCTGTCCGGGTAGCGCTGTCACTAGATTGTTTTGAATGAGTGAATACCTTTATTGTACACATATACCCACTGGGTTAAGTACAGGTCGCAACAAAAAATAGTACACAGATACATTAATTTTTTACATTGTCAAATTACTACTTGGATTCGACTTCTCCTCGCTTCTTCGTAATGGTAAATATGTAAGAGCAGATATGTTTAATAATCAATGGGTTGTTAAAACTCATTAAGATATAGATTTGTCTATATTGATTAGGTGTATGAAGTAGGGGAACATAGGTTGTATCAGTCTATAAAGCTCAGTTCTCTCTTAAAGTTTGTTATCTCTATCACAAAATGATGTTCATCTTCTATTCTATCTAGATTACAGTATTGACCAATATGTTGTTCCAGGGCACTGCGGTTATGTCTTTCCGGTTTCAAAGTGTGATTTGTGGCAGCTGATTCGTGTTTAGCAATATATCATGGTCATATTTAGGAATATGTAACACACAGATGTATGCAATTATGAATTTGTCTAATATTATGTGGTATTGATGAATGTTATGCAACACGTTTGAAGTTCGTGGTATGTACAATTTATGTACTAAAAGGTATATATATATAACGCTAGTTCGTCTAAATCCGTTGTGTAACCCTAGTTGCTATTTGGCTATTGAAGAAAAGTGTTAAATACATCAGCAGAAATATTCTAGTGTTCGGAACACTGTCTAAAAGCTTCGATGAAACTGCAGTCGGAGACGACGAGGTCAAAAACTTTCTGCCCTATAATGGAAATGATGGTTTCTTCTTTTGCCAAGATTGGTGTCAATTAACTCTTACTGAAAAACGCATCGGAATTAGGTAAATTATGCGTTAATGTGGTTATTATTCAGGAGTAAATAAGTGTCACTAAGTGACGCATTGATCATCGACCATTTGAGGGACCAATATTGTCGTCGAAGTACTGTCTGTGATCAAACCACAGAGCTGAGCATGTCGTGTGATGGTCACGGTATGAATAAACGTTTATCTTCGGAATAATGTTGTTGTGCTGGGTTGCTGGGTGAGTGTTTTGTCATGGTCTAAGCATTTCAACATATGATTTACAAGTATGAGCATAATTTTGGATCTGTTTCAGTTCAAATGCGCAATCAGCTTTATTCCTCTTACATTTCCATCCATTTCTAAAAACATTTTCCCGTTAACATCAGCACCACCAGGATACCTAATACCACCACCCGAAAAAGATACGTCCAAACAGATCTCCAACCCAACGTCCCCCAGTATAATGCACTCCTGTACATCCAAACTGTATACATGAGGGATGCTGCACTGGAGATCTTTCAAGCCGACTGTTTTTCAAAGTGACGGATTTATGTAACCCGGTGGGTTCATGTTAATGAATGTTACGTCCATGATGATTTATAATTTCATCAGTCCACCAGCTTTCCCTTCCCCAGACACATTTCACTATACTATAGCTACAATTGCCAGTTGCACGGGTGAGGGTGTTTGTGAGCAAGCCAACTCGTCACAGGAGCTTGTCCAGAGATAACCTACAAATCTAAACATAAACAAGAGTCTTAGGACCCAAAATCTCCATGAAACTTTGTCTTTTTATTAAACCAGTTCCCCCCATTCTATATCGCTCAATGGTATGACCCACACTGGCCGGGCAAGGGGAGAAGTGGCTATAAATGGCTACTGACCTAGATAAGAGACCAACAGATGGTGCGACCTCAAAGCCCACAATAGAGTAGATATTCCTCATTACTTATGCAAATTTATACTGAATTTGCATAATTAGCACTTCAGTTTGTACATCTCTGTTCAACCTACCTGCATATCAAATAACATGAAAATCTGTCGCTCCTTTCTTCAGTTATTCTCCTTGGAAAATATTTACAAACACGCCATTGCAGTTCCAGTGACACATACCAGGGGGCCCAAAATCGACCTTGACCTTTCTCCTCCCAGCACCTACCCACATACCAAATATCATTTCAATCCATCCACACGTTCTTCAGTTATGCTGATTTTAAGCGTCCGGTGACACATACATACACACACGGTGACACAAACATACACACACGCGCACACACAAGCAAACACACTAACTTCGCATGATTTGCACTTCAGTGTGTACATCTCTGTCCAACCTACCTGCGTACCAAATAACATGAAAATCTGTTGATCCTCTCTTCAGTTATACCCCTTTAGAACATTTTTACAAATAGGCCGTTGCAGTTCCAGGGACACAAACCAGGGGGCCCAAAATCGACCTTGCCCATTCTCCTCCCAGCGCATACCCACATACCAAATATCATTACAATCCATCTACACGTTCTACAGTTATGCTGACTTTAAGCATCCGACGACACCCATGCAAACGATTTACCTCCTTACTTATGGGGGCACCCCCTAGTTTATTTTGGGTCTCAATTCGAGTTTGCACACCCCCAAGTCTAGCGACCGTCTCTTCCAGGAAATACTTCTGAGCCAAAACAACTGTGAATGGGAATGAAGGATATCTCTCTAGCTACAAGAAAACACGAGTTTCGGTTTCTTCAACCTTTGTAATTTTAGTAAATATAAGAGGGAAAAAGTATTTTTCCGTCAAAAATGAGGCGCAAAATTTGGCATTTTCCCGTGGAACTAAACACATCACAAAATGTTTTGACACGAAAATGACTGTTAGTGTCAGAAAGAGAAAACTCCAAGGTATAATCAAGCCCATTATAAAAAAAATCCTACCACTGCGATTTTCACAATAACCCGACGCGCGAGGTAATGCAACACGGCCAAAAGAACGCAACAAAGGTCAATCGGGGTCAAACGGGCAGTTTACCTTCAACGCGTATGGATATCCGGAAGTAAGGCTCGGATCGAAACGCAATTTCCACCCAAAACACACCAATTCATATGCTTTTCAGCCATGTTAGTATTTAATGTCAGTTCGAAGCACATTTTGAGAAATGTGAACTCAAACCCAGACCCTCGAAACCCTTTCGTCCCTTTTTTGTCGCGGACTACCATGGACCACTGTCGCGGAAGAACTGGTGCGTGCACCGTTATGCAAATTCGGTCTCATTTGCATAGTTTGCACTTAAGTGTGTACAACTTGGTCTAACCTACCTGTGTACCAAAGAACATGACGATCTGTCGATCCACTCTTCAGTTCTTCTACATTGAAGATTTTAACAAATACGCCATTGCCGTTCCAGTCACACATGCCAGGGGGCCCAAAATCGACCTTGACCTTCCTCCTCCTAACACCCACGCACATACCAAAAATCATTACAATCCATGTACAGGTTCTACAGTTATGGTGACTTTAAGCGTCCGGTGACACATACATACACACAAACACCAAACGCAAGCAAAACAGTATCTCCATGAAAAAGCCTTTTTTCATGGAGATAATAACATGTTATGTTAATCTGTAAGTCAGGCAAGTGTCAGAGTTTGTAGCACTGCATTTGCATTATAAAACAGATAGTTGTAGTACGCTTAACCCACCGTAACACTCTCACTGCGTGAAAGCTCAGGTTTCCGGTTCTTTCCGAGTCTGCGCACGTCCGTTAAAACCGAGGCGGGCAGGAAGTGTGAAGAGTTTTCCGGGTCCGGCGTGTGCCTACCGGGAAAATTCTGCGTTTTCATGCACAGTTAGCTGTGCGTTGATTCCCAGGCCGTTGCACACTCGCGTGTGACCCTGCCGGGTAGATAACAATAAGCTTTAGCTCACGCATTATAAGCCACGGTGTGTGAACTACACGGAACTGTGATAGGCAAATGATTTTTGCTGTGACTTTGTGTTCGACACTAAACAAAAATCATTAATAAATTTAGGACTGTAAAGGACTAAATAAATTTCTGTTGGGTAGTAGTAGGATTGAAAATGATATTACCGAATGCGAATGATATTATGACGGTTTAGATCGCTGGGATCCAGACTGTTATCGCGCCCTTTCAGTCGGCGGCCCAAAGCTCTAAGCCCGCCGATAGAAATTGTATTACCGCACCGGGGGAGTTCTAAAAAATCCCGAGAGTTGACCGGTCCTTGCGGGTAAAAGGCACGGTCCACTCCCCGGGCTACAACTCTCCGTAGTGTTAATTTAGATCCGGCGGGCTGACAGTCTCGGACCGCCGAAGAGACTCGCTAGCAGCCCGGTCCCTAGTCGGGTTTCTCCAGGGTAGGAGAGTTAGGGGCGCACCAGACAAGCTGTTTTGTACGTACGTGGAGGCCCTGGCAATAGTATGGGTTGCAGATAGCCTGGATACCAGACCTTTCGCGCGATGCGATGATAAGCCCTTCTGGGCGGGGAAGACCTAGTAGTAGGGATAGACTTGGCACCCGGGAGCCCTTGGCAGCCGAACCCTATCGCGCTAGCGATAATTAGTGGGTCGTGTGCTATCTGTGGTGGCGGCGCGAGTTGCTTCCCCGGCCGAAGGATTAGCGCCAGGAGTGCGGTGGTCTGGCACCCAGGCTAGGTTTCAGAGTACTCTAAAAGTTGCATGCATATTCTTGTGGTAACATATATGGTGTACCAAGGAGGTTTGCCTGGTATCTTGTCTCTACGTGTCGGCTTAGGTGTGTTTTACTGGACCCAGTGTGCTATATTGAACCGTTCTGATAGCTCGTCTTCTTAGCTTTAGCTTCGCCGCCATCGTAGCGGGAGCGAACTATACCCCCGAGCGGGCCAATCTGTCTGGGTGGCGGGTACCACTCCCAACGCCGCAGAGACGCCGGGAAGGTCCCGATGATATGGTTTCCAATCGGCGTATGGGAAATGATCATTTCAAATGATTTGAATTATTGTATTTAAAAAGTAAACACGAGTCGTCTGTAAGATACAAGCTGTGCATAATGTTGTAAGATGTGTATTGGAATGTCTTTGCGGCGTCCATATTGATTTTCTGTTTTTGTAAATTTTTCCTGTAAAAAGAAGTTGAAAATACACAGAATACTAGTACTTGTGTTACGTGTTTTTGTTCCTATAGTCCTGTCTAGAGTAGTGTACTTGTGCATGCATGGTAAAAAGAAGGAGCCATGAAACAAAGGAAACATGAAAATGGCGTCGCGTCACCATATGCTACACCCGAGAATTAATTTATTTAAACCCCGTTCACACTCAAAAAAATGGATCGGATTGAATATTCATACGGATAGAACTACTCCGATCGCCAATGACGATGTAACATATATCTATTTTTATGTATTTATTTATGTAGCCTATGTAATGGCCTCATGTGATGAAACTTGTGAGTGTGGCTTGCAATTATTCTCCAAGCAATTCATGCTGAATATATAAGGCATTTGGCGTTATTTGAAATACTCAAGAGCAAGTCTAAGACTGTATTCGTGCTACACATTATCAAGGACATTATACACAAGGATGACCGGTTGTTTTGGTGCATAGACATGGTCATAGTGAACTAAGCTTTGAAATGTACCGGGAAGGGGGCAAATCAATTGCAATGGTCTATGTTTCAATGGTCTGTGTTGAAATGAAACGAACTTATTTGACTAAATTTTGAGTCGAACAAGTAATTTCTACGTACTATTAACCTGTAAACACGGAAGTTTATTGTTGTACAAGCGTGCATCTCAAATAAACCACTGAATAATTACACAACAAAGACTTGACCAGCGGGCACGTGGTATTTCACAACTCATTGTGTCTTTATTTGTGCAGGGCTCTGTAAAACATGACTGTCAGCCAATTGCAATTCACATAGTATATGGTTTGAAAACAACAGCCAATCAACGCCCGTGTCGCTATTTTCAAATCTCTTAGTTGGCACACGTATCCCAGATGAGGACTACTAGTAACTGACTTAGTGTGTGGGCTAGCCTGGAAACCATACCATCGGGCGTTCCGCGTTATCTCTACGGCGCAGGGAGTGTTACCTGCCCGCCATGTGAGAATACCGCGCACGGGGTAATTGTACGGACTTGGATCAATTAGCTCGGTCTACGGAGAGGCATAACTGACAGAATCGGATCGGTGCATAGCAGACTAAACCGTTCGGTAGAGACTGGTAAACAGGCTATGTGTGGATACATGCTCTCCACTCCCTGTCCTCTTTGCCAGGTATAGGCAGTCACGGCGCTGGGAACACTGAGAAGCTTTGGTCGTGTTCCTACATCAACATTGGTAAATCTCGCGACCTGGATCGTCAGCGAGGCAACAGTCTACTAGTTCAAGGATTTTAAAGGACCCAATAATTAGAACTTGTTGCAAGACTAACTGTGGACGACACTCTTTCAACTGATGCGAGACCAAGCGGGCTAATCTGACTGGGAGTATCTGCGCTTTTATCTGAAGCATATGGAAGGAAAGGTGCAGGAATGACAGCATCACGGAGACCCGCACTGAGAACTGAATTTCATTTGACCTGAGCGACTGTGGCCGGCGGAGTCGTCAAGATCAAAAAAGGAACACACTCTTTGGAAATTTTGTAGCCGATACTTAACCGCAAAATGCAAATAGTGGCATTCGTGGATAACGGAGAAACAACAATGAAAGTTTAATCACCATTTTGAACCAATAAAAGCATCTTTTCACAGGGTTTTGGGCCGGGAAAGTGGAAAGCGCATAAGGGATTTTTTTTTGGGGGGGGGGGGCATTTTGGTCGCAGACTAAGCCTGGTCAAACCTTGGATGGTAATTAAATGCTAATTCTGAGGTGATAATTGTCGCTAAATTATGCAGCTACCGGCGGCAATCATGTTCACTGGACAGGACGTGTGTATGAATTTCCCTCTAGCTGCACGGGTAATTAAATGATAATTAGGTGATAATTGTCGCTAAATTATGCAGATACCGGCAGCAAAAGCGTTCAGTGGGCAGGACATGTGTATGAGTTTCCCTCTAGCTGCACGAGAATTAACAGGGCGCGGACACTTCCTGCGCAGCCTAAGTGGTGCATTCGCGGTAAATCCCGGGTCGGGGCGGGTCCCGTGCAGAAGAGCTGGGCAGGTCGACACGACCTGGAGAGTCACGGAAAACTCGAATTTCCAGGCACGTGGAACACGATTTCCACCCCGCAAATTCGTTATTTCATACAGTGTCTTTTGCTACAGTCGGCTTATTCTCAATGGCCCGGATACCTTCCATCCGTTACCCCTTGTATTACCTTCCGTGGCATCGGATGGGCGAGTGGCTATGCTAGAGAACACGAGATTCGAGAGGTCATGCGTTCGATTCCCGTCATACCTGGCTAGACGTTGTGTCCTTGCATTGGGAAAGTTACTTCACACGACCTTCCTTACTCCACCCAGGTGTATAACAGATTGCCTTCCAATACCATGCCTTAAACATAGTGAATAACAAACAGCCCATTGCCCCTACGACTTCAAGAAGCATATAAGATAACCTTTACGCGCATTTTTGCTTCGACATAATTCAACGATTTTGCTTTTTCCTTGTAGGTATTGATTTATGCTCATGCACTGCATTTTTACTTCGACATAATTCAAAGATTTTGCTTTTTCCTTGTAGGTATTGATTTATGCTCATGCACTGCATTTTTGCTTCGACATAATTCAAAGATTTTGCTTTTTCCTTGTAGGTATTGATTTATGCTCATGCACTGCATTTTTCACTTCACACGTGTCTCATGTTTAAACTCTCTTCTACATGTGGGCAAACCGCTTGGATTGTGACCCTTGCAAAACAAACATGACATTTCCTCGCTTAAAAGGATCGTCACGGAAATGACAGTGAATGCTTCTTTAAACTTGACGACCACCCAAGGGTGTATATATGTAAAATTTCTGACAGAAAATAGTGCAAGGTCGGAACAACAAGGAGGTCATGACATGCAAGGAGACCGATAAATATTTTCCGATTACATAACCACAACGATTGTAAGAAGAATGTCATATTTGTTATTCAAGATTTAAAAATAGCCAAAAGAACAATGTTATTCACAATCAAAACCCCTCACCCAACCAAAAGGTATAGTGCAGTACTACCGACCGTAACATCTTCTTTGGTTACGCCTAATTAATTCTTAATGGACCCGTCATCGATCTTTTGTCACTCAACCCTTTCTGTATGTGTCATCATATGTTTATATCCTAAACATTGACAATGTGGACAACTCCTGTGACTGTAATGACATGCAAGGCATGCTAAACCGGTCTACTAAACAAATATTTTGTGACTAAATCCTAACTGTTGTACATGGCCATGACAAAGAAATGGCGAAACACACTGCGCACAGTAGCTGCGCAGTGGTAAAAACAAGGGACATCTGTGACATTCCGCAACTCAAGACGACAACGTCACAAGTTGTTTAAGCAAGAAGACGTGTGGAAGACGTCCGAAACTTAAATGTAGATGATTAACACTTGCTTCAAGCAATGGTCTCGCCAAGCAGGTCAAGTTTCGGCATGGGACGTTCTTACATCCCGACTTTGTGCCTGATAGTGTTATGTTTGGCTTCAACCGTTGGAGGTAGGTTTGTTCCTTCACTTCACGTGCTAAAATGAAATGTCATCGAGTGCTGTAGATACGAGTTTTTACCATGGTCCTATATGAAATAACAAAAGTTAGACATACAAACAAACTTGATCACGTACTGTAACTAGCTGCCTGCAGTTTCACGCAACCTTGGTCGTTGAGTTGCATGTCCCCATTCAAGGTTCAAGTTGAGTTGCATGTTGAATCTATTTTGGTTTCTCGAAGCAATGGGTTCTTTGATTTTCTGCTTTTTCATCGATTTCTTTTCAAGCGTCGGCTTCAACATTAAAGCCCGTAAGTAAGTAAGTAAGTAATGACCAATATATCCTTTGATGAAGTCAGATAGAAGGACCTCTTAACCCTGATTTGGTGTTTGAGGCGTATTCAGGGTAGCCATATAAGATATTGACCGGCGCAATGGCTGAGTAGGTAGAGTGTTCGCCTTGCATACGGCAGGTCGCGAGTTCGATCCCCGGGCGGGTCATACCAAAGATTCTTAAAATGGTACATGCTACTTTCTTTGCTTTCTCACTAAGCATTTGGGAAAGAGTACGGTAGTTAAACACACACCACTACCAGTGGACTAGCCCCCTGCTGTAGTGACTTGTACAAAGTTGTGTGGCCCAGGGCTGCCGGAACGGAGATGGGCGCCGCCTTATGCACCGTCTGGTGCGGGGAGGACTTTAAATTGAACTTTAACATGTAAAATAACTAGGACTACCCACGTATGAAGTTACATCCCTTGCAATGTTAGTGACGTCAAGCTAGACTATCATCTAAACTTTTGTGAAGCCAAGCAGCGATGACGATGGTCATTTTGATTTGGGTATTTGACCGCAAAATCTCATGATATGTATAATGAGTTGGTTTCGGTCTACTTCTTAAAATACACATGAAAGAGTATATGTAAGCTGAATGCTGACTAAGCAAATCCATTACCGGTTGATATGTGAATACGAGAAACTTAATTGATTCCTAGAAAGTTTAGTTTTTTTTCTCGTATTCACAAATAGAGTGCATACTTACATACACCAGTTTTTTTTCAAATTCATGCATTTTACCGCTGTTTTTGATGATGGGAAAAAGAATTGTGGTAAGGGTGATGTTGTCGTCTAAGTAGCCAATGCTTGTATCTCCTTTTTAAGTTTACTGTTAACGCAAAGACCAAGTTGACTTAATTTGATTTCATTGGAATTGCAACGGTACAATACACGTGGGACACAGGCAGCTATTGCTGATGTCGTGACCGTCACAAGTTGAAGTGTGCTCTTTACGTTAGCTTATGTGTTTAGTGTTCGTACCTAAGCATAAGCGGCTCCTAATATCTTTCTAATTCTATGAGTTCGTTCTTGTGTTCTTGTCGTATGTGCACGGGAGCCTAAATTTGAATCCAATTACGCTAGGCCATCCGTTCGTTGCTTGCTTTCTGCTTTGCTACGCTTAGCCCCGTGAGTTGGTAGGCCACCCGTTTGCTGTTTTAGTAATCCTATCGTCCGTGTTAACGTTTTGTTGCCCTGACCAACGTAACGTCAACACGCCCCCTAACAAACGCACTGCAAGGAGTTCATTCAGGCTTTTGTAATGAGCAGAGAAAGGGTTGGGGCGCTCCATAGATTCACAGAGAACGCATGAGCGGCAATATTTAAAAGCACGTTGTTCCACCATTTGGGACGGATTCGTGTTCAAAAAGGTTACCATACATGTTTCCTACGACTACAGTAAGAGAGGCGAAAACAGTTTTACAATTGTATAGCCTGTATCGCAAAAGAATCAAAATGACGAGTTAAGAAAATAATTTCAAAATGACGACCATGTTCGTGGATAGGCAAGACTTACCTTCAAACGATTGGGGGCAAAACTATGGCAAATTCCGTCTTATAAAGGGTACCTTGAGCAAACGTAAATACGTCTATGGTGCTACGAATATAGCATGCATGAAAAACGTCGTTTTCGGTATACGACACAGTCACCATGTAGGCTGACCATACGTACATAATATAATTTATGCAACATTATAATTTCCATGAAAAACATCCTATCAGAAGTTTAGATAATGTGTGTTAAATTAGAGTTCAAGACAGCATAACAGCATCACCCTAGTATGTTTCTCCATCCCAAACATAAATATGTGCCTTAAGCCCCCCTCTCATTAGGATGCAACTAGTTGGAATTTCCCCTAGCACTCACACTAACGCACGACGCATTTGCAAATGAAGCCCTGTTGAGCAGGGTATCGGAAACCACAGTGTTGCTACCGAATCAAAAACCAATGTAAAATGACTAAAACGCATCAAAAAAGATTAAGGGTGATAAAAGGATATTCACTTATGATACTTGGCGCAACATGATTGACACATTATGAAATATAAGCATAACGTCAGACTACTTTTACAGGGACAGAAATTATCAAAACGAACTGACACGAACGACATAACGTAACATAACCAATTTACGTCCGATTATTCAAAACGTATTTATCTTAAAACCGCACGGACAGAGCCAAATGTTAAACCCATGGTCAGAAATATCAGCTCTTCTAAAAAGAAAATGCATGGTCTGTAAGTTTTTCTCCACCTATTTAACGCCGTGCGAGCAAGTATTTAAACTTGGGTATATAATGAAGAATTGTGCTAGGGTAACCCATTATCGTCCACCTCGGTCTTTTCCCTTCTAGCGCTATGCTGGAAAAACAAAGACCAGAAAAAATGCACAGTAACTGTCCAAAGTAGTCTGCAGACAAATGATAATAAAATCACTATGTCTGTCCGGCCACTTGCTTAACGCGATGGAAAAAAAACAATGTTTATTTGTAAATTCCCCCCACATGCGCGGCACGTGGTGTTCACGTGGTAAACGCATGGCCATTATGTTTTGCTGTGCAAAAATTAAAGAGATAGCTAAGTATCATACTTATGATGTTCTTTATTGCTCATGAGAACAGGCTTTGGCATAATACACCGTGACATGTGGACATGAGCCAAACCGGACGTAAATAGGTTCTGCACGTAAATAGGTCATGTTACATTACCAGATTTCGGTTTATCATGTGTATCATGTATGTGATCATATATGTTTATAGGTTTATTAGAGCAAACAAACCTTGAAACTGATTCAATACTTTTTACAAAATAGATGACACCTTTTGGTGACCTATTGGCGACTAATGGTTCCAAATGGGGGGGGGGGCAATATTGAAAACTAGTTAGCAACTAGTTGGCAAAGAGTTCGCGTCCAGTCACCATTGCGATTTTTTTTAATCGGCAAAAAAAGTCGGAACAGCAGGAGACGAATTGGCGTTCATTGGAAACCGCGTGGCAACTACTTGGCAACTGTGCGAAACTAGTTGGCGACTGTCATTTGCAACTAGTCGCCAACGAGTTGCATCCCAGTGAGAGGGGCCTTTTAGACTTAATCAAATTAACAAAATTATGAATATCATCAAGATATCATCTTTTTATTTATTTACTGTAATTCTTGTCTCTTTCACTGTAACTTTATGTTCACTGTTTTTACTGTCCCCATTGGACGGGGAACTTATCATCACTGTGAAAGACCTATTCCTGATTCCTTCACATATCCTTTCTGTAAATCACTTGCTACCACCGTGAAGTTAAAGTTCAGTGAAAATGTCAATTTTTCTTACACTGTGAAATTTTGCTACCGTGAACTTAAAGTGAATTACGGTATTAAACTTCACAGAATTCAAAACATAAACGATACCGGTCGGTTTGTATATGGTGACATTTTTATCGAACAAACGTGAACATGCCTTTGCGCTCTCTTTGTGGAAGTATCGTATCAAAATAATCCATGCGCACCGCAGTTAACTTCTTCCGGTAAACGACACTACTAAATTTTCATCAACTGTCATTGATCATACTTTAGGAATATGATCGAATATCGCTGGAACGTTAACACAACGAAGTTCGGACATTGACGTATTTCGGGCCGCTGCCTGAGAAGACAGTTAAGATCCGGAAAAAGTAGCTGCTTTGGAAAGGGACAACTATTCGTTGAACCCGAGTCATCGATGTAAATATGACACAGCTCATGATAGCCATCTTGTCTGCTACAGGTGCCAATGTTGCCCAGGGGAAGACAGCGCGACAAACAAGTTTGTGGGAGCGGGGTGAAGGGGCTGCCAGCCGCGCCGTAGACGGGAACACCAAAACGAACTGGGAGTCTGCTTCCTGTTCACACACTGACGGAGAAGATAATCCCTCCTGGTGGGTGGATCTTGGTCAAGCGTATAGTATTGACAGGTGCGTACACTGGTGGTAAAGTCCACTAGTCCTTACAATTTACATGTTTGTACATAAGAATCAAGTGCAAGCAAGCAAACAAATACACTGGTATGTACACTTTAAAAAAATTCAGGTCAGTCGTGGAGGTTTTAAAACTCGATAGCACTTGTCATGACTTTTATTATACATATTAGAATAATCGTTTTAAACACCATATTCAAAACTTGACATGTAGGCCCAACAGCACAGCGTCCTTTAAATATGAATCGATGATTTGCTTCTGGTTTGTGTCTTTATCAAAACTTGGTCAAGGAAATGCTCAGTATACTATACAACTTCCAGTGGTTTACGATGACATTGATTGAGGATCCTTCAAAGTTTACAAGTTTTATTAGAACATTCGTTCGAAAATATATCAAACTCAAGTGTTATGGCTTTACTTTTAATATCTACAGAGTGGTCATCTATAACCGTCAGGATGACTGTTGTTGGGAAAGAATCAATCCCTTCAACATCCACATCGGGGATTCCGACCAAGTCAACGAGAACCCCAAGTGTGGTGGGGATCATCAATTCAGCGCGAACGTAGCGTCCATTTCCGTCTCATGTGAGGGGATGCGGGGACGGTATGTGGGTGTTCGTCTTCCCGGAACGGGCCGAGTACTGAGCCTGTGTGAAGTACAAGTATTGCCGGGTAGGCCGCTACATTGAATTTACATGCATGGCTGATTTATTTATCGGTTGTGGCGTAATATTTACATTCTAGGGGCTGTACTTTATATGGCTGCGACGTAACGTGTGTGTTCAACGAGCTGTATTCTACATGGTTGTGACGTTATGTGTGCGTCCTAGGAAGTGTACTTTACATGGGTGTGACGTCATGTGTGGGTTCTATGAATGAATGATTGAATGAATGAATGGTTTTATTGCGCAACAATTGCCTCAGTGACAATGTTCTAGGATCTGTACTTTACATGGTTTTGACGACATGTGTGCGTTCTAGGATCAGAGAAACCAGCATGATCTCCACCCCATATTTCTTAGTCTCTGTTACCCATTAAAGCATCTGCACTACTTTCTCATGGGACATACTTAATCACCACCTAAGCAACTTGCACTACCGTGTCATCAGGCAAACCTGTGACCTAAGAAACTTGTATCACCCCAAGCAAGATTGTATCACTCCGCCTCACACGGCATGACCGAATAAAGCTCGCCTGTAGATGTCATTTTTGCGTCGTTAGATTGAATATATAGAGAGGACACAGAACAATTTGACAGTCTCCATCGTGTTTCCTTTCAAACATTTCTCCTATTTCTCCAGTCCCCCATTGGCACCGGGTGTTCGCGACTGTAAGCGGAACGGGACAGAGTGTCTACGATGCCTGGGCAGCTGGAGATGGTGCAGACATTAAACACGACAAGCACCCAATGGTCGAGCAGTGGGGGTCGCTGGCCTTGTATCAGGTATTTTTGCCGTACTTCCGTTCCTTTTTTGGTCCGTCTCTTTTGCTATCTGTCTGTCTGTCTGTCTGTCTGTCTGTTTGTTTGTTTGTTTGTTTGCTGGTAGGTTTGTCTGTCTGTCTGTCTGTCTGTCTGTCTGTCTTTCTGTCTGTCTTTCTGTCTGTCTTTCTGTCTGTCTGTCTGTCTGTCTGTCTGTCTGTCTGTCTGCATGCATGCCTGTACGTAGGGCTGTCGATCTATCGGTCGGTACTTGATTCTACCTATGCAAGACTTATTTGGTCATTTTGTTATGTATATGGTTGTCCATATTCGCATGGTCTACATTTGATCCTTACCGTTTGATTTTAAGAACACTGCATACTCTATACCTCAAGTAAAACTCTGATAACTATGTTATGTGTTGTGGAGTCGTACTGAGCTTGCTTGTCTTCGCCAATCGTCAAGTATCAACAGCATCTTTTTGAATCGAAGTCACAGTCAGGTCACCATTGCCAGAGGGCTATTGCTCTATCCACAGATAGGAATAAAATATTACTAAGAATTGATTGAAAACTATGTATTATCTACCAACAGGTGAAGATGGTGTTTGAGTATAGTCAGTCAATGGAGCTCATCTTCAATGGACAGAACACCAACAAGAACAACTGGTTCACCAAGAACCGCCTGTGGTCGTCACCGTGGAACGACATCAAATCGGAGCCCATCAACTATTTCTCTATCGAAGGCCACGCAGACTTAAAAAGGTAACATGGTGTTTCTACTAAGTTATTTCCAAAGGCCTCATTGGTTTCCATGTGTGATGTTTGTACGTGCATGTGACAAGCGTTGTTGTAAGAGTGCTTGAGTGTGCAAACATTTTGTCCATAAAGCCCTCCTGTCACTGGACCCACGGCACGATGGCGGCGTCTCTGCGGCCGATCGAATTGACAAAGCACTCAACGAATTTCATCGACAAAAAAACAATCTTCTTAAGCTTTGAGTGTTTTGTTGTCTTTTTGGTCATACTTGTACGTTTTGAATGATATTCCCATTATAAAGTCAAGGGTAATACAAATCCAATTTAGGACGCAGCAACGCCGCCAGCGTGCCGCGGATCCAGTGAGGGGGGGGGGGGTAAGTTTTACACTGAAGAACTTCATATTTGTCGTGCGACATGTTAACGACAACAACTTGAGGGCATTCTTGCGACAATCTTGGATATGTTGTACACAATTCGAAATGTTCTTACTAGAGACGATCCGCTCTGTCAGAGCCTCGTTAAAATACAAATTCCTACCAAATGTTGAACAACGTACACGACTTTGTCCGAAAGGATATCAATACGTTCTTGAATGTGTTGAGACTCGCAAATCCAGTTTACCAACACAAACTACTATTGGTGGTAGACGTTGGAAATTCTGATGACGATTTTGTTGCTATTGGTAGACAATAAATTGATTGATTGATTGATTGATTGATTGATTGATTGAAATATTGCTGGTTTGGTTAAAAGGTGACGATATTGTTGCTCCCCTTTCTTTTTATCATCACAGACGTTTCTTCATCAATAGACAGTATAACGGGTGTGACCGTGACATGGGTTGGCTTGTTGTGGCAGAGATGGGCCAGTCGGCCGGGTGCACTTATGAGCGCCCGCCCACAGGTCAACTGCCCTACATCCGGGTCTCTAGTGCGGGTAGATCAGTCAACTGGAACAACGGTATGTCATTTACGCTTAACACCCCCTACCTTTCTCTGTACCACTTTGTCGGTAATTTACAAGTAGATCTGTCGGTGGAATGACAGTATCTAAAACGTCAAAGCAGTATTCAATTGTCCATTGCTTTGGCCATTTGGATACTGCCTTGCCACAGGCAGATCTGCTTGTAGATTGTTAGTCCTAGGCTCTTTCTCTCTCTCTCTCTACCTGTTCTTCTCTCTCTCTCTCTCTCTCTCTCTCTCTCTCTCTCTCTCTCTCTCTCTCTCTCTCTCTCTCTCTCTCTCTCTCTGGGTTTAGTGCTTTGAAAATGTGCATATATGTTATGAACATACATGATCTTGCTTCTCTGTGAGTAACTACATGTATGATATAATACTGAAAATTGATTTCGTTTTGCTATATTTCAGATAACGGGTTTATAACAGCGGATCGCATGGTCATCTACATCGACTCTGGTAAATGAATTTAGATTACGTCTATCCTTCAAGTTGCAATTTAATGTCCTTGTAATATCCTATGCCAAGTTACGGGTTCTTTTTATGCAGATATCCAATTTAGGACGCAGCAACGTCCTAGCAGTATTATTTGACACAAATTGGAATTGACAAAAGCACTGTGAGGTCAGAGAAAATCACAAATCCATGTTGACCTCTACATGTAGAACATGTTGAAAATTAGTCAAACTGAAGTAAAAATGACAAATTCTGTTGTGATGTTATAGACATTTCCTTTCGCATATAGATATGTGTGTGGTCATTAACACAACAACTTTGTCATTGTACAGAGAGATGTGACCACTGTGAACAGAACTGCACGTATACAGACGGAGATTTCCTGTGCTCCTGTCATGACGGATACGTCTTAAATGAAGACGGAGCTTCCTGTGGTGGTACGTGACTTTTTGTATCAAAATGTTATCTATAAACAACAGTTATTGACAAAGATAGAAGTTTAACTCATCCCATGTTTGTCATTACGTCTTTTGATTTATCAAAGCTCATTTCTTTTCTTTTTTTCAGACGCGGACGAGTGTTTGACAGAAAATGGCGGCTGTGATCACATTTGCACCAACACAGAGGGGAGTTTCCAGTGTTCCTGTAACCCTGGCTACCTTTTAAATGCCAACGGATTGGCATGTGATGGTAATGATCAATCTTGTTATATTTCACCCACACTACAGTAGCCAAGTCTATCTATTATCTAGACAACGCAAAATCATGAAAAATAAGAGTGAAAGTAGGGGGATCCAAGATGACTTGCCTTTTTCTTAAATAGTAGCACAAAGATGCTTGAAAAGAAGTATAAATGTCCGCAAAGGTTACACAGTAACTGTTTCCTTTGAAAAATGAACTAGATTGTCATTCCAAAAACATTCATAAGTTTTCCTGCGAATTTCAAATTCATTCTTTGACCATACGAATGACGCACTTGCAACTGACATGAGCTACAGATAGGCTCCCAGCTTGACTCTATCTTTACCACCCTTATAAGCCTTCGAAGTGCGAGAATGTGCCCTACAGTTGACCTTCCTACCCTAAAGCCGTTCTGATTTCTCCTCAGGTGCATATCCAGCGCTTGTCTTCTTCTGTTGGGGATTAGTCTGTTAAAGATTTAGTCGTAAAAGGTCAACAACCGACTGTATCAAAGTTAGACTGTAATTTCCAACACAGGTATCTGCAGGTAATTTTGCATCCTCAACTGTATCTATCGAGTGGGGAGGGGGGGCCTAACGAAAGCCATTTCAGGTCGTGTAAGATATTTTGTCATGATAATGTACATATAAAAACTTGATAAACCAAGATGAATAACAGACAAGCTATACATTCCTTCCCACCTCTACAGACGTGTGTCTAACGGCCACGCCCCTGTACGTACCGCACCGCAGTACCGCCTACGTCACGGAACAGGAGCCTGACGTGTGTGATAATGAGCTAGAGGAGGGCTGGTACCGCTTCACTCACGCGGGAGGCACCATACCCACCAGCTGTGTGGGAGTATATCGCTGTAGCACAGAGTACACCATATGGATGAATGGTTCGCTACCAACCGGTAAGGCATAGTACATTAGAAATCTAACTATATACACACCCATCAGCTCTCTGCCATTGCTTGCACGAATTTACACTTATAGTTTTATCAACATGTGAGATATATATTTGTCGATGTCTCTAGACCTCCTAGGCCTAAAATGATTTGTATAGTAATATTGTAATTCAACAATTAAGATCAATGAATTATATCTTTAAAACACGTAGATGACACCATCATTGACCGCGTGGCGTGCGTTAATACCGGCGAAGGCGACAGTTGCTGCTCGGACCAGTACAGCATGACAATACAAGTCAAGAGGTGCCCGACACCTGGACACACCTACTACGTCTACAGACTTGTACCAGTTCCAGAACCAGCGAGCACAGGCGGTGACTACTATGGTGAATACTACGACTACTACGGCGAGTACTACGGCGAGGGTCAGCCACCAACACCAAGCCGCTGTACCGCTTACTGTGCAGGTACGCCGGACATGGTCTGTTTATACAGAAATCTTTATTGACACAACAAAAGTACGGCGAATTTCGTAAGGTCTACCAATGGATTCTCCTGTCGGTTCGACAGACTACATTTATACATACAGTCAAGTGGATACAAGTGAATTAACCTACATGTATACATAAATGTATATGAATAGATATGAGTAAACCAACATGTTGAGTCCAACGTATCATTTACATCATCAGTAGGTTATTGGTAACATTTCCTATGTTCGTTACAAAACCGGGAGTATATACTGTATGTTTCCCACATACCTTATGCCAACTGAATTGAGAGAAATGATCAACGGTGATTCTGACAAAATCAAAACACCTTTCAATAGAGCTTTTGTGAGTGAGTCGTGTTTGTTTACTAAACATCTGAATGTTGATAGAGTAAACAGCACTGTTTTCAACACATTTTCGTGTTTGTTACTAGGTGACAGCGAGCCTTGTCCGAACGGGGAAGAATACAACGTGTTCCATCGAGCCTGTGGAAGTGAGTTCCATGTTCATGTTTTTTTGTGTGCTGTAGTAGTAGTTGTTGTTGTTGCTGTTGTTGTTGCTGCTGCTGCTGCTGTAGTTGTCAGGGCACATAGTAACGTACAGCGCCACCAGCGGCCAAGTCTAATGTTGCATAAGACACACCACGATTTCTTTGTTATCTTCACCGAGTACTTGTACTCGGAGAAGATTATGTTTTCGGTTGAAAAATCTGTTGGGTGGGTCTGTATGTATGTCAGGAGCATAACTCAAGAAAGCTTCAATGAATCTTTATGTTTTTTGGTAGGTGTGTAGTGGTTGTGCAAAGGAAGGTCAAGTTTGAAAATGGTTCACCTTGCGTTTTTCAACGGTACTGCAGCGGACTTTGCATTTTTTTGTGTTTGTATGTTGGCAAAAAAGTGACGGAAACGTTGACTGATCTTCATGATTTTTTTGCAGGTGTGTAGATGTTGTGAAAACAGAGGTCAAGTTCAAACATTATACCCCTGACATTTTCCGTTGGTACTGCAGCGGGATTTGTGTGGATGTGTATTTGCATGTCGCCAGCATAACTCAAGACGCTGTTGATGGATCTGTATGATATTTAGTGGATGGGTAGAGTTTACAGAAAGAAAGGAAGGTCAAGTTCGATGATGGGCCTTCTCGCGGGTATCTAAGGTACTGCAGCGGAACTTCAAAATTTAGGGGCATAGTTTCTGAAAGTGCTATGGTCATGATTTTTGTGTGGTAGATAGTTCATACCACAGAAAGTAAGTTCTGTAAATTTGGGCCCCCTAGCGGCTTGTTTAGAACTGCAGTGGGTGTTTTTGTTTTGACATTCGGACATGAATAACTTGAGAAGGGATCGACAGATCGTCGTGATGTTTGGTATGTAGAGAGCTCAGATGGTGCTTTACATAATCAATGACTACTTATGCAAATCAGGAGATAATTTGCATAATTAGTAAGGAAAGTTTGCTAACCCACTGCTTTTCATTATGGGACATGGGACAGTGTCAGGTCATGTAAACAGATGGCCTTGCATAAACGTACATGTAGGTCAAATAAATAAACAGATGGGGCACCCACTATTCTCCAACCATAAGTGTGGGTCCAGCTGTTTTTTAACGTGTTCAGTTCAGGCATTTTCGTTCAACACGGTTGGCGACATAACTAAAAGGGGACAAAATAGAAAGCCTGACAAAAACACCTAAAAACACGTCAAAAACCAGCCAGACCCACTCCTCTGCCTGGAGAGTACATTTCACAAAAACTGCACCACTGCTAGGTGCGGAAAAGTAACATGTGCTACGTCTTTCAAAATAAAGATTTCTACTATTCATATATATTGACTGTACCATTTCATCATCACTTTCAACTTACAACACTGCAATATCGAACCTTTATGGCCCATATAATATTAACATACTCATATTTTTTCATGACCAGTTATAACATATATCAGCACACTCTACACATATACTAGTCCTGTACCACCAAATGATCTTTAACCCTATCTAGACTGGACTCATTCGCCCCATCATAAGTTCCAAATGGTAAGGTGCATGATCAAATTTGCAGGGGGTGATAAGCATATTATAATATTAATCACTCTCCATAATAAGCCTTGATTATTTGGCGAATAATGTGTTCGTGGAACTCTAGTTTTTCTATTGCATACCAGGCAAACCGACTCAAGGTGTGCACACCAGGTTTGTACTGAACTGTGGAAGCTGCATGTCCGGACAAATTTTTTTATCACTCACAGCAAAGCCAGGTACTCGTTTTGACCTGGGCAAAGTGACAAAATTCATGTATAGTGCCTTTCCCAAGGCCCCAACGTCCACGGGGCATGTCAGGGGATTCGGACCAAGGACCTCTGGGTTCTGGGCCAAAACCCCTGCCAACACGACGCCAACATTACCGAGACTTTGTCTAATGTGACCTCTGTAACACTCATCCATGCTTCCTTGCAGACGTCTTCCCGTTGTTCTCAGACAACCCTGTTCTCCATCCTCCTGAGTATGACGTCAGCGCCAATCACGTGACTTTTACGTGCGAGGTTGAGTACGACCCTGATGACGTCACTGCCTGGTTTGACGTCATGTTTCTGTTCGATGACGAGTACTTCCCGGACGTGCCTAATGTGACCCTGACGGCCGGGAAAAGGCGCGCAAAGATGGACGCCAGTCACCTGGGTCTTAACCAGCTGTACCCAAACGTGCCCGTCTCCTGGCCGTCAAAGATGGGGAAGGACGTGAGTTGAATCTAAACTGATCTAACCTTAAGTTCATTTGGACTTTCAAACGTACATCCGTAGTACATCTGTACCGAATTGCTGTTTTATCTGTCGTAATCCATATAGGGTCTTTTGAAATGGTAGGCCGACTGAGATGAAACTCGGAAACTATACAAATAGAGGAAGAGTAAACTAGTATCGGTCAATGCGATTTCACCGGCAAGTAACATGTTATGATGTACCCAACAAAATATGTCATGCTGTCTAAATTCAAAGACAATAGACTTATTTTTCTTAGATTTCCTGCCAAGTGAGGTCGTACTGGGAAGGTACCCCGGATGTAAAAAGTGAGTGGCAGCAGAGCAACTCTTACTGGGCAGGCATTCAGGTAACATCAACTTCGTCTATCCTTACATTTGAATGAGAGCATGTCAGAATCATTCAGTAGTAGTCCATCATCATATGGCCTCCGTCGGTCAGTACTGACCATGGTATAATCATATCCTAATCCCCTACAGCATCGACTATGGCTAAACAGCCCTATACATATATACTTGATACAGTAGTAGTTCAGTGACTACATTATTCAACCAAACTCTACAGTATTTAAATGTATTATATGAGGTTGCAAACTAGCTAATCCTATCTTGTGTGCCCCCTTGTTATAGAGCGTTGAAGACACTGCTGTAGTTCACGAGTCTGCTGACCACTACAAGTTGGAGCTGACCAGTACCGTCCCGTTTGTCTGCGAGGGTGGGGAGGGCCAGTGCTACGTAGACGTTCCCTTGACCTTCGACCGAAACGACGACGACGTCTGCGTAGCTGAAGGTTGTCACGTAAGGTTCTACGCCGGCAACTGGTCAGATACAGAACATAGGGTGAAAGGGGAAGCCATCTTGGTTGCCGTAAAAGATGGCCAACAGGATGGCGACAAATACATGGGCGTCAGCTTTGGACAGATCTCTCATGCTCCCGTTGCGTACAACGTTCCTCACATCCTCCATGGCTACACACCACAGGTCAACGTCCAGGTACGTGGTTCCAATGTCGTATTTACTTCTCTAATCATGGATTTCAGTTTCAAATTCATTCTCCAACTCCCGACGGTGCAAGGACGGTACGGGTACTCAGCGGAATGAATTAGAACTGCAGTTACAGGTGTCCCTTTCTTATTGTGGATGCTGATTGGTCCAACAAATGTATCAACAAATCGATGTCGACCAAAATGTGACCTGAGCTAGATATTGGTTGGCTGATGGATGGAAAATGACCAAATCTCCTCTGATTGGTTAGTATTATGAACATACGGGTAATATGATTGGTATTCTCGCACATCAAACAGTATTATATAATGATTGGTCTATATGGCATCGATCGGCCAATCAATGCGCACCTATCTTGGCGCTGTTAGTCAAGTTACTGCATTTATTTATTTCGCTGCTAGGGATCGCTCTTAAGGCCCCCTCTCACTGGGCTACGGCACTGCGGCGGCACTGCCACGGCAGATTTTTACGGCACTGTCGCGTTGCCTTCACCAATTTTCATTTGCACTCTCACTGACGTGCGGCGCATTTGCGTTTGAAGCCCAGATGAGCAAGTTGAACTTTATTGTTCGACAATCGTATATGGTACAATATATGGCACTAAATCAACAACACTGCAAGGCTAACCTATCCTTCAGTTATAGGTACAAAACAATATCGATAACAGTGTATGAATGACAATAAAGCCATGTATGGATTATTTTTTCCCTCGCTTTTAGGATGAAGTATAATGAAATTGACCTATGTAGGTGGTATAGGAGTTGGACATGATAACAATACATGGGAAATATCGTTCTGTGTACCAGATAGGGTGAAGTTTGTCTTAGTAGTAATACTTTGTAACAGCGCATCTCTCTCTTTGCCATAAGTGGGACAGGCCATGGCCATTACAAATTGAAATTTATCTTCAATATTTTCATGACATGTGGGACACAATCTGTGAGTGCCTGGTGTGTTGAGGTGTCGATCCTTTTCAACTTCTAGACAACATGTAGTTATGCTTATTGGTTTATTATGATTTGATGTTATATATTCTTCCCTACCAAAGTGATTTTTGATTTTATAATATATGTGGAGTTTACGAATATTTCTAAGTGGTTCCCTCCAGCCAGTGACAAACGTGAGTTTCACACTTTCTTTAATTGTATATCCAAAACGGTTGGTATTAACTGCGGCGCTAAGCCAAACATGTCTACATGGTATGTCCTGAACGTGAGTAGCCCAGTCATTTTCTTCTTCGAATGAATCCTGTTAGTAGGTAAATAATTTAATCTTAGCGAGAGTATCTAATCAGCTATGTTTTATTTATCAACGATAAATAGGAATTCTTCTAATTCACCCCTTACGGCGAAACATTGAGTAAAATTTGCGATACAGTGCCTGACTGGTATATCAAGTTCAGATAATCACTGTATTTCTTGAATGGCACAAGAGCAGGGCGAGTGCATGTAGACGAGTGGTCTGATTCCTTTCCTGAGCGACTAGTCTATCAACCGTACTGGAATAAATGTACAATGGAGCGATCTAATTTTCAGTGGGATTAAGCAATATCCCAATAAAAATATCAGAGGATCTACAGCTACAATCCTCAACCTCACTACAATGCAGTAAATTAGGTTTAACCAAACTCTTAAACAGATCAATAGCTAGGGAAATGGACCCAGTGCAGTTTGATGGTAGTGCTTTCAATTAATAAGAAATCGTCGTGCTGTCAATGGATCAAAATACAATGCAAAATTATTAAAAGATGCATCAAAAATTGATTTCAAGTGATAAAAGGATTTTCACTTATGACACTTGGTGCAACAAAGGTAACATGTTATAGAATATACGAAATAACCTTGAAACTGACATGTCACGTTTACACAATAGCGCGCGGTGAGCTCCCGGTAAGCTCCCGGCGAGCGCGCGGCACTTTGCCACTTGCGTTTTTTTTCAACTTTTGAAAAAAATCGCCATTTCAACCGGCACGCCGGCGGTGTGGACCGGCACTGGTACGGCACTGGGACGTCACTAGGACGGTACGTCAAGGTCTGTGCACGGCACTGCGGCGGTAGCCATTTCCACGCTACCGCACGTTACCGCCACAGTACCGTAGCCCAATGAGAGGGGGCCTTAAGATCGCCTAAGTAAAATCGTATTGTGACGTTATTAGGGTGTAATTCTGTTTTAATCCGCGTAGAGACTCCGTTGACAAGCGACGAAAATTGGCTGGTTGGTTGACCTTTTTCTTCAGGTTCGCACCGTAGATTCCCTTGAGGCAACGTGCACGTACGCTGGGGATCCCCATGGTGTCTCCTTTGACGAACTCACCGGGTATGTAACACAGACACTGGCACCTACTATAGCTCCTGAGTGTCTTCTGTCTTCTCCGCAGACAGGCGGTTACAATAGGTTTGGGGACCAGGCTACACAACACAATACTTACCAATGTACTATACCTCGTAGTTGATTCACCGAAAATCACCGAATTGCGGCTTATATCATAGCTTGCTTTTATTCCGCTATGCTGTCTGTTCACTTGTTGCTTGGTTGTCGATTATCTTTGGTATATTGTGTGTTGTTTGAATACGTACTGATGTTGGTTCCACAGAACTTCACATTTTCATTGTATGGAGAAGCTATGTAGTTTTTTTCTGAAACAACAAACTTTGTCTCATTCTTTTTTTCAGGGCTTGGCGGAAACAAATTCATGTCATCATACCGGGAGAGTTCATCATGTACAGAAGTACAAGACCGGGCAGGAATTTCGAAGTAAGTGAAAATGTTGACACCATATCCATATATACTTTTCCAAGAACACAAACCTGCATTGTTGTACTGACTATGTTTCAATTCTCTGTGACGTGTCTATCTAGTGGAATTGTCTAGAAATATTCAATCCTCCTTGTACACACCAATCACATCGATAGGACGTAACCTGTGGGTTTTGTTGCATAGCGTATATCAACCAAACTTTCCCATGACTTTACTTCTTCCGTAACTTTTCATTGAGCAATTTTCTCCTAAAATTTCTCGTCTGTGATGTGAAGGTGCATTCTCGGCTCAAGACGTGCGGTTGGGGAAGATTGAGGAATAAAGTATCCTGTAACTGCGGTGTGGCCGTCCGTGAGGATAATGACGTCGTGATCGTGGACTACTGCAGTAGGAACTCTCCCATCGTCGCCTACAAGACAGCATTGGGAGGGCCGCTCTCTCCGGGTGTTGTGGTCACTCAAGATGGCAATGGAAAATACATCAAGGTACTAGGATAACGACTTTCTCTTGACTACTGGCACAGTCACATTATTTTTCTCTATTTTCGTGTCTGTCGTAAGCTTCGTGTCAACATTTACGTTTTCACCCATAAAATCACGTGACATACAAGTGATATTATAGTGTATAACGTTACACATCAGCAGAACTTGAGACAACAGAACTTGAGACGGACGCACGTCCTCACAAGTTTCTGAAAGTACAAAAATACAAATGCAACATTTCTTCTTTTGAATGAATGTACATCAATGTGTTAATTTGCATTGTACCAGCCAAAGAATCTTGATGCGCACAGAAAGTAACTTTATGCTATTATTGTAGATTTCGATGCCTTCTGGTGCGTACGTGGAAGTGGTCGGTTCTGGTTTCGTCACCCTCCGTGTCCACGCGCCGGGGATAGACAAGGGGTACACCGAAGGGCTCTGTGGGTTCTTCGATGGGAATCCCAACAACGACCGTATGATGCCGGACGGCTCGATCTCCGCACACTACGTCTGGCCACGATGGCACAGAGACTTCTCCTATGCTTGGCGGTGAGTTGAATTGATAGTCCATCTACTAACATCTGCTGCATTCAGGGCAAAATAATACATTATACACAGTATTGCCACACGCGGTAACTTCTCCAGTGTCACAGTGAATAGCTTTTTAGATCAAAGTATTTACATATGTCAACTTGCAATTAGCCTACGGCCATGAATTTACAATTAATTCATTATCATTATTATCATATACTATTCCTGTAAATATGGAAATACTGTTGGGAGCGCATCTGTAAGCAGCGACACCTATGCTGCAGTTCAAATTGAACCAGTCAAAATTTCCGTAAGGAAGGCGACAGGCGGTGTGAATAAGGCACTTACAGGTTGTGTAAAAAGAGTATTTTCATTCAGAGGTAACTTCTTGTTATATCTTTGCTTAGAATCCCGCGGGGAGAGAGTCTCTTCGACGTTGAGTGTCCAGAAGAAGTCAGTAACCCCCTCTCTGAGTCAGAGTTCTGTACGTGCGGGAACATGGTCGAGTGCAGCGCGACTAAAACACGCAAAAACAACCACCTAAACCCAGCATTGAACGTCATCCACCCGCTTCAAGACGGGAGAAACAAGAACTGCACTCCGCCACCGGAAGTGATCGAGGAAGATCCGGTCCAGTACAATGACGACGTTTGTGATACGGAATATGAGTTCGTCTATGAAGAAGATGAAGAACCCGAAATCAACGACGAATGGCCGACCCCGGACAAAGGGATAACAGAGGAGGAAGCAAGGGGAAAGTGTCAGGGAGGAATCTTAAACTTGACCATCGCTGAAGACTGTCGAGATGTGTACGGTGTTGACATCTTCTCCGGAGTGGACTTCTGTGTTGCAGATGTGAAAGTGAGTAAGAACATAAAAAACATCATATCGTTCATTTTTACTTATTGAATAGCATAGTGTAAAAGAGTCAAAAAGTATTATTACAAGATTTCGTAATGGTTTGTCATTGATGTACCATTTTTCAGGTAACGGAGGATTTCCAGTACGTCGACATTATCGTGCAGAAGATTCAGGCGGAATGTGCCGAAAAAGCCTACAACAATGTCAGCCTGTACGAGACTGATGATGACGGAACCGTGAAGCCCCCAGCCTTCATCGCCGAGAACCTGTGTCCTCGCCAGTGCAGTAACCAGGGCCGGTGTGTGAACAGTACGTGTGAGTGTAACGAGGGTTACACGTCTGCAGACTGCTCCATACAGGTCGGCAGGCCTCCAGTCGCGCTGGAACTTCCGGGTAACGGGCTGTGTGACGTCAGAAGCCGTCCCTGTATGAAGACGTCCTTCTTCGCCGAAGACGTGATGAACTCGGAGAACCTGACCTGTAGGATCACACAAGTTCAGGTTCGCTTAATTCTCAGAACATGACTAGTCTTTTGAATTACTTCTACTCGCATTAGAGCATCAGCATTCTTTATAGCTTTGTTATAAAGCATCTTAATCTTTATCTATTAGATAAAGGATGGGGTAAAGACGCAAGCCAACTCCAGCGGCCGATCCGAGGCGACGTTCCGCAGTTTTGGGGAGGTGTCGTGCGCCCTCCCCAGGTCTCCTGTACGGGACGGGTCACCTGACACCAAGGAGGGCGCGGTGGCTCATGGGATGCTGCTGTCCGTCAGTAACGATGGAGAACGGTTCAGTGAGGAGTTGTTCTTCACCGTGTACGACTCCGTCTGTCAGGAGTGTTCTCAGGGAGGGAACTGTACTTGGAAAGTACGTTCTAACGTATTATCGTATTCATCCCTATGCCGTTGTCTTTTTCAGAGTTTTTAGAGATTCATTTTCAAATTGATACGAAAACTTTTTGAACCGATGTTTTCTTAAAACACAATAATCCTTTGCTCGGACTATTAACTGACGTCGTCACGTTCAAGGCTAAGTCATGTTGGCTTTTGTTCACAGCCGAACACCTGCATCATCCGAGGGCATTGTTTCAGGAATGAAGACCCAAACCCGAACAACATTTGTGAGCAATGTGTTCCTGAGCTTTCCAACTCAGCGTGGTCAGATCGACCAGGTACCTATGTCCTAATTTTTCTTTATGATAAAAACTTACTAAAGAAGGCAAATGGAAAATTGAGAGACAGAGATCGTTAGACTTATGAAAGTATAGATTGTGTTATTCAGCAAATCATTTAACTTGCTTTTTGTTTCCGTTGTAGACAACGAGGCTCCAGTCTTTACAGCACCCTCCACTATTAAGAAACTTCCCGATGAAAGTCTGACCATCAACTTGGGTGCCGAAGATCCTGAAGGAGGGCCTGTGACGTGCAGTCTGATATCCGCAGCTGACGATGGCGTTAGCGTACAGCCAAACGGACAGTTGGACTGGACAGCAGTTGGCATCAACTATACTATCAACGTCACGGTCGAAGACGAGTGCGGCGCGTCATCCGAACAGACGTTCCACCTCACCACAATGGCGTGTCCTTGTGAGAACGGAGGGTCCTGTGTGCCCGATCCCGACATGCCCCGCGGACATGGCTTCTATACCTGCGTGTGTCCTGGGTACACCGGGGACGTGTGTGAAACTGAGCTGGACGAATGTCAGTCCGACCCGTGTGCGAATGGCGGGACCTGCATCGACCTTGTGGACAGTTATAACTGCACCTGCACAGCATTGTACACCGGTAGCCATTGTGATGTGGAGGTAGCGGACAAGTGCGCGGCCCTGGACCCGTGTTATCCCGAGGTCTCCTGCGTCAACCTAGAGGACGGGGGCTACCTCTGTGGACGGTGTCCGGCAGGATACTTCGGGAACGGATACGAATGCAAAGGTGACGCACTAATTTTTCTTCTCTGCTGTTGATTTTGCTGTACATAACAGTTCAACGAGTTATCTTCTTCAGAATGGCCCTACATGAACATGTTGTAGTAGATCTGAAGTAAAATAAGCTATATAGAAAGCCTAGTGTGTTAGATGCATTTCAAACGGAGATACAGATTTAGTTACATTGTGGTGTTCCAGTTTTTGTGTAAAATTTAAAATTTAAGACGTACTTTCACACAGATACGGATGAATGTGAGTCAGATGGACATGGCTGCCTGCACGGCTGTAACAACCTTCCCGGAACGTACGAATGCACCTGTCCAGACGGGTTCGTCTTGATCGGTGACGACTGCATTGGTAAGACCCCGTCCTTATTCATTATCCTTCGTTATTTCTTGATTATTGTTATGCCCATACTGACATTGTAACTATAAGTGTATGTGTAAGACGTTACGGTTTTCAGCAACTTTTGCATCCGATTCTGCTTGAGATATTATTTTGTTTCTGATTTCTAAACAGATGTGGATGAGTGCGAGGCAGAGCTAGACCAGTGTTCTCACGACTGCACCAACACGGACGGGTCCTACACGTGTGAATGTCCTGAAGGCTATGAACTCGACTCGGACGGATGGACGTGCATCGGTATTCATTTGGGTTATATTTTTTTGTTTAATTTTCTTTACGACAGTAATGAGCATCACTTTGTGTAGTTTAATTTTGTTGATCAATAGATATATACGCCAAAGTTTTTAAAATCTACACTTTATTATGCTTTGCACATCGAGGCACTCCACTTGCATGATATTGGCTTATAGCACTTCTGTAAGCAGATTCAAACTTGCTTTTGAATCCGTTCTCCTTGATGTTATCTATCTATATTTCATCAGCATATTACTAATGCTTTATTTTACACTGAAAAATCCTCTGTCACTAATCTATGTGACTTTCAACCACGTCTGATATTGTGATCTTCCAACATGTTTTCATTTTATTTCGCCAACCAGAAGCTTTCTCATAAGTAAGTATTAAAGAATTCTGTTTGTTTATAGACATAGACGAATGTAGCCAGGATGACGTCGACTGTCACGAGTGCCACAACACCCCGGGCAGCTTTGAGTGCTCATGTACGGACGGCTACGTGGTCGATGACGATGGAACAGCATGTGAAGGTTAGTATGTACAAACTGGACTGTGATATCAGAAATCATCAAGACTTCTTTCACGTTTAGATTATAACTGCCTGATGGGGTACGGATAGTTCTTAAATATTCAGTTTGAAATTTGACGACACCTTTTTTTTATCAACTTGAAGTTAACAGATATTAGAGCGTATCATCAACATGTGCGTCATTAGAATACGTTACTACAGCACCTATATTGCCATATTTTCGGAATTGGTATCATTTTTTTGTTTTGCTCTCTCGTCTTACTAATAAACAGATGTGGACGAGTGTGAGTTAGAGATCCACGAGTGTTCTCACGACTGCGCCAACACGGACGGGTCCTACACATGTGGATGTCCCGACGGATTCAATCTTACCTCGGACGAACGGAACTGTACCGGTAAAGATTTTGGCTGATTATTTCTTACAATAGACACAACTGACATGGTGGCCGCTTTTTCAAAATCGTTTTTCCTCAACGATGCAAAGTTATATACCTGCTATATCTGGTTTATGTGTGTATACGTGAGACATAAAGGCAATGCAGCCAAAATTCATCCTACGACATCATTTGTATTCTATTCATAGCCAGAAACATGGACATAATCAATGACATTTCATGATAATTTAGACATAGACGAATGCAGTCTCGACACCATTGACTGCCACGGATGTCAGAACACCCCGGGAAGTTTTGAGTGTTCGTGTATGGACGGGTATGACGTCAGTGCGGACGGGGCATCATGTGAAGGTCAGTCAAACCGACCGAATGAGATTAACCTTCTCTCACCATGAAAGTGTACTTCTAAGTTTGTCTCTAATGTTCGTGCCTTTCCTCATTTGTCATCTTATGTTTATCTTTAATCTTTATATCCCAAACAAGTCTACGAAAGCCTCTAACCGCTCTCTTTCTAACGACTTTATAGCCGATCCGATATACAGTACCAGTACTTGGGTATAGTGATCTGTGAAAACATGCTGTAACATACATGTGCACAATAGTTTAGGCGTAGTTTAACGCAAAATGTGTGTGTGCTCGCAAAGCACTGTGTAATCATCACTGATATGATTAATCTGAAGTAAATACCAGGATCGCAAACGCTACACAGTCTTTCCTTTCGTTACTGTATCTTTCTTACAGTATGTGGTCTTTTTTGATGCTGCATGACCTTTATTTGTTCTTCAACAGATGTGGACGAATGTACTTCGGATCTTCACGAGTGTTCGCACGACTGCACTAACACGGACGGAAACTACACGTGCGACTGTCGTGAAGGCTTTGAGCTTGACTCGGATGAGAGAACGTGTAACGGTAATTATTTGAATCATCCGTTTTGTCTGGTGCTACTGAAAAGACCAAAGATATAGTTTTCGTGATTTGGCTCATTCCATCAATAGACAGTTTTAACTTCCACCAATAGTTTTAACTCAAAAGCGCTTTACCTTAATGTTCTTTGAAATTAACAGATGTGGACGAGTGTTCTTTAAATCTCCATGAGTGTTCTGACGACTGTACCAACACGGACGGGTCATACACGTGTGGGTGCCCGGACGGATACGAACTGAGCTCGGACGACAGGACCTGTACCGGTAAGGATCTTTAATATTTGCTTATTTCTTTTTTTAATCATTTATTTGCCTTTGATGTTATCTCGTAGGCAGTACAATAGCCCTTTGTTGTTGTTTTCACCAACAGACACACCGGCAACTAATTACTCCGGGAAGGAGGATGACCTCCTTCTGGGAGTATTGGGAATGCATTTGTTTGCGCGTTCGCAGCTATAACTCACGATCCCGTTGTCGCACTGGTGTGTAACTTGGCATATCGTTTGCCTGGTTCGGCGTGGTGATGCACAATAGCTTTGTTACACCATAACTACTTTAAACGTCAATCCAATATCGTAATTGCACCCCTATAATTAATGCTATGTCCCACTGCCCTGCCATAGGGACCATGTTATAATCCGTTATGCATGACTGGAATACTTCAGGCAGATACGGGGTATAAATCTTCCTTACTTGCTGTGATCGTATAGTCACTGTTACATTGAAAAATAGACAACGTGCATCACCACACGCAACCTAGCAAACGATATACCAAGTTACATACCAATGCGGCAACGGGAATTGTGAGTTTTAGCTGCGAAAATGTGCAGAGTAACCTCCAGTCTGTGTATTAAGTATGCCGTGTCCCTCGCAACTCGCATACAGTATGTGCGCACGGGACGGACGATGCATTTTTACGCACAGTGTGAAAATGGCAAATCTCTGGACCTTCAAACTTACCACACTTGTAGTTTATAATACGGAGGCTGTGACAATGTAAAAAGTTTACGCAGGGGATGAAAGATTGTTGAGAAATATATCTCAGCAAAGTGCGCGCGCCAGTGTCACTTCCGGGTGGTTAGATCCGGTGACCTTTGACCTTCGTGAAATGTTACGATAATATAAATTAGCCTTTTTTTTATTGCAAATAGCTTGATAGCTATAGATCAGGCCGGCCTGCAATAAATTGTGGAAAGAGGATTTACTGCATATATGTGATTTCTGATACATCTTAGTTGTAAGGCTGAATGGTTCGTTGATAATTGAAAAGGGGCCATCTAGATCTAACTTTGTGACTTTTCCCGGAATTTCTAGATCCCATCTGTGCCATGCTGTAAAAACATACTTTTCAGCAGGTTGACCACTCCAGTATTGAAAGAAAAAGATAAACAAACACTTTTTCTTTACTTGCTCTAAAACACTACTTGGACTGAGCAGAGATGCAATTTGTGTGGGTCAATACTTGTACATACTATAAATACTTCACGGAGAATTGTGTCCTACGGACTCTTGTTTCTTTTCTATTTACTAATTTCTTTTCTATTTAAAACAGATGTAGACGAGTGTTCTTCAAGTCTTCACGAGTGTTCTCACGACTGCACCAACACGGACGGGTCCTACACGTGCGGATGTCCCGATGGGTATAGTCTCAGCTCGGATGACAAGAATTGCAACGGTAGTTATTTGAAATAACCGTTAGGTTCTATTTTGGTGTTGGTATTTCCCATATCCACTGTGTGTGTGTATTGGAAAGCGGAACCCAACTATCTCCTTCCACCGCCTTAACCTCCCCAAATGAAGTCAAGTATCTTTATTCACACCTGGGTGGAGTGATGAAAGCCATGTTTTAACTTAAAAGTGCCTTTCTCACGGGTTTGGTTCTCATTAACTATTTGTGATCATATATTATTGTTTCCCGGTTTTATGTACCCGTTTTCGGTCCCCCGAAAGTGCGAAATGGAACGAAATGGAACGAAATGGAACGAAATGGAACGAAATGGAACGAAATGGAACGAAATGGAACGAAATGAAACGAAATGGAACGAAATGGAACGAAATGGAACGAAATGGAACGAAATGGAACGAAATGGAACGAAATGGAACGAAATGGAACGAACTAAAACAACATATGTAACATTATGAAATGAAATACCAGTAGATAGATACCGCGTGCAAAGAGATCCGCCGCTCTTCCTTGTGTACCAACGATCTGCAAATGAACTGCTGCAAATAGCAGGGAAAACAAGCAAACCGAAATAGTATTGCAGAAGTTGATGGTAACATTGCATCTTCAAGAGGGCATGAGGCAAGCGTAATCTTATTATGTATACAGCTAGCGTGTTTGCGTGTTGTGTGAACCGTGAAATACATGCATTGCTCGTTCACACCCTCCCTTTGTTTTGTCGTGAACAAGGAAGCAGAAATGTCTCCAGGGGACTCCACGTCCGTGTTTGAATGGAGTGTGAAATGTGTGAAATGTGTGACGCGCCGCAGAGCTTCATTTAAATATCATTAAAGGAGGGGTCCATTTAGGGGTCAGGGGTCTGACTTTAAGCCGAACAATTGGAAAGATATACATATGCTACGTACCAGTAATGGACTAAAACCGTATTTAAATAAATGGAAAGTCGGGGTTTGATTCAACCTGTCGGCAGCACGCCCACAGTTCCGTTGCGCTGGCAACAATGCCGGTATATTTGTATGCGGGGCTCCATTTGGGGGAGAGATTTATAGATAATAAAATAACGCTTGCCTCATGCCCTCTTGGTGAATTATGAGATGCACTGTTACCACCAACTGTATAATCTAGTCCTAACTTCGACACTCAGTTCCGTTTGTTTGTTTGTTTTCCCTGCTATTTGCAGCAGTTCATTTGCAGATCGTTGGTACACAAGGAAGAGCGGCGGATCTCTTTGCACGCGGCGCCTCCATTTTCAGGGAAGAATTTAGCCACACGAACGCGACAAAAACGTTGTATTTAATATTATTACATAGATTCAAGAAATAAAACACGTTATATTATGTATTTACCACTCACTTCTGTATTTAAAATGCTTCCTGTTCCAGTCTACTCCTTATACTTCGTTATCTACTGGTATTTCATTTCATAATGTTACATATGTTGTTTTAGTTCGTTCCATTTCGTTCCATTTCGTTCCATTTCGTTCCATTTCGTTCCATTTCGTTCCATTTCGTTCCATTTCGTTCCATTTCGTTCCATTTCGTTCCATTTCGTTCCATTTCGTTCCATTTCGCACTTTCGGGGGACCCTCCGTTTTGTGGTTTCTCATGTGTTTCACTTATTTTGTATACGTGCCATGTGCTTATTATGTCTTTGGTATTTTGAAAATTAATAAAAAGAATGAGAAAAAAGTGCATTTCTCAAGAGCACAACATCGGTGGCATGTCATGGGACCCGAAACCAGAACCCCTGTGTTCTAAGCCAAACATCGTAACCGTTACGCCAACCCGACGCCAACTTAAGTTTTGAATGTTGGTGTAATGTATTCGTTTTGGCGAAAGTGATCTTTTTATCAGTAGACAGATACTAAACGCGTTTTTATATGATTTTTGAACAGATGTTGACGAGTGTGATTTGGGGCTTCATGGGTGTTCTCACGACTGTACCAACACGGACCTGTCTTATCAGTGCGGATGTCCAACTGGATACCAACTTATGTCGGACGACAAGACCTGTGAAGGTAACCAATTATTCATTTTCCACGGTGATTCGAAAGTCATCTCCAAGCATATCTCTACGGAGAGATTGTTAGCCGGTTGGACACTATTCTGCTATCGCAGAGATCTTACTGGAGATTAACTCGATCAAATGACCATCTAGTACGCTGGGTCATTTCGGTTATATCAGTGACCACAGTTTAAGCAGCACCTTTGTATCCTTCCTCCACAGATGTAGACGAGTGTTCTACGAACGCTCACGACTGTTCTCACGACTGCACCAACACGGAGGGTTCCTACACGTGCGACTGTCGGGCAGGGTATGAACTTGCCGGGGACGAAAGGGACTGTAACGGTATATCCATTTGTTTAATTCTTTTTTTCAGTGGTACTACGGTACTGAAATGTACCATAAACAGTATTTGCAGTTCATCCTCTTCAAACATGTTCAATGCTGAGTTGCAACTTTGCGTTGATGAAGGCTAATCATCCAGGTAATAAGACATTTTGGGCGTATGCTAAACTTTGTTCTCTTTTTTAAACAGATGTGGACGAGTGCGATTCGGGACAGAACGCCTGTTCGCAGGACTGTACCAACACGGATGGATCCTACACGTGCGCATGTTCATCAGGGTGGGAACTGAGTTCGGACGACAAGACCTGTAACGGTAATTATTTGAGAGAGAAAAATAAACACGCCTAGTTTCGTTTGAATGTTTGTTAAACGCCCCCATGTACCATTTCCGACTTTATTTCAGTATTTAAGAAATTTGTCTTTTTGTTTCCAAACAGATGTGGACGAGTGTTCTACAAACGCTCACGACTGTTCGCAAGACTGCACTAACACGGACGGGTCCTACACGTGCGACTGTCGGACAGGGTATGAACTTGCTACCGACGGAAGGAACTGTAACGGTAATCATTTTGTTTAATTGTTTTTTTTTTGTATGATAATCGGAATATTGTTGTGTTCCCCCGCTTCAACTGTGTTCAATTCAAAGTTGCAATTTTTTTTTCTCTCTTATTTCACACAGATGTGGACGAGTGTGCTCTAGAGCTAGACGAGTGTTCTCACGACTGCACCAACACGGACGGGTCCTACACGTGTGCATGTCCTGCTGATGCTTACGAACTCAACTCAGACGAAAGGACATGTGACGGTAACTATATGAAAGAGAAAAAAACGCTAAGGTTCCTTTAAATACTTGTTCAGAGCTACGATGTACCAATGATCTGCTTTTTCCTTCCATCAGTGTTCAATAAGCGAAACATGTTTTTTTCAATTTTTTAAACAGATGTGGACGAATGTACCAGAAACCTCCACCAATGTTCAGACGACTGTACCAACACGGTGGGATCCTACACATGTACATGTCCTACAGGGTATGAACTCGACTCGGACGGAAGGACTTGTAACGGTAAGTATTTCATTTGTTTTGACAGTGGCTTGAATGCCCGACATGTGGATTGTTTTTCTTCTTTTTTTTCCACAAATTTTCTGTGTGGCTATTCGTCAATACATGTTAATGCTAGTTCATCACCTATTTTGTACATCCTTCAACAGAAGTAGACGAGTGTGCGGCAGGGATCGACCAGTGTTCTCAAGAATGCTCAAACACGGACGGGTCCTACACGTGTAGTTGTCCAACAGCAGGGTTTGAACTTGACTCGGATGGAAAAACATGCAACGGTAATCATGTTAAAACTATGAAATGACAATTGAGATTTTTAAAACTACATTTTATCCTTTAGTTTGAATAATGTACGTTCATCTTATCCATGGCAATATTTCTGTTACAGGGAAGGTTCATGTATATGCACTCCATTCATTTATGAAGAGATGTTTATCAAAACATATTTTCAGACATTGACGAGTGCGCTAGCTCTCCCTGTCAGAATGGAGGTGAATGTCAGGATGAGGTGAATCAGTACACGTGTTCCTGTGCCGATGGTTGGGCTGGAACTCACTGCGAGGAAGGTACCTGTCTTCCAATCGTTATTTCCTCTTCTTGGCTACTTTTATTTGCGTGCTTTTCTCTATTGTTTGTATGTAATTTTCCTGCTACTGTGCGTAGCATATCATACTTACATGTATTTCATTATCACGGTATGTATTGCATCTTTTTCAGACATAGATGAATGCTCCCTTGACAGTAATGACTGCCATGAATGTCAGAACAGCCCGGGAAGCTTCGAGTGTTCCTGTGGGGACGGGTACGTCGTGAGCACCAGTGGGACATCATGCACAGGTTAGCACACGCAAATTGTCTATAGTCTAAACTAAAATGCTCGGACGAACTTGAACCATAACGGTAATAGTTGATTATTTACTTTTGTAGCGTTATCAATGATCGCATCTAACGAGAAATTAAATTGTTCACAAAAAAAAACTTTTTAAGTTGGAAAACAACTTAATTTCTCATTATTGTAATTTACCAACTCAGATGAACTTTCATGTTAATAATCTCGATGCAGCTTGCTTTCTTTCTTACTGTACATTTTGTTCTCTTTCTTCCCTACAGACGTGAACGAGTGTATTATAGCGCAGCACGGGTGTTCTCACGACTGTTCCAACACGGACGGGTCCTACACATGCACATGTCCTACAGGCTACAAACTCAACTCGGACGAAAGGAACTGTGACGGTAAGCATCATGATAATTTGTTTCATTCGGTGTACCTTGAATTGTCATCAGTTGTCTTCTTTATCATCAGAAGAGAACTGCGCATTTATTTTCAACTATAGTCAACACCTTTGCGGTGGCATTATATGTCTATACAAACATCAAATACACAGAAGCAGTACGCAGTGAACTGTGGTAACATTGTGAAGGTTGCTTATGCGACCTTAGGGATGTTTGAGTAGTACATATATTATAGCCTTCAGCTTCTTTCTTGCTTACCTGTTCATTAGGCATTGTTTAGGATGAGAACCTCCTTGTTACTTGTGACCACAATATTCCAAGACGCACTTTCCTGAACCTTCTTCAAGTCATTTATGTTGTTGTCTTTAGAACTGGTGAAGAAAGGATGTGAGCTGACCATCGACCAAATCGGCGGAGTAAAGCAGATCTTCACGCCGGCCCTGTCCAATAGACAGTCGTCTGAGTTCAGCAGTTTTTCGTCACTGGTGGAGTTTCAGGTGAGGGCAGGTTCTTGTGGTGCATTAATCAGAATGTCTCTTCCGTGAATAGTTTCACGTTTGGGACCGCATCTATTAGCAGAGACACCTACTTGCAGTGCATCACGACGATCGCGAGTTCCAAAAAGAACTCCATGCCTGTGCATTCGCATATCTATAGTACAAACACAAGGGTAGGATGATCGCCTAGTCACGTCACAATAGAATGGGGGGAAAATGAATGGCCTCTAATGAGTGTAAAATAGAGGTAGAAGGGAAGGGGAGGATCACTAATCGTCTGCGATCTGACATAAAATGGTCTACAACACATAAACAGCGAGTAACATAATACACAAATTCAGGACCTGCTAGTGCGTGCCCTGTACAATCATGTAATACCTATTATATAAAGTCGGCATCGGTATATATCCGTATCCTTGTACTGTGTATATTGTGTGTCTTACATAAACGTTTGGAATAACTATTCTATCAGATTTAGTCATCGACATCTTAATGTGTAAATGAAGGAGAGCTGATTGTTATCTTTTGCATCCCAGCTGTACGAAGGTTTCAAGAATAGTAGTATCAGCGAGTTGTACGAGGGGAGTCAGGTGACGAGCTGCCAGGCGGGAAGCATCATCGTCAACTTCGAGGTGTTCCTGATACAAGACTCCTCCTCGACGGTAGAGAACGTCACTAAAGCCTTCTTGGAGGTGCTGAACGGCAGCACGTTCGGATCGATAACCATCGTGCCGTCGTCTTGGAGAGTCTACGAAATCGGTATGTAACCTCCACTAACATTAATCCGCCGGGTTACAAAACTCCGCCACTTTGAAAAACAGTGGGCTTGAGAGATCTCTAGTGCATGCAGCATCCCGCAGGTATTCACAGTTTAGATATACAGGTGTGCATTATACTGGGGGACGTTGGGTTGGAGATCTGTTTGGACTTATCTTTTTAGCGTGGCAGAATTATGTACCCTGATGGAATTATGCTAATAGTTTGTAATATTTTGCATCTTTTCGTCATCTCCCAAAATGCTCTCTTAATTATTTGATATTTTTATATTGTGCTAAATTGATCATTACCGATTCTAACCAACGAGAACATTGCATCTTCTCGAGCCAAAGTGGACAGATGATAGATACATATGGATACAGATACAGCATAGCTGATTCATAATCAATAGATTGATTCTAATCAATGAATACATTGTGCCTTCAAATTCTCCAGCCGAAGCGAACACCACCCCTCCCTGGTATACAGTGGAGTTGTACTTGACGCTTGTGTTCGCGGCGTGTGCTGTCGTTATCACCGCCGTGGTTGTGGCGATGGTCTGGTGGTGCGGCAAGCGCGGCAGGCCCCACCGCAAAACCGTCGAGGTGGCCCCTCACCCCGACCCCCCGCCGCCGTATGGTGAGAAGAAGGCAGCATGGAACGGCGGCGAATGAAACTAGTACCGATGTACTAAACCAGCAGCCGGTCTAAAAGTCCTTTCAATTTCTACTTGATACGGAAAGATATTTACACTCTAGGAACAACAAGCAATGTCAACGATACCAACCAGTCAGTCTTAACAGACTAGGACAATTACTGTGCAACAAAAAATACAGTCTCAAGCTCAACAAAAAATCAAATATTCAGTGATATGTCAACGAAAGTGACCTACAATTAGCTTTGAGTGTTGTCGACATTTCTTCTTCTTTAGAACAGGATGAGAGTGTGATCAAGGAATGTAGTAGTTGGACTATGCTCGTGGTGCGTCCATTCTATGCTTTGCGTTTTTTTCGATAGATTTAACGTTACCTTAAATGTGCTTTTTTTAGAATTAAAGAATCTGCTCGTGGAATTTAAAAGATTATCAATATTTTTTAATAGATTTTTTTGTGGTTGTTGTTGCTGTTGTTGCTGTGTAGAGACTTCAAAGTGGGACCAATGACAGCTTTTTTCCAAGTAAACTGTCCATTTGTTTGCTTATTTCATTGATTATATTTAGTTTTGTGTGGATGACAAGAATCCATCAGCTTGATGATGATGATGATGATGACGATGATGATGATGATGATGATGATGATGATGATGATGATGATAATGATGATGATAATGATGATGATAATGATAAGATTTTGACCATTTTTGTGCCATTTTGTGATAGCACTTTGGAGCCAGTGGCATATTCTTTTAACGTGTACCTTTATTGTACTACGTTTACGTGGTGTTGTTTTACTCTGTTTGCAGATCAAAATAAAAAGTTTAGAATGCATTTCATGATAAAATTATATGTGTTATTGTAATTTGTTGGTGTGCATGTTCATGTCATATGTCCTTGTTGTATCATTTTGTTGTCTGACTTCCAGAGATCACGTAAAAGGCTAACGTTGTCATAGCATAGCATATCAAGCAGATGTTGGGGTGAAAGATCGTAACGTTTTCTGAATGACGACCGGGCTTCTCTGACAGTCTCCCATCCTGGCCCATACAAGAACATGAAGAGTTGAGTAAAGGGCAAAAGCTGTCAAATGAGAGCGGATAAGGCCTCAATATCCTTAAACTACTCATAACGAACAACACACGATGCATATATGAATGTAGGTGGCGCTTCGACGGGCGGCTAAGGTGATACATAGGCTCCTCGCGCGGCACCTAAAAATCGATCCCTTTTATACGAACTAGTATCTTGAAGATAATTCTGGATTTATATTAAGATGTTTGGACTTATTTGGAGAAATTTCTACAGGCTTTAATCATAATTCTAAGATCGTAATCTACCCAATATGGTAACAGAATTTGTGGTTAAACCACGTACACGATTAGCGTCTCTCTCACCATTGGTCAATAAGCTAGGATTGGTAAACTACGATTTACCAGTATTGACGAATAGCAGCACAATCATACGAACAACTCCCAACTGGTCCATTCTGCTCGCATGTGTGCTTCACAGTTAAACGCAGGTAAAAACTCCCCCCTGAGAATATCCTTGCCAGGCTGACTTTTGTTAGTCTCCGCAGGGTAACCTGATATTTTTCAGGAAGTACTCCTCTTTGTGTTGGGCCACTTGCCTGATTGACCGCTTTGAAAATAAAACGGTGTACGTCAAATCTCGTGTGTCCAATCCATTCTATTGCTACCCGTCTGAAGTGTCAGGCGGACACCAGTAGCCGTAGTATTTATCTTGGCGTGAGTACACTGTTGCATCTACATTACAGAGGCAAGCAAGGCTTTAGTTCTGCTACTGGGCAATATCTAATACGTTAATCGCTGTTTGTATTTTTGATTGTGAGTTGTACCTACGACGTAACAGGATATTGATTTATGAATACTAGTAATATTTTTCGTAACTTTAGAAGAGCGTTAGAACCTCCAGTTCATAAAATGTACAGAATCACGAAAACAGACGAAATCGAGGTTGGTTGCTTTGAAAAACTGATAACAAGGAAGGTTGCCATGCAGATGTGGACGGGCAGTGACATGTAAGTTCTACGCGGGAGAGGTATCAATACTTCTGTACACATAGAACGCACAATCACAGGAGTCTCCTATTGTCCAATACTTGAATGTCTTATGATTATGTTTCTTCTGCAAACATAAGGAACAATGGCAGTGTTGTTGACTGAATAACTACCCACGGGCGAATTCCGAGAAAAAAGTCCCACTGAAAACACTTTTGACTTACGAACAGTCTACGTCTCAGTCCAAGGGGGACGTACTGTCGCAAGAAGCACTAAGCAGACAGAAACGATTGCCAGCCGACATGGCATGGACGGCTAGCCCGGTGCTCCAGCGGAAACGGTGGTCTCTACAAATGTTCTGCCTTCTGTTCGTCTACCTGAACTTGACGGGTGAGCGTATTTGATATCGCGTTTTCAAATCTGAACGTCTGGCTTGAATATGATTGATATTGCACTCGATTACTTTTTAGAATACGGTTATTAGGTTCCTATTTCTATTTATGTCATAATGCATGCTGTTGGATGTCAACCTACCTACCATTCTAAATGCGTTTAGAAGAATTTGATGACAACATGTAATCAGGACTTGTGAGCTGCCGCTATATAGAGTTAATCAATATTCCAAGCCACTGAGAAGGTTGTTATTTTCATAATTTACAAATATCTTCAATTTATCATAATTTTGTGTGTATATGAGATTTGATACTTTTAAAATATTTTGAATGTGATTTTAACTTTATAGACATTTCTCCGGGTTTCTAAAACTTTAGAAATATTCATGATGTGGAATGCGATATCTTAATAGTTTCTGAATAATGGAAACAACATTCTGCCATCATTTACCCTTTTCTACTATTTCTTACCATTTTTTCTCACCATATTTTGAGATCTCTTTAAATGAGTCAGCGGGCTGGAAAGACAGCAATTCACACATTCTTGCGAAGTATAGGGAATAATGCTTTCCACAAAGGACGAAGCAGTGTCCTACAGTGAAATCTTTAGATATACCAAAGCAGAGAGAAGAGCCAAATAAGCACCTATTTTCATATGGGCAATCAAAACATATGCAACTTACTCTCTGTCCGAAGAGCTATCTACAACTCAAAAATCAGGACCACAGCATGTCCAGACCACGAGATATCAAAACAGGAAGTTCCGCTGGAGTATTGTAACAAGCCGCTAGGGGACCCAAAATCTAATAATTTCCAAGTCTCATCACGACCTACCCACCTACCAAATATCAAGACAATCCATCCAAACCTTCTCGAGTTATGCTGATCGCCGTCTCGTGGAGAGGGGGCCTTATGTGGTTAGGGGCAGTAACAATGTTGTCAGGGCGTGTAATCAAGCGACAAACAGCGGTGAGCAGTACTAAAGAACTAGGGTATTGAATTAGGCTAAGTTGTGTCCAGACCGGCTTATCAATCAACGTGGCAAAAGACCATGCTCGTCACTTCAGTTTTATATGTAGATCAGTGTTGTCTAGCTAGACACATTGGCACACTTATATCTAATTCCTTCACAGGAAGTGAAAGTCTTGAGTACGAGAGCCTGGGTTGCTGGAGGGACACCACTGGTGACCGCGCCATGTGATTTAATACAAATATAATGGGTCTCAGACAATTCTTTCACTACCATACACTGTAAAAAACATCTGTTAATGATTTGTTCTTTAGTGATATACTCACTGCATTTTTTGTAGTGATGTAGATATCTGCTAATGATGATCATACAAGTTGCATTTTTCTTTCACATTGAACAGATATCGACGAATGTAAGTCTGGTACCCATGGCTGCCTGCACGACTGTAACAACCTTCCCGGAACGTACGAATGCACCTGTCCAGACGGGTTCGTCTTGATCGGTGATGATTGCATAGATAAGACCTTTAATCTGATTTAATTCTAATGTTTATCACTCTGGCATGTTTCTCCCCCAAGAAAGTGTTGTATATTGTATGTTGACTTTATAAATGTTGGTTTATGCCTAATATATCATCATTCTTGAACAGATGTGGACGAGTGCGGTTTAGAGCTCGACGATTGTTCTCACTCCTGTACGAACACGAATGGATCCTACACGTGTGGATGTCCTGCAGGGTACGGACTGAACTCAGACGGAAAGACTTGCGACGGTAATCATTTTACCTGTTTATGCTGTTGAGTTGTACCTATAGATGGCAACTGCCTTTTCATGTTAAAACGTTATTTCGTTGCTTTCTCATATGTTATGTTGTGTGAGGATTTCCATCATTAGAGCATGGGCCAATACGTTGTTTACAATGTGTTGTTTATGAAAGTGTGTATATGCGCACTCTAATCATTAAAAACTTGTGTGGGCTTTTTAAATCTACTACTACAGATGTGAACGAGTGCGCCAGCTCCCCCTCTCAGAACGGAGGTGAATGTCAGGACGGACTTAACCAGTACACATGCTCGTGTACCCGCGGCTGGGTTGGAACACACTGTGAGGAAGGTACGTGTATTTTGAATCCGTCCCTTCTCTGCCGCCGTATGTCATTCCATTGTGCATTTCCATTTATCATTCACAGACCATTGTATACTGGTATTGTTTTCTGTTTTTCCCATCCAACACGCTCGTACCACCATTAGTGATTGAACCTCTTATTTTCATTTCAGACATAGACGAATGTAGGCTGACTAACCACGGCTGTCACGGGTGCACCAACACCCCGGGCAGCTATGTGTGCAACTGTACGGAGGGGTACGTGGTCGGTCCCGGTGGAACATCATGCCAAGGTTGGTACAAGTGCAGATTGTTGGACACAATAGCGCCACCTGTTGCGTGGATAACCGCCATTTTAGTGACTTTGCCTTCACCCATTTGGTTAGGATAGGTTTAGGCCATTCTCAAACCTATATCCCAACCAACTGGCGCCAGTTCTTAGTGCATGTTAAGTACTATCATAGACATAGCCTGTTATATATTCGATGCATGCTATAATATAATGTTTACCTTTATCCACCATCCACTTTTTTTCGTGCCAGATGTCGATGAGTGTCTCCTACACGACTATGTGTGCTCCTATGTGTGCATCAACACGGAGGGAAGTTACTATTGTATCTGTCCGCCTGGGTACACACCTGAAACAGACGAATGCCGTAAGTGTACTAGCTTTAAGTTACACTGCAGTTAGTACATGTACGTTGATAAAGCCTATATTCTAATTTTAGATATCATGTAAATATATCTTGAAACCTTTGATTGTTTGTATGATACATGATACCTGACTTGCTACATGATAGTAATACAATGCTTCTTACAGATATTCAGCCGACGGACCCACCAATGCAGCGATCCACTGGTATGTGAAAGCCCTTATTTAGAAAGTTTAAGGTACATGTATCTGTAAGCCAATGCATCTTTCCGACAAGTATGCCGATAAGAATTACATCTGTTGCAGCTGTATTTTCTTGGTTCCCAGTACATTTATATCATTACAAAATATTTACACATATTCTACATATTTTTAAGCGGTCAGCGATGACTGTAGGAGGACTCCATGTACGGTTAAACACCAGGAATGTGTGGAGAATGGAGGAGCCTACACCTGCAAGTGCGCCATTGGTTACTACTTCATAATAATCGGAACTCAGGACAAATGCAGAGGTGAACAACTCTTACAACTGTGTCTGACTGATTTTATCTTGTCTACTCTAAAGAGTATGCTCTTTGGAGCTTCTATGATATCTATTTCGCCTCACGGCAGATAACTAGTAAGGCATCTAGAGAATTCATTTCATTCATAACTGTGGCACATGTTCTTTAGAGTCGCTTACGTACGAAGCTGAACTTACAATCGTCGGAATCGGTGGCGTAAAGCAGAACTTCACAGCAGAGTTGGGCGACACTGAGTCTGAGGTTTTCGAGAGAACAGCATCAGTTGTTAAGGATGCGGTAAGTATGACTTCTTATGTCGTCATCCCTTAAAATTCGCATCAATTCCTTTTATAGTACTACTGTTGATCAATTCTACTCTCTGGTAGTTTCTTTTCTCTGAAATTTACGGCATGTTTATGGTTAATCAAAAATTGTTAACGTTACATTGGTTTACTCTTGTTAGCTAAGCCTATAGAGTGCCGGTATCCTTAACGTCCTGGTATGTAGTACTAAAACATACCAAACATGTCTGTCCAGCTTGAGGACCATTTCGAGGCCAGCAGCCTAGGCGGACGGTGCAAGGGAGTGAAGATCACGGCCTTCCGGGCTGGAAGCCTCATCGTCCGTTTTGACATCTACCTGTCCCAGGGTCCGGCCTCCGTCAGCACAGTCACCGGGGCGTTCTACGGAAACCTACGGGAAAACACCTTCGGGTCATCCCAAGTCACAATCGTGCCGTCGTCTTTGAGAGTTTATGAAGTCGGTATGTTCCCTGTATCAGTTACGTCATCTCTGTGTATGATAATTTTAAGATTCTGCAAAACGTACCTTAGAAACTTTTTTTTACACACACATCACTTTTTAACCTTCTACAAGTTGTGTCATTCCATCGGTGAGTTAGAAAAAAATCAGTGTCGCTTCCAAAAATCGCTTCTTATTTTTGCCTTCCTATGAACCACCGAAGAAGGTTAGATATCGTACTTTTCTATCTTTATCATCATCGTCAGTAATTCTAATCTCCGGAGCTTTTATCTCTGCAGACGAAGACGACCCCCCGTCCCCATGGTACAACGAGCCGCTGTACCTGACTCTGGTTTGTGCCGGCTGTGCTGTTACTCTCACCGCCATCATTGTCACATTGATCTGCTGCTGTGCCAAACACAACAGTCAACAGAAGAAACAGTACAAAGTGGATGTAGTTCACCAGACCGACCTTCCACTGACCGAAAGGCAACTGAGCGGCAGCAGTAACCAAGCGTTCGTAGAGCGTCCTTTGGATTGGTGAAACATGGACTTAGTTTCAAAAGAGATATATCGTACATCTGATAAATGTTTTCTTTAAGTCCGTACCTACATGTGTGTACAAAATAAGTCAACTTCTCATTTTTGTTTTGCAGATATTGGTTCCGTGTGTTTGCATTTTTAGCGAGAAAATCTTGAAATGCTGTAAATTACAGATTAGTTAGCTAATACATGAATTTAGTTTTAATGAGTAAGGTAATCATCTGCATATTTTTTACATAATTAGGAATGTCGTCTGTGAGCACTTGAATATGTAATGCTGGTCAACAATGACGCTCTACCACACCAAACAGAGAATATGGCAGAGAAACAAGTGTAAACACGAACGTGTACCTCCAATATGTGCTCCGCTTTCTGCTCTTTGTACATAGTGAGTGATTTTGATTAAAGCCGTGTCATTTGTATGTAAAAGACTGATATTTGAGCTGATATGATCTTTGTTAATAAGTGCCAATCATGTGACAATTGTTGCATGGCATAATTCAATCCTGCATGGCATGTATTCACTTCGACAAGACATTGATAAAATCATTTTCTTTGGACTTAGACGCATCGATTTTCTTCAGTTTTTAGGAGGAAAAAAGGAATATGTTTCAATTAAACACATCATTTTCTGAAATAAGACAACAAAACGAAGTATCCCCCGAAAGGAACAAATATCGACGTTAGTTGCTACACCACTTTTCCTCTGGTGACGGTAGTCAGTGATTTTCCCTGTGTACCTTTACTAGCATTTGCATATACGCAGAACAATGATGACAATCTGATATCAAGTACAATTCTGCATGTCGTTATTTTCATGTTAATAGAATTATATATATCCCGTTTTGATACTCGACAAACTCTTTTGTAGTTTACTACTTATCCATAACATTCTGTGTGGTAGAATTTCGCATATCCATGGGTAAAACATGTTTGTGAACAATAGATTAATCAGAAAACTTTTTTTCTGTCATGAATTGCCACGTAGATATCACGAACTTCTTTCTAAATAAAATAATTGTAATCATAATTTCGATATGCATGATTTCCTGTGTACATGTCGATGATAATGAGACATCATATCTAGAGCTCTTTTAGAAGACCTCGAAGGAACGAAGTAGTGTTTTGTGTACTAGTATCTCTGTCGGTTGGCCTGAGTGTTTTTTTGGGTGTGTGAGCACTTTGTGTGAAAAAGTCTGTCTGATTGTTTAGTTTGGTCAATATATTGCGCTAGAATGCGGTGAAAGTATTAGGATGGGATATTGTGTATCTATATAGCCGGTAACCGACCTTCGGCGTAACACACCAGCTTGACATTCGAGGAAAGTTTGAAATTTAGGTAGAAAAGGAAAAAAGTTGCAATTTGCTACAAAGTCGTCAGGGGCACACTGTCATCTACAGTATAGTATTCAGTATATTTCATCTACGAGCTTTTACTATGTGATAGAAAGAACCGTTTGAAGTTGTCATTCCAAACATATCAGTTCAGTTTCAATCTAAAATCTCAACGCCTACCAACCTTTGCTTGGTACTTTTTGTTATGTACCACCCCTCCAAAAGTTTCTAAATGGTATAAACCTAGCTATGGGCGGTACGCACCAACAAAACCTGTTTTCTAAGTGATCGCACCACTTCGCTCTTCTCCAAATTAGGTCAGATAGTGATAATTTCCTTCTGAGGGAAACTTTAGACTATCACGTAGATTTCGATGCACAGTCGCATATGAAACATGATGCTTGTTCAGTATTTTCCACTTTGTACGATGATAGCTATTGTAGCAACCAACCCAGAGGTAGAAGACAAACTAACTGAGCTAAACGAAGATCTACCAGAAAACAAGCAGGTGTCGTTCCATGTTGCCATAGAAATCCCTGCCAGATATGCAGAATGCTTCTATCAATATGTAGGAGAGCAGGCCAAGTTGCATGTTGACTTCAAGGTAAGAATACGACATTGTTTTTCAACCATTTGTAAAGCAAGTCAGAGAAAACACGTTTTTCTATGTCCATTGCTTAGATCTAAAAAAAAACCCAACTAATCATCCCCCTCCCTGCGTTTGATGTCTATCTGTCTTTAAGCTATAATTAGTAACTATGTAAACCATCGACGTATTAACCTCTGTTGTGCGTTTTTACAGGTATTAAGGGGATACAACACTGACCAAGATATTGTCATGAAAGTGTTTGACCCCAATGGAGACGAATTCGCAGAGCGGGTCGGTAATTCCGGGGAGGCGGAGCGAGACCTCGGCGGCGGTCTCGAAAGTAAACAGACAGACAATTCTTTCTATAAAGACTTAACCGATCAAAGAAAAGTATACTACTTTTCCTTTTCTTACAATTACCACATTCTGGTACACAAATGTACATGGTTCTTGGGGTGTATATATTACCACAATGTTAGATTGGATTTTGGACAATAGCCGAGCAAAGTCAGTTTGTATTGATGATCAATATCTTGTTGAATCACCAGCTCCGGGTACCTTCAAGATGTGTACAAGAGAAGGACAGATAGTCAGGTATCATGAGCTGCTATGGAAAGACAAAATGGTGTGTGGGGGGAGGAGGGTGGTCATGATATTTTTAACAGTGATCATATCGCATTCAAACATCAAGAACAAAATTATTTGAGCCACTTAGTAGCTTGTCTTAGTACTGAAGGAATGTTTTGTAGAAGACTAAGAAACACGATGTCTCTGGTCACAAGACAGATTACAACTACTAAATATTTGTCTCTTCACCAGTGCACGGTACCTACAAGATATGTTTCTACAACTTGGACAACATCTTCAAGCGGCTTGTGGACCTCAGCGTGCGTGTGAACAGCGTGGACTGGTTTGAGTACCAAGAACACCTCCCAGAGGACACGTTAGAGGACCTGGACAAGACTCACATCACAGTACGTCCAGGAACTCATAGTTTGGAATATAATTTATTGAATACAACTACTTCCCACTGTCCCGTGAATCACTAAATCAAAGTGTAAGTCTACGGCAATTTAGAAGTTAATTGTCAATGAGATAAAAAAGACCAAGTCGTGATGCTACTGCCGCTCCTGGTTTAAATAAAGTATGATATATGCAATATCAAAAACTTTTGACAAAATACTGCTATATGATATTATTATTAATTAATGGAAGAACATTTGGCCTACTAGTATACAACATACTTCATAATTGTTTGTTTCTGTGTAGCTAAACCCTGTCTTCTAGAGTTCTGTTAACTGACTTAATATCTACAAAATCCAATCTAACATTGTGTTTATATTTTTTTTCTTCCTGTACTAGGAGTCCTTAGACAGACTGCATTATATAACGTTAACTATGTACAGCTAGAAACCTCAATTGTTTGTTTCTGTGTAGCTAAACCCTGTCGTCTAGAGTCCTGTTAACTGCCAAATGTCTACAAAATCCAATCTAATTACATAACATGTGTTCTTATTTTTTTCTTCCTGTACTAGGAGTCCTTAGACAGACTGCATTATAGCGTTAGCCACGTACAGTTAGAAACCACAAGAAAAAGGCTACGTCTGACGGTAGACTCTCTCCAAGCGGAGTCGAGCTTCTCCTATGTGGACCACCTGGGTCTGCTGAACTGCCTGGCTATCATCGGCTCGGGGCTGCTGCAGGTCTACTTTATGAGAAAGCTGTTCCGAACGCCGAATGTCCAAAACACAACCAACAAAGCATGATGGAAGCTCGAAGGATAAGCTACGGCATAATGAACGAAGGTTGATATGACATCAATGATAGGATTGCCGCAAATGTTTGCCAGAGCTACAACATGGGTGTTAGTTGCTTCATCATATATTCACAGGTGTAGGTTGGTTTTGGGACAGGATCTCTATAGGTTATGAATTAATTCTATCATTTGTCACTTTTAGTGTCTGTTTCCGTTTATTTAATTGTTTGTTGGAGGGATTTGAATTTCAAAATATATTCTAGAGGTAAACAAATAGCAAGTGAATTACCAAAAAAATGTACGCATCTACGTATTTTTCTGCCATAAAAGTCCTTACAGTTACACGGCGTTTGTGTATTTTCAACCTTAAGCTGTCATTGAATTCTATTTGTGTGTAATATGCATGTCTTTGTACATTTTTGTCACGAAATCTTATGTGAGTCCATAACCATGTTTTCTCGAAAATATGATACTATTTTGTAGGGTTGATACTTTGCGTCCAAATGTAGGGATACCATGTCGTGGGATATCAAAGTAACGTCGAATTTCAGGTCGAAAAATGACATTTGTTACACACACGATACCTACAACGGTAGGACAATGTGATTGTCTGTCTTACCAACAAGGAACCACGAAAGCCTAACACTGTTGCAATGTGCACAAAGATTAACAGATGGCACTGTCAGATATACTAGTAGTCTGATGCTCACCGAAATTGCTTTGTCCCGATTGTTCTCTTTGCCATAACGAGCATCGATATCTTCTGTAGACCATAATCGTTCGTTTAAACTTAAAACAGGCAATAAAAAATTCAATAAAAGGCGACAGTTGCATTCTAAGAGACTTATCAGTGTTCAAGCAAAAGAGCATGCCTTTCATTGGTCTATACCATCCCTACGCATGCCATGAGAACTCATTTCTTCATTTCTTTTATCAAGCTATCTACCATCGTAGACTCAATTGTATCCTCACCATATCCTGTACATCGACCCCCCCCCCAGCTCAAATATGGAATAATCCTGATTATCGGCGAAATGTAGTCTGCAATCCAACAAAGTTTCCAGCAAGTCAACATTCCACTTACCTTCGTAACATTGTATCAAACAGGTAATTTCCACCTAAACACCTTTCAATTTCTTATCTGCCAATATCTCAAAACAAACCACCGTATCTTGATTCTTCTAAATAAAGATACACCCCTCCCTAGGCTCTAAGATGGAATAACCCTCAACATTGTCGAACAAAAGTCCCTTTAAGTAGTCTGCAGACCAACAAAGCCGGTTTTTTGTGTCACCATACCACTTTGCTCTGGTTTCGAGTAGGGTAGACAACAACCGTAGCATCTGACTGAAAGACACTCAGTATTCTGTGGCCAGCGCTCGTGACACGACCAACATGGCATTTGCTCGGTTTTTAGTATTTTGTGCGATGATCGCTATTGGTGTCGGACAAACAGAGCTGGATGCGAAACTAGACGAGTATAACGGAAATCCAAAAGAGCAAAAGGAAGTTTTCTTCCATGTAGCCGTCGATGTTCCACCGAGACAAATAGAATGTTTCTACCAGCATGTGGGGGAAGATGCCAAACTGAGTGTCCGCTGGATGGTAAGAAAACGTCTTCAACGTACTAATACCTTGCTATTTTTTTCAATCGTTTGCAGTGGTAAATCAAAAGAAAATATGAATCTCGTATCTTTATTTGTAATATCTATATAATTATTAAGATCTATGTTTTAGCTGTCCCGTCTTGTCGATATCCTTGTTTCGAAATTTCACACTGACCATTACATTATACATGTATCTCCCAACCTTGACTCTATGCCCATGTCTTTCTGTAGGTTATGAAAGGGGCAGGTGATGACCAAAGTATAGTGATGAAAATGTGGGACCCACACGGTGAAGAAATGGCTAAAAAGTCCGGCACTTCTGGAGAAGTGGTGCGAGATTTCGACGGGCGTGACGACAACGGTAAGTAATTTGTCGTTACCCCCAGATAACCCCATCAGGGGTAAAGTATTGGGAGGAAGTCCGGGGCTATTAGCGAGGCGGACAGGCAGGCATCCAGCCTGGCCCTCAACTGTGGAAGCCGGGCCAGACAGAGCGCTTCACTGTGCTATCGATTCCCAAGAAATTCACCGATTCCCAAGACCGACTGGAAGTGTATCTCGGTCGAAGTATGACACGTCTGGAAACTGAAACGGCAACTGGTAACTTCGCCAGCTTACACTTTAGCTGCCGGAAAATACTTTTCAAGTAATATTTAATCAAGTATAGAATAATATGTGATAAAAAAACTAGTCATTTAGGGTTTAAATGTTGTTAAATTGGAGGACGAAACATCCATGATGAGGACGAAAGGACCAGGGGACGAACGGGTCAGGGGGGCGAAAAGATCTGATACCCTATCGGACGTGGGGAAATTAATATCTATATTTGCTACAGCGTGCATGATATTTCCCATGCAATATCACTGCACAACCACATAAAATGAAATGTTGAAACAGTATAAGGGAATGGGCCGACAGTCCGGTATCATATGAGCTGACACGGATAGACAACGCGTGTTGGCGTTTGGTCGGTACAGGTAAACTCGCCCCAAGTCCAACTCGCCCCAAAAATTTACTACCAACTCGACCCAAATTACGGCTTATCAAACTTGGTTTCATATGCATATATCCCATTTCTAAGTATTAATTGGCATCATATTTTCAACAGTGACACCGCATTCAAGCATAAAGACTTAAATAATTTGAGTCACTTACATGTAGTAGTTTGTTTTGGAACTGCAGGGGTCTTCTGTGGAAGACTGTCCCTGTTTCGTTGAGAGCAATATAAGAACGATATCACAAGACAAATTACAATTACTAATATCTGTCTCTTCATCAGTTTACGGTGCCTACAAGATGTGTTTCTACAACACTGACAAAATCTTCGAAAGACTGGTCGACATCAACGTGCAGTTAACCAACGTGAACTGGCTGGAGTACAAAGAGGCCCTGCCAGAAGATATACTAGAGGACCTGGACAAAACGCACTTCGCCGTAAGTTCACCTAACGTACCATGGAACGTCTCGTTGTGTACAAGTGTAGTAACTCTCATTCATCGCATGGAGTAAGGGTTGTGGGATTGATATTGATATGTGTTAAGTTGACGAGCCCTCAGTTTTATATCACCACGTTTGCGACAAATTGACTGTGGCATTGTGGAGTTAGTTTTTGACAATAAAGGAATCCATGATTATAATTGGTATAACCAAGGCGGTTAAAATGGTATAACAGTAGCTGGTGGTAGAAAAATCTTGTCCCCTCCCCATGAAGCAAATAGAATTCATGCAAGTATATCTATATCTTTCTTTCCCACAGGAATCCTTCAATAGACTGCACACGCTCTTCAGAGTTGTAGCCTTGCAAGTCGAAGTCATCAAACGGCGCATGTTCGCAGACTTCCTTACTGTGAAGTCGAACTTGACCTATGTCGATCGTCTGGGTATGCTGAGCTGCATGGTGATCATCGGGTCAGGGGTCATGCAAGTCTACTTCGTGAGAAGGATGTTCGAAACACCGAATGTCCGCGGCACAACCAACAAGACATAGGAAAACGTAGATCGATGTATCAGTGACCACTGGGTGACCGAATGTCCCCGACATAACCAAAAAGACATAAGAAAAGGATGTCATGTAACGTAGGCTTAAGTAACAGTAAACACAATGAAACCGGTGCTGATAGTACAGTTACTGGCGTACATACACACGTGGGTCATTTTCGGAATACTCAATGCTTTTGTCAAGAGCTAATGGCACATTCAGCCATCACGCATTGTAAATTATCTACATACGTACTAGTAACGTTGTACTTAGCGATGATTAAAAAAAATACCTTCAGAGTTGGTTGGCTGCCATTAAGAATGATGTACCAAGTTCAAAAGGTCATTATCAACTATGAAGAACAAATGGTGAATATATCAAAAAGGTAAATGGACCGAAACACGCATGTTCAACGTCTCTTTTTTATAACATGACTATATGATCGATCACATTTTCGATCAATAACATTGTAAAAATCTAAGGATATTATAATTTTTGCATCCACGCGGCATATTGAGAGATGGAATTCAATGTTTAATACAAATTTACATGTTACTAGTGGCCTTGAATTTTCAACAAGGTAATCATTTCTGGATCATAAATTTTTTGAACGAGCATACCATGAGTGATAATTTTGAGTTTAGTATGCTCTTTGTAATAAACCTCTACCTACAATCTTGTAATCCCAAATACTTCTCAACAATTGTTTTCATTGTCAGATTAGCATACGATCTATAACCAGTCACATGGTTAAAGTAGTTTTTGATATATCATTGCACATTTAAATCTCCCGCCTAATATGTGCTAATGACATACCTGTGCAACCAGACCTGCCAGGTAAGTTCAGTTTTACCTGTGTGATGACCCGTAAAGGTAGGATCCTCACCTGCGTAGGGTTGCTTCTCGCCGACGTATGGTTACTCTTCCGGAGACACGTGTCAAAATGAAGGGCGTTACAATCCAATTTTTGGTCCTCTCTTTAACTTGTGAGTGTCTAGTCTATGCATGGGACGAAGATCAAGAGTTCGACTCCAATTATTTACCTGGAGTAGAGTCTGACTTCTCCTTATCGCTCGGTACGACAGAACCCGAATGTTTTTATCAGTACGTGGGAGAAAACGCAACACTGCATGCTGATTTCCAGGTAGGGGCTGGGCATTCTGGAAATGCGTCCTATGATTACAAAAATGCATAAGTGTCTTATTTGTAATCATACGACACATTTCCGAAAATTATACCATACTGCAAGAAATGGAATCGGTTTTGGTATCTGGCCGTAGGAACGGTATATTGTTTCGAATCCCATATAGGGCAAAACAACAGAGAAGTATACAGTCAGCCATTATCATCGTAAATTTTAACTCTTTGCGCTTCCCTAGCTATAAACAGTATTACATATTGGGCGATGTTGTACAGTGTTTTCATCTGGAGTGCCGCGTGACAGAAGTCCCTAATTTGTAATATACATATGTTTGTCATCTTCAGAAATATCAATATACAGTGTATATAATGCCATTACCCGACATCAGCCACCTCAACAGGATATGTTCTCATAACAACAAACAACACGAGTATTCACGTCACCATACATTTCGGGTGGGGTGGGGGGTTCTATGGTGATAACGTATATCAATGAATCACTTTCTGCAAAAACGTGACGTCTTTGAATCAGGCAATTAAAACAGACGCCCCTCCCCCTTTTACCCCCTCCCCACCGCCCCATGTACCGATACTTCTCACAACAACCGATATATTGTGAAGTGCTGCTGGTTACTAAATGCATGTCACATGTTTTCTCATATCCCTACATAGCTCATATCCCTAATAAGTTTCTGACGGACGTTTACCTATTCTCGTCATTGTTTGTGGCAAGTCGAGGGTACAAAGTATGTACTGTATTCAAATACAATACCGTTCAACAATACAGAGTGCTAGAAATGGTCTCCCTCTGTCACATTTCCAAAATTGACTGATATGTGTTGGACGATTTAAACACAAAAGAAGTATCGATTGAATGTTGAAGGAAACTATCCGAATTTTCATGTCATTGTTTGCATTCATTATGCTGAGATGAACTCCTTACGAATAAAAGGACTTATATCTAATTTCAGGTGCTGAGGGCCGATGGAACCAACAAAAAGGTTTTTTTCACCGTCACTAGTCCCCAAAATACTTTATTGAACTTCACGCACGCTGAGAGCATCGACAAGTTTGAGTACGACATGAAGAAAGAAGACGTACCAGGTACATTCTCTTGGTGTTTGTTTCACGTATGAGTCAGTAGTTTTCAGAAATTGAGTATTCACTGACAACATAAAATCTAGTCGCCAATAGTTTCTTAAGCAACTGGATAGAATTTTGAAAATTGTTTAAAGATTTTGAGACTTTGAAGGTTGTTTCAAAATTTCATTCAGTTGCTTGAGTAAATATTTTTGACATATCTTATTACCTGGATGTCTAACCTTCATCAACGTAATTATAAAATCTAGTCGTAAACAGCAATATCCAAACTTACCTAAACAAACATCATATTCATACATGTAGGTACCTTCAAGATCTGCCTGAACAACCCGAGTAAGCTGGTCAACAAGTTGGTGTACCTGTATGTGGCTGTGTACCGTTTGGAAGATTGGGAAAAGTATAAACAAAAACAACTTCCACAGGAAATGGAAGATATGGGATTGGGACAAATCACGGTGAGTTAGGCGCCGGCGTTCCTAGCTATTCATCATCGCCAAAGGTACTATGATAAGCAAGTATGATTGCATCAGTGACTGAATCATGTTTGATGTATTCTTAGAAATCCATTAGATTACACTTGAAAATCTAATCTACTACTCCTGGATTCATAAAAACATAGACTATACATACATATGATCATGCAATACACGCAAAACGCACTCTTATCAAACACTTATTTCTGGACAAGGTACTGTTCTAAAAAAAGCAAATATACACGCAACATCAGTTTGTATGAGAAACATGGGACGCTAGAATTCACATGTATCATCGAGTTGATATTCAAGATCTACTTTATTGCAATTTTACGTTTTTTTTTTATCTCACAGACTTCGCTGAAGCAAGTAGCCGACAATGTACGAGACATCGGTTACATTCATAAAGTCATCAAGCTGCAGAAACTCGTGGACTTCCACACGGTGTCCTCCAGTCGAACCTACGTCACCAGGCTGGGGATGTGCAGTTGTCTACTAATAGTTGGGTCAGGGTTATTGCAAGTGTACTTCGTACGGAAATTATTGACACCACACAATGTGAGACGAACGTCAAATTCGGCTTAAGATCGATTAAGAGGTTAAAGATACGTCTTCATTATCCTATATGAAGCCTATATATGGAATCGGGTGATTTATCAACTTAGATGAAAGGTGTGAGCAAAATCATCGACACTGTACATTATGATCATATGTCAAAGTAATGATAAGTATCAAAATATACGTTGCTAGCTTCTAAGCAAACTGCTGTAATAAACTTTACTTATTGAATGTAAAGTTTCACTGCTGTCGTTTCAATGTGTGGTAGTGTATCACCATTGGCATGAAAGGTACAGGGCTTGCCCTTCATGATAACCTCAGACTAGTTGGGTGGCCCTGGCTGTATGTTTTTTATATAGCCACATAATTCAAATCAAATATACTAGTATATTGATAAGCATAACTCGGGGAGGGATGTTTTTGTAACACACAACAAGTACACAATAAGCAACAAGTCTATAACCATATAATTTAAACAATGCGTATATTTGCCGCGCGCTGTCAACAACGCCTCTCACCTCGCCACGTGGCCTTTAAAAACAAGAAAAACCTGTCAGCTGATGTCAAAGGGCACCAGAACATGGGCGTCCCAGTATATAGCACACCGCCTGTTATTTGTGTGTTGTTTTGGTACATCTAATATTCATGTAAATATTCATCAGTTTGATCGTAAGCCATTATCAAAATGCTCCCACAAAGCTTACTGATTGTGACCTTGGTGTTTACTTGCTCCACTGCGCGGGATCCCTTCGACTTGACGGGAGAGGTGTTCTCAGACTTCTCGGTAGTGATACCGAGGCGGGGGGAGGAATGTTTCTACCAGCCGGTTGACGACGAGGTGGAATCCATGTATGTCCAGTACACGGTAAGTGATCATGTATTAACATGTGAGAGTGCTGACATTCTATACTTTATGGCTGGGTTTTTAAAACTTCGACAGCTGTGGTCAAATCAGATAAACCAAGTCTGGTTATATGATACTAAAATATAATCCTCATGTAAAACTATTACTTTCAAAGGTAAAGCGTGAGGACTACAATTTACGGTATCATTGTAGCATTGTTCTATGTTGAACCTAAAGGCCCTGAGGGAGGACATCTTGGACGAACTGCAATTCATTGTCAGAGGCCCAGCTGGCCAGCCTTTGAAGCAAACGTCTGGCGAGTCCGACAGCTTTGATCTGGACTTTACTGATGATCAACACCCTGGGAGAGGTAAACATTCATTTGAAAGGAGATTATCTTATTTTTCAGCAACAATAGAGGCGAAGTATCTCTCAGTCGTTGTGACATGTAATTATCATTCACTTGAATAGAGCAAAGTGTTCCATATATATGTATATCCCAACGATGAGGTATCTCTTTTTCTGGTGCATGAAAGCAAACAACGATGGTAGAACTTATTTCACAGGTTGACCGATGATACAAGTGTATTTGTATACGCCATACAACAAATAAGTATCACAGGAAACTACTATATGCAGAAAGAATTTGGTGATCAGACACATACCGATACTATCATTAGCGATGAATACATCATTGACCGTACAAATTCTCTTCAGGGACATATTCCATCTGCTTGTACAACAATTACATCATGAAAGACGTCATTGTTTATTTGGAGCTGGAGGTTTGGAATGAGAATTCCTTGGCTGATGATTATGAAGATGACGATGAAACAGCCGAGGAAGCGTTGGACTCCGTTTCGGTACGTTACTACAGTATGTTGGTGGCATAGTTATCCACAATCCCCTATAAGGGCCTATAAGGACCTATAAGCATCTATAAGGACCTATAAGGACCTAAAAGCATCTATAAGGACCTATAAGGATTATCAGCTGCCGTTCCTAATTGTAATCTCATATTAAGTAGTGTTGCTACATTTACAAAATGGAGGCATTTGTTAACGACGTGTTTCAATCACATAGTATTGCGCTGGATGATTGGTCAATAATGAATACTGTCTGCCCTTATAGGCCACTCTAAAGTTGTCCTGATTTGGGCATGTTTGGTTGAACAATACCAGATCATTCAATACACGGGCACTTCTGAAATCCTTTATCTAGCAAATACAAAAGCTATGTGCTGTTACCAACAGCTTTCCTCTCTTTCCCACACAGGACTCTCTGAAGGTAGTGGCTGGAAACGTGATATCCATGGATCTACATAGTAGCAAAATTTCCCAACGATATCGTCGAGACTCAGTCGAATCAACGTACAGCAATGCTTACGTCAATAACTTCGGAATATTAACTTGTTCAATGATTATATGCGCTGGGCTGTTTCAAGTGTATTTCATAAAACATCTGTTTAACGCATCACACGTTCATGGTATCCAGAGTCCTACATAAAATTGGATCACTTGTGAGATTTTCCTTCGTTACCTTCTTTTGTAAACAAAGTGCTTTGAAAACAGACCTGATGAGTTTTCAAGACGATAAGCTACAAACATGTACAACATGGCAAACATTGCGATACTTTGATTTTGAAATGTAGGTTTTAACAATAAGACCAAATAAGTATGCTCACAATAATTGTCGCTTGTTCACACATTCAAGGTTTTGTAACTCAAAGTCGTTTTAAGTGACACGTATTTATTCATTTATCATTTTTTTCTGGTTATCAATTCATCTCAAATTCCTGTGAGGTGTCGGTAACAGGATGGATATCGTAGCGATACCTATACATGTACACGGCCGGCACTTCCAGCGGAATTAAAGTAAACATAAATAAAGCAGATAAAATCAAACAACTGATGAAGAATAACACTAACCAACATAAATTGTAACTTATTACAGCATTTAAGAAAACATAGATGAAATACAAATAGCAATGTATTACAAAAAAATCTGATTCATTTTTACTATTGTATTTAGTGTCATTGTCTATTGTTTCATACCCTTAAATAAATGAGAAATATATTATCTCTTTCGTCAAATGAATGATTTTGTAACTCCCGCCAGCTTAACCTAGGCAAGCCTTTTGACCTCAATCACACACCCTTTGAGAAGCTGAAAAACCAGAACAGCGAGGAGTTAGAGGTCAAACCATTTTACCCGCTTGAATCATCACAGCGACGTTTGGTGTGAACAATTGTCAACATCGTTTACTCTTATTCCTCAGACATTAGAACTTGTGTTTTAGGTAGTAAGTCCTCTTTACTAATTCAAGATGTTAGCTGGTTGTGTGTTTGTTCTAGTTTTTGTGACGTCGTCTGTAGCCTTCAGAGATCGAGACGGTCCTCACGGCCCAAGAGAACAATTCATCGACTTCTCAATTGAGATTCCGAGCAATTCGAAGGAATGCTTTTATCAGGAGTTGGACGAAAGGGTCAAAGGAATGTATCTGCAATACATTGTGAGTATCATAAACTGCACGGAATCCTTCAAACTAGAATAGACACTCACTGTCAGGTAGGCTGTCTATAATCATGTTAACTGGGTGTGACCATACCACTGGATTTGTGTTGTGAATCCTCGTATGACGTCATAAGGACGTTACACTTTGAGAAGATAGATTATCTTGGAGAATGGCTATATAGATTTATTTGCCACAGCAACTTCTTCCAGATCATGCGGGGCGGCTAACCTATGTATGCAGATGTTGGTTGATGATCGGCACTGTTCAGGGATATGAGTCCACCATGTTTTGTTTGCTTCTACCCACACCTAAAGGTGTTGTACCAAGAGAACTACAACGATGTACACCTCACCATCAGCGGTCCGGACGGAGCTGTCCTGTTGCATGCTAATGGCGATTACGAAGAGTTCCAAATAAACATCACTGACAGCCAACAGAGAGGTAATGTGCTATATATGTGCTTGTTGCACTTGTGGTTCCCGAAGTTGTATACTTCAGAGGTCATGATCAGAGGATTGTTTTGTAATTCCTGTACGTGTATTTGTATATTTCATAATGATCTGATTGTGTTTCGAAATGTAATAGCATTGCAATCCTGTCAACCACAAACAGTTTGCCTGACCAATCTTGTTACAGCCTCACTATCAAAATAAAACAGAGGCTCTTGATTCGTCAACATCGTCTTGCTATATGACAATGTTTTATCATCTTCGCACTTCAGGCCCCTATGAGATGTGCTTCGAGAACCGGTATCTTCTAGAGGAAACGGCAGTTTACGTTGAGATGTGGGTTGAGTACAACGACAGTTTGGATATCCTACTCCACAGCGACAATCGTGACAAGTTAGGAAATGTTACGGTATGTAACTCCTTGAAACACTTCACTATTGTACTTGGAAATGTTTAAGAATCTACAAAACGTCCAATGTAGTTAACTTAAGTAAAGCAAACCCATGAAGACTCAATAACAACTTTAGACTAATTCACGGTTGTGCTGCAGGAGCTTTTAATCAATAAACCATTCTCTTTCTGTCCATCTCTCTCTCTTTCATATAGATAATAGCTTGCAATTCTTTCGAACAACACATTTTATATACATATACATTGGAGCGTTGACATAATGATAGAAACTTAAATGACTTCTCACAAAATCTGATTATCATGTGTTGTTTTTTACAGACCTCCTTGAAGAAGATAGCAGACAGAGTACAGAGAATGGATCTACATGCTGGGCTAATCTCTCAGTGGTACCACAAGGATTCCCTGACCTTAAGGTTTAGCGACAAGCATGTCAACAACGTCGGCATGTTGATTTGTGTGATGATCATAGGGTCGGGACTGCTGCAGGCGTTTTTCATAAAGAAGCTGTTCCTCCGTGCACAAGAGGAGTCAAACACAGATCCTCCTGTAATCTCTGACCAACCTAGAAAGTCCTCAAATTCGCGACTAGCCTAGCTATCTAAAGTGTTCTTAGAACAGTGGTCGTTTTAGCTTATGTGTAAGACTCCACGAAATGATACTGTTTTGCGTTTTTGTGTTGGCTTAAGCTTGTTGGTATGATATTCAATTACCATGTGGTTGCAATGTACACTACAATATCTATGTGCTTATGAGTCAGTGCATACAGTTAATAGTGGAAATTCTTAGTTTACATTTGTACAACATGCATGATAGAGGCCATTTTGTACTTAATCTGCTCGAAATTTTCATCAATAGAAATGTCTTAAAATATCAAAATCTGTATTAGACTTCAATGTTAGAATCTGTATTAAAACTTCCTTTTAAGGCTGAGTCGTTGTTTTTTCAGACATCTATCAACCAACAAGAGAAGTTTTATACGTTTTCAGGGATATAATGTTGGTTCAACCGGTGTCTTTGCAATTGTGTGACTAAAGGGGAATGCCCGGTCATTGTAGCGGCATATTATCTAAGCCAGTAGCCGAGTAGGGTTATACGGTAAGAAATGCTGAATCATCCTACAATAGCATCTACACCCTTACGGTGACATTAGATGAGAAGCACTGACGTGATCTAGTGTAAAGCTTAGCTTAGCTGACGTGATATTTACTAAGCACTTTCAGGGCAACCCCTATCTTTGGCCATTAACATGATAATAAACAAACCGTCTTTGTGCAGACACCCAAGATAACGATTCGGATCTTTTAAAGTCAATCCAAAATGTTACATACGTGAAATAAAATAACATCTTCTTGAAATGTTATTTTAACCCCTAATGGCAGAGGAAAGATATGCGCCTCATTATGCATACTAAGTGTACGTAACCATATCAAATTACTGTTTGCAAAGCATATTTATATATAACTATACACATGTGTACAACCGGAATACATTCTAACAACAAAGCACGTGCTCCTTGCGTCTGTTACATGTATGTCATTAGCGTCCGTGGGTGGGGGCAGCCATCGTTAATGGCTATATCAAACACAGGAAGTAAACATGGTCAATCTGTTGAGTTCAGTGCATTATTAGCTTTAGATAAGAAGCTGGGATACATACCCACTATCATCTTGTTAACTGGGGGTGCCATGAATGTGCAGAAAACTGTCTCTCATTAATACGCTAAATTGACGCCCTGTGGTCATTCGAACTTTGAATTATGTGATTAAGGAACAGAAGCCGAGATTGGGGACACTATACTGATACGCGCCTACTTCACCAAGCTGTGTTTGTATCTAAGCTAGTGGTACAACATGAGTGCAAGTAATGCGTCTTCGTACTTTTCCGCTGGCGAAAAGACCCTGCGAAATGTTCTTACTGCTCTCGGATCCACGTTTACAGTTGTAGGCCTTGCAGGGAACCTTCTGGTTATCTTCATCATCTTACGTTTCCCCCGAATGCGAACAGTTTCCAATGTCTATCTGTTCAGCATCGCGTTCTCGGACTTGAACCTTCTCATGGTGGCGCCAATCGTCATCCAGTTCTACCGTTATGGACAATGGACCTTTGGACCGGGCTCGTGTGAGGCAGAGTCTTGTATCAAATTTACGAATATGTTTGCCAGTTTCTTTCTCGTCAGCGCCTTCAACTTTCAGCGCTACAAAGCCATCGCAAACCCCATAGAAACTAGACAGCGCCAGAGTTTAAAACGGGCTGCTCTGATCTGCCTGAGCCTTTTTCTTCTGGCCCTTGTTGCAAACCTGCCATTCTGTGTGACGTCCTACGTAGTGAACCATGAAGTAGACAACAGAAACCTGACGGTGTGCCGCTACTTTTGGCCGGATTGGAGCAACATCTCGGAACACTCAGAAAGGGCCCATCGGCTGTATCTCACATGTCTGGGGTTTCTACTGCCCCTCTGTCTGAATTTCACCTTGTACGTCCTCATCATTCGCAAGCTGCACAGCCAAGACGTAAGTTTTTATTCTATACCTCTATTTTGTACTATGCATATGTTTAATAGTTGTTGCCATACTTTGTACCGTGTACAATTGTTATGCAATAAAATTAAAGTTCTTCTAGTATGGACTCTTGTCGCAACCTCATTATTCGTCGCAACGGGCTTTACAATACGATTATGTTTTTGAAGTCTGGTTTCTGAATTCTAGATCTTAATGAGACCTTGAAATAATTAGATTTTTGGCCCCCTGGCGGCCTGTAACGGTACTGCAGCGGAACTTCCGATTTTGATATCCCCTGTTCTAGATATGCTATGGTGGTGATTTTTTAGTGGTAGATAGCCCTTGTTTTGATATGACTTGCATATATATATATATATATATATATATATAGAGAGAGAGAGAGAGAGAGAGAGAGAGAGAGAGAGAGAGAGAGAGAGAGAGAGAGAGAGAGAGAGAGAGAGAGAGAGAGAGAGATAAAAGGGACCTACAGCCTTTCACGGAAGTTTACCTGTCCATGCTAACAGGCTTTCCTTTCTGCTGCGGCCGGGAAACACCTCAAAGATTCCACAACCGTCACTAAAATGGCAGTCATGGTGACAGCATCATTCGTCATCTGCGTGGGTCCGTTCCACATGTACAACTTCATCAGTGCAGTATCAGACATCCACATATCCGAGTATGTAGGTACGTGAAAGTTTGCATATCAGTTTAGCTTGATTGAGTGGTCTCAATTGGATACATGGGGTATATACATTGGTTACTGCTGTAGTGAATCAAAGGTAATAAAAGGTAAAATGTACAATTGATTCAAACCATCCAGTCAGTATCGGTCTAGTACAAACTATGTGATGGGATTGAAATGGGAGATAATTTTCATGCGGAAGTGCAATTAAAAGGACAAAAGCTGTTTCCAACAGTTCTATCAGAAAATCTGTCAAAAGTCTGATCATAAGATCGAACAAGTAACTCGGCAGCAATCTCGCAAATAATTAATTGTTGTTGTCCCCAGGAATGTGGACCTGTCTGCTAACCTTCGGGAACAGCGCCCTGGACCCCATCATCTACGCACTCATGGGGACCAACTTTCAGGAGTGCATGAAACAGTTGTTCTGTCGGCGGCCACTGCCAAGGCATGCTAGTGAGACACAGAAGCAACTAAATGATTCAGACGTTCTTCATGAAAATATCGTTTCTCCCTGAGCTTAATGATTGCAAGGTTTTCGTCATAATCATCGTATTTGACCCATACACAGTGTTTTTATGGCATTAGGTGTGACAACGTTGGATAAATTTGCCATGCATATATCTAAGGAATGGTTTTATTTGATCACTTTGATCGGATATGAAAAATACATCGCAGCCATAAGCTAAATTGCGTACTTTTTACATATGTTACTTAAACTGGTAACATTAGGCAATCTACCGGAGGGGTCGATCATCACAACAACATGTTTATATAATTACAATTCTGCAAAGCAAATGTTTATGAATAGGGATCTGCTAACAAATGCTTATGAATCATGGGTTAATTGCGTTCAAATGGAAGTACGTGGCAACATGTTTGACGTCAAACATCCTTAGTAAATATAATCCCATGATTTACTGCGAAGCTTAATGGATGGAATGTTTACTAAGCCCTTCCCTAGGACCCAGCAACTAATACTGGTCATAAATCACAGACTTTGTATACTTAGAGACAGGAGATCTTTGATAAGTGGTTCTAAATGTTTCTTTGCGTGGCAAATCCTAGGTCTGTTCAAAGTAGTCTTTAGGAAATGAGAACTGGAAGACATGTGAACTATAGAACTTCAAAGTAAGTATGGTAATCTTATGAAGCTGAAATATATCTGAAGAAAGCGCAATACAGGATCTGTCTGCTGTTTCCCTTGAGCTGAGTATGGAAGACACTCATACGGTCATTAATCTCTAATTACATACTATGAATTGGCCAAACACGACGTCAAGACGTCAATTATAGATATAAAGCTAGGATAAACTTTTCATTATGCCATTAAGAGTGGAATCCACTGTCACTGAGAGCACTTACGAAAGACATCTCTCTTGTTTGGTCTTAGTTGGACCACTTTGCTGTTCATTTCAACGGGGGTCTAGAAGCACGTTACACTGATACGAATATACTTCGCCAAACTGTTTTTGTATCAAAACCAGCTGGTCACAATGAGTACTTCGTCTTGGGACTTATCTCTGAGCGAGAGGGTCCTGCGCAATGCAGGTACTGCTGTCGGGTCTATGTTTGCAGCAGTTGGTATAGCAGGAAACCTGCTAGTCATGTTCATCATCTTGCGTTTCCCTAGAATGCGAACTGTTCCCAATGTTTATCTGTTCTGCATCGCGTTTTCGGACTTAACCATTCTCACTGTGGCTCCGATTATCATCCACTTCTACCGTGTCGGGCAGTGGACATTCGGGCCGGGCTCGTGTGAAGCAGAGTCTTGTATCAAGTTCACCAGTGTGTTCGCCAGTTTCTTTCTCGTCAGCGCCTTTAACGTGGAGCGCTACCAGGTCATCATGCATCCACTAGAAACACGGCAGCGCCAGAGTTTGAGGAAGGCCGCTCTCATCTGTCTGGGTATGTTCCTGCTGGCCATGGTTGCAAACCTGCCATTCTGCGTGACTTCCATCGTCGTGGAGGAAGTCATAGACGGCAGAAACGCGACGGTGTGCCGCTACTTTTGGCCCGAGTGGAACAGCGTTCCGGAGTTTGCCGAGAAAGCACGGCGACTGTACCTCACCAGTCTGGGGTTTCTACTGCCGCTCTGTCTGAACTTCACCTTGTACGTCCTCATCATTCGTAAGCTGCGAAATCAGGATGTAAGTACGGATACTCAGCAGCTAACGCTTTATATCTGATTTACTAGTTAACGTTCTTCCCACAAACATGTAATCATACCGATGTTTACACGTATTTTCTATAATGTTTTGGTTGATTCTACGTAACTCCCAAACGCACTGAACTTAGTTGAGATTTGCAATCGTTTTCTATCACGTATAATTTCAAATTACAACTCATGTCTACGTAACAGGCTTTCCGTTCTGCTGCCGTCGGGCAACGCGGGAAGGATTCCACCACAGCCGTTACCAAAATGGCGGCTTTTGTGACAGCAACGTTTATCATCTGCACGGGTCCGTACCACATGTACAACTTCATCAGCGCAGTATCAGACATCCACATGTCCGAGTTCGTAGGTGCGTAATGATAGCGTGCTGTTCTAGCTTACGATGTACAGTTTGCATGGTTTGGAGCATTTGTATGATGGACATATATCTGTCCATGTTCTGAATTCTATTCAATATATTTATGGACATACTAGTATTACATTTACTTTATGTTGTTTTGGACATATACAATTGAGAAAAGATGCACATAGAGTACTCTGGGCGGGCTAACAGCTCGCTGCATGACACCCCCCGAGAGTGCTAATCTAGGTCGGCGGACCATACTGCCTGGGCTGCCGACCAAATTCTCTGCCATGTCCCGCTAGAGTCTGGCACCTATGGGACACATAAGTCAGAGGTGCTATACGATAAGATGGATAGCAAAAGAAAAGAAACCTTGCAAAAGTTACCCTGACATTTGTCTGCATCTACCAGGTATGTGGACCAAGCAGCTCACCTTCGGCAACAGCGCCCTGGACCCCATCATCTACGCCTTCATGGGGACCAACTTTCGGGAGTGCATGAAACAGCTGTTCTGTCGGCGGCCGCAGGTAAAGGGGCGGCCAGAGGGTAGCAGCAACGAACCAGGCTCATTTTACGCGATGGATGAAATAGAGTGATGGGTAAAAGCAGGCAGAGTATCCGGTATTTCATATATTATAGAAGATCTAATGCCGCTGAGGTGATATTCAATGTATCTGTTATGGTCTACAGGGTGCATGGACTAACCATGTTGACCCACAAGATAGCTATAGCTAGGTCCAAAGGTGGAAGAAAAACTCTATTTGCTATATATAAACTTTAAGCTATACCACAAAAACTTAAAGCATGACACACAAAAATCATATGATATTGTACAGGTTCGCTGTCATATATATATATAGAGAGAGAGAGAACATGGTTCAAAATACTACCTGGTTGAAAACATTGTAATATCTAATTATCAACTATGGCGTCAGATTGTCAATCCGAAGCGATTGATGAATAAAATCATAAAACGTCACCGCCAATTATCAAGCATCATTCTTTGTTACATGTTCCAAGATAATGTTCAAGGGTGCCTTTTATATTTCTAATTCTAAGCGATTATCCAACGATACTAAATCCCACATCATGTTTAAGTTGATGTAGGCTCGCTGAGAGGCACATTGCTGTTGTTGTTGTTGTTGTTATTGCTTAAGAACGTTTCAGTGAAAATGGCAGCAGCATCATATTGCTGATTTCATCGACTTTCGTTTTTTTTCTAAATAACCTTTAGCATCATAGTCCCCTCAACATGACATTACCGTCCACGGAATATGTACAGATTTAAATACATTTACTACTGATAAACTCCAGATCAAGCTTAAAGTAATAAAGAAGGATCACGAACAGCTGGGTTTTGTAAAAGTCAGGATAAGCCCTGATAAAAAGACATTAGCTGTCAAAAAATTACAGCTTAAAAGGTGTGGCCATATAATTTTCCAGACACCCGGTGAAGAAATCAATTTTCACAGAAGTTGACCTTCAAATTCACCAGTGGCCCCAATTTCACTGGAAACTCGTTTCATACTTGCTGGCATCGTATATACTGCTCTCGTAGTAGCTGGGTGAAAAGTTCGTCTCGATAAACTTTGCTCGGGGTATTTTTGTCGCCGTGTAGTATTTTGCTTCGTATTGTTCCCGCACGGACACCCGTCTGAAAAATCCGCACTGTGGAAAGAATCACATATACAATGGTAAATTGCACACTACTGTTTTTACACTGTTTTAACGACCTCCGATTTGATAAATTTATCAGAGAATGTAAAGATTCGTACATAATGATAATCTTTATTAAGTACCTTTATTGCATATTTATTCCTCTAATAATTTGTTGTAATGAAAGCTGCAACTATTGAAGTTAAAAGATATGGCACAAGACGATGCTCCTATACGTACCTTCCACAAACATAAAGCTATGAGTAACAGCAGCAACAGTCCCAGCAGTATTCCTAAGAGTATCGCCCAGACTTCCACTTGTTCTGCCAGACTGAAAGGCCTTGTTTCTGGTAAGGCTTTCGTTACTACCTGAAAATAAACCATGTACAATGAACATTACATACAATACTATACCAATTAAACTTCTGTTCGTCTAATCATTTTGTACGGGCTCCATTGGAGATCAGTTACTTAGTTAATTGAAGAGACCACCCTAAAGATACATAAATAGATAAATAAATCTTTAATTCAAAAGGCGTGTAAAAAGATCTAGAACTTATTAAAGTGCACACAGTAATAAATATGTTTTGCTTACTACAGCTTTGTCATTGAAGCTTCTTGACTGCTGAATGTTCTCAAAGTTCTTCACAAGCTCCACTTCAGCGTGGGACAGGATGTCCACATGACTTACCAATGGGTATTCCTGTACATCATAATAAAAACACAGCTTTATTTCATCAATATAATACAAGCGATCGACTCCCTTTACTCAAATTCTTAAGATATAACCATTATCTAAAAAGATATGCATTGTAAGACTTATGATATAAGTTGGACAACGTTGAAATAAAAGTGACGTGAGTGACATCTGGGCTAGGCCACAATTCAGGAAAGCTAAAATCCTGGCAGTACCTGAGTAAAGGTGGTGTTCCACAGCCTTGCCTCCACTGTGATGACCACAGACCGGTTAACCAGCAGCGTGTCCAACGTGCAGTTGAACTCGAAACAACGCGCTGTACCGGACATGCAGTCCTAACCCGGAAAGACAGGGGGCATAACATTTAGTAGTTGTATTGCACAAGCTATCTTTTTGCATTTATCATGGTTAGAACATTTTGAGGGAGGAGGACCTAGGTGGTTGCCTCCTCTGGCATTTTTTAAGAATAAGAATAAGATTAGAACATGCGTAGATAGCAACTTAAATCAAGCCACCTACCAAAGTGACTACCCCTTCTAGCTGTCCTTCGTTATACGGATCTGGATTTGCTTCACCGGACTCCTCCTCAAAGTAATCCTCATCCTCAAAGTCGTCATCCTCGAAGTCGTCTTCCTCGAAGTCATCTTCCTCGAAGTCGGCTTCCAGGCTCCGAGGTTCCCTGGCGTCAGCTTTCTTCCTGAGTGTCCTGGAGACGTGCACGCGCCATCGCTTACGGTCTATCGTTCCTTGTCTTGGAGCGGTAAGAAGGTTCGGTCTGTTGCCAGGCTTTGGGGCAGAAAGAAATGTACAACTTTATTGTAATGGCAAAGAATGAGCCCGATTTGATTCATTCTTTAATTAATATATGTCCACCTCACCAAGCATGGGCAATATTTTGTTTTTTATATTCAGCAACAGGTTGTGTACAGAGTATATGTATACGCACCTTTAAGTTGAGGAAGTTGCGATGGTCCTCTGGTGGGTAGCACCGACCACGGCCAACAAGCTGTATGTTGGATAGCAAAGATTTCATGATTTGAAGATTTGAAATCAACGGGCGGCATTGCGATTTCCCCAGCTTAAGACCCTAGACCCGATAAGTTGAAAATATCGAATCAGCGCTCCCCCCAAAGAATAAACGCCAACGACGCCAAGAAGGCCTGCAAAGGAGGCTAACAGTTCAGACCTTTAACAAAAACTGCAAAAATTTGACTGTAATTGCTCTGTCTATCACTTGATCTGACGTCATGACTTTCAGCCATATGACTGCTTATCTTACCCTGGACCAAACCTGAAAAAACATGCTCAACGAAAAGTTCACACAATAACTTTTCTAAGAACCACTTCTTCCACGTACCTTCACATCTGTCATGTACAGTAATAGTTTTCCGTTGGGATGAAGCTCAGTGTTCTGTATCTCGTATGGCCACATAATCTTTACTACAGCTCCTGGTGCTGTACCTCTCCCGTGGTTACGTATCTGGCAGAAACACACGAATCACATAGATGCAATCAAAAACACATAATGTCATCCAAATGTAAATCCAATGGTATTATAATCTGAACTAATTAATTAATACAGGTGAAGGTACGCGGTCCCATTCACAAACAACAAAGCATCATGTGTTCAGCCTTAGGATGGACACAAATGCCTTAAAGGTAGTCGTTACCAGACTACCCACATCGGCCACAGGGAAAATATTTGCCAGGAGGGTTTGGCTACCACGGGGGTTCATTTGAGGTGGAGATGTTAACCTTACCGTGGACTGTCTTTTCTGGACAATTATTCATTTTTTTGCCAAATTTTAAGGCCTGGTGGAGGCTATCTTAAAGATTTTGCGCTTTGACACCAATTATTGTTACTATTGGACATGCAAACGACGCCTGGTCTACCGACCCACCGACGACTGAACGCACCACGTACGTATGGGTGACCGCAGTACCGATCTGTGCCTGGTACTCCATGGCGCTCAGACCGCGCTGCTCTCCACCGTACAACACTTGTCTGGGATGGGAGATTCTACAGAAGGGGCGGGACAAAAAAACAAGTCAAGCATGTGGTTGCCGTCACTGTTTAAGATAATGTCTGTGATACTGATGGTAATGATGTTGCATGGCAAGTGAAAAGTCACCCCAAAACGTAATCAATTCGTCAGTGTAATTGAACTTGTAAGCCATTGCGCTCTTGGAATAGAACATTGGTAATATCTAGTACTTAATCCGTCTCATTGCTTGAGCACTGCTCATGGATACTGGCATAGGTAGACGTCATCTTACCACAAGAAGCATATTACAATTACCCTATTCACGGTTTTATGAGGTTATAAGTAGTAATGCTGAATGATGAATATATAGTTTTGCCAATAGACGGACGCATAAGACCATAGATTGTCAGCAGGACATACCCCGTGATGGAGAGGTCTACGTCAACTACCACCTTTGCCTTCAGGATGACGGAGTTGTCAGAAGTGTTACTGTCACTGCTCATTCTGTAGGGACAGGGAACATGCAGAAAGATATCAGCAACACTGGCAATAGTTCCCCAGTCCTGAAATTGTCGACATGTAGAACAATACAGGTAGTATCCTTTGGTACAATTTGCAAACACGTTGCATGAAAAGTACATTGTCAAGGCAAAAGGAAAATAGGATTCTGGAAATTAATAAAATCTTACGTGGTCAGTGTAAGAGGTATCTTCAGAGTTGTGTCCCATGGTCGGAGCATCGTGGTCAGGAGTCTCAGGGTGAACAACTGGATAGACTGGTAGTATAGAATAAGTACATATCAATAGCTGCTGGGTACTTGGTGAAGTTAGACGTACGTAGCAATACATAAAAGCAAAGGATGTCAAGTTAACAAAATCAGAAAGGGATAACTTCTCAACGACATAGTAATGCTATCTTAGAAAACTTACCGACTTGGAGACGGGGTTGCTAATCTCACAGATCACGACTGATGAGTTGTCCTCTACCGTGCGACACGACACCCTCGTCTGGAACAGTAAAAACAAGAAGGTCAAGTAGATGTACTACAGCACTACAGAATCACATCGATATACAGACATACCTTTGATAAGTGTAGCATGATAACAGTCCTATTTTTGTGTATTCATGATACCCTTTCCAACATTCATCTATTTAGTAGAGATAGAAAAGGTATACTTTATACACTTGTACGATACTGACCTCCCCTGAGCTGTGTTCTATCATCCCCACGTAGAACAGTCTCTCCGGTAGGTGGACGCGCAGTTCGGTGTTGTATGCAGGCTCTCCGTCTTCATTGTCCACCTGGATCTCGGCCCGAATCTCGCGGGAACTACCGAGACTAAATGTCGGAGGATTTCTGGAAATTTCCAAACATTTGACGAAATTATTAGCTACTGTGACAATGAGATTGGATTTTCAAAATGAAGAAAACAAAGAGCACGGATCTTTCGGAACAATATCAACAGCTACGCACTCATTTTCTAACGTATTTATATGACTGGTAAAGAACTAAATTGTCCTTGCTAAAAGTGAAAGACGAATTGTTACGACCTGGAAGACAATGTGAAGTAAATGTTTGTCGCACTTACCCAAACAGAAGAAGCTGTGCCTGCAGTTTCAGATTACTGATGCAGACGGAATCTGGTCCGCATTCCTTCACAAAATCAATCTGCCGAATAGAATTAACCATAAAGATTAGACCTGACCAAATCTCTTGCATATACAGAATCTGAATAGTTTTTAAACAAAAAGGTAAAAGGACTATCTACGTCATCTATGAAAAAGATCAAGAGGAAGTTGTAACAGCTTCTAGTAAAGATTAAACATTACTAAATCTCTACAGAATCTAGTTCACAGATCTACTTTTTAAAACTAACTAACTAGTTTAAAAGAAGTCAATAGAGTAGTATTTTTACAAGCAGAGAATCCCCAACATCATCTATGATAATGAAGAGTTTGTGATAACAAAGATGTCTCTTTCTCACAGCTGAGCTCCAGGTTTCAATTAGCTGGTAATTGGGAGACCCAAGTTCGAAGAGTATCCTGGTTGTAGCTCCATTGGTCTTTCGGAAGGGACGTATAATGGGGGTCGAGAAGGTGCATCGAGTACGTTAAAAAAAGGCACCACAACAGCCTCATTACCCAGATGGGTACATACTGGCTGCACTAAGTACTTCAGATGAATAGTAATAGGTTCCAGTGCTACCTCCAATTCATTGTACTGCCGTTGCAGCAGGTTGAGAATGGGGCGCCCGTCAAGGCTCGACAGTCTGTATCCCGGGATGGAGAACAGCTTGTTGTTGGAAGAGGGTTCCCACAGCGACCAGGTCAAGTTTACTACCAGCGGGTGCAGGATGGCCATCGTGTCCGGCTGAAATGTAACATGAACATTGCTAACTGACGCAGGTGAAAAATCGCCTAAAAGCAATGATACTCTACGACTAATAATTTTAATCTTTTTTTAATCTTAAGTCCTTGACATGCTCTGGTCTTGTTGGCACTAGTGAATAGTGTACAACTGTAACCAACCTTCAGGTAAGCAGTGATAGTCCTGTCGGCCCATGTCTTCGCACCCTGCCTGGGTACGCGTATCGAGCCTTCAAAAACGGACTTTCCCTCTCCTGGGAAGAACAGCCGCGGGCCCAGCCCCCAGGCCTGGTAGATGGAATCTCCGTCCAAGCGGTACGTTAGATCTGAGAAGAAGAACGATTATGTTGGATGGAACATTTAGATTATACAATGACAACGAGAAACAGCCACAACATTTCATTCGAAAGTAGGAGATATTTTACATACCAACATCGTTGTCAAATGGTGAAGTGGTGGAGTAGCGAAAGCCAAATTTGATCTGAAAACTGAAGAAGAAGAAGACGATTATCTTGAGGAGTTATCGATATCACAAGACATAGTTTTGGGAGACTTGTTCACATCGTAGAACCTGCTTTTTAGAGAGCTGATAGCTGTGCTAATGGGAGAAAAGATGATAATGTTGTCGTAATATGAAAAACTTAACGGTTGAAAATTAGATGTAGAAAGCTATATGCTAAAAGAATATTGCTGAACGAGAACACCTTACCAGGTGTAAGATTTGCCGTTGAGATCGCAAGTTCTTGTCTTGGGATTGACGGGATAGGTGGGACCGGACAACTTGGTTTCTATAGTCAGCGTCGTACGGGACCTGTAATATGGAGATATACATACATCAGCTATATGTTTGTACTCCTTTTAATTACAAAAATATTTCATCTTGCTATCCATTTACAATGTAATTGCGAATAGAAAAAGACTGGGCGTCAGAAAACATATCTATTTCTCCAGTTAAGCAAATAATTCCATCTTATAATCATCTATTACATTGGGGGGACTAACGCCAATAAGTCCTTTTATTTGATTGACACCTAAGCTGAATAATCAATTAAAACAAAGAATATGTTAACACAAGTGTGCAGTGTTACCTTAACAGGACCACGTGATCAGATTCAAAAGCACCGACTGCTACATCCGGGAACCCATTCTCGTCCAGATCGAGTCCACCAGACAGCGAGAATCCGAACGACTTCAGTCCAGGGATGAGCAGCTCTGAGGCCAGAATTTTCTGTAAACATAAACATAAACATTAATCAAAGTCATCGTCATACTAAGATTTACTTCGATATGATTAAGGGATGAATGAATTGTGGTAGTTCTCTTTACTCTCCTAGTGTTAATTGTGAAATTATGCACATAAAACTACATTATGGCAACTAAACGTTTTTAGTTATATGTGTCCCTCATTTTCCCTCTGGGCGGGGAGTTTGAACTTACGCATAGATTTATGCTTCGACTGTCTTTCTACATTTTGTTTTATATTTTATCCAAATGTTGACTGTACTTTTTGAATATCTTATTTTCCATGCTGTACAAGTGGCGGCGAGAATATAAGATGCATATAACTTGAATCCACCGTCACCTTGTCTTGTCCATTTTGTATGTTTGATGTTTTGTGAAAATGAAGAAGAAAAGGGGAAAAACATTGTTCGCAGTAACTGTGAGGTAAAGGGCACCACCTGTGACGGTGTTGTAGAGAGACCGCGATGCTGATTCCCCAGGTACAGATACACAGCGCCGTCATCCTCATATGGTGCACCAACAACCAAATCTACAAGAGGAGGAAGTTGTTTAGAATAGATACTAGTAGATATCGAGATAATTACATTGTACTCCAATGTAATCCATTTATGGCATCTGAACAAAAAATCTTATAAAGCATTGTATTCAAATTACAACCGTTTCAGTATTGTCATGTACACATTTGTAAAGTTTGGCTACGTCCGCTTGCGCTCAGTTAGATAATATATTGGTGACATGTGCACAAAACGTTACCGTGGAATCCGTCCATATTTACATCTCCAGCGTCGACCATGGAATATCCAAACATGGAACCACTGGTCCCGGTAAGAATGATCGGTTCACTTCCATTGATACCCTGGAACAACACATATATGGTAAGAAACAATAAGGGATCAGCAAAACAAATGTTAAGAAACGATTACAACTCTTCTTACATTCTTTAAAGTCGGACGATTTAAAAGGAAGTCAGTTCACAGGTGCTGAAAACTTTATCCTCACCTTGACACCGTTGATGTACACGTAAACAGCGCCCCCTGCGTTACCTTCCGTGTACTGCGGTGCGCTGACAGCCAGGTCTGTTAACCTTTGGGATTAAGACACATTTTAAGTGGCAGGATGAGATTTGCAGATATAAAAGGCCAAAGTCCTGACTGATGTAATGTTGGGACGGGTGTACCTCAGGGCTCCCTTTTCGGTCCCTTGCTATTTCTCATTCATATCAATGACAGGCATTTTAGAAAAAAATGATAAAGCCTTGCTGTACCCATCTCCATTTAGATCCAGCCCACAGATGGCGAATCCGAAGGCCGAGGCCACCTGGTAGCCGTGCATGACCAACCGCACCTCAAGTTCAAAGTACGTCTTAGCGAAGAACACTACAGCTCCGATGTCTCCCGCACGGGGCGCCCCTGCAACGTACTCCAACTCTCCGGCGCGGAAAAATCCCGACGACAACGATGATCCTAGAAAGTGTTGCAATGATGCATCATCATTTCTATCACAGGCATTCGTAATATCAGGATTTTATCCAGTTGTAGAGTTTGAATTGTCTTTATATATCATTTCTATCGTTTTTCAATGTAATTGGCAATGATATGCAAAGAGTTCTGTTGAGAATCGCACTTCAAGGGGCACAAAAACGTACCTAGTAGATTGCCGGTGTCCAAACCGAACTCGTCGTAGTTCGCCCTTCCAGACTGGTAAACCGTTAGGTCCAGAGACAGGTCACTCATACTTGTCACAAACAACATTCCTGTATAGTTTACACAAAACAGCGAGGTGAAGAATTATTCTATTGATTACTGGCAGTAATCTTCATCTGGTTATAGACAGGGTTTTCCCTTTATCTTTGATATTTAGTAATCTAATAGAACTTAAGTCTACCAAAATTCCCCTTAAATGTCGCATATACTTTCTTCATCGTCAAGGAGCCCAGTGTATAACATGATCTTAAAGACATCCGCAAGAAACAAGCGCCATGCATACCACACCTGCAAACATGTTTGCTCCGTTCTTACCTGCCCAATGGAAGGCGCCAGGTGCTGCAATCATGACGTCTTGTCCGTCCTAGATAAATCGTTGAAAATATAAATGTCATAAAGATATCCTGACAGATTCTTCTATCTAGATCTGGCGACCACGTGCTGTGGTCTGTGTACCTATACAGCGAAAAGATGTAATTTTCGTTTCGTTTCAAGGCATCCTCATTTGAGGTGAAGCATGATGCTTTTAGGTGACAAAAATCCATCATTTTTTATTCAAACGATAGTTTCTGTTGATTGACCTTATGTTTTATTAGGCTCTCGACTCAAAAGAAGACTATATTCTATATGTTGCATGTTGACACGGCTTAACTATGGGGGGGATACTATGGGAAGCATGTTGGAGGACTACATTTTTCATTTTTTCGAAAACGTAGGAGTATGAAATTTTCGGGACATTCAGATCCAATCCTGTACTACAGGAAAATCAGTATGAAAAGAAATAAAATAATTCAGCCTTCCAAAATTGATGTTTTGTATTATATTTATGCCTGGGTCTCTAACTTACGTGTGAGAACTCCAGGGCAGTCCCTAGATGGCAGTACCCGTACATGGCATGGCCCGCCGGCAGGTCGTCGCACAGGTTCCAGATCCCCTGGCTCGTGTGATGGATGTCGGGAACGAGCTCCTGGTTCAGCTGGTAACATCGTCCTCGTTCCCAGACTTTCACTTCACCTCTTGTGTACACGTCACGGTATTTTGGTGCGCATGCCTAGCAAAAGATCAGTGATTTATCATTTATAAGTACTTGGTGTCATGCACAAAAATGTTTATGTAACAGACGAAGTGCGTAATTATGTAGCCGTGTGTTCGAAAAAGAGAGAAGCTACTAGAACTTAGATGTACGGTAGTACATTTGTATAGTGTTTAGTATGATGTTAGATTCTAATTAATTAAATATATAATGTTAACGTTATCATTATTTTTTCTCATATTCATTACACCATATATGATAATCTATGCATTTATCCCCTGGGGAATGAATATGCAATAAAGATTATTATTGATATGTTCTAGAAAAAGCAAAAGGAGAGTCTAAATTTTATTGCTTGTAAGATACAAGTACCACATACCATGACTTTCCCTCCAGGGCCCATACTTCTCACAGTAGCACCGAGGAACTGCCCCGTTCTGTTTCGGTCTTCAGCGATGTCTGTACAAGAGGCAATGATATAAATGTGAGTATGGTATAATGCGTAACTCTATCTTTTCATTGCAAGCATCTCTTGCTGATAAAATTCCGACTGTTCTATCCTTCAGGCCAACCATATGGGCACGACTCTACATGTAATATATATACATTTACAACCGTAATAGACTTTACGGGAGGGGGGCACAAGAAAACTAATAAAAAACGAAGACAAATTTCCAAATGTTGACCTTAAGTCATTTTCATTAAAGCCACAAACATATCTCAAGCTCACGTACGTTGTTTCCCGTAATAGTAATCAATCAGCAATGACAACATTTCCGTGACCTCACCTGCTGTGTCCACCTGTACGATCCTACAGTCCCTCTCATTGGTGGTCATCCTGCACTTGTACACGGCGCCAGGCAGGGCCACCCACTGTTGGTACGGGTTCTCCGACTTAGGGGCTCCGACAATCAAACTGTAAACAACAAAAATATGATGGAAAAGAGAATCAATGCAAAGAAAATACAAGTATCTGAATGGTTAAAAACTGGAAGCATTAAAGAAACGTAATAAGATCCACAACACAAATGTATCCTAAAATGTTTCACTAACCTAACAATTACTGGATGGAAATGCTCATAGTCTTTGCCCCTGCGTTTTATTGACGCGCAAGGTATGTTTAATACATGGTCATACTTATGCAACTTGACTGTTTAAATACGGTTCCATTTCCATAATGATAACATCTCCTCTTTAACAGTAGATTGAGTGGTAATTTGGAAATCGCTGGGGGCCGAAGACACTAATATCTGTGTGCCTCAGCTGTGAGAGTCCTCTATGTGTCTACTTTGCCTCAGGATTGAAGTTACGTATAACACACTCCTTCACTTCAAATCACACGGCTCTCTGCCTAGTCGATCCGCTAAGTAGTTCCGAACAAGCCTCGGTTATAAACAACCTACAGAAGAGTGAGTGTTCTGCGGCTGACCTTTGACAGCACCCTGCCGCGCTTAGACCTGCGATTCGATAATTATGTAGGAAACGTTTACGTGTTCAGAATACAATACAGCTATACGACTGAAGCGACCTTCATTTGTTAAAGTGTGGGATTCCAAGAAAGCTATTCTAACACAACATAGCTATACCTGGAGCTAGACGTGTTTTCTTCACGTGAAACGTGATTATTCTCCCAAGGCCTTTACTCCAATCACATTAAGATTGATGAGTGGACGTTTCTTCTCTTCAATGCTGCCTTAGTTTGCTCCGAATAATTGGCAAACGTCCACGGTAAACATGGCTTTCTGAACGCTGCTTGGAGAATCCATTATCTACGCGCTTGAACTTCTCGTCTGCGTTGCCAGGCAACGCTGTAGATGGTACTGTGTGCACCATACGAAATGCAGAGACTGAGAAAGTTTCTCTGGCTAAGATGCGGTGTTCCATAGCGACAGGGTGTGCCCAATGAAAACGTAAATTTTCTATTTTAAGTAGAGCTTCCATTTCCGAGAATTTGACAAGGGTATACCTTTCTTTATTTTTGCCAGTCCTGGCGCAAGTAAACTGGACCACAAGATTAAAGGAAAGTCTCAGGCTTTGTCGTGACAGAAAGGGCCAGATACTGCAACGTAACTCGAGTATGACTAGACCATTTATAAACAATTCCTTAGAAAATCAGGTGTCGCTTTCATGCGTGCTGGAAAACGTTATCCTTCTCAACGTTACCCCCTTCTTCAAACTACTAATAGAAAGTATCAAAACACATTTAACATGCCAACATTTCCAAAACCTAATAGTATTTCAAAGACACTGCGGTACTTCGGTTCACTGCCTTTAAAACACACGTGGGTGGCCCATTTCAACGGGTGAAGCATACATGTATCCACTTTCTATATATAAGAGATCTAATCTCATCATCTCATCTCCTTTTCCTTTCTATTCAAATACACACTGTGTTAGGAACTATAAGTCCAAAGGATACAGCAGTATGTTGACTTACTGGAATATCAAACGCAAACAAGAGAACTAATTATTGCGGAAAAACACACTTGCTACCTGTTAACGAGATCTCTTCATTTGTAGGTTAATTGAGGTTACATTGCATTCTAAAAGGTTCTACTGTATATATCAAATTGGATCTTTATTGTACAACCGGCAGGCTCAACAGCCTGAATTTTTGGTAAACCCACGACGGAACGTTGCGTCTTTTAAAAACGTTACAATAAGTGCGTATCTGCCGATTGAAATGATGCATCAATATAATATGTGCATACTAATAAAGTACATGTATATACATGTCGTCAGAAACAGTACTTAGTTCAATAGAAAATCACTTATTCAACAGATATTTAACCCACAGCACGCACAGGTGGATATGTCTAAACAAAGACAGATGCCCCCGGGTGTACAGGTGTGCTTTAGGGGATTAGATCTATTCACACGAAACAAGATCGTACTGTGAATGAAACAGAGCCGTTCACTGAAAGAAAATCATACTCGTTTCCGATCAATTATGATGAGTGGACATTCCTGATGTTTGATGGATGAAGAGGTCTCAAAAGACCAATTAGTCGTCGGCTGTGACAAGTATTTTACAAGACATGTCATTAGCTTTGTCTTCTTTTCCTCTGTTTCTTTCTATGTGTCAGTTATATTGATGGAGTAACTTCTATTCAGAAAGTGACAAGGAAATGTTCTTCCTAAAAGATTTGGACCTGATGATGTTAAACAGTTTTTTAGGTGGATAATATCATGATCAGAGACTATGTACAGTTTCTACTTCAAGGTAAAATTATCTTTGAGGTGCGCTACAAGAATGGATTTTCTTTGCAGTCATCTTCCGGCTTTTCTGATTATAAACTTATAAACTCATTTTTCTGTCGTTAGGATAATATCGTGATAAGAGATATTATGCACAGTTTCTTCCTCATGGTAATATGATCTTTGAGGCGCGCTACTACTGGAATAAGTTCTTTGCAGTAATCTTGTGGCTCTTCTGATTATAAACTAATTAACTCATTTTTTTCTGTCGCTTGGACGAGAGAAGGTCGGTTGAAGGTCACCATTGTTTCGGTGTGCTACGCCCCCACGGTACACAACTAGCTTCCCCTACAGCTGCGCGGTCCATAGTTACCCGCCTTACCCAAGCATGCCGAGAAGGTCGCATAAGTACGCATTTTACCGAGAGAAAAACGTTGAAAATGTCAAGCGGTCCCTCCCTTGTTTTTTCCGTACTAGATCGTCATGTCTTCCTGCGTGGGTCAGGGGGAATAATAGACTTCCTCGGACGCCCGCCCGATTCGCTTGGAGAGGACCACAGCTTCACTAAAGGCGAACAGTAGACGTTTTGTGTTCTCTGTAGACGTGACACAAATTTTAGACGGAGAACGACTGTTCTTTTCTTTCTTCTCTTGTCAGCTCTGGCCCAAAACCACGCCTACTTGGGAAATAGACGTCTGTAACCCCAACAAAGTACGGCATAGGGTGGGAAAGAATACTGGTATCTTTACCAGTAAATATGGATAATAATGGTGATACTGTTGCAAGAAAAATGTGCAACCTGATTTGAGAAATCCATGCCTACGGGCGAAGGATATATCTAAGTGAGCTACTATGTTGCCACCCACAATGTAACATGTACGCCGTGTAATTTTCTGAACTGTGGCAGACCGAAAGATAACAGTGATTTTAGCTATTTTCGTCTACGTTCTTGCTGAAAATTGAAGGATATGTTAGACTCAAGGACAACCCTGCACTATTTCTTGTGTCAGAATGGTACAAAAACAGCAACAAAACGGCGAACGCAACGCGATCATTTTTTTTTTCAATTTTCTTTTTAAAAGTTTTCAAAACAAAACAAACGGTATCTTTCAGGATCGGAGTAGGGTACAAGAGGGCAAACAGTTTGATCAACATTCCTCACATGCTTTCCCCATTTGGGTATTAAATGGCTTTATGTACATCCACAAACAGTTGAAAGGATTTAAAACAGAGACTGTATTTTGCGCATGACTGAGTGCCCCTTTGTTGCCAAAGTATAGGTTACTAAATATTCCGCGCACTTGGCAAGGTGGGCAGTTCCGTAGGTGTTTTTGAAGTCACACAGATTGACGGTGGACCGGATTTTAGGAATCCCACGGATACTTTGAAGTACGTTGACTTTACCTGTGACAGTGGAGACACCTGTAATCTGGGACTTCCTTAAGATGTTTCTTCTGTCTTGTGGTCGCAAGTCTTTGATGACAGATTAGTAGCACACACAATATCAACTGTGGACCTGTAATTCTCATAACCACATCCTCGTAAGGATCACGCTGTTTAGGAATGTGATTTTCTGACAGTGCTGTTTATCAAGGGTATGTACAATGTACGTTGTATTGTTAGTGTACTGTATGGTTTAGTCCCCTTTTCTACTAGACGGCGATTGTTGAGCGACCATACAGCGACCAAAATTGGATTTTAGTAACCCTTGATTTCATAACTGAAACATGATATAAGATGTAAAAGTATAATTTAAAATCTGTATCTGTATCTATATAGCCGGTATAACCGCCATTCGGCGTAACACACCACCAAAAGAATACAAAACACACGAAAAGTTTTTTAAAATCGTTCATTATGAAATTTGTTGAACGATTTGACAAATCTTTGGTCCTTCAGTGGTCGCACAGCGGTCGCAGCCTTATGTGGAAAGGGGGTGTTACTGAATAAACGTTTATAGGCCCATTTCTTTGCAACGATACGCAAATAGCACTAGTTGTAGGGACTCTATGAGCGTTAAATCAGTCGTATAATGGGATTACCTAACATGTGCTGTTTACACGCAGTGCAGCGAAAAATCGTCGTACTAAGCACACATTAGTGCACCCACCATTAAAGAACATCAGCCTTGAAAAATAATCCATCCGCGCAATGCGCAGCAACGCTTGTAGAGGAATCTAAATCGGTTTACTCCAAGGACTGTTCGTGGACATGAAAAGATTCTCATATTTCAGCCGACAGGGAAACACGTGATGGAAAAGGAAATTCAAAAGAACTGTGGTCATTTGGGCGGTGCAGAACCAATCATTCTCCCGAAAGGTCGTCTCGACTAAAGAATAAACGTTTCATTTTTGAGGAAAATACTTTCAAAAACAGGACGATATTTACATTATCATATAGTCCACTTCCTAACACTAGAATCTAAAAGGCACAAAGATGGAGACTGGGAGGGATTATAATCGCAATATAGTTCCGACACAAAAATAGAGAAAGTTGACGGAGGTTCTACTTACACGTTTTCCCTGACCACCGCTATTCCATGGTGCATGATCTGGTGTTGTGCCACGGAGTAGCCGAAGTGACTGCCCTCCGGCCCTTTTTTGACCACAGGTTCGTCCGTGTCCAGGTTAAAACAGAGGATCCATGGGAACTGGAGGCAGAGAAGGAAGGAAAGTAGGAGAGGTACGCGGCTACGGTGCGCCATCATGCCGACTGCTTTCAAAAAGGGCACCGTCCCGGGGGGACCACTCTTTGCACTCACCGTAGGGGTCCCGGGACTGACAATCGGTCAACAGATCCATAGACGCGACATGGTCTATTCGCCAGCAGCCATACTTGTACAAGTATATCAGACTTTTCTAAAGCATTTCCTTTCATCAGTAAGCTGACTAAAGTTGGGTTTGCAACACATTTATTCCGATATGGTCGGTGACATAATTTTCTCTAGTCATTTCTACGAAAATGACATATAATAGGTTGTGGTGTAGGATAGTCTCATTCGGTAAACGGTGGTCCAATCGGACTTTTGCAGTGAATCTGAGCATACAAAGCCCTCACATTTCAGTCCTGAAGTGATCTCCCCTGCAGGACAAAGCCTATTGAAGCCGCCCCCGTGGTTTTGGCGGCATGTATAGATGGGAGGTTACCACACCGTGTAACGCACTGCATGACAATTAAGGTCGAACTTAAGGTTCCGTGACCACCTACTAGTTGATGGGGGTATAGGGTGCGTTCAAGCTAACATAACAAAATACGCTAAAGCTTGAAGTTGAAACCTTTGTGTCAACAATTGTACGAGGTCACGCGCAACGATATACACTGAAAACATCTGTTACATGTGATTTATATTCCTAATATTTAAAACATTGCATTATCAGTTTTAGCATAAAAAATGTTTAGGCCATCTGAAGAAATTATAACAATGATTTTTGAAAAACCACAGTTTGGTTCATAGTTCAATCAACACAATGTTATACTTGTACATGATTGTGTATGTTAGTATATTTGTATATTTGTATGAAGCAAGTCTCAGGCGAAGTGACGACAGGTATGTCACTCAAATGTTACAACCTTATGTCTAGAAAGAATGACTGACGTAAAAGCTATACAGGACAGGAAAGACCGTACGGCAGGCGATACAACATTATCATCACAACTGGTTGCACGTACATGTGTTCCACTGCATTCTGATTCTTTCCTGTGCATGTATATCATTATTTAGTCGTAACCGATGCAATCCATCCACAGTTTAATTAATCAATCATTCAGGACAGTTTTCAGGCCTAATCGATCAAAAGAACAAAGCTGTCGTTTCTGTACACAAGTGAATAGATACTATTGCAGAACGGTCATACTACGCAACAAAAGAAGGACAACCTACAGCTTACAGCAGGAACCAAAAATCTAGTGGCGTACTGCGCTTGTTTCGTCTTAAGGCTGAATGGACGTCCAATATAAGATTTAAGTTTCATCAATATTGCAATAATGTACAGATATATGAAAATATACACCGAAATATAAGCTTCTAATAATGCAGTTGGAAGAGTGTACAAGTAAATACACACGTAAGACTATACATGTAGCTAGTTCCACAACGCCACAACTTTTTTCATGAAGTATGCAATACAGAAACTGATATGCATTCCTTGTACTTTCCAGTATTTATCAACGTTGCATGACAAATTTTGGCTGCAATTTGACAAATGTTGCCAGGAGTCCCCACAAACCGACCCGACGACTTTTGTATAACAGATAGCCTGGGGCCATTAATGACATCAGCATTATCTTTATGTGCATACGTAATACTCAGGTGTTGTTTTATAACTGGGGGATCACACAGCACATGCATGCACGTAAGTGAACAAAATTACAGGTCCTGAAGTCCATTTACTTGAAGCCGTTCGAGGATAGGACAGCAGACAGTTCTATATTCAAGAAACAAGTCGCGGCTGCGTTTCTACTTGCTTATCACAAGTCGGATCTTGGATGACCCACTGTCACACTTCCAGCTCTTCCATTGGGCTGAGTGCTTCTATCGTATGACGAAGATTCGACTGTCAATGATCTACAATATTGTGTCTGTGCGTTTAGTAAGACACTGCCAGCGGACAGCGTTTATTGTTAGACCACGGTTTGGTTCCTGTTTTCGGTTAGCACGGAGATACAAAGGTAAGTTGTTTTCACTTCCGCGTTGTCTTCGACTTCGGGTCACGCATTTTTGAAATTCTGAAAACAAGCTGGCACATAACATAGGGAGTGGATTCGGGAATTCGATCACAGATATTCTCAGGAATATAACTAGTGAAACCTAAAGTGATGGCCATTGTGGTGTAACATGTCTGGGAGAGGGAGTGGTGGGGTAAATATATCAAAATACCTTTGGAGTAGTCGCCATACACAAGCAAGCATGGAATTAACTCAGTGTTGCACTTCCGTTCGTCAGAGTCAACCACGCATACCAGCTACAGCTAGCATCGAAAGCCGTATTACCCATGGCAACGAACAGCAATCAACAGACTCCAACAGACGGGTAAGTTGCAAGGAAAATTTGATTAAGGGAATTCATACATTACAACATTATGCCACCTAAGGAAAGCGCCATATGTACTGTGCGACAAATTATGGCACTGCAGCTCTAGTGATGAAACATTCTGGAAAAAAGATAACGAAGTTAACGATTATGGTAGCAACAATTCATATGGGAGGGCAAGAGAAAAAGAACGTAATATAAGTACACCAAACTATATGCCAAGGCACAGTGGCAGAACGACTTAAAACACTACATCGACGTAATCACAATGTTTGTTCCTGGCACATGTACATGTATTGTACGTACCTTAGTTTTTTTATCACATAGGAGTGACTGTCCCATGGAAGTCGACCAGCTCACAATCTCTGAGAAACACCTGTCCCAAGATGAGCTGGATGAACTGGAGCGGATACGGGACGATGGAACCACAGACTTCGAGAAAGTAGCACACAGAATGACACTGAAGATTCAAGAGTCCGAGCACGCCACTGTTAACATAGGCATTGTCGGCGAAGCAGGGGCGGGGAAAAGTACGTTCATAAACTCGTTTCGTGGGATAAAACCTGGCGAGGAAGGCGCTGCTGAGGTCTCGGCCTTCCGCCATACTACCAATGTCGTAACGCGGTATCCTGTACCGGACAACCAAAACATCGTTCTTGTGGACTTTCCTGGGGTCATCTTTAGGAACACCGGTACAAGGGCAGATGTGGTGGAAGAGTTCAACACCAAAAGCTACCTGGATCTGTACGGCGCAGAAATGGAAGAGTGCGATGTGTTCCTTGTCTTCGTCACGTGTCGAGTGAGCAACAATATCATCTGGATTGCCAACGAAGTCAGAAAGATGAAGAAAAACGTTCTCTTCGTGCGGTCCAAAATTGACGTCGACTTGGCGAATGAGAGTAGAGACAACCCCAAGCGTTTCCCCAAAGGCACGTCCCCTAATACTATAGAGGTGCGGCGTTTTCTGGAGGAACTGCGCAAGGTTACGACGAAGGAGCTAGAGAGGCTTAGCTACACCGAGGTGAAGGAGACAACGGTGTTCGTCATCTGTGGACTCTCAGATGATGTGGCATCTGGTACTTTTGACATGACCAACCTCCGGAAGGCTATCTACAACACACTGACGGCTGACAAGAAGGGAGTACTCATCAATGGGTTGGTCGAGTTTGCCACCGACATGGTGCACGACAAAGCAGAGTATCTCAGGTCACGGGAAGTCATTGCAGCAGCCGTGGCGAATACAGTCATCAGTGCAACCCCCATACCGGGCCTGGGGTTAGCGCTAGACATCGGTAGGTTCTTCTCTCGTCTTAACACATTGATAAACATTTATTACACTTTCCTACGGCTGTGTCTTGCTGTGACAGTAGGTCATTAAACATAAGACTGTGGATCAAAAGTTGATTGTCTAAACATATAAAGTCAAAGTTTATTGCACAACAATTGCATAAGGTACAATGTATGGCAAATAACATGGAATATCCGCAACTACGAACTATTCATACTGGTGTACTAATCTAACATCATTACTCGTTACATCATATAATACACGTTTCACATTATGACACAGTTTCACTTTTGCATAGCAATATAAATATATATAAAAAAGACATCGGATTATACGTTAAGATAATCATCCAATTGCCCAGTTCGTAAGTCTAATATAAGAAGACTAAATAAAGTTGTGACTGATTGCATACAGCAGTTGCTGTATAACATACTAGACAATAGACATTATGTCCTTCTATGGCTCGAAAATAGTGGAATAATATCTGGCTATTTATCTTAATTTCTTCAGGAATACTTGTAGGAGGATATCACCGTTTCAAGAGAGCCTTGTGTCTTGACAAAAAATCGCTCAGGCAGCTAGCTGCGGTGGGCAACAAAGACTACGAAAGTCTTAAGAAGTTCGTCAACAGAAGGCTGGTGTTGAGCGAAAAGATCGATGCTGCATCGGGCCCCTTGGCGATTCGAGCGATCATCGGTGGTGCAGCAACAGGCGTGACTCTGGGTGCTATCGCCTGCACAACGATGGCCATGAGAATCTCCCTCCCACTTGTTGGAGGGATCCTTGCAGCGCCTGCCTCGGCTGCATTGGTGGTGTACATCATGCGGAAGATGATCAACGAAATGGAGATATGTGCTATCGAGCTTCACGAGTATGCATTCGGAGAGGAACCGAGGTACGTACAAACCTAATTGTAACATTTTACCAATTTTCTGTGTCATCAGTTATGCTGGTGTATTAATCTCTAAATTCCGGAAAATTTCAAGGCAAATGAAAATCATGACATTGAACTTTATTCCATTTCATACACAGCCCAGCAAACATCGGGGTACTAGGCAAAGAATGCTCCAGCAGAAGGGAATTCCTGAACGCCATTCGTGGAATTCGTAGTAGCGATCTAAAGCCCTCCATCTCGGAGAAGAGCTCCAAAAAGCCTAAGGAGCACGAATCTTCTGACAACCTGGTGTTCATGGAGTTCCCCAACCCACAGATAAAGAAGTCGTTTTTTCGAGATACACTCGACGAAGATGGGTACAGGAAGACCTTCGGGGACGACTTGAAGCTGTGTGACGTCTGCCTAGTGTTCATCGACAAAGAGGTGACCGCTGAAACGGTCGCCGTTGCGAAGATTGCAAAAGAGAAGACCAAAGTGCTGTTCGTAAGGTAAGGTGATAAAGTATGTAACCAACAAAGAGTAAGTCCCTACCAGACTAACTACGCCGGCTATAGGGAGAATACTGTAATTCTTGATTTGTTAGCTGTAACTTAATTTTAGCTGATTTAACTGTCACTAGTCAACCGCTAAAATTTCATCATCGCTAATATTTGATCACTAATATTTGAGACAGTAATGTTTGTTCAAACCGTTAAAATTAAGTGCAGTGACCTACTCCATTTTCCCCAAACCGCTATATTTTCCTGCCGCTATATTAAAGTGATTTACAGTATTTATCAGGGGAGTTTGGCCACCATAGGGTTTCATTTGCAAGCCCAGGGAGGGGGAAATGTTAACCTTTTCGCGGCCAATTATCAAATTTTCCTCCGAATTCTAAGATCCATACCCCCTGGTGGAGGCTAACAAAGAATGGTGATGCCATGTTTGCACAATCGTGTTAACACTAAAACTTAAACTGTACACATTTATTACCTTTTCATTTCTCAGGGTAAATGAGTTCCATCCTTCAGCAAACCAGAGCGGAACAAGCGTGATCAGCGCTTTCCGAAAGCAGCTTGAGAAAGTCAAGTTTAGTGACATCGACATGTCTGACGTCTTCATCATCAGTACCGAGTACGATGCTGTGACTCAAGACATCGGAGAAACCCCTGCTTTGAGACGTGCCATCTTTAAGGAGCTCCAAGATGCTGACAAGACAGACAGGTGAGTTAGTACGTTTGAACCTGATGTTGGTGTAAGTATATAATCTCCAAGCAGATCTATCGGTGGCAAAGACCGAATCCAACTGGCAAAGGGAGTTTTAATCGCCACTGTTTGAGATCTCGGTGGCGATTAACTCCCTTTGCCAGTTGGATACGGTCTTTGCCACCGATAGATTTGCTTGGATATTAGTAGGTATATTCTACCCATCCTACAGTTTCTTTGCATTAGACATTCTTGTAGTTATATGATAAATAAGTTAATATTTGCTTATTTTTACAGAAACGTGATGTATATGAGTTTGGATACGTTGATGTTGAATGACGATGATGCAGGCTCCATCACGAAAAGTCTAGCGGACGGTTTAAGAGGAATAGAGATGTTAGGACAAAACCAGTCAGATGACGTGACAGACCTGATAAAAAGCAAAGAAGACTGTCTGCCAAAATGGGAACAGACAACGATTCGGATAGGTGAGATTTCGTTATGAAAATTCTTCTGGTTACAGTTACGATGCAACATTATGTTACATGTTGCTATCATTTCTTAGTTGTGGTCATTTCATGCTAATGACAGGTTTCTTGAGAGTTTGATTTTTTATTTTCTTGTTTATTATGGAACGTATGTCTCACTGTGGGAATGTTCATCATGATGAAGTCATGAAAAGTTCACCATATCATCATCATCATCCACTGGTCTCTGCATCTGCAGTCGTTGAAACGTCCTGCAGCTGCATTCAGTCTTTCTTCATCTTCCTCCACGTTCACCATATGCTCCTGCTTAATACACAATATATTTATGATTATTACGTGTTTTCCTAAATCCATCTAGGGATCATCAGTGACAATGGTGCTGGAACGAACACCTTCATCAGTTCTTTCCTGGGATATCGTGAGAAGGTGGCATCTCGTACAGGACCTGGATCCGGATCCACTCATACAGAATACACGTCAGCAGATCCAGAACGGCCGCAGAATCTCACTGTCGTCAGATTCCCTGCAGTATCGTTTGCAATAGGTAAATTATCTTTTAATTATCAGTATCAACAGCCGACAGGAGAATCCATCAGTATCAACATTGTGATGAAACTATAACGTTATGGCATAGGGTGACATGGTTAACTATTCACATACAAAACGACTCCATAGTGTTGCTGTCTAAATAAAACAGATGAGGAACACACCAATGCACATTTTGTTGCAACTTTCGTCAGAAAGAATTCTACGATGAAATATTATTTTTTTAATTACACAAGTATATGCTTGTTACACACATAGGGAGGCCAGAAGACATAAAGTCCAGGTACATGAAATGCCAAGTGGACAACATGAAGAGCTGTGATGTCTTCATCGTGCTCTGTGGAGAGGCTGTGGTGAAAGAGACCATCTGGCTAGCAGTTCAAGCACTAGAAATGGACAAGAAGGTATTGAAACTGGCCAACAGTGCATCGCAAACAAAGTATTATAATATTTCAAATACAAATACTAAAAATGATGGACCATAACAATTTGGGAGAAACAGTACAAATTTTTAAAGATGACTCAATAGAAACTTACTATCAAAATATTGAATATAAAAAATAAATTGTCTATGCCCCTTGCATGGTTGCGTAAAAAGAGTCTTTTTATTCAATTTTCTATGCCATTTTTGAAAAACGAAGTAAGTAACATCTCTTTGCATAGCTTTTCTTAAAAGACTGCATAACCAAATTTTACAACACAACCAATAACTAGATACAATATACTTTCACAGGTATTATTTGTCAAGTCAAAGTTTGACCTGACAACTAACAATACCACTTTAAAGGATGGGACCAGACCTCAACCTGACCCATCCAGAGAACAGGCAGTCAAGAAGAGCATGGCTGCTGGGATCCAGGTTTGCTTAATTACTTTAATTTAATTACATTCTTTGAAAATTGATTACATGCTTTGAAAAAAAAAAGAAATACAGTAGAATCCGCTTAACTGCACCACCTATTTGTCAGCGTTTTGGGTGCAATTATCCGGCTGGTGCGATTATGCGAAATGCCCAGCTGGACCGCACCACCATGGGCGAGGGCGTGTATTGTTAGTCAGAAACACTAGCGCAAAGAAAACAGACGAACTTATTCAGCTATTAACTTTGTTTATTGACCCTTTGCTGAAAATAAAGAAATGACTACGAACCTGTTTTCATTTTGAATTCTTTCATTTTTCAATGCGATCTACCGCATTACAACGCACGAGCCTGAACACACGTAGTGTTACAGGGGAGGCATTATGAAACATCGTCATGCCGATCATGGGATAACAGTTTCTGTGTTACACTACGTAGAGTGCAGTTGTCGATTTACGTAAATCATGTACCGCCATGAAACTATGAATTGAAACTAAAACTTGGTTACTGATTACGGGTGACCCGCCCGGGACCTCCCATACGATTCCTATCAACGTAACTGTCAATGGAGACCGGCTTCTTTTGCTACTCAAAACAGTTTTGAACATATTGGCGGTATTGCGCATTGACACCGGCAGGTATCGGCTCATTTGTACCGCGTTTGCCGATTTGAGCGCACCTTTTCAGTTAACTTGTCGAGGATTTTTGAAAAAATTGGTGCAGTTATCCGGCATTGGTGACCATGCGTGGTGCAGATATGCGGAGTCACTAACAATGCAGTGAATGGGAACCGGTTTGGGATTTTGGGATTCGGTGCAATTAAATGGAAGGTGCGTTTATCCGAGGTGCAATTAAGTGGCTTCGTCTGTACCAAAGAGCAATGTCAAACAACCATCAAATGGTAGGCAGTGACGAATGAATGGAGATGCATCCTCTCTCATTCTCCCTCTCTAACTATACATAACATCCTACATCTTATTTTTGGCAGGTTGATTGATGACTTATCATCCCCATATAGTCCTGAATCAAGAATGATGATAGCTGATATTTGTCTGGGTCCAATGAGCTGTCTAATTTGTTGTTGCTTTTGACAGGAGAAGCTTAGTGCGGAAGGATGGGGTATGACAGTTAAGATGGATGACATCTTCCTTATCAGTGGGAACTGGAACAACATCAAGCAAGGAGCGTTTGACATGGTCCGACTCAGACAGGCCATCATTGAACCATTAGATGAACTGCAGAAGCAGGTAAAGCTATGATTCTCGAACAGAATGTCTATGTTTCAGTCACATCTACTACAATAGTTAATTCCAAACTTTTATCATAGATTTTGATACAAAAGTGCAACTCTTGGTAAATAAAACAAGCATCAAGAAAACATTGGAAAAACAACATGATTACAATATCAAAAAGCCTTAAGTTTGTAATCCTGCCAAAAACACTACTAGTAACATTTTCATCCTATTAAGCACCACAAGAGAACACAAAATATGTGGTCAGTAAAATGATCAATGGGACAATCTAATTGAGTTTTGCTCAATATCCTAATATTGATGACCAATGGAACTGTGATAAGCTGGTATGATCAATATCAATTTCTTGTATGTACCAACAGGCGTTTGTCATGCTCTGCAAAGATCACTCCCTGCGTATGATCCCCACCAAGTCAAGACTCCTGAAACAGATGGTGTGGACACAGGCCGTCCAGTCAGGGGCGCTGAGACCATGGTCTGGGCTCCTAGTGGACACGCCTATAGACCTCGGTAACTTTCTTCTTTAAGTTGCACAATGGTATAACACATAAATTATGCAACTATTAGTCACACAACAAATTCGGCATTCTCCTTTTGTTAAGGACCTGAGATCTACCAGGTATTATATCAACCAAATGAAATTACAACAAAGAAACTGAGTTTAGAGTCCCGTACAACTATTTCTTATCAACCTTTTGCCTCTATCTGAAGTTATGTCAATTCAATTCGCTGAAAATATACTTTTCATAAGATGAAATGATGTCCCTCTATGTGTATCTGTATCTGTATAGCCGGTATAACCGCCCTTCGGCGTAACACACCAGCTTCGCAGGCACGCGGCGCGGCAGCAGCTGGTTATAATTATATTACACTGAACGGCCTGTCAAACCTAACTTTGTGATATCAAATACGAAAACATTTCAAACTTCATTGTTTACAGAGACCATCAGAGAATCCAGTGAAGTGTACAAGAGGTGTTTTGGTCTGGATGAGGCTTCCCTGGAAGACTTGGCTGAGTTAGCTGGGATAAATAAGGAGTGTATCCGAGAGTCTGTACGAAGGAAACTGCCCATATGTACAGGCCTCTTTGACACTTCTGATCCATTGCCCCAATCCACCGTCCGTGGCCTTGTTGGCATGATAGCCCAAAATGGCAGTACTCTCATGACCCTTGAACTTGCAAACTACTCGTTTGAGACAACTGTAAACTGTAGCTCTTTGAAAGGGAAAGCAATGCATGTTGTTGCTTATTTCTTGCGTAAGCTAATTGCTGAACTGGCAGAATGTGCATGTGTACTCCATGAAGAACTATTTGCTACCAGATGAGATTGTGCTTTGTGAACACGGGTGAAATGTAAATATGCTTCTACAATTTAACACATTGCTCGACATCATAATGAATAGTTGTACAGCTGTGTTTTTTTATTATACACTGGATTTATTTTGAAATAACATATTCTTATTTGACATATTTACAAAATGTATCAGACAACTTGGATCATAAATACTGGCATCTGTGTACTGGTTATTGTATCTTATTCCATTATTCTTTGGGCACTGCAATTCAAGTTGTGCCATAAGTAACGTTTACTTAGTAGTTTTGTGCGTGCATGATGTATTTTGTGTGTGTTGTGTTGTGTTGTGTTGTGTAGCAAAGTGTGTTGTAACATTATATGAGTTACGTATCTAATTCTGTTACAGCAAATAATCATGTCACAGGGTAAGATGAGTCTGTCAGTATAACATCAGAGCAACCTAGAGGTAATCTGATATTTCTGAAGGAGGCTACTTAGTATCTGTGGACAGTCTGTTTAATTTGTGCCTTTATTTAATTAGTCTTGATAAGCTCTGAATGTAGGCCTTCATCTGAGTACTTGTCTAGTGCTTGTACTTTGTCTGTGTGTACTTTGTGACAAAAGGCACATACATATCACCTGACGACTGTGTCCAATCAGAAGTAAACCTACATGTATGTTGCGGTGTATCTATAAGGAAATCTCTGAATCAGCCATAATAAACTGTACAATGGTACAGTCTGTTACAAAGTACAAGTTATTTGGTTTTCAATCAACAATAAACATCCCAGACCATTTCATTCCAATAGGTCAGGGGCAGGGCAGGGCAGACATTTTATGCAATCATTTTTTTCACATTTGCTTTTACCCCTCCCATATTGAGGAGCTTTCTATATAAACTATAATAGTTTATATAGACAGTTCCTCAAAATAGGTAGGTTCGTTACGCCAACTGTGAAGTGTTCAACTTGTGACAGTCATATGATTGACAAGGATTGCTGTCATTGGGTAAACATGAAGAACAATAAACATCCCAGACCGTTTCATTCCAATAGGTCAGGGGCAGGGCAGGGCAGACATTTATGCAATCATTTTTTTCACATTTGCTTTTAACCTACCTATTTTGAGGAACTGTCTATATAAACTATTATAGTTTATATAGAAAGCTCCTCAATATGGGAGGGGTAAAAGCAAATGTGAAAAAAATGATTGCATAAAATGTCTGCCCTGCCCTGCCCCTGACCTATTGGAATGAAACGGTCTGGGATCTTTATTGTTCTTCATGTTTACCTAATGACAGCAATCCTTGTCAATCATATGACTGTCACAAGTTGAACACTTCACAGTTGGCGTAACGAAGGTGTGGTGAGGTAAGGAGAACTTTGCTATTGCTATTGCTGACTTCTCACACTTTCATGTCTAATACTAAACCAATTTGCCTAAGAGGTACCTACTTATACTGGACCCAATCATTTTTGATGCTGAGGTGATAAACCTAGAAAGTTAAAATAGAAGTAGAGTACATAAGGTGACAGTACAGAAAATTTCTTCAGACTTAATCATAATTGTGGTCTTTATTGAAAGACTTTTAAATTGACATATGATATGTATTGGTTAGGAAAATTTTTACTTCTATCGCTTATAAGTAGGCAGATACTGGTATTTGCATTGGTATATACCCAGCATGCAAATCACATTGTTTTTGGGTATTTGTTTAAGTTACTCAGTAAATGTGACCTTTGAGTTGCCCGGCAGACAGATGCAACACTAAATATATATGTGTCCTAACTGACCAGGCTTTACAAAAATTACAAAAAGTGACCCAGTACCTCAACTGAGATTAATGTTGTTGTTTTGTTTTCTTTTACTAAATTGTCATCACATAACAAGATCAAAAGCTCATTTAAGGTTACAGGATTGGGATTGAAACAAGCAGGATACTTTTAAATATAAGTAAGAAACATCATGCCCCAAATAAGCTCAACTCAGTGAGGACTAACTGACCCATTTAGAGGAAGCAGGGGTAACTCCCAGCAGGATGGGCCAATACTTTTATTGATAAGTGTACACCTGGTGTCTGTTTATTACCTTAAAGTCTATAATGCTATATGTCCCAGCTTAAAGCTCAAGACAATTTAGTACAAGGTCCAAAGATGACTAAAACTTCTGATAGTTTCCTTCAGTGAATTTATCATGAGTTTTCAACTAAACTTTTATTTCAGACAACGAAAATGGGGAACAAGCAGAGCAAAAGTACAGAAGATGATGCCACAGATTTCTCTGGCGTCCTTCAAGTGCTTGATGATGATGAGTGAGTCTTTACTTTCTTCGTGCATTTCTTTCAGATATGCAAATCCAAAAGTGATTCAGCATATACACTAGATTCTGAAATGATTTCAAAATTTATAAATGATACCAGTACCAATAATAAGGCCTCAGTGAACAAAATTGGAATAGTCCTGAGTAAGCAAGAGGCTGCCATGATATTGTGTGCCCAAAGAACAAAGTCTTCAGTCCTTGACCAACATACATTCCCAATAGATGATCCAGTATCCAGTACCTTCGTATCTTACTTTATGTCATACCTGGGCCCATACGGGTGTTCCGCAACATGTGATAATTTGCCGTATCACACGGGGCTCTACTTTTATCACACTGACTTCCATAGAATATTTAGAATGCATTTCGAGTGCGCCGCTGTCAAAAATTTGAATACTGGATTCAGTTGTTGGAATTGCAGCTGTTACAATATTTTGTTCGAGGACACCAACTTTTCTCAATTTCTGATGCATTTTGCATTGAATTGCATATTTTCTCGGTCATAAATAAAATACAACACCTTGTATTCCGCATCACCCTCGGTCCCGGCCCTCCTGTTGGTAGCATTGCCCTCTGGCCTTTGTATTCTAATTCACTTGCAGAGCTTGAGATTTGGACCTGCAGTAACCTGAAATGTTCATAGGCAACCTAGCTTTTGGATCAAGTTAAGCCCACTGGGCAATCTGGCTTCAAAAAGTATTTTGTCAGCGCTGATTCATAGCATTATTTAACGATTTTTGGTAACAGTCTGTTCTTGCATAGTTTAGGGGTAATAGTGATCAGTTATTTGTATCATTAGGCTGTTTTAGGTAAACTATTATCCTTTGTTGTCATGTCAATTTCATGACAACAACTTGGATTGTCAAACTCAATAACGCAGTACAGTAACAATACAATACAATACAACAGTAAATGTTAGTGGAAGGGTAGATGTAAGTCAATAGCATCTAACAGTCTATCTTTTACCATGCTCCACAGAGAGGCACCTTGGTCTTCTTGAGATTAGTGAAGATGATTTGTCTCCACAACAAAGGGAGATGTTACGTGAAAGAGCGGAAGATGGGGGAGGCAACATTACAGCTCAAGAAGCTCTTGAGATTGCAACTGCCAGCAAGTCAGAACATGCCAAGGTCCAGATTGGAGTTGTGGGTGATGCAGGGGCAGGGAAGAGCACGTTTATCAACTCATTCCGTGGGCTGTCACCGGGGGATGTACATGTAGGTGCTGCTGAAGTATCTGCATTTGGATATGGTACAACTGAGTCAACATCTTATGATGTCCCTGGGAAAGCAATTGTTCTTACTGACTTTCCTGGTGTCTTATTCAAGCCCAAGAAGGAAGCCAGCAGTAGCGATGGGGCTCAAGAGATTAGCTTCAACATAGACAGCTATCTTGATCTCCATAAAGAGAAGATGCAGATGTGTGACTTCTTCCTTATTTTTCTGACTAACCGCCTGAGCAATAATGTAGTCTGGATTGCCAAAGAGGTGCGCAATATGGGGAAAAAACTTCTGTTTGTCAGATCACAAGCAGATATGGACATTAAAAACGCAAGGAGGGAATGTCACAATGCAAAAGACTTTCCAAAGAACATTGACGACCAAACTGTAATGAACAAGTTTAGACAGTCAGCAAAGAAAACCTTGGAAACTCTTGGATATGGCAAGGTGGATGATGGTGATATTTTCATCATTTGCGGACTGAAAGATCAAGTAGCTCGCGGTGACTATCACATGGGTGCACTCCGTATAGCAATGCTCAACAGGCTTTCAACCTCTAAGCAGAATGTTCTGATAAAGAACACCCAAGACTTTTCTTTAGACACAATAACCCAGAAAGCAGACGTGATGAGGAAAGCAGCGTGGGGAGTAGCAGCCGCTGCTGCAGCTGTCAGTGCAATACCAGTCCCTGGCCTAGGTGTGGCTGTAGATATTGGTAAGTGTCAGTGTACATTGCATCATGTATGTACCCCTACTCTATCTACACATTCTTGACGAACTTTAATATGTATTTCTTCAAATTATGTCAATAATTGGTCAAATTTGGTTAACATCCTAATGCTATATGCCATGACACAACTAAGCTAGCAAACATGAGGATATGTTTTCACTGTTAATACTTGCACATTTGACTCTTACTGTTAGCAATCATAATTTCCTGGCAGAACCATAGAGTCTGCCTCATCTAGGAATCTTAGGCTACCGCGGTATTGTACCATGATTAAAGCAAATGAAGCTGAAATATGTAATTAGTTTCATTTGCCATCAACATTGTCTTGATTGTTGTACATTACTGAGGAATGCAGAAATCAAGATATAGGCAATTTGAAATACATGACTGTATGCTGGTATTCTTCGAAAGCAATAAGAATAGAAATGACTGGCACTTCACATTGAGCATGTTAACTTTTATCTGAAAGTACATATCAATAAGATGACATTCCAATATGGATTTTATGTAGTTTTTTTCAACAGCCACAGTGTTTGCAGCATACGGGACCGTCCGCAGACATTTTAACATCGATAATGCATCTCTTGAGAAGTTGGCCTGCATTTCTAATAAATCTGCTCTGACCTTGAAGAGGTTTCGTAACCGAAATTCAACACTACGAAATGCTATAAAGAACAGCAAGGGATCCCTGGCACTCCGAAATCTTGCTGCTGCAACAGCATCGTCTGTCACAATTGCTGGCCTGGCAATAACAAGTGCTACAGCAAAGATAGCACTTCCAATCATCGGTGGGGTCATAGCTGCTCCAGCCTCCTTTGCTCTGATAGTGTTACTTGAGCGAAAGTTCATTGAGGAGATGGAGAAGTGTGCCACCAAGCTGTTCAAGTTTGCTTTCAGTGAGGACACAGGGTATGATATCTGCCTTGTAATATAGTCAATAGTCAATTGTATATTTCTTGTACTCTGTTAATAAGAAAGGCACCTGAGCATTATAGTATGAACACAGAAATCAAAGTTGTGGAAAAGGACACATGCCTATTAATGTCAGGTGTTCATATTGACTTTTCTGTCTTGTATTATAAGTTTTTGTAGTACTACATTTTGTACTTTGATAAGAAAGGCACATGAGCATCATTCATGAACAGAAAGTTGTGGTAAAGTAGACATGCCTATCAATGTCAAGTGTGCATACTTATGATGAAGTGCATACCGATGAACTCTCTTTTCATTCTCATTTTGAAGTTCCTGACAAAGTTAATGAATATGATATACAAAGTAATTTCAGTAAGTTTGTCAGGAACTTGAAAATGAGAATGAAAAGAGAGTGCATCAGTATGCACTTCATCATACACACACACACACACACACACACACACACACACACACACACAAACATAGGCACACACACACAAACATAGGCACACACACACAAACATAGGCACAAAACATACAAACACATATTTCTTACCTCAACAGGCCTGCAGACATTGGCATTGTAGGAGATGGAAATACTGGAGAGGCCACCTTCATCAACAACTTTGGCAGCTTGCTTCCAGATGAGGAGGGAGATCAAAATAAACCCACCACAAAAACCACACTTTACAAAACATTTGAACTTAGGTGCCCAACTTGTAGAACTCCCTCCTCCTCATGTGAAAAAGAAGCTGTTCAAACGAACCTTTGATGAAGAGGCATACTTCAAGAGCTTTGCTGATGACATGAGAGCATGCAGTGTGCTCTTGGTGTTCATTGGAAAAACAATCAGCGAAGGACTTCTCGCAATTGCAAGAAAGGCTAAGGAGATGGAGCTACTAGTTCTGGTCATAAGGTATATGTTGCACTTCCTTGGACACACTTATACGGACATACATAATATTTCTTAAACTTAAGTTAAAGACACATTGGTCATTGCAAATCCACAGCCAAGTAAATGCATTGCCATTGGATATATTCAAAAACAAAAGATACAAAAGTAATGCTTTGACATTTCACATTTTTCATGTTTGGGCCGGTCTTCCACGTTGTCTGTCAGATGACTTGGAAAGAATACAGAAAATGTGCTTAAGGATATGTGAAGTTCCTCATGAGCACTTACTAACCCTTGAGTCCAGGAGAAGGAATGCATCACTAAGAGAACTTTAAAGGATACTAAGAGACCCCTCCCACCCCTGCAATGTCTTTCTCCCACCTAAAGAGAAGTCTGAGTACAATCTGAGGAACAGGAAAACTCAATACAACCTTCCACTCAGTAAGACCAAAAGGCACAGAGACTCGTTCATCATGAGGGCTCTGAGGGACTTACAAAGCCTGGTTTAACTTTAAGGCCCATGTACTTTAAGGCCCCTTTTAGTCGTCTGTCATTGTCTGTCTAAAGATAGTTTTTAATATATATGAGTTCATAGATATTAACATTGTGACATAGTTTTTATGTAATCAACTGGAATGTTTAACATGCTTTTAAAATTGTCAGATGTGTCCTCAGATCAGACATGCCTGCAAAGTTGGTTTCAAAATAAAGATTGATTGATTGATTGATTGATTGATTGATTGATTGATTGATTGATTGATTGATTGATCGATTGATTGATTTCAAACGGGTTTTTTTCTCACAGGACATGTCTGGATGAAGATGAAGTCCAGTATATTGACATCCGTACGGTAAGACAAACCATGGAATCCTATGTATTCAGAAGAGCACTTGTCAAAAACATTTCCATCCAACTAGAAGTCATGAAACTGGCAAAGAATTATTTTGTTAACAACATGAATTGTGTGCAATTTTTCTTGCAGGAAGTCCATACTAACCTGAGAGCTCACATTGATGGCATTGCTGCGAGTGACATCTTCATCATAAGTGACCAGTACGACAGTATGGTTCAAGACAAATGGGATGTTGGCTTTCTCAGGGCAGCAATTCTCCATGCAATGGAAAAGACTGACATGACTGACAGGTATAATCTAACATATAACAATGAAGATTAAGCCTGAACAATTGTCAGTTTCCTAATATATCATTACATTTTGGTCCATCCTGTTGTGTCTAAAAGCCACTACGGTATCATAATTCTGTCATTCTAAGACTAAATATTAAAGTCAACAGGAATATAATAGCAACTTCTGGTCCCTTCTGTTTTGTTGTACTTTGATATCTCAATATGATCGCATTGTTCACTTTAAAAATTTGTAACGCAAAATTTTTTCCAGAAACTTAATGGAAATTCAGAGCGAAACGACTATTGCACTGAAAGAAGATAAGAGCAGCGGACCAAGTGATGACATACTGAGGGTACTCTATGGCTCTGCCAGGGCAGTCAAACCACTCTTACCAGACTGGAAGGCAGCAATCATCTGTGTTGGTAATTCATATTTTACTTCATTGGGGAGGGGGGGGGGGGGGGGCATCATCACAACAAACTCCACAACTTGACATCAAACAGCATCCTAGGGACTAAGTAAAATGATTTGTTGATTAGACCAGAAACTGATGATTTGATATTGAGTGGTTACACCCCTATATCCCTACATCCCTATGTTCCGATATCCCCTAACCCTTATGTTATAGGGGTGTCGGAATCTAGGGGTGTTATAATATAGTCTGCTGTTATTGAACAGTGGAGAAAGTTATGGTCAAGTTACATGTAATTTCATTGCTTGATTATGTGCTATAAATAAAGTATAATGACAGCAGCTTTGATATCCCCCGTGCACCATAATGCAATTAAATGAACTAAAGTTGCTGACAGATATGACACTTTTACAGGGGTGATTGGCAAACCTGAAGCTGACATCAGAACATTCATCCACTCCCTTCTTGGACTTGACAACCAGGAGGCACCAGGCCAGGCTAATGACCCTACCAAAGCAACAGTGTACCACAATCCAAGCCACCCCAGCAACATCTCTGCTGTCCACTTTCCACCAGCTTCACTTACTCCTGGTAGCAAATTATTATATCAGTAACACATGTTTGACATTTACAATTCAAGAGAGGAACCTTTTTCGTCATTTCTTGCTTGCTTAGTATGCCATTACTACTCCTGACCATCAGAAACACTACATGATGTGTACATGAAAACTGCTAACTTAATGATATGATTGTCAATCATTTGTAGCACTTAATAGAGCATTTACCCACACTGCTTTTTGTGGTACTTGTTTGCACAATTCAGGACAGGCTGGATCTCTCTTTTTTTCCCGGTACATGGAGTTCCACAGAGACAGGATGAAGGACTGTGACCTGTTTTTGGTCTTCTGTCAGGACAAAGTGACAGAAGAAGCAGCCTGGGTGGCCAACAAGGCTATGGAGATGAATAAGAAGGTAGCTGATTTACTATCATAATACTATGCTCACTATCCTGTACATTGCTAATCTTTGAGAGAGGAATATGATAGTAAGATATATCATTATGCATGTAAACTAAATATTATAAATTTGGACAGTAGGGCAAAGATCAGCACAACAACAATAAAAAAAAGTAAAGCAGGACACCCCAGACTGAGAATGATGCATGACACTTTTCTGTTAGCTAGTAATGCGGCTTCACTGCAGCTTGCATGTTTCAGCCTTTTTAGCGCAGAGGTTTGGCACCTTCGAATCCCTCCTACATGGGTTTTACGTCCCCATCTGAAAGAACAATACAACTCTTTTCCATTCGCACCATCAAGACCCGGCGCAAATCCGGGCAGCCAGCTCCACAGAATTTGAACAAGATGTGGCAAGGAGCATAGTGCACAGACCATGACACCATGCGGACACATAACATTAACAGCAATTAGATTAAAATAACTGATACATGTGCCATCTTCTCATTTTCTAGGTGCTTCTGGTTGGATCAAAACCAGACCATACCTTAGGGGCTGCTGCTGCTCTTCCAGCTGAGGACACAGGAGACAGGGAACTCTGCCGCAAGCTAACAGATGAATTTAAAGTCTGAAAGGACTTACATATCTTTTGATAATTCACACTTGGTGGAAATGTTGACAACATATTCTGGACAGTGACAGTCTATGCTGACTTGATCTAAATGTATTGACATCTGCCATTAAAAATACTGGTATTACAAACAATGCTTGCACTTGCACTCTCATTGTATCAGTTTTGCTGTAACAGTCCTTTTCACACTTAAAATTTCTTTCTCAAACTTTCTTTCCTCTTCCTTACAGGAACATCTGTACAATGCAGGCAGTGTTCAGGTGATGGGTGCAAACAGCACCTTCATCATCAGTAATCAAGCAGATGACATGCTGATGGGGAAGCTTGACATGGTCAGACTGAAGACGGCAATCCTGTCTCAGCTCAACGACTTACAACAACAGGTACAACACTTAGCAATGCCTACAAGTATGTTTTTACTGAGCTCACTGCAAGTACATTGTATAATTATGCATAATATGTATACACTGGTATATACACATTTTGTACTACTGAGGTCAATACCTATGAAGTAGACTCAATCGCAGAATATTTCATCAGAACATCACTTTAAACATGTCCTATTAAAGGTTAACAATTCTAATTTCATACTTCCTACACTTGCAGGCATTTGTGATTTGCTGTCCGGACCTGTCACATGACTTTGTGAGTGAAAAGGCGAGGGTACTGAAGAAGATAGCATGGGTCCAGGCTGTAAACGCCATGGATGTCAGTCAGGGACCTTGCCTACTGGTTGAAACACCAGTGAAGATAGGTAAATGCATAAAAACCTTCATTTCCAAGCACAAAATTGCAAATCACAGTGACGGTAAATGACCGTGGTGCAAATTTAAATTTTGAAATGAAAAATTTAATTGTTTTGAATTTCACACTTCAAACTAATTCTTCAAAGGCTAACCTAAGTCAGTTTGGAATGATCATGTGAGTGACTGTTGAACAGAGATGTGGTTACATTGTATATTTAACACAAATCAGTACCTTGTGGACTCTTACCTACATTCATGAAAATAATACCTCGGGTCATTATTTCTTTCTTTTTTCAGCAACTGTCAGGGTAGCCTGTGAGCTGTCCCAGAAGTGTTTGGGGCTTGACGAAGCATCCCTCCCCAAGCTAGCAGCAATATCTGGTACAGACATAAAAGATCTCCAGTTATTTGTGCAAAGAAACCTTCCCATGTGCAGAAAGCTGTTGTCAGAAGACACCGACGACGTGCCTCCCGACAACATTCGTACTTTAGCAAGCCTGCTGTCAAAAAACAGCAGTACCCTTCTGACCCTTGGGCTGGCAAATTGGGCTTTCACAACCACTGTTCCTATCACAGAGTTTGGTGGGAAGGCACTGAATGTTGTTGCCTACTTCTTGTGTAAGATGATTGACAAACAAGCAGAATGTGCAAAGGATCTGCACAACTTTGCCTTTCACAAGTAAACACTTGACTCTGAGGATTTTTGTACGAATGTGCTACGTTGATGGTTGAATTTTACATTCTCTATGGCACATATACCCACTTCTATGTTGGGGGAAAAGCAAGTGTAACTACTCCAGAATGTATAGCTGGTGTTTTGTACTGCATTTACATTCCTACCAATTTAAGTGAAAGACAAGACAAATTCAGCACCAGATCAAGCACCCAGAACATCATACTTGTCAACTATCAAACACTTTTTACTTAGTATGCCTTTATATTGAAAATATTAGACCTTGTCAAAATGGGAAGAGAGGAATTCAAATCTTAAACTGGAGGGTGTTATAGGAAGTTTATCAGAGCTAACCTGTCGGAGTAATGTGGACTGTGCTATCTCTTTGAAGTTTTAAATCTAATAGAATAGCCAATAGCACCGCGATTTAAGATTATCAAATACACACACAGGGAGCATAAACAGAATCTTGTCAGTGTTGTAGATTTATTTTTTTCAGAACTATAATTTGTGCATCATCAAATGGATACTATCAATGGATACTACTAAAGGAGCACATTTCAGAGACATTGTTTAAGAACATTTTGCTGCATTTTGTATCACACTTTTTGTAACTCTGGTAAGTCATATTTTCAAATGAGATTGCACAAATAATTGACAGACAAGACAGATAAAAACAACAGATATACACAGACTGTTAAAAACTTGACACATGAAGTTCAAAATTAATGTTAGCATTGATTCAGATGTTTGTTTCTTATGATAAATTTACATGTACAATAAACATTAGTAGTACAGGCTCTACCTGTACTTATTTGATGAACCGGAAACTTATACCTTATCATTTGTTAATCTAAACCTAGATCATCATTTGTAGTTCCAAAGTTTGTCAGTGATGTTGAATCATCAGTCATCTTCTATGTTAATAGATGGATCAAAGTTGTGAGCCAGGATCCTCACCTATAGAATGGTAAAACACATTTTAGTATACTAATTTTTACATTAAAACAGGTGATTTTATATGGATTATCATTGTTAGATGATGGTTTAATTTGGGAGTTTGTGGTGAGTCACTTCAACCTATCCTTTGGCCATTATATTTCTAGGTATTTGGCTTTAGTAAATAAAATTATTATCGCAGTGTAATACAAAATCTACATTCATAATCTATTGGTGATAATTACTATCTTGTTGTATGTTGTAAAATAAGAAAATACACGTCAGATATGATTGTCATATTTAGTAATTCAGTCATTGACTTTGACATTTGACTTACATTTGACTTAAATTTGACTCTTAAGCATGATACAATGTACTTAATACAAAAACTAAATAACACTCAAAAATGTAACATTACAATGATAAATATGCCAAATGATAGTTACTCATTGACAAGCAACTGGATAGATTTGGAAGCACCCTTTCCAAATTCTATCCAGTTGCTTGAGTAACTGTCATTTGGCGTATATTTAATGTCTAACCTTTATGAAAGTAACAGTTCTGTAATAAAGATGATTAGTGTACGAAAATAAAGATTTGCTTGCTTACCTTATCCCTCTCCAGTGTCAATGACTGTAGAGTGTCCTCCACCATAGATAACTTAGAGGCCAGGTTGAAGTGCTGTCCTTCTAACTCATCACAGGTGTCTATGTACCCTTCTTTGTGGCTCTGGAGACAGTTGATTTTCTCTTCCAACATCTTAATCTGTTCTCTTAGGCTCTCTTCTTGTTTTTCTATGCCAGCAACTTGTTTCTGAATGAATGAATCAAAACAAGGTAAAGCAAATAGACTTAACTTTTCCTGTTCTTTAATTTCTTTGTAAACATACCTGAAGGGCCATAGACAATGGTCTACATTTTTTTCTTCCAAATCTATCACTAACATCTATTTTAGGTAATCTTGCTTTCATGGACACATTTTGACTAAGTTTGAAAAAAGGACTACTTAAAAGTCAGAACCATACAGTATTGTAATGAAACCACTTATCAGCAGTCACTGATGAATACTTTTATAGGTATGATGCTCACCTGTTCCCTCTCTAGTTGCTTAGCAACCATCTCCATCTTTTCCTTGATGCCATCAGCCTCTGTCTCCAGCACTTCACACCTCATAGTCAAGGTGTGGTACTTTTCTACATAGTCCTCACCTCTGTTACCATGGTAACCCTTATGTTTACGATCACCATGAGAACCAGAGTCTCTCTTTTTCACACTGCTTGGTGCTGTCTTGTTTTTTTCGCTCAATGAATTAAATCTGCTGGTGCCACCTGAGTACTTTTGTGGAGCATATGTATGATTGGCACTGCTTATGTGGATGTTTGAATGTTCCCTTGTTTTAGATTTTCTCTTGTTTTTGTATTCAACAATTATCTGTTGCAGCATGATGTTGCAAGTTAGGGATGACACTGAAATAAAGATATCAACAAACTTAGAATAAATGAAACTTGTAGAAAAGAAACTGAAGTCTCAAATAATGGGTTGTAAATACTATGCTGACCTGACTTCACTCAATAAAGAAAGCTTCAACTTCACGGGAACATACTATACAGCAGCTACTGCACATTAATACTGCACATCCAAAGCAAGCTATCAAATCATCCTACCTTCCTGTCCACACCCTGGGCAGGTATCTGTATGTCTGACACAGGCAGTACAGAAGGTGTGACCACATGGGATTACCAACATGGGTCGATGGTCTGGGGGAACCTGCAACAGAAACAAGACTTTGCTTTTTACCCTACATTGTAATACCTTTAAGTTTTAAGTAAGAAAATGTACATAACAATATGGGCAACAACTTCTACTGTACAGAGTGAAGGATATGACAATGCTAAGCCATATAAAAAAATTGCCTGGATAATAGGTTTATTCTGCTCTGTCTGTATTGGGAAAAGGCATTTACAATCTATGTCAGAGTTGAAGATACTGTACACATACTCAAGCATGGACAAATTATATATTTTTCAGACTCAGAGGCACTGAGAAAAACAGACTTACCATAAGAGAAGAGCAGACCTGACACTTGTGTGTGTCAATACTTGATTCCTGAGAGACATGCCCACCACCTTCTGACAGTGTGCCTTCTCTTGTTGGTTTGTCCATTCTCACCTTTAATCTGTTTGCTATCTGATCTGCCAACGCATCAAACATGTCTGGAGACAACATTGTTCTAGCTCTTGCACTTCTCGATCCTGATTGGTCAGTTTGATCTCCTGTTGTTTCTGCATCATTTTGCACATCATTTCCATCTAGCAATTTGTGTTTGTGCAAAGGTTCCCTAGCAGAAGAGACACTGTCTTGTTTTGTGGAGTCACTGTTATGTGTACTGTCTTCAGAGTCTTCTTCAATTTCTTCTTCATCTTGTGTTCCATCCTCTGACTCTGTCCGTTTGGCACTATGATTACCATCAGTTAATGTATTACCATTTACTTCATTGAAAGAACTTTTTGTATAAGTTTGTGGCCTCTCTAGTGCTCTGCTTGCACTTTTTGGCCTCTGTGTGGGTATTTTTCTTTCATTGTGTGCTGTTGCTGTCGTCCTTACTGATTCGAGTTTTCTAGACTTCCCTGTTGGTGCACTTGATGGTTTGGGAGGTTGAGATCTTGAGGACTTTTGTTTGAATTGTTTTTCAAAATCATTCTTGGAAATCCATGGTATGTATGCTGTATCTACAATTGAAAAAGAAAACAGGCTATTAGCTAGGAGGGCATTAGGGCCCATGGGGGTCCTAAAAAAAGGAATTATACGCCCTCTTTGCAGCTGGACACCAAGGATGCCTTGTTTCCCTGAAAATTACATGTGTTGCACGCACACACACTGCCGATATTTTTTTCGCCCCATCATACACTGGAAGAGCATGCAAATGGATTGACAGGTAAAGCTACCAGGTAATTGTATTGAAATTGTATTGTGAGTGTAATTGTATTGCAGAACTCTGGTTCAGATAGGGAGAAAATCAAAGAAAGCCACATTGAATTGTTGACCAAACAGTTTCAATTCTACTCAGCATTGTTATACATGTAAGTTCCTGTAAGTAATGAAACATATTATGTTGTCTGTAAACCAGTGTAATATTGCTTGAAAACCAGCAGTATTAAGTGCTTTAAAGTTAAGTTCAAGAGGCAATTGCAACAAGGCCCAAAGTATTTCATGTTTAAAACATACTTGTAGACTGTGCAGCAGGTTTCTTGTCCTTCCTGTTGCCCGTCCCCCTCGTAGAACCCCCTGTCTGTCCTGTCTGTGTCTGCTGCCGCCCCCCTCCCCGGTCCAGCTGCTCCTTCCTCTGCTGCATCCATCTCGCTTGTTTACTCTGGATCTGTTTCACCTGTAAGAACTATCATCATTACCATCATCATCAACACAATAACCAACACCATCATCATTACCATTACCACCATCATCATGTTTGCTTTACACCTGTCTTATTATTCATACAAAGAATTCTCTGTGTAAGACTATAGCCTTTAATTTTTTTCTTCTTAGTTGCTTGATATCAATGATATGAGACCGTGTTCCAAGAAAATCAGGACAGCAACAGGTTGTTTGCTCAAGTACGAAACAAAAGGTACCTCCTGCTGTGAGAGAGAATTAGAGGAAGGACAAAAACAACCCAACAAAGCTGAATTCTGAGGATAGGTGATCTATAAAGACTCCCATACCGAGACTATGGCATACACACCGTGCATCTATGATCATGATTTGCACCCGCAGATATTTGCAGTCCATTTGTCGCATGCCCCCCTCCCCCACACAAATTCTCACACAAACCTTCTCAGCGATTGCTTGTTTAGCCGCTTCGTCGTCCCGTTTCTTTGGCATCTTCAAGACATGCGTGAGAATGTTAAGGTCTTCAAAGGGTTAGGAAAGTGGTAAAACGCAACTTAGGCAGAATACGACAAGGTTTTGTCTCATTTCTTCTGCTACCTTGGCAACATTTTCATTTGGACCGCGGTATTTTAGGATGCTCCCATTCACACATAGGTGACCTCAATCTTAGACAATAGCCCTAAAAATATTCTGTCAACTTTGAAAGAAAATATCAAATTATTCATAGAAAAATGTACATTCTATGATTTCTGAAATTTTACGTCTGTTCTTGAATAATCTTTATGATAGACATTTTTAACCCCCTCCGAGAAGTACGATCTTCCAATTTTGCGAAATCTCGCGACGCACATAATTTCAGCGAGATTCTCCGAGATGACAGGAAAAGCGGCCATTTTAAAATCGTGAAAGTTTTCCGCGGGCAGCAAAATCACTTTTAGTTTTAAGCGTAATCCTGTTTTGGGTGGTCTTAACTCATGACAGATGATGCAACGATCCTAAGGATGATGTGGAAAACACAGGGAAGTCTTCGGAGTTATTGAGGTAGCGTTAGATATTCTCAACACTGAGGAGGTAAGTTGCGGAAATGTTTTTTTAGACGCTATTTTGGGGAGGGGGGCTTCTTGTAGACTGTTTGAGATGTGAATAATTGAATTCCGAAGTCAGTCAGAGATTTTGATTTTGAATTCCAAAGAGTATATGATTTCTTGAGTAATTAATGTAATGAACAAACCCTCCTACAAAGTATCAAATATCTGGTGACGTGTGACGTCCTGAGCAAACTGACTTTCCTTGATGAAATCTACTTGATTGTTATTCAAATGTCATTTGCCTTCCTACAAAGTTATAAGTACAATGTCATTTGCATATTCCAGGTGTGAGTGACAAGATGGCTGGGCAAGGCGGTTTGTTTAGCATTGGTGATGATGACTTGGATCTTGGAGATGAGGTAAGCTTAACTTCTTATAAGTCTTCAACTTCCATTTGAATGCAATTGCAATTTCTGCATCATCTAGATCATGGAAGAGGTCAACTGTTCAACAAATTTGAACCAGTGAGTTGAAATGCTAATGTCTGACACATGTATTTATCATTTCAGGATTTCTTACTAGCAGCGGCAGCTAGTATGCCTCATGCACCAGCCATTACAAAGTCTATCAACTCCAGACCCTCTCTTCAGCAGAACAACAACCTGATCACAAAAACTACTTTCAACGAGAAACCTACAGCAGAATCATTTGAGTCGCCCAAGAATACTCCAACTCCAGATAGATCTAGTCTGACAAATGTCAACTCATCTTTTCTGGGATCCTTCGATGACGACTTTGGTGACGACAATATTGGATCGTTTTTAACAAAAAGAAGATCAAGTGACTCCCCTGTGCTTGGAGTTCAACCACCAAAGAAGCAGCCAAAGACATCAAACAGTCCCTCGGAAAACAATACTGCTGAAACCAACAGTAGACTGCAAGGCAAGGAGCAAAAGATAGGAGGCACTACATTTGATAATGTCAATAGACCTCCCATGCAAGGAAGATCTCAAGCCATTCTAAACAAAATACAAGGACTCAGTTCTTCAAGCAATCAGCCCCAGAGTAAGAGTGGACTCAGAATGCCTGTATCAGACTCTGGTACAACACAGTCCCCTGCAGGCAAGACATCCAAACCGGGGAAATTCGTCTTCAAACCTGTCAACAAAACTTCACCCAACAGTCCTTCTGTACAGAGTGGAGGTGGAACAGGGTTTGCTCTTAGGCCAAATAATGTGTTCAATGCAAATGGTGGAAGGGGCAGTGCAGTATCTCCCAATACAGGAGGTAGTCCTTTGTTGACAAGCAGTGTACCAAAGAATAATGTTCAAAAGAGTCCTACTAGTACAGATCACCACACTGGAGAAAGTCCTGGAACTACAGGAAGACTTACACGTCTGCTAGGAGGAACCTTTACCAACAGTAGTGCAAAGGATGGGTCTGGGCAAGGTGGTAATAATATAGCAGAACTAAGCAAAGCAAACTCTCTTCCCAAAGTAAGCAATACATACAGTGCAAGCACTCAGCTTCGAACACCTGCAGTGAGCAATGTGGGAAGTACCTCAGGTTCATCTCAGTTGAGAAACTCTACCACTCTACAGAACAAACCTGCAAGTAAGGGCCATGTGTTTGGGAGCAAAGTAAACAATTGTCAGCAACCAAGAGTTCCTGAGGTAACTAATGCAAGTTTTCCATCAACTGTGAGTGATAGCTCTGGGTCAGTGCAGTGTAACCATGGAATACAGAGTGGTGTGTTGAGGAATCCAGCCAATGCACAGTTTAAATCAAGTGGAATAAGGAATCCTGCAAGCAGCACTTCAGGAGTACAGAATACTATGGGTACCAAGGGAACTGTAGGTACAAGTCAAGCAATGTCCACATGTCAATCAAATTTCACGCAACCTCTGCAACCAAGATCTACCCAAGCTGTACCCAGGTTACCACAAAGAGGAGGCCACAACTTTTCCCCACGTATGGGGAATGTTTCCTCCACTCCGAGGTACACAGGGCAGTATGGCACACCAAGGGTACCACAGTCTGCTGGGATGGTGGCTCCCAGAATGCAGCAGACTCCAAGATTTCAGCAGACTCCCAGGATGCAGTACACCCCCACAATGCATCAGACTCCCAGAATCCCCCAGGGCAGAGGAGTGCCCATCAGACAGAGGTCACCAAACGGCCCCGGTTCTGGGCTGTACAACTCTACTTTTGGGCAGAACACTTCAGAACAAGGAGTGAGTGTCTTTATAGCTTAGTTGCCTTTTTCTACTAAGTAGCTAAGCGTTCAACACAGTTTAGATCTAAGTATGAAAAGTGTAACTGAGGTGTTTGAAATGGGTGGCATTATATTGTACATTGTATGTTTTTCCATCAATTTAGATATTCACTTTCTTGGCTGCCATTAACATGAAGTTGATGAACCACACTTTTGCAGATCAATATTGACAACACTGTGACATGTTGTATACTTTCATCATGGATTTAAAGATGACCATGGAATTGATAGCAGTGATCACAGGTTTTTTCTTAGGGAATACCAAAATTTTCTACAAACTGTTTATTATTTTCACTCTCTGTTGCCCAGCAGACAGGTTCTCCTGGCAGTTTCCTGTCCCCCCAGGCCCCAGTGTGCACCTCCCGACTGTTGAAGCTGTGTAACGCCTCCAGACCTAAGGACCTGACACCAAGGGTCAAGAAGAGAAAGTTCCCAGGGCCTGCTGGCATACTCCCTAAACTGGTAAGGGATATGGAATTTTGCATGCCTTGTTTAGACAAAGTTTAGTCGTAGACAGAGGTCAAATGATACTATAAACTGCGCAACAGGTGACTGTAAATTTCTTCCAGTTCCTTTTATCGCTGGCAAGGTGAACTGGTGTAATGTATAAGTTGTCCATTTAGAATGTAAAGATGTAACATGTCTCTTCTCTTAGAAATTATACCTGTGCTTGAGGCATTGTGGTGTCTTTTTATAGCTTCAACAGTTCCTCTTTTCACCAAGTCAAGTTGGATTTAAAGTGTTGACATAGAGATACATTTATTCCCTTTTCGTGTAGTCTGAGGATAAACAGCTGGATGATGTTGCCATAGCAACTCCACAAACACCTTCCCACAGTGCTGTGGCCAAGAAACCTAAAGATGAGGTAAGTAACAGCACCAGGAATTATTACAGACTGTTGATTACATTTTCAATGAATATTCTGCATTGTTTGTTAACTTTTCTTTCTAGGATGAAATATACAAGTTTTTGTGTGACTCTTTGTGTGAATATTTGTGTGGTTAGTTTCAGTTCAATGGTAAGAGAAACATTGATAACTTTTGTTTTAATCATGATTCAGGACCTGTCAAGCTCTCAACTATCCCAGGAAGATCCCAGAAAAGGATCATGGGATACCATGAAGAAGGAGCTGGGTCTGCACGAGGACAACTCTAGTTGCATCCTGGGTAAAAACAACATTGCTCTTGTGCTACGTCGGGTAAGTACATGTATATTCTGCAACTTTATTTCATATTGGATTCAGCTTGTGTCTGATGTACGAAAATTTTGAATTGTTCTCTTCTGCCAAAGCTACATGTTGTACATGTATATATACAGTACTTTGATTTCGTTGTTTCCAAATTTGAATGTTCAAGAGTCCTGATTTTCCATATTTATGAATTATGATGCAGGCCAGTCTGAAGCTACTGCCACAAGGGAAGGTGCCCCAACTGTGTGTGTGGGTGAAGCTGTTGTCATTGGATGGGAGGAATGGAAGTGTTGTCTTCCGAGATCACACAGGTAATACTGTTTTCTGATGTATCTAAAACTAAGCTATAGAAGTTTTCTATTTGTGATTCAGATATACATTGTAATTGTGTTTGTGGACTACTTGTTAGATTTGGCATAAAGGAACACTTCTCAGAAGGAACCTTATATCAACAGAACTTCTCTAACTTTGTATAAGGTAGAAAGGGGCGTGCTTGAACTACTAGTGTCTATCAGTAAGTCTTACAGAATCTTGTAGAATGATAGCAATGATGTCTAAAACAAAATACATACTATTTTTTATGTGAGTTGATTTTTCCATGACCAGGTGTGATGTATTGTCCTCAGGTGAGATGCAGGGTACCATACACCAGAAAGTGCTGGAGGAGTATCCCTCTGAGATAAAGGCTGGGACAACTCTGGTCCTCAGACAGGTATGGGACTTTATTTCAAGGACTGCAATAGATGTAGAAAAAATACATTGCACAGAAAGTTAAAGGGTTCATAGTTACAGTTAGTAATATTTTCCTGGGATAATGTATAGCTAGTGTGCTGAATAGAAGGAATTGATAGACATACAAAGCTTCCTTATCTTGCCCATGTTTCTTGTGATAAAAGCATTCCTACAAATTTAAGATTTCTCCCACATGATATGGATTTGATGAGTAATATTTAGTTTCCAAGCCACTGTGTTTTACTAACATCTACCCTTACTTCCATTCCCCAGGTTGGAGTGTTCAGCCCATCTGCCAGGAACCACTACCTAAACATCACCCTAAACAACATAGTCCAGGTCTATCCTCCTGGTACTAAGTCAGGCATAACCTCCAACCCCTCCAGCCAGGACTCTCCAGAGATGAACCAGTCTCCCCCACCCTCCTGGCTGAAGTTTCAGGACACAAGTCCTACCTGTACAAGGAGTGTTGTCTCTCAACAGGCCACAACTACTGTGGGGAAGGGTAACACACAGAAGACAGGACAACATGTGCAACAGTTACCATTCAGTAGTGCATTGGGACAAAATGCAGCACAGGTATCCAAAGTGGTGGGTACTGGAGGAAAGGGAACCGCAGACAAGCCTGCTAACACTGGGGTTAACAGTGGACCTGATGTGGATGAGCTTTGGGGTGAAGGTAGGTTTGATGTCTTTGTTTGGTCTGATATCTTTTTAGTTTACTAGTATTTAGGTTGCTGTTTATGAAACAGACTAGAACTGAAAGAAAGTAGTAACTAAGCTAGCTTGGAAACCAAGTTCTGTTACTCTGTGTGTGTGTTCAAATGCCTTTTAACTTGCCCAAATTGGATAAGGAAAAATACCATAGGATACATGTACATATTGTGAACTCAACCATATAACAAAGTTACATTTCTATGTGACTGAAGGACTTTTATGTTTCAGACAATCTGGATGAGCTACTAGAGGACATAGGAGAGGAAATGTTTGGGGACTTCTGAAGACAAAGTTGCAGAATGTGGACAAAGTTGTAGAATGTGATGGTTGCATAATTACACAATTTAATGTATATTACTGGGCTGCCACAAATACCATCTTGCTTATTTCAAATGAGATGCATTAGCAGAAATGGTCGCCACTTATGACAATATAAGGCAAGGATATGCATGTATTGTGAACAGAACTTGAGGAATTCTAAGGTTCTCAATGATACGACAGTGTTTTGTATTAATATTTCAAGAGAACTACATTGATTTTGGGCTCATTGTATTTCAGAGAGAAGATAACAAAGAATGATGATAAAAAGTCTGATTTCATTGAACAATGAATTCACTCTGACTAGAGAATAGAAAATTGAAGACTCTGTAACTAGGGATAAAAGTAGAAGAAATTATGATGTTGTTGTGACCAATAGGTTCAATGTAATATGTCATGGCAGTCATGCTAACTACATGTATATGGCTACTAATATAGTATGGAAAATACACAACCACAAAATATCCTGCTTAGCAGCTTCCTTTATTCCCATGTCAGTCAATATAACCACTACAACATGTAGTGATACAACATATCTCTCAACATACTGTGCTAAAAGTAGAGGTGGTTTAATTTTCATTCATACAAAACAAGACTTCAGAAAGACCCCTTCATACCAAATAAATCACCAAATGTTTATCTAAGTAGCTGCTAAAAAGAACGAGAGAAATACGCATAGTTTTCCACTTCTATTTTGGAAACATTTTAAAGAATTTATTTCATCAGCTGAAAGGTTTTCCTTCGATCTGCATTGTACCAATTATTGGTAATTTGATTCACCTATAAAATAAAAGTTATTCATATGACGATACTGTGAATATTCTCCTTACGTTAAGGCATCTACAGGGGTTCTGCACCATTTAAGTTCAAACTATAAGTATAGCATCAAACTGCCATACATTTTCAAATATACATACAAAGGCACAAACTGTAACCAGCACTGGAATGCTTAAGTTTGCTGTGGTCAAAAGGAAGTCTATCAACTAAACATCAGCATGCAAATAGCAAAGAAAAATCTGGAAGATAATGTCTTTGGTGACACCTAGCTGATGTAAACACAAATGAAAAGGAACATTGCAATGAAATTGAAAACATATTGATTCATAACTGAAATGCCAAAACGTCTACTTGTCTCCAAGCCTGCTCACCTCATATTGCAACATGCTCACCAGTACTGTGTTTGCTACTGTCTGCTCAAAAGTAGCTTTTACAACTCTACCTTTGCCCCTCCTAGAGAAACAGTCGCATGTTCCTCCAGGAACTTCACAAACCCATCTAAATCTCTATCCCCGTCAAATGACATCGGGTTCTTCTTATCATTTTTCTTTACAAAGTAGATGGTTGGGAAACCCTGTACTTCAAAGGTGTCTACAGGTATATCGTTTGCTGTGGCATCCATCTTGGCAATGACCAGGTCTTTTGTGGTTTTGTATTTCTTTGCCAGCTTATTATAAGCAGGCTCAAGCTTCTTGCAGTGGCCACACCAAGGAGCGTAAAACTCGATCAGGACATCTTTCGATTTGTCCATAACGATTTTCTCGAAATTCTTGCCAACCACAGTGGTGACGGCGCCTTGCTTCTTGGGGATGGGTTGGGATTTGATGACTGGTTTCACCCAACCTAAAAAAAGAATAAAAGATGTAGTAAAATACACAGTATTGAAGACATAAGAAAGGGGTAAACTATGAATCAGGCAAGAAAGATCTTTGCAGAAGTTATTCAGCTAGTAGCACATACATGACTTGTATACAAGAAATGACAAGATAATAACCAGTGTCTTAGCCATTAGCAAGACTTGCTCAAGGAAAGGTAAATGCTGAAAAAAGTAATACAAAGTGCCTTTTCAAAAGGACCCTACTAGTATATAGGAAGAAATGATGCCAAACTAAACCAGTGCTGTCTCTAGGCCCCGTCCCTCCGTCCTGGGACAGAAATTTGCTTCTTGGGACGTATAAAAATTTCACCCTGTCCGTCCAAAATATCTGAACTAGACTCACCACTTTTGAAAGCCTCCACAAAGTCCCTGAGCACATCTTCGCTGAACTCATCGGGCTCCATGCGGTACTTCTTGCCGCTCTTGTCGTAGATCCCGACGTTGACCTCCTCGCCGCTGTCGTCCAGCTCCAGCTCCTTCAGCTTGCTCTGCTGCAGGTCCTCCTTAGTGATGACAAAGGTCATGTCCTTGTGGTCCTTAGCCACCTCCAGAACCTTCCGCCTCCAGATCTGAGTAGCTGGGGTGGGCAACAGTACTATATCAAACATCTGACCAGATTTACCAGAATAAGGTCGACATACATGCAGAAACCATGTAGATCACCAGAACTGACTGCAGGGTCTACGTCGAGAGTAGACCAACCTTGCGAGACCTATGCATGTCTGTAGCCGCCATGCATTAGACCCTGATGCCTGCAAACGATTGATTGATATACAGAGAGAAGTTAAAACATTCATATCTGTCTCTACATTTTGACCTGTGACCATTTCAATACTGCCCTAAGCAACACTCTTACCATTGCTGAACTACCAAGAATGCCAACTCAGAAATATATCTCTTTATCAAACTTAGAAGATGATGTGACATCTATTGTCATTGTATTATAATTATCATACATATCATTTCTTCCCGAATTTGGAACTGCTTCTAAATGAGTGGCTTTCTGTATCAAGGAACTAGGCTATGATGTTGGGTCTTTGAAAAATATTCTGTATCATAGTCACAATAACTGTACATGTAGCAGATTTTTTAAAAATCTATGCTTACCTTCTTTGTATTCAAAGCTGAAGTCCACATCGTAGAAAACCACCACCAATGGCCGAGCATCTCCGTACCGCTTGTTCTCATTCAGAGTGGTGAGTTCTCCCACCAGTGGGCGGATGTTGTCCTTGTACCAGTCCTGGAGATCCTTTACTGTGGCATCAGCCTGAGACGTAAATAGATAGGATAGTGAAAAAAGAGAAGACCGACGCTATGTACAGGTTCATTGACATTGTATTTGGAAAAAACATTGAACAATGTACCATGAACAGTGGAACATGGATTTACGTCCTGTCCTAGGGAATGCGACCCTTTCCAGCGTGCATGTCGGTTGAGCTAAAACAGCCGGGATTTGAACTCCCAACCTCTTGGTCCAGAGGCAGGGTTGGTAACCACTAGACTATACCCTATGATCAACAGAAGTTACAAAACTGCAACCCTTAAAAAAGTCATTTCCAGCATGTCAACAACTTTTGAAAAAAACTGATAGTTTCAGAAAATATTTCGTTATTCTTCACACACCTTGTCAAAGATCCTGACTTTGGGCTCGTACTTTGACTGGAACTTCTCTGGCTGTAAGATGGCGACTGATCCAGGGTTGACCTTGTAGAAGGTCCGAGCCTCAGCGTCAAACGTGTGGCCAAACTCATAGGCATCTCGCAAATCATTACCTGATAAAAGGGTAGATTTTACATAAACATTATTCTACAAGACACCCTAGACTTGAGTCATGATACTTTTATCAAAACATCAAATATTTGAATTAGTCAAGGGCTTTACACAAAAATCTGAATGTCAATTAGGACACATTAGATTCATAGATAGAGGTAACAGATACACAATGTATGACTATTAGTATCAAAATAAGTAAACATTCTAGAGGATCTACATAGACCTCGTAAGCTGAAGAAGTATGAGCATAGCTTTCTCACTGCATGTCCAGACAGAATGTCACCTCGTACCTGAGTCCAGGTAGGTTTGATAGAGAGGATCCTGGTCGTTTTCGAAGAAGCCCACGATGACAGCGTCAGACTGGACAAAGTTTTTCAAGGCCTTCAGACTCTTGTACTCATCTGAACTGGGTCCTGATTGGTCAATCATGTGCGAGATGATACCTGGAACATAAGGTGAAAGTGTATTTTCACAGCGATGTCAATCTAGTTTAGCTCACTGAAGAGCTAGTCTTCCACTGGTCTTGACAGAGAAGACAGATGCTATGTACAATATTTGCAGGTTCATTGTACCAGGGAAATTGCCCTAGCTCTTTTCGACAAGTACTGTGAAAAGTGGACCATGGCTTAACATCCTGTTTTAAGGACTGTGACTGCGACTTAACTTGCCAAAGTTGTGATTTGTTGAAATGAATTAAACAATTGAATTGGAGGATTGACCAAAACAATCCTTGGGATTGTCTTCTTTTAAATACATGTAGTTCAAAATTCAAGTCAGCCCACAGACAAGGATCCAATTCATTTCATTGATTACAGCAATAGTAACAATACAGATTACACACGTAACTTAGATGTATATGATCTACATCAATACAAAATGAACTTGAATCAGAACACTTCAGTTCCTACCTCTTTCCTCCCTTGGCCCCTTGTAATCATACGCCTTCCCCTTCCTGAATATTTTCAGGGTAGGGTATCCTGTCACTTCAAACCGTTTTCCCAAATCACTCTCTTGGGTTGCATCTACCTTGCCGAGAAGGATGGGGGGGCTTTCTCTCTTAAGAACCTGGGCAGCTTTCTCAAACTCAGGTGCTAGCTTCTTGCAGTGGCCACACCTGTGGTTGGATACATCAGTTACAGTTAAGATTTGTGTACATCTTATGATGTGTCACAATGGATTTTATAGGCATATACATGTGAATACAATGCTAGGGAGTCAACAGGCGTCCTAACTTATTTTCATTCAGGACAAATGTTGGACATTATCTTGCTGTCACCCTGTTACTCTCAGGTCACCATTGTCAGATGAGAGTACAAAGAAACAGATAGATACACATATCTTCATATTCAGATAGATACACATATCTTCATATTCATATTTAACATATCTAACATATTCATATTTAACAAATAGGATGAAATAAAGTTAGGTTGAACCAGGGCTGTCTCCAGGACCCGTCCTGGGAGAGAAATTTGCTTTTTGTTGGATCGGGCACAAATTTTACCCCGTCCGTCCAAAAATCTGAACTTTGTGACATGAAACTAGTGAAAATATATTTTCAAAAGCTTGTAATTAAGATGACAGATTTAACAACGAAAATCAACAACTTGGGCTCCCAAACAATGAGTGGGACGGAAACAAATTTAAAGCTGGAGACAGCCTGGGTTAAACCTTCTTCCCAAAGCAACCATCAGAATTACGATTCAAGAAATAGTCTAAAATTTGGTTCCTGTGCTATCGTACTCACCATGGAGCGTAGAACTCCACCAAAGTGATGGCGTTATCATTAACAAACTCATCAAAGTTGTCCTCGGTGAGAGTGACCACAGCTTCAGGTGGGGGCTCCCAGTTAGGGTCAGACTGCTCCCTCATGTAATCCACAATACCTGGAGTATACAAGTTTATAATATATGTATCACTGTGTGACAGTGGAATTTTTTTTAAACCATTTGATTTGCCATTAATTTTCCTAAACAGAAAATTCACAACTGACAAAAAACTGCAGGTCAAAAGACTTATTTTAGGGGGTTTAGTAAATGCCTTGATACCACATTACATTGATAACAAAGAAACAAAGATCCTGTAGTATACAGATAGCAACTTGACTATGTCCTATCATGTTCACTTACTATTATACCCATTTCCCCACGGTCTACCTACCATTGGATAAGTGTTACGAGTATGAGTTGCCATGTTTCACTTGATAATGATAAAAGAACCGTAAAATTGCCACAAATAGAAAAGAAGTTTGAAAACATATTTTAAAAAGAAAAAAGTTTTAACATTGATGCAAGTGGGTTTACCTTGCTCTTGTCTGGGCCCCTCATAGTCGTAGGGTTCTCCTTTCCTGAAGATCTTGAGCGTGGGGTAGCCTTGGATAGAGAACCTGCTGCCCAGGCCAGTCTGTACTGTGGCGTCCACCTTAGCCAGGGGCACCGGAGGGTCGGCTGCCTTCAACGTCTTAGCCGCTTTCTCGTACTCAGGGGCTAGGCTCTTGCAGTGACCACACCTACGAAATGATAAGTGATCAGTCGAGGATGCAAATGACATACATGTCTGAGTAAAACGTTGGACATAAATTGGAATTCTGCATTGTTGCTATGAAGGTCACTAAACCCTTAAGACAGGTGACTTCAACCATGGTGGGTGCCATTTAAGGTTATTTCATTTAGTTCTTAAATAGACAAGGAAGAGAAAGATAACATTTCACTAGATAACAGTAACATTTTGGATCCCTCTGAAATATATACTGTTGGTATCTAGTCAAGCATTCAAACTTAAAATCTTTAAAAAAGCAAACACAGCAAATATGTATAATTTTTGCTATTTTCAGTTTAAGATTAAATGATGATGAATTGATGAAGACTCTGTGTATAATTTTTCAAAATATGCAACGATCCACTTACCAGGGTGCATAGAACTCCACCAGGATGATGTCTTTGTCCGACACGACATCGTCAAAGTTGTCATCTGTCAGAACAAGAACCCCATTGTCTTCTTCCACTTCTCCATTATCATCATCTTCATCATCCACCTCTTCTCCATCATACTCCACAGCCTCCTTCTCTGTCTCCTCTGGCGTTTCAGCATCTGCTTTCTCCTCTATAACATATATATACACAATGTATATAGGATTGCAATAGTAAAACATACTGTTTGCATTACTGTAAGGTAAAGCGGTCGAACCTCAGGCTGAGAACAAAGCATGGCCCTTTTTCGTTACCTAGAAGTGCAATGTGGTTTTGCTACAGCTTGCATGTTTCAGTATCACACACACACACACCTTGGCTAATTTGATTACATTAAGATAGATATATAAAGGTACTTTCTGATATGAGCACTGGGTTACAATTTTGCAATAGCATCCTGATACAAAAAAAAGGAAGAATGGCGCCATAGTAAACGAGTTTTCCCAAAACTTGCCGCTATAATGTATCGTTAACGTGACTAGTAAATATACTTTATTGTAAGTAATTGAAGTAGCGGCGTAACATTACCCATCGGAAGTTTTCATAACAATGTATTTTCAAAACATGGAACATTTCTAATACAAACCTAATAGGGTAATAGGAATAGTAGTGACATGCCGGCATTAAAATCAGCTAATTCAGCGTCAATACCATTCAGTATCCTGGACAAGGTCTTATAGAATGTAACTCCCTGAGGGTCTTTGGAAAGTGGTTACATGGAGCGCTCTGATTGGTCCAGCTCAGCAACACATACTCCTGAGGTTTGTTTTGCCTTTAACTCTGATATCCGACTATCCACATGCTCCAACAAATCACCTCAGACAATTTTTTTTTCAGATGAAAACCTAACGAAATGGATGTAGCTTCTCCTTTGTACATGTATGCCCAGTTCTAGACGCCAAACGTATTTAAAGATAATTGTACAAGTTGTTGCCCCTCCCCCATGCCATTTTTTGACCCTAGCTCAAGAGTCAAGTATTCAAAAGTCCCGTGTCAGTTTCGTGTCCTTCTGTGCGTATCATCTTATATAACGGGCATATCATGTTGACAATCCTAAACTATAGTTACCAAATGTGTACGAATACGAATCCTGGTGTACCGTTGTCGTAACTTCGAAAACAATTCGTTCTGTCCTTGGTTCTGACTCTAGAGCAAAGCATGTTACACACAAAACTATATCAACACAGTTTCCCAGCTCATTCTACTGAATGCAACAGCAATTTTCAATGAAATTCAACCAAATTGTGCTAAATATCATTGCCTACCTTGTGTTTCGTCTTCTGCTCTGACATGTACTCCGTTAAGGAGTAACAAGACGAAAATTAGGCCGGAGACACGGAAAAACTTGAACGTTACCGCCATCTTGGAGGGTACCCTAATCCGGATCACTCAGTAGAATCGCCCTCGTTCATGCGCTGAGTGAAAATAGTTCCAACCAATGTATTTAAAAAGTCAAGAAACTTATTTGTCATACATTGTTATGTAGATATATTTGTCACAATCTATGATGAAGAATATTTGTGTGTTATTTTGTAATACTTTTGTGCAAAAATGTGGTGTATGCGGATTGATTTTTGAGAGACGGAAAAGCTAAAAGTTCTGACCAATCACAGGCTGCCATGTCCCACACACCACTCCAGCTGATACTTCCGGGTTCCCCGGGAACACGTGGCCTCGCGTGGCAGTGAGGACGACTAGCGATTCATTTGATTTTTGCAGCATGCTGGTCAATAGCAACTTCAGTAATATTTTTTGATCGCTAGTCGGGGCTTTTGATCCATCAAGAAATCGGTGCACTTGAACATTTTGTTTTCGTAATACGGCAAATGCTTCAATGAAAGATATATGTTCGGGATATTATACGCCATGTAGCAATAGGAAAATTAAGCCATTCTTCCCTTTTTCTCTTTCTTGGTTAAGCCAGAAAGACATTTCCCGGTGACCTTTCTATCAAACATTAATTTTATTCAGTTTTCTTTCTTCGTCATTCATTTATTTTCCATGTAAATATCTTGTGATGTTATCGACAACCACTTGCATAGTTGAGTGTCTTATGCGAAAGAGAACCATGACAAGATTACAATCTATATGCTGCAATGAATGTACAAGCCTACATGCTGTAATGAATCAAACAATACATTGTATGCAATTAATCAGTAAAATTGCACGTTTTGTCAGCCTGATTTGTCTGTATTGCCCTCTCTAATGCAATAAAGGGGGCACCAGAAATCAAATTTGGCGTCACCGTCAAGTTTAACTATCTTTATGTTCTCTTTGGAGGATCCATATAACATTAAGCCATGGCTATAACCTATGGATAGCAAAATAAAGACTGTTGTGATCACTGCTAGAGTTTACTGAAGTTGTAGTAAACCCATATACTGTATACCGTGTAACTCTGCCTTCAAACTAAGATGTATGGCAATAGATAGTAGGATTCTGCTCGATTGTGGGATCTGAAGAGCAATTATTTGCGATGCCACTTTCTCATTCCTGTACAATGATTAAACCTCCTTGTCCTTGGTAACATTTAGGCATTGCAATGCGTCTCAAACACTTGTTATGTGCCACAAAAGTGATTAACCGTTCGTACTAAGTTGATCAGCGTTTGAGGATTGTTGCCTGTTTTGTTTTACGTGTAGTTTATCTATTATATTTTCATACAATTCTATTCTCCATTAAAAATCATTTAATCAAATGCAACAGTTGTCCGAAGTATGAGTCATTGGAATATGTTCCGAAGTGTTTGCCATTGCAGCGCAACTTTTAGTTTTACCACCTGTAGCTAGTCGTGTTTTTAAGGGGAAAGCGATGAATAATTCCGCAAACAAACCCTTCGCGTTGTTTACAGCCGTCTACCACAAAGAAAACCTTCTAATCAGCATAATTTGTTTGGGCAGTTGGCCAAATATTCCAAGAATAGGCCCCCGAATGACTTCACCCACGCGCGCAGTGTGATGAGGGAAGCGTCACTTCCCGGGCCCACTTCCTTATATGGGCATGGAGTCCATTTCCTACATCTGTCCAAGCGCGGTTTTCAAAAACACAGAACTGTTTTACTTTCATGTACTACACGTATCAACATCTTACAACACAATGTACGTCAAAATATTACCATCATATCAAGAAACTGAAATACATATGAACATTCACGCCCACTAAAACGTTGACATGGTAACGAGGACACCCGTCAATGTTGCCCTATGACCTATGATGTCATTTTTTGCTCATTTGCATATGCAGCTGTGAGTCAACTTGTGGGCTTTTTCCCAAGCAGACTCAGACCACAACTTACTCATCGGACTTGTAAGGCGATGGTGCAGGGTTAGAGCGCTTCCTTGCCTTCTAGAGACAGCAACATGGAAGTCTTGAAGCCTGTGAGTACAACATTTTCTTAAGAATTTGGCTAGTTAATCCACAGCGTGGGAAAATGTCGGCATGCAGGTTTGAATGAAGTCTGAGTTCTTCCGGTTTTTGTCCGCCGAAGTTTTGTCCTGTTCTTGACCATGAATTTGTCTTTCCGCCGGAAGAAGGAGGAAAAATTTCAGACATCATAACTGTTTACAAATGAAAAGGCTTAGATTCAACTGAAAATGTCCTAGAAATCAATGGTTTCTCGTGAATTTAGGGAATTCTTTCGAGAGTGTGATGTTGTGCAGACTGTTGTGTTATGGTATGATTAACGTTCTTTCTTGGCGTGCGTGAGAAACTATCCGTGCCTCCAGGCAATATTCCTTGTGTGGTATTCTTGTCTCTTTGACCTGCCGACTCCATGTGTACTAGATCTAGCTATAATTGTTCAGAAGAGTGAATATTGTGACCAGGATTGCAGAGTGGCCGTTACTGAACCTCAAGTCCCACCGTTTTAGGTCGATACACTATGTCAACACTGCTTTGTCTCGCGCGGAGTTCAAATTTTATCGGCAGAAAGTTCGGTTGCTTTTTACTCGCCCATCTTTGTGATTAAACGTTAACGAGTGTTGGAATTTCGGACATGTCGCGAACTTTGTTGTAAGAATGTTTCAGACAAAGAGAGACTGGGTAGAAACTGGACTTACAACTTTTCCTGGGGAGGGGGGGGGGGGCAAGGGTGTAGCATTTCTTTGCACAGTTTTTGAATGAGAATGCCTCTCCCTTTTTTGGGGTCAATTACATGCAGCATAATTTTCATGGTGGATTTAGAAGCATTCCAACAATGTAGCAAAAAAGAATGCCAACATGAATCCTGTTGAATAGAGGTGTGAGAAAAGAAAGAAAACAGACTACAGGCAGTCATTGTAATTGTTATGTTTAACACAAAGGCATTTATTATGTTGATTAACCATCTTTTGTTTCGAGAAAGATTTTACAAGTGTTGATTAAGTTGCCGCTGAACACCTATTTAGTATAGAATTGAAGTGTGTACCATGCTTATCGTAACTGGGATACACTTGGCTTCAGAAGTGTATTGTAAATGCAATTTTCTTGGCAATACAATTGTAACCTTAGAAATAAAATTTTCAAATCACTTGGTGAAAATGTAAACAGTTCAACAGCTGATAGAAATAGACATGACATTACTTCTAAAGTTGATACAAATGTCTGACAGGATCCCTATTTGGACATCACACTAAAATGCAATGCTTACAAGTAGCTTCTTCTTGCTACTTTTAGTGGAGTTTTGTGCACTTTGTATGTAGACGGTCACAGGCCGTAGAAACTGCTGCCAGTATCATACTTAAGTTTAATTTGAATATTCCTCAGAAGCTCACTTTGATGATCTCACATTTGAAGAAATCAATTTCAAACTGCTACTGGCTGATTATAGTAATTGTCCTCTGCTTCCGTAGACTGGTCACTATCTTGCTTAGTTTACATAAAATGTGATACTTGCTGCCATCGGATCAGCCTAAAGTAAGCAAGTAGTGTACATAGAAAATATTTACATTTGCTGGATTCTGTTGAGCCATCGCTTTAGACACCTCAACACTACATATAACTTTTCATGCCTGTCTTCATGTTACTTCTTGAGTACACAAATGAATTGACAGAACAGTTTTAATTTTTTTGTACCAGTGACGTAATGTTTTGTACTAGACTAACAAAATCATACGTACATGTATGCCACGGATATGTCATCATCAATCATTCATTATTCATTATTGTTGCAAAACTATAAAAAAAGAAAAATATTACTTACTTGATCCATATGTTTCACATTATTCAAAAGAATCAAATGCATGCATAGTGTAGCAAACAGTCAACTTCCTTAGAAACACACAAAACATTCCACATAATTGCTTTCCTGCATTTTTGTCAGGTGAGGTACCTGTACCCTATAGGAAAGATGTTATCTGACAACAATGAGATCATGTTATGTAGGTAATCACCCCCTAAGGGCCATAACCTTCTACCTAAACAGGTGAAGAGATGAATTGTTTTTCAACACTTTACAGGTAACTGTTTGAATTATGTATCATGACCACATCAGGTTGTTACGTGAGTTGGGTAATCGGGGTCATGTTGTGGGGTGACAGAGGTCAAGTCAGTGACATGTTTGGAAGGTAACAATGTTTCTCACCTGGTATTTACACACCTGTGCTGCACAGGTGATGTCATGCGTCTATTTTGAGGTAGCGTCAGTTTCCACAATAATTAACTGTATCTACCGTATGTACTTAGTTGTGTCATTGTCAACAAGGTTTGTCAACAAATTTAAGATGATGTCATACTGATTTTGTGGATTAAGCGACCCTTCTACCAACTGGCCATTGCTCTTGCAAGTTCCATGTCTTAACAAAGAACACTAGAATACATCTTTTCAAAGAAGTATGAAAAAAGAAACTTGAGAGAACTGTTTTCAGTGTTACCAAGCAGTTGAAACTAGTTTTTGAACTAGAGAATGTACATGTAGAAAGAATGGCACTGCTCGTTGTGGTTTAAATGTGTCAGACAAAATATTCTATCCCTTTTGATATTTGATGCAAATTGTTTGTTTCACTTGGATTGTGTGTGTGTGTTTTGATAGTTTATCAACATGGCAGTGTTTTAACAAGATAAGGATGACCATGAGAAGATGCTATAAGATAGAAGTGATAGAAAGAGGCCACCATGGTTGGATCACCCTGTATCACACACATCAGCTGGGCTTTGTCCACTTTGAAGTTGTTTCCTTCGCTTGATGCAGAGTCGGAATGAATGAATGATAACAGGTTGTTTTTTTGCCAAGCCAAAAAGTTTCCAAAACAGACTCTACCAAGACTAAATAGACCCTTCATACATATTCAAAAGTCAAAGCGCAATAGGTTTTTGTCACAAGGTTTGGTATTACAGTGTACTAGTTATATATGTAGAATACTAGATAGATATCATGATTATCGATATCTTCATTTTCTTATCCAAACAGGACCAGTGTAATACATGTACTGATGGTGATAGACTAGAATATACTCCTGACCACAATATACCTTGGTAGTACATATACACCTTGAAGTATGTTCTTGTCTGATCCACAGGTTCTTATACCTGTTTATAGCACCAGATCACCCGAGCCCATCAGCCATGACTTCCTGTAGTACAGGCTGACTGATGACAATTTGTGTGTTTGGTTTGGTAGGAAGTACTGCTTCCCTGGGTTGTCTCAGTAGGCCATGTGTTTCTGTTGTAGCAACAACTTTGATCCCAGTTTTAACCCTCAACCTGCTAAGGTAGCCTTTAGGCCACGAATTTGTATGGGATTCTGATATCAGGAGAAGGTTAAGGATTGTGATGTGTGTGTGTACGTGTGTGTGTGTGTGTGTGTGTGTGTGTGTGTGTGTGTGTGTGTGTGTGTGTGTGAAAATGCACAACATTTTACAATGTTTGCACAATTTTGAAGGAAATGGGTACTGATGGTCACAATTCCAAAACTGGTCCAGAATTGAGACCAACTGATTGAGACATATTTTAGCCTAAACTGATTAAGAGACAAAATATGGTATCCTCATTGACCCAGTCCCCTTCTAGGAAAGAGAGTTATTACCATAATTGCAGTGTTTTACTGCTTCAACATTATCAAATTACAACACAGGTCATATATCATGCTGTCATTATTTATTCATCGATCTTATCGGCTGTAGCTCCATAATGGAAAAACTAATATCGGCCCTGCACTCTAAAACTATTAATGTTACATATCAATAACGCCCATCTTGTTTTGAAACACAAATGGTGCATTGTTATATTTGGAAAATTCATGCCCATGAAAATTTGTCTTTCTTTCTGTTTTGGAATGTATTGTGTGACATAGAGTATACATTTTTGAGTAGCATTTTTTAAGATTATTGTTTGTGTCATGCAAGTTAGGCTCTTGATTTGTAAAATGCACCCGTGCTCGGGGCTGAGACGAAAGAAAATTTTCAGGTCCAGACAAAGATCTGATAGAAGTCAAGAATAAACAACATTTTCTACTGCTGTAGTCTTCCCGAAACATGTTCAGTTCTCCAAAATGTGCTCAAAAAGGGATGAAAGAATGATACTGTACGTCATGGAATACCTTGACCCAAATAAAACCTTGTGAAGAATTCTTGGAAACAACTTCCCAAAGCCAATGAGAATAACAAAACACAACACTATCACAGTGATCAATATATCTTGCATCTAATGAAAAAGCAAATCACAAAAGCCAGTTCTGATTACTCTCTCCCTTCCACCTGTTGTTGGAAACAGTAGACCACAGGGACAGTCAATATTCAATCAGCTTCAGCTGTGGCAGTCCCACTGAAACCAGAGCATCAAAGTCTGGTCATCAGGCTAATGAGGACGTAGCCTGGACTCCTGTTCCAACCCCAGGGGCCTCTCCAGGGGACCTGATCAAGGCTTGGACAGGAAAATGGGCCACAGGGGATCTGTGTTTTTGGAGATTTCATTTAAAGGTCATTTAAAGGGGGTTGATGGATGTTCTCCAGTGTTTATGAAGTACAGTGTATGTAAAAGTGACATTGTCAAGGTGGTTAGTTTTAAATGTATTTCTTGATTTTTGATGAACATATGTAACATTCTTACATGTAAGTTGAATAGTGGGAGTGTTAGTCAAATTAATCTCAAACATAAGAATGTTCAGAATTCAAGGTAAGGTTTTAGTGAGTCTGGTCGAAGCTTTGCAGATTCCCTATCCAAGATAAGGCTAGTTTGGAACCATGTGATAACATTGTACAGAAACCCATGTGTATGGACTGACAGACTGCAGGTACTTTGGTACTTTGCTCCCTTCAGCAGAAAAACCAGGCGAAGCCACGTACCACTTGTAGACTGTCTGGCACTGACAACTTCCTCAGCTTCCTTACCTGGAAACAGTTTAACACAAAAACTTGTCAGTCAGTCTGTTCATTCTTCATTATGTACAATTGTAGCCTTCACAATTGTTCTTTTCATTAAATGCATTATTCACTAGACAGAAAAGAAGAGCTTGTAATTACTTGATACAAGCAAGGAGGTTGATACAAGCAAGGACAGTAACTAGGCAGAGGGATGTGATGATAATATCATAAATTAAAACATACACTGTCAGTGTTGATACAGGTACTGAGGTAGATCCTGTAAACTCTTTCAAGTTTATAGAAATTAAAATAGTCATTCAGAAAGATTAACACTTAACCAGGGAACATACTGAACACCAAGGATAAAAACACAAACGTCATCAATATTTAGATTTATGGCATACATATTCATGGTCCATCAGCTCCCAATCCCATAATCCCATAGTGCTGTCCCATGATCCCTTGGGACCATCTGTGTCCTGTCAGGACATCTAGATTACAAATTGCTGCAGTCATCTGGAGGGAGGGGCAGCTAATTAACACCATCACTCCCCCTGTTGGTTTTCTGTTGTAGCTTCTGGACCATAAGGCCTAGGGGACTTGCTTGCCCTTTCTTCATTTCCCTCTTCCTCCCTGGAAACAGCTTTAAATTTTTTCTGTCCCATTCGTTGTTTGGGAGCCCATGTTTGTAATTTTTATTGTCAGATCTGTCATTTTGAGGATTCAAAAATACGTTTTCATCAGAGTTCAGACTTTTTCTGACAGTGAAATTTGTGTCCGTCCCAACGAGCAAATTTCCGTCCCGGGACGGAGGGATGGGTACTGGAGACAGCCCTGCTTCCAACTTATTGATATCAAGAAGTACATGTACAAGGTCTGCTTTGACTAAAAGTACTTTATTTCAATGAAATGTCAAAAGAATGCAAGTTGTGTACAAATCATGAAGGTTAGGTTTTACTTACTATGGATAAAGTTATAAAATATAATTGTTTTTCTGGCATCCATACACATGTATGTACTGGTATGTGTGGCAGTTATGACTTGCGGGGGTGGTAGTGCTTGCCACTAGAAACTCAAATCAATAAAAATCAACTTTCGTTAAGTAGTTACTTTGTTAGTATTGGCCAGATGCTTTAATATTTGATATCTTCATGGAAGCAATGGTCGTAAAATGCTGGCAACCTTAGCACCATTCAAACTTGCTGTAATGCACCAGAGAGTACGTTTATGTACTGCAAACTATTCTTGGAAAAGGAATGGAGGGAAATGGTCGTAAGAGAATAAGATTTACTGTTTTCCCTGAAATCATATAAGATTATCTGAATTTACATGTATCTAAATCAATATCTATTTCCAATATCTATACATATCAGATCTAGGATCTGAAATTATGGATAACACAGCTAGTGCTACTGAATGTCAGTATATAATCTTGAAAGATATTTATAGTGATGAATTGACATCTGAAGTGATGAGGTGACCTTGATGCAATCTTAATGTTCTTTTACACATGTGCACAAAGCATTCTGTGATACAATTATGTCTCTTGTTTTATCTGAGGGTTAAATAATGTATTAGTTCATGAGCAAAGGACTAATAGTCTACTACAGTAGAAACACGTAATTGTCTGCAGCTATAAAGTAAAAATGATTCTTGTTATTTTGTTCATGCTGCTTGGATACATCAGAATCTGATGATTGCCGACTGACAGGTAAGTTATACATACATGTTTATGTTTGTGCAGTGACAAATGATAATCTTGATGGTTTCATCTTTGATTTTAGCAGTAACAAATGGTTTAAATGGAGTACTTGCATGTGTGTATGTTAGGGCACAGAAGGCTTGGATAAAAAGCTTTTTTTCATGACATTTTCAGTTCTCTCAGACTGGTTTGTGTGTTAAAATTTGTACAAATTTCCTCAAATCTGTAGGAATAGATTCAATTTGCCTTCCTGTGTATTGTCTTTTCGAACATTTCTGTGCTCCCACAAGCCCCATTCAGATCCCCATAAATATAATCCCCTGTAGTTGAACCTCATTGAAAAGTTCACCTGCCTTGATGAGATCCTTACTCCTATTTATAATCGAAGGTCACAGTAAAATTATTTCTTGATCTTTTGCCAAAACATCAAGTTGTATTTGTCATGATGCCAGGCGGTCACATATGACAGCCCAACTGGAAAAGTCATCACTGGAGATTTATAGCTGACTTACACAATTGTCTGGGTCAGTTGTCTCTTGAGTCATCCTCTTTCTGGGAACAAAGCCAAACTGTAAGCAAGCAGGGTGACAGTGTCAACTGTGATGTACTCAGAAGAACACATGAATCCCATACACCCCAAAGATAAGGGATCAAGTCTATAATACCCACTGAATGTATTATTATTCCATTGCTTTTACATTAGAAAGAGGTACACCAATGATTTGAATTTTGTAATAAAGTTGCTTTGTTGGTAGACTCATTGCAAAATAGGATTGATGAGATACAGTTGTTTTTCTGCTAATTTTCAATCAATAGTATAGTCTAAAGCATCTATTCATAAATCATATTATGTAGCAGAAATAGATATTTAATATCATCTCCCTTACTTTGCTGCAGTGATTCAGTCCTCCTCAACAGGTGTGTGCTGTTCTGATGGTGAACTGTTGTCCCTCTATCTGTGTCATTTCCTGTCATTATTCACAATCCCCCACACAATTCCGGACTAATCTACCAAAACATTTCCAATTTCCCCCCTCCCCAGGGCCCTAATGTTATTGAATGGGTGCCTTGAGAATTGCTGAAGGATGTCAATATTTTCATATCAGTTCCAATTTTGCATATTTCACCATTTTATTTTAATGTAGCCCTGCCTGTTTTCCTCAAAATTGTTTTTGCCATATTTCTAATCATTCTGCGTGTTCGGCTATACATTATATTTATTAAATTGTGAGATGGAGAGTGTTTTTGAAACAGAAGTATGGGGATGGCAGATGACATTATGGCAGATGACATTAGGTCAAAACTGTTGGGAGTTTGAATTGATTTTTATGTGGGCAGATAAGTGACTCATGCTGTTTTGCCCCCATGTCCAGCACAGGAAGTATAATATCTCAGAAAACCACCTGTAGATATAGGTTAAGTGATGAAACCAAGCTTCAATTTTCTGTGGCAATATGACCAGGATGACTAAGATATGACATGCATCATCATGGTATTTATTCTGAGATGTAAAAAAAAGGACAACCAAATATTTCTTGCATTCCTTGCAGTCAAACTGAAAATCAGTGCATTTTATTTACATTTCATTTTTGATTATTGCTTATCTTTCTTAATTCCTTTATACATATACCTTTGGATCTCTCTTCAACATACATGTATTATGGAATGGACCTGTCCTAGGTGGACTGGCCGATGTAAACATTACTGAGAAAGACAATAGACAAACAATGAAAGGTATCTATGACCTTAAGTCAACCCACTACAGGAAGTGCCTACCATGACTTTGCAGACTGTTTTCATAGTGTCTTGAAGAAAATCTGTGTATTTCCTCTCGTAACTAGATTTCAGATGCCACAAATATAATCAACTGCGTCTTCCTTCGAATGTAAATACACAAACTATCTGAAATACCAAATAAGGACTAAATAGAAAAGATAAGAAACGTTGAACTGATGTTAATCAAGCCGTCACCTTGGTGGTTTTCTGGGGGAAATTCCTGAGCCCATTCCCAAGGTGTGTCCAGTGATTCACTACTTCCCCCTGAACACTGTCAGGAAGACCCCCAGACAACCTAGCCTCTCCTCACGTATCCCTGTAGGAAGTTTAATTCTCAGATCAAAAGGGACGGCCGTACAGAACCGTGGTGTAAGGTCCGCTTGGGACTGCTTAGGTCAAGTCTGCAATCCACATGGCGGCACAGAGTATTATGGTAAGTCGAAGACGTGGAACGTGGCTCAGCCAAGTTCAAGAAATCTCTTAGAAGTCTTGCAATCAGGTGTGAGTCTTGTGCAGACATGTTTAATGTGAGAGGTCACTTGCCCTTTGTTGTAGGATTAAAGTCTGTGTAGGGTTGCCAGAGTAAAACTGTTCTAGGAAATAAGAACATATCAAGACATTCTGTGGGATTTGTATGGACGGGCAGTTTGGGGCTATTCCGTTGCACAATGGTGTTCAGTCACTGTTCACATTTACAAAATACAAGGGAGCCACACTTTGTTTTTCCAACTGACAAAAAAGGTTTCTAGCTCTGTTGACCGAAGACATTTGGGCTATCTTGACCATCTGTTTTGACCATATCTCAATAGTTCTATTGTGTACATGTATGTGTGGCTCATAAAATGTTATCATATATTGTATATTAGAAAGGCCTAACAACCATGATTACAAAGTCATCAATGTGAGTAGTTTGTGTCTAATTCACTAAGCAGACCCTAAAGCATCTTTTTGCTGCAGTCACACTAAAAATCTTTATGTACACAAAGAATTACAAATTATTTAGTCTGCAACCTGTTGCCTTGATCTGTCTGCACTAGCGAAATTAAAGTTTTACCTTCTCCCATTGGTAAGTGCAACAACAACAAAAGTATGACAATAGATCTCATTGTTCAATGTAGTATATTCTAACTTATGATAATACAGCTGGATGAACTGTAGAGAAATCATTTTCTTGAAGTAGACAAATCAAGATATATGTACAAACGATAAGAAAGCTTGATGAATTTAAACTGTAGTTATCATAATCCGTCCATCAGTCTGAAAAGACTGAGTTAAACTGTGCAAAATGGGATGGTGCAATTCCTTATTATAATAATGGTTCCAGAATTCTACAGAAACCTTGTGCACATTGCAGGTTGAAGAAAAATATGACACCTACAAATCCAGATATCATATCTTGTTCCCATGGCAACACAAACACAAACCCAGCTAATGGCTCTTCCAGACATCAGCCGAATTTGAAACATCCCACCAGGCTTTTAGCTAGAAATAAAAAAGAGGGAGTCCAAAGTTGTTGTGATTGCAAATATAAAGCGCGGCGAAGCCGCGCGGCGCCGGAGGCGCCGCGACGAGCGCCGAAGGCGCGAGTTTCTTAGGGGGGTCCGGGGGCATTCCCCCCCGGAAAATTTTGAAATAATGATGCTCTCAAACGCTATTTCCTGCATTTTGAGGGGCAAATTTTTTGGAATACAGCCTAGTATATTCCTTAGGTAGAACATCATTTTTGTATGTATAGTAAGGCTGGAGGGAGGGAGGCATGTGCACATTGCAGGAGTTGAGATTGGATGTGGAAGACCAACTAAAAATGTGAAGAAAGGAAAAATTCAGCCAGGTTAACCTTCTTTAATTTGTTACTCAAGTTTACCTTAAACTTGTGACATGTTGACCTGAGCATATATTTACTTGTACAACTAGACTACAAGAAAAATGAATTTAAGAAAGAATACTTAGAACATGTTGACCTGAGCATGCACTTTCTTTACTGCAACATTTAAAGTTCACTGTAAGAAAACTTAAAACATTTTGACCTGACCAAACACTTTTTTTTACCTAACTGCAATAAGAACTGTGGTATTCAAGAATACTTAGAACATGTAGACCTGACCAAACACTTTTCTTTACTGCAACAAGAAAAGTTTACTTTAGGAATACTAAGAACATGTTGACCTGAGCATGCACAAAACACTTTTCTTTACTTTACTTTACTGCAACAAGAAAAGTTTACTTTAGGAATACTAAGTAAGAACATGTTGACCTGAGAATACACAGAACACTTTTCTTTACTTTACTTTACTGCTGCAAGAAAAGTTTACTTTAGGAATACTAAGAACATGTTGACCTGAGCATGCACCTACTGCAACATTGAAAGTTCACTGTAAGAATACCTGACAAAATACTTTTCTTTACTTTACTTTACTTTACTGCTACAAGAAAAGTTTACTTTAAGAATACTTAGCACATGTTGACCTGAGAATACACTTTCTTTACTGCAAGTGAAACAAGAAAAGTTACCTGTGAGAGTTACTGCTATGATAGTACAGTAAAACAAGTTAATCTTTAAGCTACTTTAATCTCAAAAACTACAAGCGCCTGGGGGCCAGGAGATACTCTTCTCTCTGAAAGAAAAAAGAAGAAAAAAAGGAAGAAAAAAAAAGTTTTAAAAAGTTATTATTTCAATGAAACCTTATTAGCGTCAACTGTAAATATGTATATAGTGGGAATGAAGTAAACATCTCTGCACAAAAACATCCATTTATCGATCTTTTGAAAGTACAGACTTCCTCTTATTCAAAGGAATCATACAGATTTTGACCCCTGTTCCGCTATGTTATCGGCATGTGCGCCCCCCTCCCCACTACAGTTATCGCCAGTTGCACGGTGCCGGCGTTTTTGTAGCTGTTTTTCCGCCGATTTACCGACAGTTATTGCCACCAAAGAAGCCACAAAAACATCCGAAATGCCTTCAAAATACCCCTATAGTTTATCGGACTTTCTGTCACCTTTGTAAACATCGGGAAAAGTTCCAAGCTTACCTTCACTTTTTCCCGCGCAAGGGTAAAGGGACGTCCACTATATTCCACCAATAACAGCGCCCGGGCACATTGCGTCACTGAAAATTGGCCAATGCGATGCAAGTCTCGCCTTTCGCGAGATGTAATCTACGCGTGGTTTCGCGAGACTTCATCGGAAAAGAAACATGGCGGACGATCGAAGCGACGAAGCGGCTGAATCGGCGAATTTTCATCGCATTCAGCTAAGTTACCGGGGAAAAAACGGGGCGAAAATAGCGAAAATAAACGGGCGTCTTGAGGGCGTCTTGCCTAAAAGTAGGGCGTCCAATTTCTATTATTTTCAGAACAGCGCGTCCAGATGACGCCCTGACGCCTCTCTGCCTAAAAGCCTGCATCCCACACAGCTGGGGTCGTCGACCTTTGCATGTGATGTCTCTCCCAGTAAGGAATATCAGCCCTGAGTAAGGAGTGACTGAAAGGACAAGTGGCCAGTTATGTTTTGAAAATGTATATTCCCTTTGGCACAAAGAGCTTTTTGAAATGGGGCCTACCACTCTTTCTCTAAATGATTGTGATAGCAACAAGTTAAGTATGGATTCAATATTCATCTTAGATTTTATGATAAAATCTAATTGTATTCATGAATTGTATTGAACATACAAAACATCATATGTGCTTTGTTCAATATATATTGGTTGCTTAGATCATAATGAGGGATGTCCCACCCTAAGAAACAGAATGGTATGACCCTTCTGGTAATTAGGTTTTATTGGGATTGGTCCAAGGACGGCTTGTTCCACTGGCTCTAGTGGTCTGCAGAATTTTCCCAGCCTTGCCCTGTTTGGGATTAGTGTCAAAGGAAGCGAAAGGTAACTGGTGAGTGCTAGGACTGTTGTTGTAATTTTGGAAGAACAGAAATCTTTGTTTGTATGAAATTTACCAGTTTTGCTTGGTCTGTATATGGTATTTGGGTGTGGTGGCAAGGCTGACTGGTTTGCCATATATCAATAGACAGACTGAAGCTTCTGCGAAGTGATAAGCATTTGGAGTTATGTATACTGTATCTTGATAAGTGGCATCGATATGGATTTTCTTTGCTGTCTTTATTTTCCTGATAGAGCAGTTTCTTGTCAGTACAAATTACAATAAAACTGTCTTTCAAGAACAAAATGAGTAGTAAAGAAGAAAGAGTTTCTAGGTTTTTATGTCAAGGCAAAGAATTATGCAGGGAATTTTAATCAAGTTGGCAGACTGATATTGAGTTTGTTTTGTCTTGCCATGATCTATTTTGTTCCTGTCACCTGGTGCCCATATTGCTCCAGTAATATTCATCAAAACAGAATATAAGTTTCTGTGTGCTTTTGTAAAAATGTGACATAGCCTGGGGCAAAAGTTAATTTGTCATAGTACTCATATATTGCAGGGTGGCTGTCAAGCTGTACCACCCAAACTAAGATACGGTAGCAATCAACATGGTAACACTTAAACATACGTATACCAGGTTTGTCGTGACTAAACAAGACTTATACATGTCAGATCATCCTCAGACCTGTCTTTATTATTACTTTGGAAAACTGTCCTTAGTAGTGGTATGTTGTACAATATAATAATTTAATGGGTAAGAAACTGTTCCAGTCTGTCAAGCTGATTCTTTGCAATACTGAAAGAGGAAGATGTTTGGGAGGTGAACATGTGGGAAGTTTTAGGCCGTAATGCTTCACAGGCTTTTGTGGTACCGCCACTCTTAATTGCTTGTTTTCAGAGCGATACTTTTGAGCTAGGTTTCTTGATATCAGGTTTTGAAAGATCCCATTCAGGCTGGGACTAGTTAAAGGGGTCTAGAAAGGGTTTCTTGATTTAGAAACCTGGTTCTTGGAAGACAGTGGTTAATCTTAACACACATTTGCAGGTTAACGTCTAGAGACTGAGGTTTTCTTGAGAAACCAGGCTCTTTGATTGGCACACATGCATCTTAAGGGTTTTGACTATTTGCCAAGATATAGAGAAGCATGTTTTGGGTGTAGCCACCAGAAATCAGGTTATACAAGCTCCCACAAGTTCAAGTCTACATGCACAGCCAAGTTCACAAAACCCTGAATCAAATGAACCCTTTCATCAAAATTTGAATGGAATCAAAATGTCAACTGCTTTGATTTGTATTTAACAGCTCTAATTATTGAGAATATGTTTCCTGTTTCAGCTTCAGTTCCCAACTTAGTAATGTTGTATTATACTTGTCTTCTGTAAAAATATTTTATTCTTTGATGGTCTTTTTTCTGGTCTCTTATTGTACATCTTCCTCAATGATCCCTGCCCTCTGCTTTCCAGGAAGTACCTTTAAATCGTCAGCAGCACCTCACAGTAATATCCTGTTGATGTTGTGATTGACCAGAGTTCGTATTTTGTCCTCACAGGGCTGTAGGGTGCAGCTGTGGCACCAGGGCCAGTGGCAGCCTGCTTCGGTAGACACAGAACAAGATGACCAGGTGACTTACACTACAGATGCTGGACAGGTAAGAATCAAGACACATTCTCTACTTTTCTATCATATAACAATTAACAGTAAGAAATTACATGTAGATAATAGATCACAGTGTTTTAGCTTGATGGATCTTTAAACGAAAAAAAATGGTTATTGTATCGCTTCCACATTTCTTTCCTTAATTCATATCAGTTCCCTTTCCTACATAATCTTTCGGTTATGTCCTTTTGATGGTCTTTTTTCTCTCGTCATCTTTGCATGAGCATCAGCATTATCTGCCATTTCTCTGAATGCCAGACAGGCTTCCAAAAATGTTTAGGAGATAACCCTCAATGTTGACCTCTCGACCCCACTTTAGCTTGCTCCTCTCCCCACTTCACAAATGCCCTACATCCCCTCTGATAAAGTATCTCTGCATCTCATCATTTCTCCTCAAAGTGCATGCCTTGTTTATGTGGACAGCTTTCGCCTGACTCCCAACCTTGTTGAGATATAGGCCATCTCCGTTGGAAAGGTAGAGAGAGTTAAAATGGGTTCAACCTTACAAGGCTGGATCTTAGGCTGTAGCTTCTTCTGGTAAACCAGAAGGTACTTGTCAGTAAGGAGTTTACTCAAGTTTCTGGGTCATTGATAGTAGGGAACAGAAACACTAACAAACAGCTCAAACAATGTCAACACACAATCTGGGAAACTGAAACCCAGTATTGTTAAATATGACAGTTTCACTGAAAGAAACAAAACAGAAGGGATTTTCACTAGATTTTAACTTAACCTGTTTGTTAATGGCAGGTAGATTGCTTCTCTTTCAGCATTTGATTTACATTGAATCTAGTTTTGAATGTATCATGCACATCATATCAAATATATCCTGGCTCCTTTTCCCTTGTGTACATCTGCTCACATTTAGCTATAATCGTTTTTGTTATGACAATATGAAATGAAATATGGTAATAGTCTAAAAAAAGAATGCTACCATAACTGCGAACATACAAGAACATAATGACTGTCTTCCATTCCCTTTCCTGCTTGAGTTTGTTATGGTATTGGTCTGTATCCCATAACAGCTATTAGAGACAGGTACCCATTTTGGCAACAGTTTGTACCACCCAAGTAGTATATATAATCTAATCTGTACAGACCATACTACAGACAGAAACACTTTGTTGACAGAATACAGTTCTTACCAACAGGACATGAGTCGTACAAAGGGTCTCCTATTCGTAAAACATACAAAGTAAATGCTGTAACAAAAGCCTTTCCTTGTTTTGCCATATGTAAACTGTTATGTATGCTTGAAGTAAAATGGTGTCCTTGTCCACAGTTAGGAAAAGTCTTAATCTATATAGGCACAAGCATGATCCAATGTACAAACAAAATGTTTCCTTTTTAAGCAGTGGCCATGCTATGTTTGTTAAGCTGACTCCAGACAAAGGACATGCAGAAAAAGATCTAGTATTTCAAAGCCTGCCGAACCAATTTTGTAAAACAAGTGAAGTAACCCCATGGTCAAAGTTTTACAAATGCTGTTTCATACCTATTGATTTACCTATAAATACAAGAATTGACATTTATTGGATTCTTTCTTAAAACATTTCCAAAGGTAAATTTGAAGAAATGATAACATCTGGCTAGATGTTAAAATCTTTAGAAAGAATTTTAAACAAAAAAACTCCTATGGTTGTTGACCCACATGCACTGATTAGTCTGACATTTGCCTTTGGTGCAATTTTGCCTGAATATCGCTATCACTATGGTAACTCCCACTGTAATATAACCTCCCCATCTGTTCATCAGTTTCTACCCTTGCTGACTTACTGAGAAGACAGTGCAAAGCCTCATCTGTATGTAAGGAAATATTATGTCAAAACTCTCACTTAGAGTCAGGACCCGTTACTTTTTGTCTGTTTTGGTATAAAAGATTGGGTTCCAGATATAGTTTAGCCAGGCACTGAGCTCTGATTTAGAAAGTGAGATCAGTGTGAAGTAATGCCCAGCTCATCACATGGGGGTGTCACTCTAGAGAACAGCCTGGTATGGTAATGACAGGGGAGTGAGACAAGCATGTACTAGGTGCTGTGAGGATGAGGAGTGTGCCAATAGGGTAGGTGTAAATTGGATAGTTTGAAGAATGTAGCATCTGATAGTATCATCTACAAGTTCAAGTTCTTGCATCATCCAGATTTAGGGCGTGTCAAAAGAATGGAGAGGAAGTGCAACATTTATTTCTCAAAATATATGGAGGAACAGGATATCATGGATGTATGTGATAAAAAGAGTTGCTAAATCATCAGTAAATGAGGAACTGACTTTCAACAATAAGGCATAATGCAGAATTTGAACTTTCTTCTGTTTTGACTTCTGGTATCTAGACAATGTGGCTATTAAAAAGGAAACAGCTTCTCAGCTGATGGCAAACATGCACATTTCAGTGATTGACTGATCATCCCATGGTCATCTGAGCTGCTGCTATGAGTATGGTATGGTGTGTGGAGAATTCTATCAGCTTTATTGCATATTGCTGACACTCAGCTGAGATGAACATGACTGTCTAATGATGAATCCTATGACAAACATAACCAAATTTCTTTTGAAACAAGATACATGTAGTACACTCAAAGGACGGAGAAAGGAAGAAGTCAATTCCTACGATGTTCCACCCTTATGAGCTTGATCTGTCTTCGATCACTCTTGAATGTGTTGCCTTTCCTTGACTCGGCAACCGGCCTTCTTCTAATATCTAGAGCCAATATAGAAAATGAATCACAGCCTTGTGTTAAAATGAGAAATAATCTCTTCAGACTTCCGGATGGTGACATGTAGTTTCATGTGTCAGTCATATAGGGCTTTTATCTTTTACACTGTTTTCATTTTAAACCTTCAGATTCAACTTTCCTGTTGCAATCATTACAAAGCATGCATTGTAGTCCGATCTAGTTCAAATTTCTACTTTTCCAGCTGTGATTCCTTTTTGCTTGTGTGAGGCTACTTGGGACAGGGTTGATATTAATATTAGACAAATACAGCCAAGATCATTGTTCCAATATGTGAGTTTGAATCAAATATTGTATTCCACTACTCTATTATGCCATATACGGTAAAACCAAGCAGGTCTAGCAATTGTTGTACAATTTTGTGGTTTTTCTCGATTAAAACTCTGACACCACAAAAGTGCCCTGTGCAGACAGATGACATATCCTTTTGGCATTGAACGTGCTTACCCTGTAGGATTACAAGTACAAAACTGTGGGCAACAAGGTTATCCTACACAAAGCATGCTTTTGTGGTGATGCATCTAAATCCGACCCAAAGGGATAGAATGTGGGCAAGGGACATTGTGGGACACACCCTGGTCCTGAGGTCATGTTTCAGATCCATAGTTTGGGCATGACATTGATGGTTAGTGAATCAAAAGAAGAAACATCAGGGATAAACCACTTAACTTCTGGTAAGGGTGAGGAGGATGGTACAGTAAAAACTACTGACCCGTGTGTCAAATTAAAGTGCTTTGGCCATTATCTATTTGAAACTAAATAAGCAGTTTGCAAGTGTTTGTTAGCTTCCCTCAAAGAAGCAAAGACAAATAATATAAAATGAGTATAAATCTAAAAATGTCCCTTTTCTATCTGCATAGTTTGATGAATCAGTCTGTTCTAAACTAGCACTAAGGGTTCAGCTAGAGTATCCTGGTAAGTCTGAATGCTCCGATTCAAAGTTGTTTTTAATGAAAAGTATTACCACTTACATGTGCATTTGCGACTAAAATTTGTTTGTAATTTCAATTGATATTCAATGTTACTGGCAGTCTATGTACACTGCAGTCCTACAATGAGGATGTGCACCATATATGTAGACTATGATTTCTGATGTCTGGAGGGATGCTTGGTTTGTAAAGTCGCCTGATGGATATATCAGGACTGGTTGTGACTTCAGTCATGCCAGCTGTGTGAAATTTGTCTCCTTCTTCCAAGCATCCCTGCAATGTTAATGACAATCTGGTAGCATGTTGGTGAGTGCACCGCCATAACTCAGCTCTGAGAGGGTAGTGACAGCTAAACATGAAATTCTCCAAAATTGCTTTCACAGAGATCCTATGATGTATGTAGAATGCAAGATAAATACAGATTGTTGTGTTGTATAATTGTACTGTTACAATGAATAAGTCTCACTATGTTGATCAGCCACAATGCAACTGTCTGGTATGATATTTGATACATTTTTGGATGATATCAAATATTTATGAAAACATGGATGATGGTGCATTGTATATATCTTTGTTGTCACAAAGATTGGTATCATATTGAATACTATCAACACAGCCAATAGGACACTAGAAGGAAGACAGGTTCTAAATATAGGCTAAATCCATTTGTCTGCGAAATTGAAATTGGTCATGGTTACAGTCCAGTTCCCACCAGGCCAGACCACCTCAAAGATAGAGTTTCCTGAAGTAATGTCTCTTGAAAAGTGGCCTACATGTGTATATGTCATCCTACGCACGTCTTCTCCAATAGTTTCCACAGTACAAAATGTAGTGATCATGATATTAGTTCTGCAGGGATGTGGTCAGGACACAAATGCGTAGGGCTACTGATGAATTGGTTTGCCCAGGATCAGCATGAAGAGAGGAAATGGTAGTCCTTCAGTCATGTGTTTTGTATCTGAGGATATCTGGTTATGGTTTCACTCCTGTAAATAGACATTGTGTCTGGATACATGAGTAGATATATATACTGGCATAGCAGTTGTCTGGATCAGGAGACAAGAATCACTTTTGGATGTCTGTGAAAACTTAGTCCCCCCCCCCCCGGTTTTCTTCGAATCATCCCCCAACAAACGTTGTTGTATTGGTCACTACAAAGTACACAATGTAGTGGGTGTGTAAAGATAAAGTAATGTCTGCATGATGGAGACAAAAATCACTTTTGGATATAAAAACTTTTCTTCTCCTTAGTTTTCTTTGAATCATCCCTTAAAAATGGATTGTTTTCTCCGGATTGGCCCCTGCAAAGTGCACAAAGTAGTGGGTGTGTAAAGATAAAGTTACATCTGGATTGGTAGACAAGAATCACTTTTGGATGCATGGGAAAACTTCTACTTGGTTTTCTTTGAATAGTCCCTCAAAAAAGTTGTTTTCTCAGACTGGCCCCTGCAAAGTACACAAAGTAGTGGGTGTGTAAAGATAAAGCATGAAAAATGTCAATGTCAGGGATATTGCTTTACTGTGATAAGATCATGAGAGAGCAGTGGGAATATATGAGGTGACAACTTCCTCCCAAATGTGGTAATTAGCTCAGCAAGATCATGGCCTCTACTGAGAGCCAAGGCTCGTACATGTTAATTCTCAATGTCAGTGTTCATCTCAGTTGTAGCCAGCCAGAGCAGATGGAATCTAACCTCCCAGCGAGAAGGATCATGTCACATAAGATCTCCCCTCCTAGTATCGATCCCCACACATCTTCAGTACATGCTATAGGTTTTATACCAGTAGAGGATTTGTATAAATTGCACCAAGGGTAGTAACATTAGATTGGTGGATAAATCAGCTTACAAGCAAGGATTTTCCTTCCTCTAGAAGGCTGATACAGTATTTGCAGTGGGAAGATTTGCTCAGATATACTCTGTCTGGCTGGATTCATACAGGTGCATTTGAGAGAAATTTGATGTCCTGGTTTTTTGGTTGAGCATGTGAATACTTTTTTGCTGTATCATAGCAGAAGGATTCTATTTGGTCAGCTGTACTTTAAGTGTCATCAGGAATTCAATGTCATTTAAGTCACTGCAAGCCTTTTTTTATTGGTTGGCTGTGGGTGTGGCATGTCATAAAAAGTAGCATCAATGCATGCATGAAAAAATCGCTTTTCGAAATATGATTTGTGAACCATTTCAAACAATTTCCAGCATAGCATAGCAGATACGTTTCATGTTCTTCAAGAGGATACAGACTGCAGTGGATAGTCCCTATTGTTCATGTTTTTTTCGAGGTCATTGCCCAGAGATGTGTTGTTTTCCTGGGGCTATTGTCTAGCCATCACAGCATGAATAGCTGAAATGGTAGAGTAGCAGCCATCAAACAACCTTGTGTTGATCCAAGTTGACACATGACATTTGACTGACTGAACCAGGAAGGACATTCCTTGCTGCCTACATTTGGCCTTGTTGACTCATTGTGTCAACAAAGAAATCTATTGTTATCAGTTAGGTATTGTTGACAGACAGTATGAAAAAAAACACATATTTTGAACATTTGATACTAAACGAATCTACCATAGAAACATCATAAAAGCTGTGATCATCTAAGATATAATATTGTCATTATAGGGTGGTGCTTTCTTAACCAAACGCCAATTGCAATAAAGAGTCTGTCAGAAACATGTCTAATTGACCCATCCAAACCACAGCTGATGGCCCTGAGGACAGTCCTTTAGTCACACCCACCATTTCCTATATACCTTTCAACTCGCCATTGTCCTTGTACACAGGAGGATTATTCAGTCCCTATCATGTGTCATCCCTTGGCAATGTCCCAAATATTGGACTCAATTTGTTATCACATGCCCAAAGTGCAAAGTCATGTCTTTCACTTCCAGTTCCTACTTGTAGGATTTAATTTTGACACATAGTTGCTGATGCTGCTTGATAATGTCATTTCGATGGATGGAATAGATCTAGTTTTAAGATTCACTCATATCTGTCAGTTATAAGCTATTCTGTGTCCCTGGCTAAATGTTCCCCCTGACTTTCAAAAGTCATTATCTGAGCTTCTGATAGAACTATCTGCTTCCTGAGTTTTGCTTTCTACATGTTGTCATATGAATGGCCTGAAACCAGTAGTGAGACAAGTCTCTAGATGATACAGATGATTTATCTTATCCTTTGCTACTATGGAGCTTTGTTAACTTAATTAAGAGCTGTCAAAGCAAACAAGTTTGTTGACAATTAATGTACAAGTTAATCCCCTCCTTTTGTATGTATAATGAGATTGATGACAGAGGTCGTAAAACAACTTCCTCTCAGACTGCCCACATCATTTCTGACCCAGCAGGTGTCAGTTCTCTGTGGGTTTTGAGATGTAAATGTTGGTCCTGCTTCTTTCAGTGATTCCTTTGTACAGACGGGTGGTACGGTGGAAGACAACTACATGTTTTCCTTTGTATTTCCCCCTCCCACGTAGATACAAGTCATGCTTATTTCCCTTAGACCAGGATTTTCCTGTCATAATGCATACAAGAGAATGCAAACTTTTGTTACAGAATTCTAAATGACTAATTTTCAGAGTCCTACGACTAAAAAAAAAAGAACCTATGTTTACCATTTCATAAAGTCAAGGACATTCAATCAAAGTTGAATCGAACCTTCTTGGTAAACTTGATGAAATGCCCTTGGAACCCTTTTCCTGACATACAACTTCCTGTACAAAGCTAAGTCACTGTTTATGGACACTGAAACCAGTGTATACACATTGATCCGTAGTGTTGACAAGTCTGTGCCTTATCGCCAAATACAAATAACAGTATATACAGAACCAATAGTTTGATATCCCTCAAAAACACAAAGTAGATGAAGAAATTCAAGAAGTTACATTCATTTTACCACATTTCTCTACAGTAGAACAAGGTTGATGAATCTTAATTGATGCTTGACAAAGTCTTCGAAAAGTATGATGTGGGTTCCTTTGTTTACTTTTCCTGTTTGCCTTGCGATAGACTCTTGACTCACTGTGGTGTGCGTTCAGGAAGTCGCCTCGTTCAGGAAAATACTCGTCATACTTCCCAAGTCCCTTGTCTTCCTGTCTTTGTTGGAAAGAGCTGCCTCAAGTCTCTCTCAACTTCTAATGAAATGGTATACATTGGTATCACGGATCTCAACCAGATACTGTAGATATTTGTGGCATGTTTGTTTAGTTCACACGTCTTTCCGCCTTTGTTGTTGGAGATCTATCGGATTTTCTCCATTGTAAGTACTCAAATTTGTCTCCCAATGTCCCAGCTTTATGCCACTCGGTATACACATAGAGATAGCTGAGAAAAGTCATTGTTCCTAACGTTATGACTTTTAATGTTATCATTTCAGTGTTTTTGCTACATTTTGGTATGTGTAAAAGAAGTATTAGACTTTTAGCTAAAGGGCAAAGGATAATTACAATACAACAGTGCACCATTGTTTACATATTTTGTGGACACTTGAAGGAAATACCAAAAATAGCTTAGGAACAGGATGAAACATAATGTATTCTCTCAGCTATATCCATTGATCATTCCACTTCTCATGACTCTTTGTTTGATAGAAAACTTTTGATACAGACATTTTAATCTACGGATTAGTAATGACTTGACCTCACTGTAAGGTCATCTGACCCTTTCCTTCAAAGAAATTAGTTAATAGAATGTTGTGGTTTCATTTGTCAAATTGATAACAAAGATTATTTTTCTCAATATCAAGTTATAACTGCCCCTCTAGTGCACCTTTTGATGTTGATTTGAAAGGGGGTAATGTGGCATTATCAAATATAAACAAAGCAAATCCCCAAGGACATTTGGTATATCAGCTTTTTATCATTAAAATCCATCAAATGATAGATTACTGTACTTCTTGTACCTGAGTGTTCAAGGGTAGGTCAGGTTTTGGGAGTAGTCTATAGAGTAAACCTAACCTGATTTGTATCCAAGCTTGCTTAAGGACAGAATCGTTCCTTAAATCCTACCCCTCTGTAGGAAGCACAGCACTGGACTTAATTCATACCATGTTCTTCAACTGAAAACATAATAGACTTGTTTTGTCTGCAGTAAAACACACCACAACCAGCCCTGTCATGTGGCATTTGTCACAGTTCAGCGTTGTGGTCTCATTTAGAGATCCATCAATGGCAACCACCCACGTGTGTATCGATCACCCAGCATTACATGTATGTTATCACATGCATTAGCACTATCTGTCCATTCTGCCTCAGTACTCTACTGTCAGTACATTTTGTACATACTGACAGCGGTCACGTCTATTGCACATTCCTGCGAAAGATGGACGCTATCAAGATTGGGTCTGACATGACCTTGAGAGAAGTGAATCTGATACAGGCCATGTCTTAGAATGATGGAGGGCAGGAATCAGGACTCATTTGAATTTTCCCTAGGGGCAGTCAAAGCTGGCTTAGAACTGTCTGTCTTCTGTCCTAGTCAGAAGCCTGATTGAGAAGCAACATTTAGATGTGCAGACCAGCTCGCGAGTCAGGGAATGCCTGTACTGTTTTGTAGATTTGATGCTTTATTGCTACGTGTAACAGCAGTGATGTAGTGCATTATGGCCGGCATATCTGATATCAAGTTCATGTGTTTACTGCAAGTTCAAAAGGAGACCTGTTCTTTTACCCAGGTGATGTTTATATGTGCATGTTTGCAGTCATTTCCTATTGTTGCTGACAATGCTTGACAGTCCTCATGTTAACCTTCTTTGTGTGGTTGTGAGCTTTGATAAACATTTTTCACTTATTGTATTCCATGTTTTACTGCTGTTACAGAGTGTGACCTACCCGTTGAGTGCCTTAACCCACGACCTTGTGCGACCTATGCAAGACGACAACATGGCGGACAGCGTGGAGGACATGGCAAACCTGAGCGACCTGAACGAGGGGTCAATCCTGGAGAACATCAGGCTCAGATACGTCGGAAACAGGATATACGTACGTAATCATCGCAGCAAAATAAAGCTGCTATAACTAACCTGTACTAACCACAGCTCCTTTTCCATCTGTTCTATTATGGAAACATCAGCTTTTGTTCTAATTTTCTTTTACCGTCTTCTTACTAAGGTAGACTTTTGGCACCAAAGTTGTTTCAGCAGGGTTAGGTATTGAAATAGGAAAAAGGATCTATCTATATTTTCTCAGGCCGTTGCTCGGTCCTTGCCTCTCTTGTTTGGAGTATTTCACCTTGCAATTTAAAAAGATAAATTTAGCATGCAATATTTGGTAAAAGAATATTAAGCTATTATATACACAGGTCTATGAATCAAATGAATTACTAAGAGTAGATTTAAACTTTATCCCTGCTGTGCATCCATGCACCAAATCTGCATTGGTTCCTGAAGTCAGCCGATAGACTGTTAAAATCTACATGCAAACAGATCAGTCTGACCCAATACTGAGTCTGACTGCAGCTGTTTCCTAAACATTCACAGTCACCAACTCTTCAATTCTCCAAACAGTAATATAAATGTCTATAAGTCTATATGGGCACCAACAGCTGGCTATGGTGTGTGCAGAGTTGGCCACCCTGTGTGTAGCCCCTTAGAGTACCTGGGGGCAGTGCTATGTATTTCCTACCTCTGTCTGATTCCTATTAAAGGCAGGTTCAGCGGAAATCAAAGGGGGCGATCACTGCTGCCAGAGAACATTGCCTCACCATCTTCTATTCTCTGTATTGGATAACTAAGTTCTTTGTACACAACCAAGTGTTTTATTTTAGACCAACATTTTAGTGACCATCACCTTTCTCAGGGTTACCCAGTACAAGCAGGTGTCGCTGCTAACAAATGACATTGTGATCATACAAAGAAAAGATTTGTGCTGTTTTGTTTTTTCATGGTCAATGTGTAGTACATGTACATCAGTTGAAGTTCGATGAAAGGTTTTCCATTTTTACAATGTAATCCAATGTCATGACATTCACAGGTAGGGCTTTTGAATGTTTTTGCCCTCCCACCTTGCCATTCAAACTTTGTGTCACCTACACACACAATGTCTTCACCAACAGCTGGGCTATGTCAAACTGACACAATGAACTAACATGGGGCTGACAGAGTCAAATAAACATCTAAAGCCTATCTGAATGCCAAGGCAAAGTGTCAGGTGTGTTGCGGTAAGAGATAGGCATTCTTTACTAAAACAAAGACCGTGAATGAAGGATCTATAAGGGTAGGATGACAAGAAACACACCTTTTACTTGCAGACTATTGCAGGCAAGGAAACTCAAAGAGGAGACTAAAAGGAACAAATCTGAGATACTGTACACTAGTTTGTCTGATGTTACAGTGTATATATATAGCTAACATAAGTGTGGAAGTTAAAAATACAAATTCTTGAGAAAAATAGTATTTTGGATCACCTTGTTAACAATCAAGAAATTGCCAAGCTACTTTTGACCAAAAACCATTCCTCCTCCATCAAAGCACAATGCAAAATGTGAAACAAGCTTGTATGGACCTTTTTATTTGTTCTAATTAGTGTGAGACTTTGGAAGCCTTGAATATTAAGTAATAGAATTTTGCCAACCAGATTGTGACCTTCAGATTTTAAAGGCCAGAAACTTAATATCAGAAGATTAAGACTTTACCTTGAACTTTAGGAAGACTAATGCTCTGTTCTGCCTCAAACATGAATGTGGCTTTCACTCATCCTTTACTTCCAACCTACATGTAAAGGTCATTGTCTCCAAGACTACTTGAGATGGTTGAGATCTTAGCAAAGTGAATAATCCTCTTTCTTCAAATTCTCTCACAAAAAATGTCGCCAGCTTATATATAAAGGAACCATTACGGACCAGCCAATTTAGTATTTATCCATAGCTCAGCGATCTACAAAGGCTCAGAACTGGTTAACCTTGACATGTGGGTGACATGTCTTAGTTATAACAGGACCAGCCTTGATGTTCAGCTTAGAGCTGCCTTACAACTAATCACTTTGAGTGTGTGCAGGAAAATTCTGTTGTGTTTCTTAGAATTGACATTGTAAATAAATCTGTTCTTAATGCATCAGTGATCATCTCATTGTTTGCTTTATCATAACAAATGATTCACATAGTCTTTAACTTCTAACAAAAAAATGTTTGTCCATCGACCTTGACTTCAGTCGTCCTTGTGAATGCGGGCATGGCTGATTAGTCCAATTTTTGCACGGATATCTGTAGAGTCGGTATAACTGATATGCTGACATCAACTATAAACCAGTTTATCCAAGTTAGACATCTATCGATTGAATCCTCCAGAGAACTTCAAGATGAATTGTCAGATCTTTACATGCAACTAACCTATATCACTTTGTTATCATTACAGACATACATAGGACATATCCTATGTGCAGTGAACCCCTACAAACCTATAGAAGACCTGTACAGTAAAGGATGTATCCAGGCCTACAAGAAGAAGCACATTGGAGACCTCCCTCCTCACATCTTTGCCATTGCTAACGAGTGTTACTACGCCATGTGGAGAGCAGGAGGGGAGAACCAGTGTATTCTCATCAGGTGGGTTATCCTTCTAAGATAGATAGAATAGTTAATAGGATGCAATAGTCATTGCATTGGGGAAGATACATTAATGTTTCATCATCGTCATATTTCTTATTCTAACAATGTTGTAACAATGAGTTGAAGTATATACAAAGTTAAGTTTCCAGTATACATAAATCTTATCAGTCAGGTCTTTTCCACTTAACTAGTTTGAGACTTGATAAGGTGCTTTGCGAATGTTTATATGTTACCTAAATTATAATTGTGACCAGATTCAAATAGATTGGATATGAAATAGAAAACTTTACTTCCGTTAGCAAGTCTCTGACTTCCTTTCATCCCCATGTCTCTAATCTGTACAAGATGTCCAGAACAACAGGTGTCAGGGCCTCCCTTCTGCTCTCACCCTCAAATTAAGTTTAAGATATGTGAATATGATTGACAACTGTAACTGTGTCAGTGTGATTTCACACACTGATTAGTTTTAAAGACATCTCAGCTGAGTCATACATGTTTGATGGTTTTCATGATTGCTAGTACCTGACATGTTTGATAAGGAAGGGCACATCTCTGTGGTGCAGTACTGCTCATGGAGTTAGGGGGCACTGCTGTGCTAGGCATGTGAATATACAATCACTATGTGCATGTAGGTCCAATGCATACATTCCTGAAGGGAATGTTTATTGATGCATTATTGGTATCTTTGACTAGTTTTTCTCACCTTTGGCCTTTGGTTTTTTAGCTTGTATAAAAGTCTTTTTGGTTAGATTAGATTTATTTAACAAGATATCTTATGTTATGTCTAAGAACAGGTCGACATGAAGTTTTAAACTTTTGCTTTAGATTAGATGGAATTGGAAGAATGTGGGATAACTTTCACTTTTATTGCTTACAGTGGTGAGAGTGGAGCAGGGAAGACAGAGAGCACAAAGTTCATCCTGCAGTTCCTGTCTGAGATGAGCCAAGTGACAGGAGGGTCTGGAGAGGGGAGCACAAACACCAGTGTGGAGCAGGCTATCTTACAGAGCAGGTACATGGACCTCCATAAACCCCAGGAGACCCTCAGTTATCATTTCTTTTAATTCTCACATGACCTTTTCCTCTCCTTGATCTTAAATTGACCTTCCTTCTAAGTGAGTACTTGTTTCAGTCTCTTACTTTAATTAGTATCAATGTCATATGTGTCGAATGATTTCCTGCATATCAGAACAGTAATCAGAACAAAATCTATTTTGCTTTAATGAAAAAATTGCAGAAAAATCATTTCCTACTATAGGATATACCTTGGTGCCAGCAATCAGTTCCTCCGCTTTGCCAGAGACTTTATGGCTCTGTATGATAATCTCTTAAGTCTGACCTTCCAATCAAAATCTGCCCCTGTCTTTGCAAAGTCTTTGTTAAGCTTTTAGGGGATGAGTACTGGTATTAGCGATACTGCATGTCATGATCTTAGTATGGGTGATAAAATAATTGATTCAGTTGTTTTCTGAAATTTACATTATTCTTAGCATCAATACCATAAGATTATTACAGTATTGAATCCATGGAAGTGTCTTTGTGTTTCACACTTGTCTAATTATTGTTACTATTCATTGTCTGACATATTTGTTCCCCAACAGTCCAATCATGGAAGCATTCGGCAACGCCAAGACAGTGTACAATAACAATAGCAGCAGATTCGGCAAGTTCATTCAGCTGCAGTTCAATGAGAAGGGCAGCATTACAGGGGGTAGGATTCAGGACTGTATCCTTTCTGCACATCAACTTTCAAAAATGATAAACAGCTTAGGATATGTCAATGAAGATGAAGGTTGATTATTTTGTAGTTATCTATGTTACTTTTGTCTGGACTAGTTTGTTGTTGTTAGAGTAGACAGCATAGTATATTTCAATGAAGATGAAGGTTAGATATTTTGAAGTCATCTATCTTAATCTTATCAGGACAAAGTTTGTTGTTGTTAGTTGTCCTTGACGTTATCTCAAAGACCTGTTGGAGAAGAATCGAGTGGTTGGTCAGAACCCCGACGAGAGAAACTACCACATCTTCTACAGCCTCATGGCAGGGTCAACACCAGACATCAAAGGTAATGAACTTTTTTTGCTGTTGTTTGTTAGCATTCCTTTAGATCCAATAGACTGTGTGGTACAGAGTAGAGTATATGTTTTGTGCTAAACACGTATTTTCATGATGCATAAATCTATCATAATTCTTCATAATATTCATATGACTATATCATTTCCCCCTTTCAACAGAGGTGCTATGCTTGACAGAGGCAGCAGACTTCCACTACCTCAACCGGAGTGGCTGCATTAATGACCCAACCATCAATGACCAGGAAGATTTCTCCAAAGTTTTGGTGAGTCAAAGTGTCACAGAACTCTTTGAAAAGTCAGAGAACCAGCTTTGTTGTTAAAACATAGCCGAATTGTTGATCTCCTATACTTATAACTGACAGAGTGGATTTGCTTTGTGTGGATATCAATCTAGCAATGCTGATGGCTCTTCCTTTCCCAGCATGCCATGCGAGTGATGAACTTCAGTGAGAAGGACATCCTGGATGTGTGGTGTCTCCTGGCGTCCATCCTGCACGTGGGGAACATCAAGTTTGTCACCACGGCTGGCGCACAGGTCGCAGACAAGCAAGGTGAACACACAATATCTGGTCATGCTTTTCTGACAATACATCTTCCTTTGGCTCTTTTTGTCTCAGAGGATGGTCAACAGCTTGATCCTAAACGTCTCACAGCTTCAGTCAGTCACTTCTAATATTTTGTCACAAGAAGAGTAGCATTTTCCTCAAATTTCATCTATGAAATAGTTATCATTTTTCTAAACCTGTAGCCACGTTGGCAGAAATATATATACATGTATAATGCAGACAGTGTTATATGATTATAACTCTCCTGTCCTGTTGTCCATGTATTACTGTGTTTGCTTCCTGCTGCCAGGATTCCTACAGGACCCACAGGAATGTGAAGGTAGAGACAAAGTGGTTTGTCCATGTGTGGGCATGTGATGATATTATTGGATTGCAGTATTTTTTTTTTTCATTTTTGTACAGAATTTATATTCTACTATAATTGGTAACACTTGAGGACAATTAAACAGCTTGTTTCATTCCATACTGATTTTTTTAAATGTGTTGTTTCTCAACATTTTTAATACAATACTGACAGTAGACAATGTACTTTTTTCTTCAAACTTTGATGGAAAAAGAAATGCTGATAATCCCAACTTTACATTTTTAGTCAGAATTTGCATATAATGAGAGTTTTATTGGTATGAGAGTTATGATAACGGTCTTCATGCTTTTCTTTCCAGCCCTTAGCAATGCTGCCTCCCTCCTGAGAGTGGACATGTTAGGTTTAGCTGAGGCTCTTACACAGAGGTCAATATTCCTTAGAGGGGAGCTCATCAGTACCCCTCTAGAAGTTAATGAGGTGAGTTTTAGAAACAGCTTCTTGTTTGATATATGAACATCTCTTTTTGTTCAAACTGCTCCTACCTCTATGTCACTCACCCCCTGTCCAATGTAAGAGCCGTATTCAGTCTTAAGAAAATAAGGTTCTTGTACCATAACTGTCATGTAAGAATACTGTGTATTTCTTGTCAGAAAGCAAAGATGATATGCAAAGACTTCCTTCGCAAACTGTACTAATCTGTAGTCATGGTAGGAAGACACTGTCTTTTGGATGAGTTAAAATTACACCACACAGAAAGTCTTACTTTAGAAGTGCTCCTTAGAAGAATCAGTAAGTAAGTTTTGTCATCTCTCCTCCTCAGGCTGCAGACTCACGAGACTCCCTGGCCATGAACTTGTACAAGGCCTGCTTCAGATGGATCATCACCAAGATCAACAGCCGTATCTATGGCAACGGGCACTACTCATCCATTGGTGTGCTGGACATCTTTGGCTTTGAGAACTTCAAGGTATGTGCTGCAATGACCCCTAGCATGCTTGCTTAGAATTGCAGAGTTGCAATATAATGTGTGTGTTTTTTAAGCTAGTACTTAGTAGTAGATCTACCCAAAGAAAACAGGGCTAAGAGGTTATTGTGATGTTCCAGTGTGGTTGTGCACTTAGATATATTCTAAAAGAATTAAATCTAAAAGAAGAAAATTGAATGCATCATTTACTAATGCTTGGATGTTGAATTTACATTTATATGCTATGGTCTACAAATCAAACAGTAGCAAATTGCATCAGAAACAGATAACCAAGATTGTGGTAACTTTTGTATGATAGATTTGTCCATTTGTCCCCATTTAAGAATACTTTTGTTACTTCCACAGACCAACAGGTTTGAACAGTTCAACATCAACTATGCGAATGAGAAGCTGCAGGAGTACTTCAACAAGCACATCTTCTCCCTGGAGCAGCTGGAGTACAACAGGGAAGGCATCGTGTGGACAGACATCGACTGGGTCGACAACGGAGAGTGTCTGGACCTGGTCGAGAGGGTAGGGCTGGTTTCTTGTGTTTCCTTTTGTTGTTTTTTATAATATTTATTGCATTTCACAAAACAATACAAAATACTAGTCTTGTTTCCAATGTCAAAATAGGTTTTGTTTTTACTTAGTGTTTCCTTGGTTTGTTTGTTTGTTGGAATTGTAATTTAGCAGTTTTTTTTTGCAAATTAGTTTCTGTTTTTACTTTTAGTTAGCCTTGGTTTCTTTGTTTCTTTGAATTGTAATCTAGCCAATTTTTCTCTTTCCTTTTGCCCTAAAGTTAACACATGATCAAAGTTTTGTATTGAAATCCAGAAGCATCTTTTCGATTTAGAAGATGAGCCAATTTTGCCCCTGATTGGCATTCATTTTGATGTTTTTCTTTCTACAGAAACTGGGTATCCTGGACCTCCTGGATGAAGAGAGCCGCTTCCCTAAGGGCACAGACAACACCTTTGTGGACAAGCTGCACGGAGGACACAAGGTAAATATGGTATCAGGAATCTGCTGCAGATATCTACCATATTAATTGCATTTTCGACTTCTTTAGGATGCATTTATAGTGACTACATTTTCTCACACAGATACAATCATATGATGTACATATCATGAAGAAGACTATAAGTGGAAAGATTTTGTCTAATTTGTTACTGTGCCTTTTCCAGGAAAATGCATTCTTCCTGAAACCCAAGGTGGCCAGTAGAATGTTTGGCATCAAGCACTATGCTGGAGAGGTGAGTTCCAGGTCTATCAATGCTGAAATAGTCTTTGAAGTCCATGGGTGTATTTTACAACAACAGTCATTGGGGTGTATTATGATGATGATCCACTGTATTCTGCGGCTCGGAGGTTGTGGAAACAGCCTCCGGCTGCATTCAGTCTTTCTTCATTTCTTTCCACTGTGTCTTGGGTGTATTATGGCAAAGAAAAATTAACAAAAAGGTATTGGAAAAAAGAAGGATATTTTAACAAATTGTTTTGAATGGCATTGATAAAATGATACAGAATAGTGCTGGCCTGTAGTGTGTATTGTTGATGGTGCCATCCGTTCACAGTTCTGACAAAATTGCTTTTTCAATAATTGAATTTTTGTGGCCTGACACCAACCTTGTTAACCTCAGTCCTGGAGACCAGTCTGTTTGTCCTGTGGACTGTATAAAATTGATTTTGGAGACTGATGCCCACGGGAGGTGATGCACCTGTTACCCATACTGCACATGTTCTGAGTTTAGCGAAATGTAGGACAGAAATTCCTGTTTGTAAGTGTTGGGTTCTGGAACCCATTCCTTTCTGAAGGAAGCATTGATTTTGGCAGCAAATCTTTTTCATTAGACTACATAACATAGCATTTTAGTGTATCAAGGGTCAAAAATAATTCAATGATAAAAGGAATTCAGTACCAATACATTTAGTCCCACTACCCTCATATGGTTATTGGACAAGAACAATTATCATCAGATCATAACCACATTATGTTTGTGTGTCCAGCTGGCATTCAACAGGGTCAATATAGGTCTGAAATAAAGAAAACTCTTCAGACCTCTCTCTTTTTCCCCCCCAATATTCTGCTGGTATCATTGCAGGCAATTGGTATTTGCAACGCAAATATACAAATACAGGGCTTTACAGAAACCCTTTGTTAAGCATAAATGTAATCAATTTTCTTTTGACAGGTTTTGACAGATGGAGGTTAAAATTGACAATGAAGGGGGATGAATCACTTCATATTTAGTAATTATGAATAGATTTGGGTCCATGATTGCGAATAAATGACTACATTTCAACCAATCACTGGGCTGGTTCTAAACACTGTGGGACTTATAAGACTCAGTGATCCTTCTCCCTTTTAAAGTAAGCACTTAGTCTAGCTTAGAAGGGTGTAACTTCACTGTGCTGCTCTTTACAGACTTAACCTACTGTGTTGTAAGTTTGGAAGACATTATGTTTGATCATTTGCCACTTTTGTAGGTTTATTACGACACCCAAGGATTTCTGGAGAAAAACAGGGACACATTCAGAGACGACATTCTGAACATCCTCCAGGAAAGCCGGTGAGTGTTAACCATTTGTCCATCTATGAACTAATAACTGAACATCTATGGCAAAATACTTAATGTTTATCATTACAGATGTGTACCTGAACTAAACAGGTGGTTTAACTCAACCTTGGTTCCTATAGTAATTTTGTGAACCATACCACATTAAGGAAGACTTGTAACATTGTGTTCATATAACATCAATATTTTATTAACGTATGATAGTAATTATATCAAAATACAGCATTTTTACTAACTTGAAGTTATAATTGTCATAATGTACCTATGACAAAAACTGATTTTGAGCATCCATTTTTCAACTTTACATCAACAAGTTCCAAGAATATGATCCTATTGATTGTCAACAAAATGACATTTTCAAAAGTGAAAGTGATAGATTACAGTTCTCATCCCAGGAAACATGTAGGATTTACAGGGGTCAGGGTGTTTCCCACCCCCTGACTTAATGACTCTCAGCGGGAGTCCAGCCAGATCACTGTGTTCTTTTAGGACTACAGAAAATCAATTGGACATGGTTTAGTTTAATCATGGTAAATTAATTCACAGGGGCTCCCTATGACAGGCATGAGATGAAAGTTGTCACACTTAATTCCAAACTGACATGTATTTTGAGCCCTGGTATTTCAAGGATGTCAACTACCTTGTATTACTGGCTAAACTTTTAAGTCAAGGGACTGTACTGTACTTAATTTGACAATATTTATGCCTAACTTTGATAGGGAGAACAAAAAGGAGACATGCACCCTTTCTAAAGTAAACCATTGTGTGGAAGTGGCAAGGAGTAATTACACTGTATTCTAAAGTCTCAATGTTTGAGGAATTTTAACTAACAGTTGTAAAGTTGGTTTCGTCACATGAAGTGGTCTGACTAACAAAAAAAGGACATTTCTGGAAAGAAAAGAATTTGGCCTTAAAGTAGTTTACTTAGATAAGGAAGAATCATGTGTGGTTGCAATCATCACCATTGGTACTGCCATGGTCAAATACATTCTGCACATAGTATAGTTGTGGCCTTTCATAAATGTACATGCATGATCAGCACATATTCTCTTTTACACTGCCATTTTGTATTCAGATAATGAACAGCAACAGAAAGAACAGCCACAGTCAAGGTGATATTTCAGCTGGCAGCATTGTAATGAGCAGGGAGAGCAATGGCCTGTGGCTTTCATGAATTACAAACACAAACACCTATTAAACCCCCATCAATCTTGTTCCCGGGGGAGTGTGCAGGGCCATCCATCTTGTTCCCAGGTGGAACAGATGGCCAGGATGTTTTTGTCAGGTTATTAAATGAGAGGTTGGCCTTCAGTGTTCTACATTATGTATGAGTCCACCTGTGGGCCCGGCTGTAATTGAGATGTAAAAGTGTGCGCTGCGGCGTAGCAACAAATGATAGTGTTCATCATGCTGTAATTGTAGAGGAGGCTTCTTCTTGTTTCCTGTTTTCATTGCAATACAAAGAACAAATTGAAAGGATTACTATCAAAATGGTTCCCTGCAAATTGAACATTTTGTTTTCTTTAATCTGCCTTCCCCATATCTGTCAAGCTCATGCTATGAAAGGATAATTTCTGGAAGTTCTTGATTTGGACTGCTAAAATTCCTTGCCTTTGACATGTTTCATAATGTGCTGACTTGCCGCTAGTCACACTAGATTAATGTAGGCCACCTTCTTGTAGTCATGCTCTGAGGAAAAATTTGTCTCGTAGGATCTTTACTGCAGGGCTGACTAAATGGGGCTCCAAAGTGATGGTGCCACAAACCATTACCATGGGAGTCTGAATGTCTGATATTTCAGCTAAAATGTCAATCAGAAAGAGCCTTTTTATGAGTGGCACAGACAATTAAGACTGTCTCGGCCTCACTAATAAGGTTGTCTCAATGATACTGCATAATTAACACACATCTAGGATTACATGTAAATCATGTGAATTACAATCTATGCAGTATTCAGAGAAAAGTTTTTAGTAAATTTTGCACTCGAAAGCGTTTTCCTTGCATCCTCATATCCATAGAATGTCAAGATGGTTCATATCACATTTATCTATCATTCAGAAACTATGGGGAAAAATTTATAACATCGTCACATTCAATTGCCCGGGGCTGAGACTCTTGTCTCGTTCTATTTCCTCGGATAATACTGTTACACCCTATTGCCAAAGTTAACGCTACCCACAAATCTCTACACGGTCACTGACCTTCTACATGTGGTTTCACATTTTTCATGTCTTGTTGATCATCATCACTGTTATTGCATTTATCATGTAAATTTTCATGCAAACAGCATATCTGTCAATATTGCTATGAAAGAAAGGAAGAAAATTGTTGTAAATTATGCTTGCTTTGCAATAACCATATTTTGAGTATGCTAACCCGGCGGGTATTATAATGAGTAATGTTTACTCAATGTATTTACCTTGAATAGATGAAACCAGAAGTACCTTTTCCCTTTGAGGCTACATAAAAGCACAGCTTGCGTTTTTGTAATCTAGTTCTAAAACTGATTTGTTATGTTATCTGGGCTTTATGTTCATCCATACATGTATTAACATCGGGGCACTTGATTAATACAGATAATTCCCTGGATACTCGTTCAATCAAATGTCTCAATGGTCATAATCCTAAATAATTACGACGAGACTGTAGAATAACAAATTGTCTGAAGTCTACCTCATAACTCATATCCGAGGGGTCTGGTCTATCGTACAGGTCAGACTTTATCTACGAGCTGTTTGATACGGACGCGTACGGGAATGGAACCAGTTTGAAGAGCGGAACAGCGACAAGACAGAGGAAAAAGCCAACAGTCAGCTCTCAGTTCAAGGTACAACACATACTTCTAGTTTTCATTCATGCTATGTGACATACATGTAGTGTGTGTTTTTCATATTCTAGATGATTTCCAAAGATGTGACTAAAGATGGAAAATTAAAATCAGACTGAGAGATGGTTCGATCAAGCTATGATGAAATAGATGTTTCATTGTTCATATTAACAGAACCATACTTTGCTATTAGTCTTGTATGTCTTACTCTGTTCTAGGTGAGTCCTTAAGATGTAACTAAAGATGAAAAATTAAAATCAGACTGAGAGATGATTCTATCAAGTTATTTTTTCATACCAGTAAGCCATGATGAAATAGATTTTTCATTGTATTGATAGAACCGTACTTTGCTAAGCCTTGTTTGTCTGACCCTACCTCAGGAGTCCCTGCGGAGTCTGATGACCACACTGAGTGCTGCTAACCCATTCTTTGTCAGGTGCATCAAGCCAAACTCTCAGAAGGTATGCCATCGATTTTTTCTGTACACGATGTAAAACTCTTTAGGGTATTCTCATGATCGGAGCAGGAATGTGGTTTAAGATAAAGAATGAACAGTGTCTACATGTATGTGAGCGGGGATTCTAGATCTGTGAGAATATCAGGATGTGAAACTTTTTAGAGTCAACAAATTGTTCTCTAGGCTTGTGTTTTTAATCAACCTTGTGCAAATTCTGTTTTTAGATACATTTTTACAAATTCCCCTTCCTTGGTTCATTCTTAATTTTCCACAATAAGTGACTGCAAACTGAGTATGCTAAAAAGATGTGTTCAACTGACATGCTATCAGTGAATAGCGTGCGTGCCTCAGTCTGAGAGTCTTCCACAATTTGTTAGGCTTTACGTCAATCATGATAATCACCCTTTGTCAGTCTTAGCATAATCCTCGCCAATTTGTTAGAATTCTTCTCCCATTTAGCAAACTTCTCTGGGCGTCCTGCATGTAGGTTAGACCAGCTGCTTGCCAGTGATAAGAAGTGATTGTAAGTCTTACGGTGCTCAATCTACATTTCTGCCTCATTTGGATGGCAATCAACATACATGTACATGAACTTCTAGTTTTCAAAGTCTTTACTTTGGGCAGACTGAGACAAACTCAGCTACATGTAACAGTAATTGTCCACATTTCTACGCCTTCACATCAGCAAAGACTTACCAATTTATTATGTCTGCATGCAACAATATAGAGCAAAATGAAAGCTTTCCTTATAAGGCCACAGCAAGTAATTTTTATGGATGACATCAGCGCGCTCATTAATTTTCGCCTGATTTCGAAATAAAAAACAAGAAATTTCATTGCCCTCCGACGGTGGTCAACATGCCAAAAATTGGCAAATATGTCGTAAACGTTGACAGTATAAGGTGTTTCATTGCATATGAATACCCAGTGTAGTTCCTGCCCATGATGGTATAATATCAAGCTGTTTTTGCACTTGTTCTAGCAAGGACATTATATAAATAATGGGGGAGGGGGTCTAGTTAATTGAGCTGTATACACAAGGTGTTTCATCGCATATGAATTCCCAGTGTAGTTGCTTCAGATGATGGTACAACAAGCTCTTTTCTGCTTTTGTTTAAGTTAGTCTATTGAGATGTATACACATCTACAAGGACAAGGTGTTACATCATATATGAAACCTCATTGGTTGAATACAGGAATAAAAGACCTGTTGGTCATGATGTTATATTTCGTCGCCTCAATTCTTGTTTAACAAGACTTATGCTATCAAAATTTGAAAAAATAGGAATCTTGTTTTTTTTGGCCAGCCGTGTTTTTTTTCCGCCCTATCTCATTAATTTTGGAGTCTGGGGAGGATGTCATCCATAAAATTTACTTGCTGTGGCCTAATCTGCCATTCTGTGTATAAAGGTCAGCAATGGAGCATGAAGACTCATCTTACTGTACAAGACAGTGTTAAAGGTCACATTATCTCATGAAAGCCCGTGTACAAAATAACCATTTCTAAAGAAATAAAAAAAAGCAAAATTGGGAACCGAATTGAGATTCTGTTTGGCTTTTCGTACCACAGAGTCTGGAAAGGTTGTGCATTGACCCTGCCTTAACCCCCATTCCACAAATGTGACGTCTTGGCGATCTGGATGCAGTGCAAGAAATGAAAATTGCTTTTTGATCCTGGGTATACTTTAACATTATCTAGAGGTGCTGTGCACGAAAGCCTGCAGCAATGTTTCTGATAGTCACTTCACATGGAGTGATCAGTTTTGTGGTTTCAAAATGGTGTGTATAAGAGGAGAAAGATACCTGGATGGCATGCAAATGGAAAAAGGTGCTTGTACAGTAACTGTTATAAAATTAAATTGTGTTTTCGAATGGTTTTTGGAATTTCAACCAATTTCTGTGCAATACATTCTCTTTTAGAATACCAAAAATGAAAAAAAAAGAGTTCAACTTGTTAAAACAGACACAGCTGCCTTCATTGTCACCATATCATGCAAACTGTCTGCAGCCATTTTCTTCAGTTGCCATCGCTTAAAGGAGACCATCTACTGGCTCAAATATGTGCTACCAACAAATTGTAATGCTTTCAACTCTAACTCAGCCCAAGCCAGCAACGTTCTCTTGTGCAGACTTCAGTATGCCAGTTTGGCAGGAAGCTCTGCTGGTTCTGATGATAAAGGCAAGAGATGACAGTACCTGCTGACTCGGCAGATTCATATCTCGCAGGGTGACCCCATAGAAATTGCAGATGACAGCATTAGCATCGGGGGAATGACAATGTGTTTCTTATCTCCCTGTCTGGTGCCTACCACTGATGGATGTCTGTTCAAAAGGTCGTATCGGATGACCTTGACGTGACATTTTGTAACTTTGCTCCATATGACATTAACAGCTGCTATTTTGAACTTTTAAAATGTTCCTGCCATTTCTTAATGTAATTCTCTACCTTCAAACATATCCCCAGGTTAAGTCAAAATAACACAGTAACTATGTGGGCTACTTGTAAGTTTTTAATGTACAAGACTTAGTCTGGTTTTAACATTTTTCTCGGATGGATAATAATTTGATTCTCACTATCTCAGCATTTTCTGTTCTCCTGTTTTTCAATGAAAGTTACCAAATCCCCATGTACCTTGCATCGCTTACTAATAGATGCGTTTCAATACTAGTAAATGTTCACCTTTTCATCAAAATGATTTTTTGGTTTTGCAGCTACCAGACACTTTTGATCCAGAGCTTGTTCTCAGTCAGCTGCGGTACAGCGGTATGCTCGAGACAGTCAGGATTCGCCGTGCGGGGTATCCCGTCAGACGCACATTTGACGATTTTTGCTACAGGTAGGCAGATTTTACTTTAGAAAACATCATGATTCTGTCAAGTGAAGTATAAGTTAAAGATGCATGTGGGTGCCAAGTTGTTGCTCATGAATTCTCCATATTTGAAGGTTCAATAAAATGGCCTGCAGAAGCAGCTACCTTTTATGGGTCATGGTCTGGAATTGGGATAAACTTCAAACACCTTGAAGATCAGACAGGAAAGTCAATAACAGTGTGCCAAAATTTCTGAGAATAGACATGATCTGTAACCTACTATGTGTTAGTAATCAGGGCACATCATAGTGATATGAACTGTAAAAGCGGCATACAACTACTTATCTTCATTAGTGTTGAACATTTAGTTTGGTATGAAATGCACCTTTCCAGGCATATGTAACATGGAATATTTGAATACTGAGTGCTAGATGTACTAGACATTTTTGCATTCACCAAGCTACTGGTACAATGGTTTTCAGAAATCCAGCACCTGTTAGCTTTATAATTGTCTTAGAATCTTCTTAATGTGAAACTAGGACAAAAGATTACTTTCAGAATGTGTCATTATTACCTCATGATTGCCTCCAATAATAGCTCTTTGCATAGTGTATATGATCTTAGCACTAGGTCAGAGTAATTAAGTCCAAGGAATAGCCAGCATCCAATCTGTACTAATCATTGCAAAGGTGGGCTTGATGGTCTTTTTATTAGGATCCAATAGTATGGGAAATTGTCATTTCTTCCATTAAAAAGCTGTAGGCACTATAAAGGTAGTAATCACTACAGCTGTATTGTCTGTAAAGTTCTGATTTAGACAAGAATCATGCACTACATGCTAAGCCGCATACAAAATGTAGTCTTGAGTCCAATAGTACAGGTTAGTCTGGAATTTTTGAAGTTGAGACAAAAATGTACTTTCAGCAGTAATTGGAAGAACTGCTATGATAAGTTTCACAAGGTTTTTTTAGCAAACCTTTTTTATTGGTCAGAAATTACCCGCAATGGCAGCCTTTCTAGCGCTGAATTGATGCAGGGTATTACAGGTTTCACACACTACACAACAAATATAATATCTTATCCACACTTGCATTTTGTGGAACTGTCGCAAGGGTCTGGGCGGCTGCAATTCGGTGCCACCAGGTGACCTCAATACGACTTTCCCCAACCGAAGTCAGGTAACCATTTACACCTGGGTGGAGTGAGGAAAGTCGTGTAAAGTGCCTTTCCCAAGGGCACAAGATTGGTGACATGACAGGATTCGAACTCGGGACCACTTGGTTCTGAGTCGAACGCTCTGCCGTTGCGCCGCACGACCCCACGGTATGCATGGCATTTTCACAATAGAATTGGACCAAAAGTCCAACAGTGCACAAATGCCAAAGTGGATTGTGTTTAGTGCCCTGGCCTAGTATCCCCTTGGCCGACTGACTTGTGTATGTACATAGTGAAGGGCTCAAGATTAGTTTTTGGGAATAGGTGCCCTGGTGCACTAACCTAAAACTAAATTTTAGATGCATAGGAAAAAGGTTGGGTGCACAAAATAAAGAAAAAGTGAAGTAGCATGTCAATCAATCCTAATTACAAACCTGTCTAATGTCTTCACAACTTGAATCTGAAATTCTATAGCCAGCTTTAAAAAATATAATACAGCAGAGGTTTTATTATTTTTTCTGACACTTCAATGTCAAGAATATGCAGTATACATTTGTAGTATTCCAGTGCACAAAACTACTCTAGGTACATAACCCTACACCAATATCTAGGTGCACAGCTCAAAAGTGCCCCTGCACCGAGTATTTCAAGCCCTGGTATGTGTTTTGATACCATGCAGGTTATGGTATAGCTGAGGCTTGTAATCCTCAAGAGCAATCACAGAAATGGATGTTGCTGGATTGGGAGTTACGCATGTAATGCTATCAGACTCACTTAGAGGTCTTAGGGGTCGTGTCTCTGACGTAAACACTGACTACTCTCTGAGTGCTTTTTCATGTTACCGCTAACGTCATGTATAACGCTTACAGTTTCTGAATTGAGGCGGTAAGGATTGCTTCATTAGATTTTAAGAGGAGGCAGCCAAGAACATTTTTGACCTGTGGTTGTCTTATATTCAATACTCCACTTCAAATCTATTCTTGACATTCTTTCATCATGGAAATTGTTCCTTGCCAGTCTCCTTACATTTCCAAATCAAACAGCCTTGATGCAGGATTTACATGTAAGTGTTGCAAGTACTTACAATCTATCCTTCAGTTACATTTGTAAGGGTTGCAAGTCCTCAGACGTTCTTGACTTGAATGGAAATTTACACTGATGCGTTGAGTGGTGATGCTTCAGTTTTTGAGTGAGCTCAGTAATTATGTAGTGTGGTTGGTGTTCATTAGCGATAAGCTGGTAAGAGTTCTGAGGAAAGGGTGATCCTTCAACTGCACTTCAAGTTAAGTCCCTTTGTAATGCATTAGAGTTTGATGAATCCCTTGTCTTGACTAGTGCATGCACATGTATGTGTTTGGCATTACAAAGTGGAAATGTCAAGAGTGTACGTTTGAGTGTTACATTCTTTGAGTGTAACATTATTTCCAGGAATCTTTCGAATCAGCATTTCTTTCAAATGGTAATTTCAAACCGTCTTTAAGCATTCATACAAAGAACTATGTATATACATATGCTGTGGTTGAAATACAGTATATGAAATGTTTATGCTTGATCTCAGACAATATCTTGAATTCATTCTTTCCAATCATAAGTGTTTGTTATGTTTGTAGTTCACATCATCCATTTAACAGTAACTGTTGCACATTCAGCACCAAGGACAAGCACTCTATTTTCCCTTACTGTAGTCAGCTTTAACTTTATGGCTTTGGCAAAAGGATTTTTTTATTGTTAACAAGAAACAACTGATTCCTTTGGTCTGCCGCCACCTCTCTGTGTAGCCTGTTGCACCCAATTTCCTGTGAGGAGCCTTCTTTCATCATGAATAAAATTAATGTTAGATCAAGCCTCTATATGGCACATCAGGGCCACCGCAATATTTTCTCAGGGTCCCTCTATAATCTGCGGACCAGAGTCTCTGATGAAATATCCTCTCAGCTGTGACCAAATCACCTTGGCAGTTAGTCCGACCCTGAGGCACATGTTTGATGAGTCTCCGATGTAAGACGGCAGTTTATGTAGCCTGAAAGGTGGAGCACTCGGCAGGGAACCTCGGCCTGATCTAGCAGGGATCGGCTCCCAGAGACACCTCCTGGGTTTCAGATCAGCCAACCATTTAACATTTAGGTCTCGCTATCAGATGTAAGGGCCTGGATGTACCCAGAGTGTGTGAGCCAAATCTGGCTCGTTCCTGGGAATTCTGCCAGAGATGTTGAGGGATGGCTGCCTTGTTGTCAATGTTGAAGGTGGGTTTGAGTTGCGGTACCCGTGTTGCAATCATACATTGATATCGTGGTATTTGTCAAACCTAGGAATTGTAAATGGTACAGTTGATGCTGATGTTTTTAAAGAACATGATGTCTGCAAAGAGCTAGACATGGCTCACAGGGAAGTACATGATTATGCAGGAACCTCGGAATTGTTCAAAGAATATATGAGTGCTCTGTACAGAAGAGACAAGAAGGGTCCCCGGGACTTATCCTAAATCAATTTTTACATCCATGCATCGGCTTGATTGATATTGGATATGTGTGATCCATGAAAGGAAGTGACACCAGGTTGAATAACGTTCTGAAAGCATTCATCTTTGCTGGCTGCAAATTTTTTTTTTACGTACAGTACTGCAAATGTATTAGCAACACCTTGATTTTCTTCAATTCTGTGGTGCAGATTTGATGACTGCCTATTTATTGGCAGCACGCTAAATGTGTATTACAGTGTTTGTGAAAATAAGTACTATGTCTATAATTTTTTTAAAGGTTTTTAAGGTTGAAAGGACAGTCATGGACTGATTGATAAGACACAGGTAAAACAGATCATATCTTTTCTTTCCCTGGTTTACTTAAATTGTATGGTGGTACATGTACATTTAATTGATTAAGCACAGTGATACTGTTTCAGTATCTTTCAGTCTTTTGATTGGTCAGGTTGACATGGTTTCCTTTACTCTTTGGGGGAAAATATAAGTTTCCCTAAGGCTTATAAATGAGAGTAATGTCATCAACTTTGATAATGTGGGTATTGATTGGACTGGATTAATAATTGCTGAGTCATTATGAAGGATGGCCTGCAGTCATGTTCAACATCTCACTAAGTTTGTACTTGCCTATAAAAGAAATAATCTGTGGAAGTATATATGACAGCTATTATCTATAAAAGCTTTCTGATGATTGAATGAAATCACTGTAACCAAAGATAGAACCCAGTGACAAAGCATCTGTATTCATTGTACCTAACAGTGGTGGTCACTTTGAGCCTGAGTCTTAATTTTTCATACCTCATGGATTTTGGCTTCCTTCCAACCCAGAGTTGACCGAGATTCCTTGATGACTTCATTATTGGGTGTTCAATATGAAATTAACTGCAACAATTTCCTGTCCAGAAAAGACCTCGTGATTCAACTTAGTTTAGACTTAAGTTCAGTCTTAAATAGAGTTATGACATTACAGAGTAGTCTTTTTTTGTATGTTATTATAGGTATTCCACAGGCAAATGATGATATCAATTGGTCAGGAATTTCTAAATGGGTCATTATTTCTCAGAAAGATCCATGCATTAAGTTAAACATCAATAGGGGTTGCGATGTCTGGCAGTGCATGGTGGCAAACATGCTTTACACTCTATCCTTAATGGAGTGATTAATGTATTTGCTACATGAAACAAAAGAAGGGGATGTGACAAATCTGAGTGTCCCTTGCCCACTTTGATGTTCAGAGAAGAATACTCCAAGGACAAAATGCCTAACTGCAAAGAGTTCCGTGAGAGATAAATGGTTGTCTTACTGGGAATATTGAACTTGTCTTGCTGCAGTCTGCAAGTATTGACTTTTCGGAGCTCAAACGAGCCTTTTATGTACCTTATGGCTTCTGGATATAATTCATCCTGTCACAAACCACTGAGCAAAGTGAAAAAAATCAATTCTTTGCCAGCGACCTGTCTTTAGGGTATAGCATGTTGTGCTGAATGCTTCCTTAGAATCATGTAGATTTGCTTGATATGTTCCACACTGTCACAGCATTTTACTGTCATTTCTGAAGTATAAAATGTACATAACAGCTGCTGCAGAAGAACATTTGTTTTAACTTTAAATTTTCTCCTTTTGTGGTGTTAGATTTGCAGACATTCTAGATATACCTCAGTGTATTACCAGTGTTTTAGCCATTTTGATATGGATCAGAATTGACGTGCAGTTATGCTGTACAGAATATTTAAGTCACCATCAAACATTTCTATAATATTGTTACAGTAGCAGCTACAAGAAATATATCCTCAGTAAACTATATTCTGCTGTTTAAAGTACTTTTAGTACTGAACTGCTAAAGCTCGTTTCATGACCCTTTGTGATCTTTCCTGAAATCTATGTCATCCCCAAGATGTGCCAAGCCGTAAAAGCCCTCCATTATAAGAGCGTAAATGCCAGGTCTATTGAGTCAGCAGTGAACTTGGCCATCACTGATTTCATTTGCCTTCCACCGTGACTTTCAGATTGGAGGTGCTTGCACCCTAGGTAAAGTCATTCAGGGTAAGACTTTTAGTACTTCATCAGTCACAGGCATGAGAATTCAAAAACCTTCCTTAGCCATGGTTGCCACTCTTTTATCCCTCTTAAACTTCCTTCAAACAGTCATAAAGAACTTTTTGATGGGATAAAGTACCATACAATTTAGCAAGCTTCCCTACTGATTCCTTGCACTTTTTCATTATCAACGTCTCACAGCGGCTCCTTAAATCTGCAGTAAAGTCAAGTCATGAAGGTTATTCTGCTGAAGTCAAGATAACGTCAAGTGTACGTTTTCCCGGCTTAACCTTTGGAGACTATGACAACTCCAGAGCTCTGAGTTGGTACTACGTCTTTGATGTCTCAGCATGCTAGAGGTTAATTGCATCGTAAAAGCCGCCACAGCCCCATCAGAATGCCTGCTAAGCATCTTTCCCTCAAATGGAAGCATTGAACGTGACTGAGATTAATTTTAGTGGCATCCCCTGGGGTTTTAGTAACTTTTACTGCAGTAGAGCTCGCCCTAATGCACAGCAATCACACTTCAAAACTTCTGAGTGCATCACACTGTGCTTTCTGAGTGCATCACACTGTGCTAAGGTGGCAATCAATAATTACCAAAACATAGGGAACAAAAGGGGAGAATCTGTCATGACCATGATTGATCTGCCTTCTTAGCATTCAACTATCATCTTGATCATGAACGTCTGGAGTAGCAATTAGCTAAATTGCAATCTTTCTCATCACAAGGTTTCTGCCTCACATGGCAAGGTCAAAGAAGTCAAAGTTAATCCTGTCCTTATTCAGCATAAAACATTTTGCACAGCAGTTAAGTTCTTACTTAATAGTGTTACAGCCTTTAGCATTTGATGTTCCACTTTCATTTGCCATTAAATCCTTTAGTACTTGCATAAAGTAGACAGTTTGCATTAAGTCCTGATTATAAAACCGACCATTAACTCAATGCAAACTTCTAAGTTCGTCTTATTACACACATGTAGTGCAGACTTATACTGAGGATGTGCAAAGGTTAGGTGTGACAGGCCGTTCAGTGTAAGATAACCAGCTGTTGCCTGTCAAGCTGCTATTTAAAGCCAAAGGGTGGTTGTTCTGGCTATACAAAATTAATACAGAATACAGATACAGGTGATAAAGGTGAAAGAAAGTGATATCGATCCAGTTTAGCTCACTGAAGAGCTATTCTTCCACTGGTCGTGACAGAGAAGACAGGCGCTATGTGTAGTACTTAAAGGTTCATTGTACCAGGGAAATTCCCCTAGCTCTTTTTCGACAAGTAGAATGAACAGTGGCCCACGGCTTAACGTCCTGTCCTAAGAACTGCAGCCACTTCTGGTAGCATGCATGTCGGGTGAGCAACACAGCCGGGATCAAACTCACGGCTTCTAGTTCCCGAGGTAGGGCCGCTAACCACTGGACTACACACGCTACCCAAGGTTAACTGCAGCTTTCTTTAGGATCATTCCCAAAATATCATCATTGCATGTTCTTCAATCTACACTTACTACTTTATTTATCTCCAGAGCCCAGAGTGACTACATGTACTAACTTGTATGTTATTGTATGTGTGATTTACAGGTACCGTGTGCTGATGCGCCAGTCCTCCAGCAATGAAGACATAAAGACACACTGCAGCGGGGTGCTACAGCTGGTTGACGACACTGGCAAGGAGTGGCAGCTGGGGAAAACTAAGGTAGGGATTGTTTCCAGGTTTACAGTGACTGTCTAACTATCGAACTCTATATTGAAATATGCTGTTTTAATTGGTACAGGAAAGGTGAATATCTCAGTGATCTCACTAAAAGTGAAATTCTTCTTAGTAAGTCTGCAAACTACTGTCTTGATAAGTGAAGTTTCATGTACACACCTTTTGATTCAAGTCCAATGTTAACCTAAAGGTAAAAGATAGTACAAAAGCAGCAGCAGAAGTGCAACGTAAGTCATATACATGTAGCCCCCACAATCACCTTACTAAATCTGCAACTTACATTCATATACATGTAGCATTGTCAATATTGAATAAGCAGTAGGAAATCCATACAGCCACAGGTGTTCTGAAGTGCCAATACCTTTGTTGCGCTGCAGCTAGTCTTTTATTGGGAGTTAAAGCATAGCATGAACAGATGTCGAAGCAAGGCAAGTCAATATGATACGGCCAATAATTCTTTTTACTCGGAGCATATGGCTTTCGTGTGCTAGCATATTTGATTTCACAGCCGGCTGGATTTTTGTCACCTTTCCAGTTGAGGAAAGAAATAATTGAAAAACAATGCTGTGATGGAACCATCCGATATGTACCATTTGTAATAGATGAGATCAAAATTACACATTCTAACCTCAGACTGCTCAAAATGCATTGAAATTGTGGTCACGTAATTCACAGGTATCAGTGTAAGCAACAGCCCTTCTCCTGTAGTTGGACTCATCTCAAGGGTATTTCAATTTCAGAGTGTGTAATAACTAGAGCATTGCTGTATGGAAAACCTATTCATGTTGGAGATGATGTGGCATAGATATCAGGACTGGTGCTTAGTGCCTGTCATTATCATCACTGATGACAAGAAATGGATTCTTTTATCACAAAGGAGTTTGATAACATGTTGTAAATATTCCATCGATGAGCATTATTGCACCATAAAACTCATACAACTGTAGCCTGTTTACAAATCTTCCTTACTTGACAAAGAGCACTATTGGTATTTTTTGCTTGTTGTGCCTTTACTGCAATTTTCTTGTCATCTTTCATTGGTTGATGTTTCGTCAAGACTCTGATGAAAACACACTAGAAGATTTCTTCACCGATAATCAAGGAGACTTAAGAACCATGCCATTAAGGTGGAGTGCATGCCCTTCAGCCTTGCCTGTACTTTATAATCATTCCCTTTCCATTCCGACTAATTTGCTCCCTGTGAATTAGGCATGATGTACACAATGCACTCAATTTCACATGAAGGGTAATCAGCGTGGTGTGGGCAATCTTCACTGTGTAGACTAAGTACAGATTGATTTCCATCTACTACTTGAAAAGTCATTATGTGTCTAGGCAGGAGTCTAATGGTAACTTACAGTACAAAGGTGACCTTATAACATGTGTCATAGGTATTTTCATTACCTCAGTCAGCTTGTTACATGGCTATCTCCATGACCCGTCCCTCTATCCCGGGATGGATATTTGTTTGTTAGGACAGACAAAAATTTCACCCTATCTATCAAAAAAGTCTGACATTCATTGACATGAAACTGATGTAGAATATATTTTCAATTGGCAAATTCAAAATGACAGATTTTACAATGAGAATTACCCAGATGGCCTCCCAAACAATGACTGGGATGGGGAAAAAGTCAAAGCTGTAGATAACCCTGTATTATCATGATAACTGTCTCTTTCTGTTCATGAAAGATGAAGCACAATCAATAAGACTATCCCAAGCAACCAGCAATTAAAACAGGTTTTAGTTTTAAAGCAAAATAGCTTGTCGTGTTTGAAGCGTGCTTTGACTTCTGTTAATACTTGTCACCTTATGTGATGTTCATAACCGAACAATGTAATGATTAATTGATATAAGTACTTAAATATGCAGTTTTGAGAAAACAGCATATGGCATTTCTCAATCGTTCTGACAAAATATATTGCCACGGCTTAACGTCTGCCTGAGCACAGATGCTAACTTAAGCCTTCAAGGATTAAAATAGATATGCAGCTTTTTCTTCTCTTGTATTTCTAGGGCTCATTCAGTGTTTTAGATGCATCCATTAGCAACATTAGATTAAGGTTTAATGAAAATGACACAAGATTCAGACAAATGTCATGATTATCATACATTGAACATCAATTATGTGTAATTAATCAGAAATGAATGACTGAAAAATTGACAAGGGGGATGGAAAACATTCTGACTGAGTGATCAGTAACCCCCATTGTGACCCTCATACTGAAACTGGAAAAAGCATCATAAGAACCAGGTGTACTGGAACCATGCACAGTGATTTGGCCATAGGTGATGAATGCAACATTGTTTTAGGGCTTTCTGCCCAGTGGCAATGCTTGAGACAAGTCATGTAGACAGGCTGACAAGCAGAGCAATAGTTAAGAACTTCAAGCATTAGCAAAGCCAGTTGCAGTTGGAAAGGCCTTTTGGAAGGTAAGTATCAATGTCTTACTATAGTCTTTGACTTGAGTCAGCTCAAATTGGTTTGCTAGCTGTAACAGCAAAAATAGTTGAATATAGTACTTGTGCAAGGGGGGCAACTGTCCCAAATATGTTTCTCCATAAATGTACATTCAATTTCTGAATTTAGAAGATGCAAAAGAAATGGGATTTGAGCAAGCTTTAAAGCATGTGTCATAATAACATGAAATAGGTAGTGTTAGCTGAATAGAAATGCTAATGTTATTAGTATAATGTTATAGCCATCATATTTGTCTGCTAAATTAATGAGCAAGCTGATAGAATCTGAAATCTCATTTCATGAAATGTTTATTCATGGCTTTTGAAAAGATGTTCTGTCAGTTCAATGGATCCCAGTGTAACGTTACATGATACATGAAAATCTGATGGGGATGTTATTGGAAAATACGGTTATCTCTTTGTGGCATTATGGAGAGCCAGCATGGGTCACCTCTTGACCTTAACGCACACAAATTCGACTGAGAAGGCTTTTCTTCTGTCATGTTTTACTGTAATCTCATGAGATGGGACGTGGACATGAATGATAATTGTAGCTATCAAATAGTATTACATGATATCGTTCATTTCCCTTGGTAGATAAGACATGTGGAATATGTATGTATGGGGTTCTGTGTCCCTTTGGGAGTATAAATGTCAAACATGGCATTCCCACATGGACAGGCATGATCATTTGGATTGAATAGGAGGTTCCAATCAAATCATGGAAGAAAAACTTTGTGATCTGATTTGAATGTATGCTGATGTGACAAACAAACCATTTTTGTTTCCTAAGCAAAGGAAATAATCTTTTTCATTAGCTTTTTGTGAGCATTCAGAGTGCTTGGTGATGTGAAGTTGTCGTTATTCTCCTTGGTCTTGTATTTTCTTGTACTAATTTCGTTTGCTGTGCAGACATGTTTTCAAACCTGGACTCTTTCCAACTTTCTGCCAGTAGTTATAATGAGAGAGGTTGAAGATATACAGCCTTTAACTTGCACTGGTGGAGACTATTTTAAATAACTCTTTCATCTCTGCACTGGAAGAGTCAAGCTTAATGCTTATCATTACTTCAAAGAAATTATAAACATAGTCTTTAAACCATAGGTACAGAGTTTAAATGCTAAGGTAATACTAATTGAGGATTTTGATGTTAGCTTTTTGGCAGTTGATTTTTTTTCTTCGAATTATTGACATACCACTATGTTAAGTATGGCACAGATATAAGTGTGGGTGTTTTACAGTGATATCAAATGATAAATGATGATGCATGATGATGAAATGACAAAAAACTTACCGGGGTATCAAGGGTGGATACTTAAAGGTTACCTGACTTTGCACTGATCAGATATCCTTCCAAATACTCAGGTATGAAACAGAAGTTCCTTTTTCAAACACTTAACTGGAATACATGTATGTACACCATAGTTGATGCATGGCTCAGTTTTCAGAGTTTATGCTAGTTTTAGATTCCATCTATCTTTAGCCAAAAACCAACACCTTGAATCAAATTGCATACAAATTGAAATGTGCAGCCATGAGTATGAAGTAGCCCCATATTCCAGCTTTGCATGGCAGATACAGATAAGGCAGAAAGGGCACCTTGAAGACTTGAGATTCAGGCTAAAGATATGCATGTAAAACTGAATCAGATACATTTTTCATCACTATCTATATGTCAGGTAGGAATTCTGATTAGCACCTTGAGGGTTACATGTGATTTAGGTGCTGACTGTATTATTATGTTCCATGTTGGTGTTTACATAAAGTAGAACAGCTGGATGATATTGATTACTAGTATGTTGACTATATGTACCTGTTTAAGAGGTCTCACACAGTTCATCTGATTTTCGATCTGTGTCTAGACAAGTGGCACACCAAGAAAGATAGCAATGGTGGCTACGTGAAAGAGAATAAATCAGCAAGACTCATCAAATTCCATCCAACTTTATCATACTTTTTATCCTAATACATACTATTTACTTTGCCTGACCATTACCTCTTCCCTCGTGACCTCAATGAAAAGCGGCCTGCATGCCAATTTTAGCTTCTCATGAATAAACTTCAAAAAATCTTTTCCCCACAGGTGTTCTTGAGAGAGCGACTAGAGTGTGAGTTAGAGAAGAGACGAGAGTCAGAGCTGCACCGGGTGGCAACCATCATCCAGGCAGGGTTCAAGGGTCACCAAGCCAGGAAACAGTTCCACCGGGCTAAACAGAGCGTTGTTATCATCCAGAAGAACTACAAGGTTGGCAGTGATATTGTTGTTATGCACAAAAAATTGAAGTAATTGCTGTGACATGTCAGATAACTTCTATCTCAGACTAGCTTTGGTCATGTTTGAGTAGATAGTTTGAGTACATTGTCAGTTCAACACTAAGGACAGGACTTAGAAATTGCTGTAATGTACGAGGAGCACAAGTAGATGGTGTAAAGTGTCAGGAAACTTCCAATTCAGACTGATTTTGGCCATGTTGTATAATACAGGATTACTTGAGTCAGTTCAGCACCAAGGACAGGGATATCAGTTGTTTTATTACCAAGGACAGGGTTGGTTTTGCTACTTCAGCACCAAGGACAGGGAAAGTTTCGTTAGTTTAATACCAAGGACAGGGATTTATGTGGTTGTAGCATTGTTGTAACTCTAACAATATTGTAACGCTAACAATGAAGGCTATGTTAATTCGGTCCCAGGTACAGGATTAGTATTGTTAGTTCAGTACCAAGGACAGGGATAGTCTTTTTAACAGTAACAAGGACTTGATGATGTGTGTATCCCTGTCCTTGGAACTGAAAATAAACATCATCGCATTGAAAACACCTATGAGTGTTAAGAATTGGATGAGTTTTTAATACCAAGAGATTGACAATTTGGTTAACCATTATGTCTACCATTCCCCCATTTCAGGCTCATTTCTGGAGGAAAGCGTTCGTCCAGGTCCGACAGGCCACCATCACTCTGCAGAAGTTTGAGCGCAGCCGGCGAGCGCGCCACCTGCTGCAGCACCTGCGTGAGGAGAGACGGCTGGAGGAGGAGCGGCAGCACCTGCTGCGCCTGGAGGAGAAGAAGCAGAGAGAGGAGGAAGAAAAGATTAAGGAAGAAGAAGAACGAAGGTAAGATATGTTTATTTATTCTTTTCTTTTTTTTTGTAAACACGTGCATGATAAAACACCTTATGATGTGACACACTTGGTTTGTGCCAAAACGTACAAGCTGCATACATGTATCTGGACAGATCAATGTATTGAATTCTTTGTTGATTTCTGATACAAGATTAAGACTGGATGGTTTCAACATCAGTTTTAGTTTGTGTAAAGTAATTGTTTTGCAATAAAAAAGAGCTTGTTAATTACCTGCACATATGCAGTGGTCAAATGCTTCACACTTGACAACCAAACTCTTGCAAACCTGTGGCAGAATTAGGACCCTTAATTCAGATATTTTCATAGAAACTTACATTTCACAAAACGCAAACACCTCCAGTACGATATACAACATATATCCTGTATATATCCTTTGGGGACGGATTTTGCCTTTATTGCAATATAATGTGCTATAGACTATGAATAAAACTATGGAGGAGTTCTCAGTAATTTTGTATGCCAGTGGAATTGACGCTTGTTGTTTCCTTATTGCCATGCAAAGGCCATGTGACTGTCCACTCTGTGAATCACACAGGTACCAAAAACTGGGAGTTTTATCTTTAGTTTATGCTTTGGCTACAAAACTATCATCTTCTTGCTGTACTCTCTGCATACTATCACTTTTCTTCACTATATATAATAGTTCTCTTTTATTTCTCACCCAATCTAGTCTATCTCAATTCTATTGTACTCCAGTGTTGTCCTTGTTGGTGACATTTGTTTCACCTCCCAGTGTCTGTGACGGTTAGAATTAGGCTTTATCATAACTGACATTGAGAAGGTTAGAGGTAGAAAAGTCTGTGTTCTATCTGTCTCTGATGCTTTAATTAAGCTCTGATGAATCTTTATTTTCACTATGTGCCTTGCTGTAAGTCTTGTAGTCTAAGTAACTAGTGAAGAATTTTGCTAGGTATATAATGATACAGCATTTATCTCTTTGAAATTGATGTATTTCAGACTCTTGGAACAGAAGACACTTGAAGAAAAGGCTAAATTTGAAGAGAAGAAGAGACTAGAGGAGGAGAGAAAGAAGTATGTTGATATCTATATCCTTTATTTTTTGCCCTTCCTGCACCTATAATGTGAACCTAGAAAACACTATTGGTAGATATAAGATGAGATAAGTAAATTTTGATATTTTACTGCTTTTCTTTTCTGCTGGATATGCTTTTCCTACTGTGAATTCATTCTGATAAACTTAGTAAAGCAGTTATACATGTTTATTGTACTGTTGTAACTTCACAATGAAATATAATCTAGTATTTTTCATTGCCAATCATTGCACTCTCATGATTTTCTTTGTTGTAGATACAGTATACTATCTTGTACATACTTTTTAGGCACTTGTGTTCTTTACTTTATGTAGTAGTCTATTAGAGTTCTTCTAGACTTTTCATATTCTTTTCTTTCCTTTTTCCTGTGGTGACCCAAGACCTTGCATCTGTCCCATGTGTGGCTCTAGAAGGTACAGGTGGTACATGTAGCTGCTGCTTTTATTTCTCCCTGCTCTGCCTTACAATCTTCCTGAGATTTCATTTTGTTCTCAAAAATACTAACTGTACTAAACTTTCTGCTTCTAGCTTTAATTCAATCATAGGTTTTTTCCTACTAACTGTCCAAACTCTTGGAGTAGATGTTTATGTAGGATAAGGTTTTGTTCCCCTTGACATATATCTTATCTGCATTTCTACTAATCTGTGCTAACTTTTTCAGAGGCTTTGCATTCATTGAATGTCTTTCAGACCATTCAGAATTCACTTGGTTTCAACTATAGCCAAGCCAGTTTGACAGCACTACAAAAAGCCCTTTGCTATGACTGTACAAAATCATGTGCAAGCAAACATCAAAGTTTTCAAAAGGAATTATGGAAAGATTATCATATTCTGGCATTACTGATAAACGATATACTAAAATGATTTCATTGCCTATTCGTAATGTATGTGATTTAATTGAATTTTAGCTACTGAATTACCTAGTTTTTTTTTTCATTGTTTTTACCAGATAACCCAAATTATATGATAAAACTGGTTGTCCTGATTTACTGTAGGTTGCAATTAATTCTAATCAGGAATGACTCACAACATGATGATTCATTTTCCACACAGGGAGATGGAAAAACAAGAAGAAATCAGAGAACAGGAACAAAAAGTCAAAGAGAAACAGGAGCTCAGGAAACTGGTAAGTCCTTTCTCTCTTACACTCCAGGACAATACACAACAACCCTTTTTCATCTATAGTAAGCCTACTATAAGCAATACTATATGTTACACATGTTGGGTCATCATGTGGCCTGAACAGACAAGTGATAATGATTTTGATATGATCTTTAGGCTTCTTGTATCAACACGTAGCTGCTGTTCTATCTTTGATGAAAGTGTGTCTGACTCAGATTTGTGATATTCGTTCTTAATTCTAATGATTGCAGAGAATGTGATCGTCAAATGATTTATACTGTCTGCCTCTTGAAAGGGCATTGATCATAGAGTTTTTGTAGTTGATTTTAGAAAAATTACTTCTTCATCTATTATCTTTTGTCATTCTTTTGTTTTTCATGCAAGTTATATTTTATTTTCTCATACTTACTATCAATTTTACTTTTGATTCTAAGTAATTCTAACTTCACGATTTATAATGAGGAATGGTGTGTCAAGTTTTTTCCAGCACTACTTACCCAATTCACCCTCACAGATCTGTCAACTGTCCTTCACACCCCTAATTTACAAAATGGAACCTTCTATCTCTGGTAATGGGGACTCTACCATAATGGTACAGGGGGTGTGGCATGGTGTTTCTCTGTGTCCCTCCGTTTTGCATGGAAAATGGAATCTCCCTCATTACCCAAGTGTGGAACGTGCCATTTTGTAGATTAGGGGTGTTTTGGATAGTTGTGATAATAACAGGCATTCAACCCCTTCCTGCCAACCAACCTGCCCCCGCCTTTGTAGGAATTTGAGGTCCTAGATGAGCTTGATAATTTGATAGAGGAATGCATGATGCTGGAGTTGGGAAGGTCGGACATTGATGACAATTTGGACGACAAGGTATCCAGTTACCTTATACCTCTCACAGCCTCTCCCTCACTCACTCTATCCTCAGACTCACCCCACCACTATCACTAACACAACTCTCTCTTCAGCCCACTCTTGGCCCTAACTCTTCTCTGCTTCAAACAAGGGAGTTTTCCAGCATTAGAGAATGATACTTGTACTACATGTAGTACTCCCTTGAGGTTAAAGGTATGGGATGTCTGCCAATAAGTGTGAATGTATGAATGCAAGCATGCTACAGGAATGCCAATTTTCTCTCACCTCTAATAGCTTGAGTTGAATTTTTTTCTCACAAACTAAGTTTTAAGAATAACTTGAATAGGTGTGTACTTTTTAGTATAATCTACGTTTTCAAATATGATAAACTTTGCTAAACATGTTGAATATTTCCAGGTGAGTTGACAGTTCTATGGTTAGTCTATTGATTCTAAATGCAGTTAAGAGAGAAGTTTGGGTATAAAATGGACACCGCTGATTAATTCCTCAGGCCATGCTTTGTCTTCTGGCAGAATTTATGGATAAACCATTTGTCAAGTTTGATTTTCTGTCCATACCAATACTGCCTTAAGGTTCTGAACTGTACTTAAAACAATTCTTTTTCTGATATGATGATACGAATACATTTTTTTAAATGTAGACATTACTAATAGAAACCAGCAAAAGACAAACAATCTTTGATTAAAAGATCCCCCATCCTGTCTTCCTTTAGTCAAACTTAAGATGCGTGTAAGTAGGGCCAGTGATGTCTTAATTCAAAAGGCCGTTCATCATACAAAATTCATGACTTTGAGATAGTTTCTCTAGCTTATAATGTTTCAGAGCCATAAGAAATGAATAGAACATTAATCAAAAGTCAAATCGGAAAGTTGTCAACAACCAAGTTATCACCTTTACTTTCCCCCAACAATTGATCCAGAACAAGCCCTTTCCCCACATAACATTTATCACTTGCACCATTTCCCCAGACCATTGATGTCCAAACTTCACACTGTTTACTTAATGCTCAACGACTGCCAGTCACAGACAAACACCCAGCGCAACTAGACTGGCCGTCATTTGCTTTAAGAGCAAATTCAGCATATTTCACTTCGCCCCCCCCCCCCCCCCCCATGCAATAATTGATCTTTTGACGAAATGGACCATCCAAAAATTCCATCTAAACACAAGAAGACTTGTCCCAAGATCTATTTATTCTTCATCTACATTCATTAACATGCTTGAACATATGCAAAGATACACAACAATACTATACACTATATATAAAAGTACAATACTATACATCACCCTGGAAAAATGCGCAAACATATGCACTATGCAAATATACAAAACTATAACGTTGGGTAACATAAATTCGCGGGGTACTTAAATTCACGATTTTTCGAAAACGGGGTATTTAGGGATATGTGCTAGATGCAACATCAGTAATACCGCTAGAAATGCAAACTTGACAGACTAACGTATTCGGAACACTGGCTGAAAAGCTTCGATAACCATGCATTAGAAGGCGACGAGGACAAAAACTCTCCGTCCCTTATTGGAACAGTCTGAGGGCATCGTGGGAGAATCACACTGCATCGTTGTCGGCTGGTTTATAAGACAAATGTCACATCCGCTTCCTGCTAAACACAATCATTTACAAGACAACTTATTTTCTTAAAATTGCTGACCTGCAATTGGACTCTAAGTGTGATCAATCATCAAAACCCCTCTTTGTTGCTACAACCTACGGCACGTGTATTTTCCCGCCGCCATATCATTACCCAGAATCCTGTTGTCAAGCAGACGACAAAGGTTTGTGAGGAACACTTTTTTGTCTAAATGTTGCGTGTGATTGTGGACTGAGGACGATATTTTCCTCAAAGTTTGCTTCTAACACAACAAGGAATACATGGACATAGTATTATTATCAATGCTACGGCATCCGGCTAACTTGCCATGAATAATGTACTCGTTGCCATGACAGTGGATGTCGACTTTGATGTTCTATAGCTACCGACTCAACACACGGGTTCTTCCCGTAGGCCTGATGCGTGCGGTACGGCCGTTTTTTCGTGTATTTTTTTAACTTAGACACATCTATATCCATAGCACTCTCCTCAAGCCACGGATGGAACGAATAGCTGCTGTATAAAATGTAATTAGCGGTAAGATATTCAAGACGAATCTTCTCTCCCGAATTAATGTTCACCCCTGTCTGACAACACCGTCATTGTGCGTGCGGCGGACGGTAGTTTCAAGTTGAAATATTCTGGTGTCAGCACGACTAGCTCTACCATATCTACCATATATATGATTAGTGCAAACTTTAAGATAGTACATGATACTGACAGAATAATAGAAAAAAAGGATGGTTTGTTGTTCTGCTGGATTGATTTTAGTCAACCATTATCGGAAAAATGGCGAATTTATGTTACCCAACGTTATTACTATTAGGAGGGGGAAGGGCTTCGTGGCACATACAAAGGCCGACCCGACATTGGTTTATCTTATATAAAACAATTTCATATGTAAACAATTATGAGATAAATAGCGTATGAAATTTCTAGTCTATTCTTAACCTTGCTATTCAAAAAGTATTAACAATTTAAGTTGTGTTGAACCCCTACAACGCAAAATGACCTATTAAAAACGTGCTAGATAACTACCGCATAAAAAGCCAACAATGCCTGTCTTTTTTACAGTAAAATTATTTCAACAATTCAAAAGTTTGCTGATATTCATTCACATCATGTGTAGACAATCGCGCTTTGAGAGGCGCTTGTGAAGTATTACTTCCTGGGTCAAAGGTTGTTGGTGCAGAAAGTGAAACTGCATGCAAACCTGCTCGCAATCGATCAGATCGGCCTACCTCGGCCTAGTGGTATATCATCATCGTTGGTATGGGTTTGATTATAAGTTGTATATAAGTGCGACACAACCAATTCAGAGACGGATTGCATTTTTCTCGTCGTCAAGTCGTGATTTATTAGTGGTTGAAGCCGCCATAATTAAATTTGACCATGCCCCCAAAACCATGTTTATTTGGCAACATTTGCGAGAGCATCATACTTTGCCAATCTCCCTCGGAGTCCCTCTCAATGCATAAATTGACTGTTTCAAAATCACCCGTGCAAAAAAATTCTCTATTCAAGTTCTGCGAGACACCAAGAGCTTCTTAGTGCAAAGGCTTGCGTGTTTACCTGCAACATGACCTCAGGTTACCTGAAAAGAACACATGTTCTTTGGCCAGCAGCAAATGGAACGCCCGGAACCTTAGATAGAACATGGATTCTTAGATAGAACATAGAACGGGGACAGCACTTTTGACCCGTTTTTGGTCTGAAAATGGGTCCAAAAGTCCCCAAAACGAAGCATTTTGAAGTGATGTACACCGGAAATGTGATTGAAATCCTGTAGGGACATGTTCAAGGCACCCTTGTGCCGAATTCCAGGTCATTTGCTTGTTATACCAGGGCACAGGAGCCCAAAATATAAAAATTGTCTAAAAATGCCCCAAAAAACCTCCATAAAAATGATTTTAAGGCCTGTTTCAAAACGATTTACAAAGGGCCTGGGGGTATTTGCCATCTCAACCTCCACACCAAATTTCAGGTCGGTTGGTTAAGAAATGGCGGAGAAGAAGCCATTTGAAGATTTGTCAGGAGGAGGAGAAGAAGAAGAAGAAGAAGAAGAAGAACCAGACAAATACAATATATTTCACTCTACCCATACCTCTAGGTATGGGAAGTGAAATATAATAATGAAGATAGTTCAGTCCCCACAACTCTGTATCCATGGCAATGGTAACATTTGCATATTCATGAGCTCTTGTTAGAAGATCAATCAGCAGACCGTGTTCTTCTACTCTCAATCTCCCCGTTTATGCAGGGAAGTCAGATTGATCTGTTTTTCAAGTGGGGAACATGATATCTTGTTAGTTTGCTGTGCCCAAGGACCCAAGACATGTTTTTGGAACAGAAAACTCTATTCACCTCGGGAAAAATCTTTAACTTTCTCCCTGGTGCCTTCAGTAATAAAGATATATTTTGCAACAGAGTCAGGCAGCAAGGAGGAGGTTAACAGGTGGTTAAGAACAGGGTTCTGTTATTCAAATACTTTCCATCAAAAGAAAATAGGCAGTATCAAGGCTTGATATGATATAAAGACAAGAATATCATGCAACCAGAGGTCTTGGGATTCCTTTATAACATTTTATCTGTTTTATGTGCCCTCTCGAGACATCGTAATCTAATTAAAGATTCAATTTGATGATTGCAGATCCAGTAATCCATAGTCCTGATGAAGTCAGATTCAACTAGACTGGCCGTCATTTGCTTTAAGAGCAAATTCAGCATGTTTCGCCCATACTCCTCCTCATGCAAGAAATGGGCTGTCCCAAAATAACTCCTGGGCAAATCGAAATATTACCTGCATGTTGGAAGGCAACATTTGCGAGAGCATCATACTTTGCCAATCTCCCTCCAGATGCATAAATTGACTGTTCCAGAATCACCCGTGCAAAAACAAAAATTTCAAACTCTTCATATCTTTTTAAACTTGGTGTCATCTGATAGGTATTTGTGAAAGAAACAGAATGTTTTTTGTTTCAACAAAATCGGACATACCGTTAGCGAGTTACGGCCATTCAAAGGTCTGAGAATTAGTCCTCAAATTCTCCGGAATCCGTAAAAACCGTTAAAATGTAATATCTTAAAACTGTCATAACTCAGTAATAATTCACAATAGAAGCACCAAATAAGCTGCATTCTCTTTATTTACAATGATATTAACAAGTCCTTAAAGCTTGTAGCTTTGCCTTCATCGTTTCTTTAGATTTCTCATCTCAAAATATCACCAAAAGTGGGAAAAAATGGACATGGGCACAGGACATCTTAAATATGCAAGATTGCGATATCTCTGTAACCGTACAATATACAAGGAAACAACTTGGCATACATGGGTTCTGTAACATGCTGAATCTAAATATGGCGGCCATAAAATCTATATATCTGCTTCAGAAATTATGAATTATGATGAATAATTGATTTCCTGAGGTAATAAGATGTGCATCCGCTAATTAAATATGCAACTTGCATATCTTCCTTATACTTGAAGATACACCAAAAGAAAAAAACGTGGTACACAGAGGTTTAGACACATGCTGATTCCAATTTTAGCCTCAAAAATATAATCTGATCCAGAAATATTGAACTACATGTATTACCCAATACTATATATTTACATTTGTACACACTGATATCATTCTTTGTACAATCTGCAATATTGGTCCGACAATTCAATATCCAGCATTCATTTCATTTCTTCCCCTTTTTTCACTGCAGGAATTTCGTTTCTTGTTGCAGGGCAGTTGAGTGGCAAAGTACATGTATTTATTGTATTGTACATGTATTATATTTCAATTTTACGGGAATCAGACAACTGGATCATGGAACAGGTGGCCATTGCTTCCCTGGTCTGGAACTATTTCTACAGTTGAATCAACTACAAAAGCTAAATCTACTTTTTGTATGGTTTCTCTATCCAGCTGAGATAACCAAGACACACATGCTGATCACTACAAGGGTAGAAATTACTGAAGTTCTCTTTCGTTATGTACCAAAACTACAGTTATTTACGGCAAATAGAAATTATATCTAGTCTCGTCTTCTAGTTCACTGGCAGTTCTGTTGGTTCTTCATCACTTTCCTCCTCTTCACTCTCTTCATTCCTGTGTCAAAAGAGAAAACGTCTGTTGAAATTCAAACTATATGATACATTCATGGCAGACACACATTTCAAACAATCTATGATGAGATAAATATGAAACTTGGATACTTAGGTACTTTATTTCCTCCATTAGCTACCATACATTTATACTAAGTAGTACTGGTAATTGCATACAATAATAAAGGCTATCATTCATTATAAATGTAACAACTTAATAAACTTAACAGACCAGCATAGTTCTGTCAAGTGAGGTTTATACTTCTACTCATAAAATAAATTACAACGGAAACTACGACTCGAGTAGAGGGCAGCTGGGCATCCCCGCCGCCCCCCTCCCCCTAGCAGTGACGTCAGAAGGTGAGGATAGCAAGTACAGTTTTCTGCATTTTAAGTTTAGATTACGGCACTAGCATAAAAAAAACAGGAACCAAATGCATCCATAGGGCGTTGAAAATGATTTATAGTAATCATACATGCAACCACTGGCACGAAAATCCACGTATTAAAACGGCAAATTCAAATTATTTGAGCTACCATGCGGCATACAAAAACAACAGTGTTTACCGATAATCATGCGGTCAAATTTGACATAAAAATAACCCAAAACCCACATAAAACTACGTAAAGACTTGGAAAAAGACATTACCTGGCATTTGGGTAATAGAAGTGTCCGTATTTTGGCCCGATGCCGACGTAATCGGCTACGAACTACAGCGGTCTGTAGCGCCCAGGCCGCCGTCCACCATCTTGCGTCCTTCCCAAAACTGGCTCGCAATTTAAAAGTATCAGCCGATTACGGAGCCCACCATGGCTCGAATATATGCGAATTTGGTACCAAAATAACAACAATCTCTTGAATTTTCCAACGATACCAATGTCGATTTTTTTTTAACGGGGTACCTCCCTCCGGAATTTCGATTTGAAAAATCAAAATGTGAATATTTTCACCAATGAAAGTCGCACAAGCTGACCACTTACATCATTTTGTAGATCGTAATGCTGGCTACAAATTGGCGACTAGTTTTCTTGTTTACGAGTGACGTAACGATCCGTATTTGGATCGGCGCGAAGCCGGCCCTCCCCAAGCCGTGCGTGACCGGGAAGCGGGTGCACCTGCTCCCGCGGGCGAAATGCGCGTAACCCGATGGGCGATTTCTCGCTTATGGTTGACGGTATTTTAGTAAATCCTTCACAGATATTGAGTTAAGAACCTTCTTTAACTACTGGTATAAAATTATAAGCGATTTTTGACTGTTATGTATCAGATCGTACGCCTTGAATTTGGCGCTTTTTTCGGTTTTGACGGGGCCGGAGAACAAATTTCGGGATCTGCGCCACCCCTACTACACTGCGAGACGCCAAGAGCTTCTTAGTGCAAAGGCTTGCGTGTTTAACTGCAACATGACCTCAGGTAACTTGAAAAGAACACATGTTCTTTGGCCAGCAGCAAATGGAACGCCCGGAACCTTAGATAGAACATGGATTCTTAGATAGAACATAGAACGGGGACAACACTTTTGACCCGTTTTTGGTCTGAAAATGGGTCCAAAAGTCCCCAAAACGAAGCATTTTGAAGTGATGTACACCGGAAATGTGATTGAAATCCTGTAGGGACATGTTCAAGGCACCCTTGTGCCGAATTCCAGGTCATTTGCTTGTTATACCAGGGCACAGGAGCCCAAAATATAAAAATTGTCTAAAAATGCCCCAAAAAAACTCCATAAAAATGATTTTAAGGCCTGTTTCAAAACGATTAAAAAAGGGTCTGGGGGTATTTGCCATCTTTACCTCCATGCCAAATTTCAGGTCGGTTGGGTAAGAATTGGCGGAGTAGTAGCCATTTGAAGATTTGTCAGGAGGAGAAGAAGAACCAGACAAATACAATATGTTGAGCCCATACTTATGGGCTCAACATAATTAAAGACAGGGGATTACCACAGTCTTTGTCATCTATTTGTTTACAGATTAAATAACAACTTAAATGGGAATCTTGGTAATCCAAGAAAAAACAATATTTTTCTACAGTGGGGCAAATACAACAAACATTAAACATACACTAAGCATGGACATTAGCTGTCTGTCTCACATACAGGGGACCTGTAAATCCAAGAAAAAACAATATTTTTCTACAGTTTGCATAAGAAAGATACTTAGTACTTGTGAAATGAGCTGAAAGAAGCTCAAGATATTCTTTATAAATTTCTTTTTGATTTAAAATCCACTATAATTTCACTCTAGAAGAACAGATGTTGCTGTAGCTCTATTTACCTCTTTTCAACATCTCCCTTGATAAGCCAGAAAAACATTGAATGTAGTTTAACAAATAGAGAAGTCCTCATCAGATTGATTCTTTTCATGCCTGAGAAGATGGCCATAGAGAAAACTACTCATTTGGAGAAACATGCAAATTTCTTGGTGTGTCAAAGAGACATTTGGGGTATAAAAAGAGACAATTTTCAAGTCATGAGCCGGGGGATTTAATGGGAGTGCACAAGGACCACTTGTTGGTGACACACTTGCTAGCTGACCCCTGACATCCATCCATCCTGAGAGTAAACACCATGCTTGTACAGGCCCCAGTGATGCATATGCAGTTATGTAGACCTGTAACGGTTCTGCTTTAGGAATGTTAGAGTTTGTAGAAGCCCAGGCTTTGCTGGAATTAGGTAGATCTCCGAGCGGCAGACTCTAACCATGTTGACAACTTTCCGTCCTCAGGTACTTGTTTTTAAGTTAAATTTGTGACTTTTTTTACTACTTAGTCTTAACTGTGTATCAACCAGCAGAGCTAACTGCGATGTTGACAAAGTCTGTTTTTTGTTTAGTTAGCTTAGTTGCTAAAGTTGTGCAATGTACGGTTACTCAATGCAAGAATAGACAGCTTTCTAAGATAACAAGCCAACCAAGGATTTGCCCAAAACTTCGGAAGCAAAGAAGCCAAACTTAATACACTGTTCCAGTCCTTAGGTCTGATTGTCACTGTGCACTGCTAGGTACTGTTATAGCCAGCAAATGTCACTGATGCTATTCTCAAAATGTTTCTAAAAAGAAAGAAAAACTTCTTCAACATACAAACTACCTTTCAGTTTACATGTCAAATCAGTTGGTGACAATTAAAGGCAATTAGACACGAGTATGATTTTAGGACTAGCCTGTTGTCAGCATATGAGAGACCATTGGAATCAGACCTATCAAGCCAGGATTCCAGGCTACTTAAGAAACGCTTCTTGATACCAAATCGCACTTAAATCCATTTATTCATCAAAACCTCTGCAACTCACCAGAAAATGAAATTTTTTACAAGAAAAACATGGATAGGGAAGGCAAATAACAACCTTTAAAATTGTATTTGTGAGAAACTTTTGGTAAACAATAAGCGTAGTATCAAAACAAATTTTGAAATTCTTAAGAATGGGTGTTACAAAACCATTAAGTTTTTATGGGGGGAGGGGAGGCCCAGTTACTCATGGAGAAATTAACAAGCATTCTCTGTGCGCTCCAGTTGGAGGATTGGGCCAAAGCGAAGCAGGAGTTAGCCATGCTGCGGGCACAGCAGGCTGAGGAGGCACGACTGGCCGAGGAGGCCAAGCAACGGGCACTCGAGGAGGAGAAGAGATTCGAGGAATTTGCCAAGAAAAAGGTACAGCAATAAGCTCGACTCTTTCTTTTTTTAAGCTCTCTTTGCATCCAGTGACATGCTATTTGAATTTGTACATTCAATTTGTTCCCTTTAATATCTAGTACGTAAGCAGCAAATACATTCAGTGTCTCTTTGTTTGTCAAGAACATTTCCTTTGATGCCAGGGTGGTCTACAATAGATTGATTCAAGGCAACTTGGGTTGTTTGTAGGAAGGCGTAGGCAGTGAAGTGGTAGCACACAGAAATTACCTGCAGAAATCGCTTTCATCACTCTTCAGAAGAAACTATGATAATATCATCATGACAACAGTATAATCGTGAACTTTGCTGTCATCCTTGCATTTGACATTTTGAGGCAATGTGACTATCAAATGTTACCAGATGCTTACCATTCAGGGGCTCTTTCATTTGTACTGCCATTGTCTTTAATATTGGAAACAAGAGACCAAGGGTACAGCTTGGATGTTTCAGCTCCATTAAATATTGTAGTGATTGGATTACAGTACAGGTGGCACTGTTGCTGAACCGCGAAAATTAGTTAAGCATGGATTCTTATGATAATTACTGGAACCTCAGCTGGGCACAGATAGCCTGCTATCCAAACCTAATAGTATTGATAGCTGTTGGGCCCTCAGCAGTTAAAAACGGTTTTGGATACCAAGCTAGGGCACAGCTTTCTCTAAGTGTTAAGAGGAACTGGGAAAAAGATTGGTCAGGATTAATTGAGTGACAGTGTCAATGTGAACATGGGCCATGACTGGTGAGGTCGAGTCTGACTACTGATACCAATGATAAATATAGAAATTGTACTCCATTTGCTGTTTTGGAACAAGACATGCCTACAGTACAGACCTCTTCAAAGCAATTATTTTGTGATCCTTGGTGATACACGCTGTCACAAGACTGGACTATGCTTTCAACTATTGAATCCATTGAAAAATTCTTACCAGATATGTTGCAAAGGTTGTGCCTGATTGTTTTCTGAAAGCATCAAATTACAGAACACATTTGGACATTAGAAGTAGCACTTGGGTGTGTTATGCCTGTTATGGCTCTGTAGGAGGTTAACACTACAGTTGTTCCAAGCTGCCCCCAGTGCTCCCCTCACCACAGGTCCATCTGTTCACCCCTGTCCTCACCCTTTCACATGTAAAACAAGGTTTCAGTTGTGGAGTCATGGGACTAACGCACCACAACCAACATTGTCTCTCTTCTCTACAGGCAAAAGAAGACGCTAAAAGGATGGAGCAAGAAGCTATGTCGAGGTAAGATTAGAATTAGCCACATTTATTTAACAATAAACTAATTTCATCCTCTTTTTTTTCCTTGTAGAAATTGTCTTCATGTTATTAACTGTACTTGTTAGACACACTGATTGCAGGTTTCTGCCCTAGCTGGCGTTGAAAATTACAGTTTTGCTTTCCTGTGGTTTTGTAAAAGTAATGATTACTGTACTGTGCACTGTGTTAATGCTCACCATGGATAAAGACAAAACAGGCCTACCAGGCTACTATTACAGTCCAAGGATACTAAGGAGAGAAGGTACATGTACAAGTTTACAGCTGAGAGTAGCTGCCAAATGTTGTCTTTGGACATGTTGTGGTCCTTTTGAAAATCAGTTTTGCTGTGTGTGTTCGTGTGTGTGTGTGTGTGTGTGTGTGTGTGTGTGTGCAAGTACAGTGGAATAGTGGAAGCCGGATTTTGTTGAGTTGAATTTGAAAAAAGCAATCTGCTTTCAACTTTCATTGGCTTTCATTTATTTGGCAGTAAGGACAGATCTAGATTGAAGTGGTTGAGCTTTTAAAAGGGTTTAGAGGAAACAAGTGGACATATCTTAGCTCTAAACGCAAAACCGAGAAATTGAGCCACTGTTGTCTTTTTCTTTAGCCTTGCCTGATGCATATCCTTGTTTCCACAAACAATATACTTAAATGGCTTCTTCCCATAGATGTGAACTGTAGTTAAGTGTTGTTTCATCCAACCAAGCCTGAGAGTTGTTGTGATTTTTGTCAGGTTGCGAGCAGAAGCTGAGCAGGAGCGGCGGCGTCAGGAGGCCCAGCGGAAGTGGAACCGCACGCTCAGCACCAAGAAGGGCGAAGAGAAGAGGGAGTCTGTCGACTCCATGCTCAGCGAATCAGACGGCACACAGGAGCGCTCATCTGTAAGTGGGATGGTAGATTTTGTCAATTTTGTTTCCTGCCACACTTAATAAAATCAGCATTTGATACTGATAGAATTGGAGGTATTGTCAGCTAATTTTACCTATCCTAATTACTTTGTTAATCCCAGACTCAAATCAATGTCCTTAATGTGTTATATCCATAGTAGGATATTAGGTATGAAGTCTTACCTGTTTACATAAAGAAAAGCTTTTTCAATGGTTGCATGAACTAAGTTTGATCAACATATATTATTTGATAATACATCTTAATGAATATGGTGTCTTGTTTTTTATCAAAGCTTGACGAGAGTGGGGATGAGTTGGACATGGACTTGGACGACGAGTCTCCATCATCACCCAAGAGACACAGTCTCCTTCCCGAGGTCACACCGTACTTCCACGCCTACCTCATGATGAAAGGTCAGTCCTCTATACTAATCTTTTTAATTAGTTCTGTTTTCTTTTGATTATTTTAGATTTACTTTACACGTGTCTGAGCAACAATTTATGGAAGCTCTTAAAACATGCAAACCATTCATGGAAAGGACAAAACAAGTATCACGCTCAAAACATCAAAGTGTACTTCCACAATGTGTTTCTACACTATCAAGCTGTGTCATTGATATTCTGTTTGAGAGTTCTATCATGCATGAAAAATAGTTGGTATCCATCCTGGATAGCATACTCCAGTGCTTTGAACTTGTAGATGTGTGCACAGCTTTGCACGTGTTGGACTGGTTTGTTGATTTTCATCGGATGTACTTGGTTCCTGTACCGTTACCAGGGGAACAACATGAAGGGCCTTTGATATTCAACTGTTTCTCATGCAAATTTTACTCACCATTTATCATGGACAACATTACTGTGTAGTTTGCACAGTTGGGTAGCTGGTCTTTTTTATCATTCTAGTGAAACGACACGCAGCTTAGTCCTTGGTTCATTTTTGTGAGAGTAACATGTAATTTAATTTTTTTTATACATTCCTCTTCAAACTGCAATGCTTTGGTGAGTAAAAAGTTAAAAAACAATTGGGAAAAATGAACATCTCATTGAGGAAAGTCTGGTTTTCCTGTATGTTCTAAACACTTTGTTCACCTGTCTGTCAGGTGGTGTGATGAACACCTGGAAGCGTAGGTGGTGTGTGCTGAAGGATGACACTCTGATGTGGTACAGGGGCAAACAGGTAAGGAAGTCAGATGTTTATATGATTAAATAAAGTTTAGGAGTCTGTCAATATGTAAATTTTGAAAATGAAGATTTACAAGTAAGAAACCTCCATTCAACAGTTGACAACATTGATGTTCATGTATGATTATGATCATAGTAGGCACTGTTGTGTTCAACTTGACTATTTCCATTTGATTCGAATGCTTTGTGAAGTTTTGGGAATTGGCTAGCAGCTACACTTCTTCAGAAAGCACCATAATTCAAAACTAGTTGTTAGTTGCAGTGATATCTGGAAGAGTGAACCTATCAGACAAGATCCTACACAATACAATCTTGACCATAGGCAGCTATACAGTCAGACTGGTTTTATAGAATCCTGATCAAAGTGGAAGACAGTGTTGTCTTCAAACTTTCATTTCCATTGAATTTGAATACTAAGACATAGCTTATGGAAAGGAAGGGTATTCAATAGATACACTTTAATCATCGGAGGACACTACACTTAGAGACGATTCTAAAACTTGAGCTAGTGAGGCTGCAGTACCACTTTTAAACACTAGGAGGCACTGTATTATGGTCAACAGGAAACTTTGCTGCTTTGGCCTTGGTGCTGAAAGCATTGCCAATAACAACAATTTTCCTTTCTTTATTCCTTTATTTCTTTATCAAAAATTGCACCAAGACAATGGGCATTGGAATGCAGGGCAGACAAGCTGATGTTGCAAACAACTCAACATTGCAATTTTCCTTTCAATTGCATCTTGTAGCTCTTGTCCAGGGATGTTTTTCACTTTAGCTATGTCTCAACAGCATTTTATACCTGCACACCTCCTGATTTCCTTTAGGCATCTATAAAGTCATATACACTCTTAGACAATTTCTAACCCCTGCGCACCTCCTGATTTCCCCTTTAGGCGTCTATAAAGTCGGGCTGGTTGGCAAAGAAGGGCGGCGGAACTGGAACCCTCAGCCGGCGGTCGTGGAAGACTCGCTGGTTCGTCCTGCGCGGGACAACCCTCTCATACCACGAGAACGACGAGGAAGGTGCGAAGCAGCTGGGGTCGATCGACGTGAAGTCCTGTAAGGAGATCCTGGACAATGGGCTGAAGGAGAACTCCCTGTCTATTGTGACTGAGGCACGGACATACCACCTGGTGGCAGAAACACCTGAAGAGGCCAGGTGGGGAAAATATATTCTTTACAGCTTAATTTTGTTATTGCACTACAGTTAGTATCCATTAAAAAGAACCCAACACACTTATCAGGAAGAGTGGAGGTGACCGGGGGTGCTTTGCCAAGAATGTGAGCTGTAGCAAAGCCGCATTACACTATCACTAGCTACTTGAGAAAGCGTCATGCTTCACCTTTATTGAGGATGTGAGCTTTACCTTTACTTAGTATCCATTTAGTGCATGCGAATGTCCTGTAACATACCATGTGATACTGCAAAACAAAGCTGAAGAATGTTATCATATATAAAAGACACATATAACAATATGATACCCTACAATCAAGCGATTACAAAATGCAGGTTACGTTTGGTTCATGATTTTAAAAGCAAAGTTAAATTGCTAACAATGCCCCCCCCCATTTTTCCCTACAGCCAGTGGTACAATGTCCTGACCAGTGTGTACTCCGCCAATGATGAGGAACTGAGGGAGATGCAGGATGAACAGGCCAACCCCAAGAATGCAGCAGTAAGTGTCCTCATATTCACTAGACAATGTACTCAATGAAAAGACTTTGGCTGGTGAAGCTGCAGTACCAGTTTCAAACTCTAGGAGGCACTATGTGATGGTCAGCAGGAAACTTTGTTGCTTTGTCCTTGGTGCTAAAAGCGTTGCCAATAAAAACAAATTTCCTTTCAAGTGTATCACGCAGCTTTTGAATGTCCATGGATGTTTTGCACTTCTGGCTATGTCTCATGGGCATTTTATCTACTCTTTTTTTAGTCATAAATCTTAGGGTGGTCCCTCCAGTTAACTGAGTAACTGATTTCTAAGGGAGTCCTTACAAAATCATAACCAAATTTTCCACATGTTCTGTTACTATTTCAGGGTACCCCACGTGTAGCACCCTGTTTATGTACAATATGCTAATATGCTATTGCTGTTTCAGGGAACCCTTGACGTGGCACTGATTGACTCTGTCTACGCATCAGACAACGAGTCCAAGCCGCACCAATTCGTGATCATCACGGCCAACCGCGTCTTCACCTGCTGCAGCGACACCGCGGAGGAGATGCACCACTGGATCAGCTGTCTGCAGAGGTCAAAGGGCGACGTGCACTCCGGGGGACAAGACTTCATCACACGGGGTATGAGGGTCAAATTTCATATTTAATTTAAAACATAACAAGGAGAAAACTCAACTAACAGTTCAGTTCTGACATTAATATGTTACACTATGGTACCTTGAGCCATCATCATCATCTTCACCGCTTGAGTATATGTATATGGTACCTATAAACTGGTAACTTGGAGTAGTGATTAGATACATGGATGGGTCTTTAAAGCACTGCAGCTTTAAGTATTTTCTATCCATGTAAAATGTTCATCTAAACTGTTTGCCCACCCTTCCTCAGGTTGGCTAAGTAAGGAGACCGGTAAGCCCACAGGAACAGTTAACAAGTCCACCACCCTAAAGAAACGATGGTTTGTCCTGACTGCCCATTCCTTGGACTACTACAAGAGCTCGGACACCAACAGCCAGAAACTGGGAACCCTCATCCTGGACAGTCTGTGTCGAGTGGTGCAGGCTGACTCTGAGACGTACGAACAAACAGGTGTGTACCTCTCAGCATTGTCGTCTATCAGGCACTTGTATCTGGGGAACATCAAGATAACACTGGGACTTTCGCATGTTCCCTTAACAGACGTTAACCATTTCGTTACACTAGTTGTTCAATCATCACAGTCCATGTATGATGCAAACGTTGTTATTGTCCATGTTGAAAAAGGGTGTATATTTATGATCAAACAAACTAAATTTTATAAGCTTACAACATTATCAAATTTAATGTAGCTTGTTTGCTGAGGAAAGATAAGACTGTTTTACATGTTCCACACAGGTTTCTACATGTTCACGATCCATGGTCGTCGCCGCTCCTTCCACCTCTTCACCAAGCTCCACACAGAGGTGCAGCAGTGGGTACAGTCTCTGCAGGAGGTGATTGACAGCAAGGTTCCCATAGTAACGCCTACACAGCAGCTCATCACAGACCTCAGGTATGGTTCCCATAGCAACCTACACATAATAAGGTTCCCATAGTAACGCCTACACAGCAGCTCATCACACTGACCTCAGGTATGGTTCCCATGGTAATCCTAACCAAGCAGCCAATGACAGGCCTAGGATGTTAAGGGCTATAGAAACAGTAGTTGATGGTAGAGTCAGATGCCATAGCAACATCCTTCTATTAATTCATTAGCATGTCGAGGTTGCTATCACATTTGAAATAAATCATGCAAAATTTGTCTTTATATGTGCCATATGTTTATATGTATACACTTTACCAGCTTTCATTTCATTAACATGGGAATGGATTCAGATTTGCTAATTTTTAGTATGACATGAAATGAGTCATTAAGTGTTAATTCAGAAGTTTAAACATTTTGTTATTTGCTGTGCATCTCACACTGTGCCGTTGCTCACCAGGGATGCGAGCATGAACAGTGAGGCAGTGGACCAGATCTACCAGCGGAACCCCATCCTCAGGCACACACCCCACCCCCTCAAGACCCCCCTCCTCCCTCTGCCATATGGAGATGTCAATGCCAACTGTAAGTAACATATTTCCAATTTTCACCATCTTTTATCAGGCTAGTTAGCCATTGAAACAATTGAACCATACTTTGTTGTTATGATATCTCTGAAACAACAAGGGTATCCTTGTACGATTACGCAGGTCATAGTTTAAGTTTTAAACTTTTGATGAAAAATCAGATATCTGTCTTTTACATACCCTTGATTTAGGTTAGCTAAAATAGCATGTAAGAGCAGTGGTAACATAAAGTATGATGCTGTTTTCTAATGTTGTTGATTTTTTTTACTTCAGTACAAAAGGAGAAAGGCTACACCAACCTGCAAGAAGAAGCAGTGAAGATCTTCAACTCACTTCTACAGATTGAGACTGCAGCAGACCAGATCTCCATTGTACAGGTCAGTTTTACACAATGGAATCAATGTCTTAGATTTTAACCTAATTGTATCTTAGATAGTAGTACCAGATGTATGTTTTTTTCTTGCTTTATGGACAAACTTGAAAACAGTATACAAATGCACTATGTAAGGTGCTGCAAAAGACTTTTCTAAACACTCTTTATGCCGATATAGTTTCTTACAGTAAACTGCATTAAACAGTAAAATGGTACTGCATAAAACAGTAAACAGTAAAATGGTACATACTTCTGAAACAGTATGGAAGTTTAACACACTCCACGGCCAGTGGACTAGCCCCCTGCTGCAGTGATTGCACCACAGTGAAACGGGGATGGGCACCGCCCTATACACCTTATGGTGTAGGAGGATTTTAACTTAAATAACTTTTAACAGTAAACTGCCATACAGCAAACCATTTGTTGTACAAATTGATCTCATTTCTTTAAACCAGTGCCGGGGTATAGCCCTATTCTTAAATGCTTGATTATAACTGCCATTTAGATTTCTGTGTTCCACAATAAGATAGTTTCCAACCAATTGCTTTAAATTCTTGCCGTCAGAACATCTTGGAGACGTGCCACGACCTGAAGTACCTGAAGGACGAGGTGTACTGTCAGCTGATCAAGCAGACCATGGGTGTGGCCGACGTGGACTCCATCGGCAACCTGCGGGTGTGGCAGATCATGGCCTGCATGTGCTGTGCCTTCCAGCCAACCAGGAACGTCATCAGATACCTCAAGTTTCATCTCAAAAGGTTAGGGCTACGTTACCGTCTCTTTTGCCCCTGTTACACAGCACAAAAATTAATTGGCCGATGAGTCTGCAATCTTTAAATTACATTTTTGGCAGTAATGTCTCTTGATCATCTTGGGACTTTTAGAATTAGAGATCAGCCAATGTTCACATGTCCCCAAGCCCCGTTCAATGTGATGGGGTAGTGAAAGATATGCTCTCACGACTAGTATCTCAGGTGGTGTTTAAATTCAGAACCCTACTGGTAATCAACAAATTATGTGACCGTGTGACAGGGGCTTTGAATGCACTAGACATGATTACAGTATGTTGAATCCTTTATGGAGATATTTTGCATCCCAAAGAAGCCCTTTTTCAGCACTTAATAGCCTCACATGTAATCTAAAAAGAGAAGTTGTATGTTTTCATACCAACAGCTTGTAGATTAAGCCTGAATAATGATGATATCTCCTGTCCTGTTCACAGATGTAAGGAGAAGTTCCCCGTGACAGAGATGGCCAAGTTTGCAGCTTTCTGTGGGGACAGTCTGCGGAGGTGCAAGGGGAGGGAATACGTGCCATCACGGGACGAGGTTATCGCTATTCTGGTATGCCAGTATTTCATTTCTTTGTATTCACAAGAAATATGATGATACTAGAATAAAAACAGCAATGTTGAGATTAAAACAAGGTCTAAGTACAAGGATTTAAACTTGAAAATTTGTAGAAACTTGCATGAATGGTTAATCTACCAAACTATTAAAGAATGAGCATATAATTTGACATTTGTAGTGTAAAGTATGGCCTTGCCATGCTTGCTTCTTGTTTTGTTATTGATGCAGTGCTTATAATCTTCTTGTTTTCTTTCCTAGGGTCGCCGTGACATGTACACCACCGTCCATTGTTACGGGAGCTCTTGTCGTATCAGTATCAACTCCTCCACTACAGCGTCTGAGGTTTGTTCAACTTTTCTCCCTTGTCTGTACTTACATGTGACTGTGTGTACACTCAATGACTCCCAAACAAACAACCAAAGTTCAGACAACTTGTTGAAGAGCAGTCACAATTAGGATTATGATACACCCTGTTACTCCATTGTCTCAAAAAAGTAAGGTACATGTCCTTACCACTTTCTCCTGAGAGACAGCACTTTTAGTATATTTTCTCAATCTTGAGAACTCCAGCACACAAGAAATATCATGAATGAAGCAAAAGTGACCTGGCCAAAATTAGTTCTGTCACCTTCTTGCTTGGATGCTCAAACTTCCCATGTTTGATAACATCACAATGCACAGTGCTAGTGGTGACTGTGAAGTGCACAGATCATGTTGGAAGTTTGACACTGCTGCTCTTTGCTTCCTGCACATAGGTTGTGAAGCACCTGGTCCAGGAGATGAAACTAAAGGTGATCATTACAGACATGCCAGAGCTTCTGCTTGCCCTCAGTGGACACTCCTATAACAAACTTCCTAACCCTTTGCCACAAGAAATTACTAATTCAACTTTATGGTTCGCACGGCTAGGACTTTTTGTTTTGGGTTTCAAGGAAATTGATTTACGTTACTTATCAGCTCAAGACACAATACAAAACTTTCACGGATATTTTCCTAATCTGACTTGTACAGGAAATACCTTGAGTGGAGTTCTCTTACAAGGTGCTAGGGGGTGCTGTGTTACAATCAACAAAAATATCACATGACCTATACCACTCTGCTATCCATTCCAGAACAGAAAAGTTGGAGTTTCTTCAAACATATGATGAATGTGCTAAATGCTGGTGATGGGAAAACTTGGTGTGCAATAATGGCAGCTATGCTGTTTGAAGAACCTCTAATCATTTTATTTCTGTCAAAGATTCTGTGTAGAATGTTTATTTGTCATAGAAGGCACAAGAAAAAAGTATACAGCTGTCCCTGAGTGTGGAGTAAAGCTCTTGGCTGTCGGAAGTTGGTCGGTGGCTGTCAGTAGCTGTCAGTGGTAGAGCTGGTCTTGTGGATGGTGTGGTGCATCGTGATAGTGTAGCAAGCTAACAAGCCTCAAGTAGCCTGAACATGCATCAACACACATGACAAGATTCAATACTGACCTACTAACTTTAATGATTGGAACTACTGCTTGTGTTTTGCGGCATGTTTTGGCTCAGAGGCTACAATTTACTGTTCGTCAGTGTTTGAATCTGCACAAAGTTTTTATATCGCATCATTCGCTGTTTGTCGTTTGTGGTAGGTTGTCCAACGGCTGGTCCGAGGGATGAACCTGGAGGAGACACACAACACCTTCGCGCTTTTCGAGAGGGGCGCGGGTCAGGACAAGGCCATTGATGGAAAGGCTATAGTGGCTGACATACTGGCCAAGTTTGAGCAGTAAGTCACATCAATCATAGCACTGAAATGTGTATTGTATCAAAATAGTTGTCATTTGATTGTAGATGTACACTATTTGTGATTGATTTTACCTCCAGAAGATGTCAACCACAGACGGTAAAAATGTAATACCAATCTAAGACAATCATGAAAAGTGCAGAAGTTGAAACATTGTCTGTTTTTGTCTAATTTTGATCTTCAATCTCCTCTTTTTAGGTTGAAAGAAGAGGAAGAAACAGATTGGAAGTTGTTCTTCAGACTCTTCTGTTTCATGGACCCCCGCAATGTGCCCACCAATAGTTTAGAGTATGACTTCATGTTCGAGCAGGTAGGAACAGTTTCAGGACACCCAATAGAACATTTCAACCCTCTCTGTGTTTTTTCTACAATCTTCTCAAACAAAGTCTCTTTGGCCAATATTGACCAGTTCTATAACAATGTAGAGATGTAACCTTTCAACTTTGAAATGATATACATCTGGTATCATAAATTCATAGACAATATGTTATCAAATCATGGTTCTAGATAGAATTGATTCTTCACAGAAAGTCCCTGTACTTGATAACAGCTAATATAAATGAACTGTTTATTCTTTATTTTGGACAATTGGTGCTGCCCTTGGTGCTGAAAACCCTGACAAGTTGTTATTGTTGCCAATGGTCTTGATTTAGTAAATTACTGTTGCCATACTTAGTCTTGCATGATATTAAGACTAGGTAATACTGGTTTGACCAATCAAATCAAATTGAATATATAACCATGTAGAGAAGTAAACCTCCAGCTGTTTGGTGATTTGTATCTTGTATTAACAAATCATTATTCTTTATGGCATTGATTAAAAGTAAATCACCCAAGGTTAAGTACATGAAAGCAAAATCAACTGCATGGGATTAAGTTTGTGTTCCAAGCAAACAAGATTGATTTATCAGAGACTACATTAGGTGTGATAACCGGTGCAATGGCCTAGTGGGTAGAGTGTTCGCCTTGCATACAGTAGGTCGTGAGTTTGATTTTTGACTTTGACATTAGGTGTTGACTGTAAAGGATGAGTGTGATGTTCACAGAGTTCACCATGTTTTTTCTGTTTCATGTAGGCCCATGAAGATGTTATCCACAACAGATTCCCGAGCTCCGAGGAAACTCTACAATACCTGGCTGCCTACAGGTTACAGTATAAAGAAGGAGACTTCAGCAAGAGTGGATGGACGTAAGAAGCTCACAATGCTGTGCTTTCTTTTTCAAGAACATGTCTTTGAATTCCTTTAAGATTGAAAAAGCATTAAGGGTTTAGGATTATTTGAATTTATTTTCTAAATCCTTAACTCCATAGCATACTAGTAGTAAAGAGATGTATAACACCATTGACAAATATAGCCATCATTCTTTTGTTGAACTTTTGCTTTGTACAATTGTACAAGGGCAATATACAGTTGATATGTATGAAAACTAGTGACAAAATGATAGTGTTTTTAGACAACTATAACTGTAATTTGCAGTAGTAATGTTTTGGAAACCCTCTATTTCCCTCAAACATAGAAATGACCTTGGTCAAGTGTACCCCATGGAGAGGTTACGCAGGAGGGTGAAGTCCACCAAGGAGAACATTGCTCCAGTCAGCGACAAGACAGAGAGACCAGCCACAACTAAGAGGAAGTCCAACTTCTTAGAGGTAAGGACAAATTTGATAAGAAAGTAGGAAATAAGAGACCTAAAATGCCTTCAGGACAAAGGACAGTGAATATGGTGGGTGTGGATGCCAGTATATGCGTTATCTAAACTATGTGTTTCTTGTGTCTCAGGGAACCTTAAGAAGAAGTTTTGGAAAGGGAGGCCACAAGAAGGCAAGACAACAAGGTAACTATCAAATGAATTCACTTGACTTTCCTTCAAGTTGGTAGAAGTTAGTATTCCATTTCAGATAAGTATGCGGATATATTTGTAAGGAACTTGTGCATTTGGAAGTAGCATGCTGTCCGAATGATGCCAACTGCTTTGCACTGACCAACCTTTCTATTTTCCCCATCCGTGCCTCAGTCCTTGGTGAGGATGCCCAGTTGGTCCACCTGCTGAAAGAGGAGGAGTCCAGCACTACCTCAGCTGTCATTGCCAAGTGGAAGATGCTGAAGGTAGGATTCAGAGAACTGCTTATTAACTAAGCATGTTGTCTGAATAACTTCAATAGGTGAAGACCAGATAAGCTCAAAGTGATGTAACACCTTTTTGCATTTTCTCATTGAAAAAATCTAATCTAAGGGAATCCATAACAGCTTTGCTCCTAAGGTGTTGTCAAAAAAGGCTTTTTGGCTATGCAATCATGTAGTTGATACTACAATGCACGATAAACATTCAGATGATAGTCCAGAATTTGTGAACATTTGAGAAACTTGAGCTTTTTACCATCTGCAGGGTTTAACCAAGGAGGAAGCTCAGCAGAGGTACATGCGAGCAGTGATGGACTGGTCAGGCTATGGGGCCACACTGTTTGATGTGGAGGTAGGCGATGGTTACCCTCTTGTTCTTAGTGATTAGAAACTAGTCTACAAACTTAAGGCTTTCAACAATATAGATTAGCTATAGATACATGTCACCTGAGACCTTTTTTTTTAATGTTTAAAAAATAAGGATTAGTCATTATAGTACATTGACTTGTTGTTTGAGGCATAGGTTGCAGTATCTGTACATTGGTTAACAGTTGTACATTTCTCCACAGTGTTTTCCAGGGAAAATACCCCGAGACATTCTCTCAGCTGTGAGTTTTATGTTTTAGTTGGAAGGAATGGTGATGGAGCCTGTGTCCCTAACCCCACTGTTTATCCACTATAAAGTAGTCTAAGAATAGATTCATTCCTCAAGCTAATTGAGATCTTTCACACTGAATGGGAACTATGCAGCTCCAAATGTCTCACTAAAGGATGACTGCAGTGTGAAAGATGTCTGTTAGCTTGAGGAATTATCCCACTGTTGTCCACTGTAGCATGACACCACGTTTTACCACTTATCCTGCATCCCCTTCCCTGTTTCCAAGTTTGGGGTGTTTCCGGTTTTACGTTGACCCACTCTGTGGATGGTAAACTTGTTTTAAGATTGCCAGCATGAAGTTCTCATTCTGATTTCTATTCCAGTTTCCCAGTCGGGGTTACTTGGGGTTTTATGGTCACCGTGGATTTTAACCCTCTGTTTTGAAATTATGTCTGTCTGATATACATTTGTATAATGATGATCTAAACCACAGCTACATTCAAAATATGGCTTTTGGATTGCAAGAAAAATAAGAAGTTTGGATGCTGTCAGCTGAGAACATTACTACTAATACTAGTCAAACCATCTCTGAAAGCCATATTTTTCACTACCATGACTTTGTTTTTCTCTTGTAGTGACACCAATACTGTTCTTCCCATTTCTGTTTCATTTCTACTTTGAACATGGGGATGATCCTTCCTACACCCTTACCCAACATTAAACTCTTTCCTTCCCTCCACAGTGTAAGGACAGACAACACCCAGTGGACCTGTGGCTGGCTGTCAGTGTAGATGAGATCGCTCTGTACAAGAGAGGAGAGGAGAGACCGCTGGCATCATATGCCTATGATAGGTAAGAAGTGATGTCCTGTCCAGGACTTTGGACTTTGTACGTATACTCCAATACAATCTTTTGCTCAAATTTCCTGATTGCTTAACATTGACTTTTGCTAGATTTCACAGCTAACTGTACATGTTTCTATTGCCATCGCAGCATCCTTTCTTTTGGAGCACCTGTACCAAACACCTACAAGATCGTGGTGGAAGACAAGGAACCCATGATGTTTGAGACCAGCCAGGTAGGCGAAAAAAATCAAAACATCATTCTAATCCTTTAACCTTTTCCTCCTGCATAACTTGGTAACCAATAGAGAATGGGGTGCCAAATGCCTCTTTCAGTGTGCTAAAGGTTAAAAAGTTGTATTCTGAATTTAATGGCATTCAGAAAATTTTGATTATCATTAAGTTGATATATATGTAGAGTTCTTTTATCATCGCTTTAGGTTTCTTTCCCATGAAAAAAAATGCTTTTTTTAGAAAAGCTTTTCCTCATAGTTCAGTAATGTCCACCTTTTATCATCAGACCGTTTTATTACCAGTTACATTTCCTCACCTCTTTACCTTTCTTCCCTCTCAGGTTGTTGAGATAGCAAAGCTGATGAAGGCCTACATCAACTCCCTGGTGAAGAAGCGGTACAGCTGGCGCACGTCCTACCACAGCTACAGGAAGAGCGTGGACAGTGATGACATCCTCCTGTCTCCTGCAGTCACACAGTCCTAACCTTAGCCTAATAATGATTACTGTAGATTGGGAACAATAGACTGATCCCGACTGTCCATCAAAATTAGCAGTTCAGCCAATAAGAGATCAGAGCCACCTCAAAGTTTTGAATTTTTAAGTTTTTGTTTTGCTTTTCTATGTTTTGAGTGAGGTAGGCAGGACCAAAGGATCAGTCTATTCATTTGGTAGTTAAATTCAGCCTTCTCTCTGTTGGTATGCTGTCACCAGACAGACTTTGGTACATGCAAGAGTTTGTTGCAAAGTAAGGGGATATCCTACACAGGCTTAAACTCTGTTTATCATCATCATGGGGACGGTACTTTCAATCACTACGATCATAGTAGATCAGGACACAGCGGTCTTTACATAACATTCTGACTTTTGCTGTCACCAATAGAAATTTGCTTAATGGATGAGCACCCATCTGCTTCACTGTAAACTTGCTGGAAGAGTCAGACCAGTGATGTCATAACGCTTCAACGGCTCTCACAAACGATCGTTGCATACCAACATGCCATGTACAATGTACATGTATTGAAGTGTTAAATTTCTGTCTCATGTACAAAATGTAGAACAACTGACTATCATTAACTTCCTTTTACTTTGATTACAAGATGCCATGAAATCTAAGAACGTGTCATACGTCTATTTCTGGCAATGACATTAGAAGGTGTAGACTATTTATTATTATTATTATTTTTTAAACATGCTTGGCTTTCTGATTTTAATATTTTGTTTGATAGTTTTTTTACTCTGCTGGTCGGAATAATTGACCCTTGGGTGTGTGGTACTGGTTGTAAGAATGTAGATAGTCGAAGACTGTACAGAACTAGTACTTATGTTGTGATTTCCATTCTGTTCATGAATCATGTACATCACTTAGAGTAGCTATGATCTAACCAAGAGTCGAAAATAGCAAACACTATTATGTAGTTCTGTTCTTGTGTGACATTAACAATTGCCAAAGATTCATGTGACCATAAGCATGCAGTGTTAGTGTAGACAACTTGACATTTTTAATGAACTGTGAATACCATTTTTTATATTCTACTTTTTTTGTATCATATTTAACAATCTTTCTGCTGTCATGAAAGTTGCTGCAAGACAAAATCAAGTTGTGAAATTCCTGGCCATGTAGTTGGTAATGATAAGTTATTGATAGAATGATCATGTATAATTTATTTAGAAATAGATTTGCAATTGTAGCTTGTATAGCCAAGCCTTGAACACCAAAATGTGCCAGTAAAGAGAATGTCAACTTGTGCTATTAGATTCATCACCATACTAAATGTTCCATTCACATCGAGGAGAAGAAGGAAAATAGGAAACTTAAAGATGCCAAGTTTAAGTACCTGAGTGTACTTCACCGTCAGCCATTTCAGACAAGCGATAACTTGCAAGAAAGTGAGATAGCAGACTTCAATGGAATTCATCAGATTTGAACCACTTAGCAATGAGATGCTTTCACCACTGTCTCACCACATGTTGGATTTATGTGTCTATAGATGTTACAAGCCATGGTATCTGACCATGAAGCCTCCTTGTACTATACTGTACTTGAACTGTCACAAAATCGTGGTAAAAACTTAGTCTACTTATAGGATGTTTTGTTCAGACATGGTTTGTGTCAATAAAGTTGGCATGACTGCAGGAAGATTAGTGAAACTGGTGTTTTATTATGGATCAATATCATTCTCTGCATGTGTGTGCGTGTGTGTGTGCGTGTGTGAATAGTTAGGTGTGAAATGTGTAACATAAAAATATAAAAGACGTTTGATACTGAGGTATTTGTGCCAAACATTGCACTGAACGGAAAAGCTACATCAGAAGTGTTTAAAATTGTGGTAACTGAAGCTTTTCTGACAGTAATGCCTCAGAATTAGTAAATACAGAAGAAAACTTTAATTTCGTGATAAGAACCAAGGCAGTTGAGACCCACAGACACTACACTACACCAAACAGCAAGCCCTAATTACCTTACTGGGTGACTTTCACAATTACCATAGCAACACTGGTACACTTTACATACATCCACTATGAACAGTAATGTACCTCCCCTACTGGGTTACAAGAAATTCCACCCAAAGCAAGACCAGATGTTAGCTGGTCACTAGCGTTTGTGGCTTCTCAGTTCTAGGATGGGTTACATAAACACAACGTATATAAACAGAAATGAAACTAGGTCACGCAATCTACTACTGTATAACACTAAGGTCTACTATGAAACCAAGTTAGACGAACAAGGTAAAAGCTACCAACTGTTAACCGCTACAGTCATGTCCTCAAACAGCTCATCAACTTAACCCGCTTGACTGTCCTACTTCTAGTAATATTATATTCCAGTCCTTCATAGGATAACTTTACAATCGAACTGTTCACACAACGGACGGTCTTCACCAACCAAGGCAGTCACCACGATGCCACGGGTCCCCCGCTCGCTCCTGCCCTCAGGTCCTGGTCCCGACCTCCGTCACAAACACAGCATAGCGTCCGCTAGCTACGCCAAGACCGCCCTCGGCCTTGAATTCCAGCTGCCAACAATGAAGAATCCCCTTCTTCACACTTACAGCTGCCTGCTCCACGCAGAACCAGTTGCCGATAGCGTCCACTGCTGGAGCCTGGGAAATCCTCACTAGACAGCTACTATCCTGGTCTCGAACCAATTCCCGATAGCGTCCACTGCTGGAGCCAGAGAAATCCACACCCGACAGCTACTATCCTGGTCTCGAACCAGTTGCCGATAGCGTCCACTGCTGGAGCCTGGGAAATCCTCACTAGACAGCTACTATCCTGGTCTCGAACCAATTCCCGATAGCGTCCACTGCTGGAGCCAGAGAAAACCGCACCCGACAGCTACTATCCTGGTCTCTAACCAGTTGCCGATAGCGTCCACTGCTGGGGCCAGGGAAATCCTCATCCGACAGCTACTATCCTGGTCTCGAACCAGTTGCCGATAGCGTCCACTGCTAGAGCCTGAGGGAAATCCTCTCCCGACAGCTACTATCTTCTTCTTCTCCTCCTACCTCCCCGGTAGAAGCCAGAGACGAGTCAACACTTTTCCAAACGTGAGATTTCTCCTGGCCTCCACACCCCAGTGGCCCATGCCACCTGTAGTCCAGATCTCTCCGATCTTGCAGCCAAACACAAGTCTTCCACGTTTCTCCGGACATCCTGCCGACAACGCCATTATGACGATTCTAACGCGAATCGAAGGTTCATTCAAACATCAGGAGATACGCAAGGATCTCTGTAGACTGCATTTATTCAACTCATAGCACAAGCACCCTCTTTGGGACCCATCTCTGGTCAACTTCCTGTGACACCTATAATGACAATCTAATCCGGACTTCAAGTATGATGGTTCATGGAAATGATAGTTATATGTCATTATGGATACCCAGTGTTAAAGCGGGTATGAGCCTGAGTTAACAGTCGGTATTGAGTTTAAGGAAGCAGCGTAGCAAACTGACTGCTATATTCCTCTATCGGAGATTATTTTAAACCCATGAAGGGAAGAATAGAAAATAGACAGAAATGAAATTTATAACCTTTGTTTTGTGTAGTATTTCACATTAAACTACATTTGACTCTCATGAACATATACTAGCCTGGAATACATCCTGTCCAAATCATTGTTCAGTTCTCTAATCGTTTCGAAGACTTTCTGGCAGAGAAGCAACAAAGCTAGACTAGTGTTGGTGCCAGGCAGCCAGGGTTCAATTTACACCCCTGCAATTTATACAGTACTTGTATTTCTATCTGTCTCTTTCACTTGTGGTCTAGAGACCAAAAAGAACAAATGGGCAAATTATGTTGATGTACACATGGGATTATGATTAAGACCGAATATGTAATGTTCTATGGCAAACTGAGATATTGTTTTTGAGCCTCCTTAAGATACGATGCTTGAAATGGATATACACACAAGTTCACATTACACGTTTATTATCATATATTCATAGGTGAAAGTCTGATAACAGATATGTATACTTTTCTTGATCTCTGATCATTTGTTCTTTGAAATGAAAACATACATTAATTTCCTTTAAAATAGACTCTGTGCATATATCTGTGCACGTCACCTGCTTCATTCCAAGTTTCCATCGCCAGTAGAAGTTTGGGGCTATTCCACCTCGATCGTGTTTTGTTTTTGGCTTCAAGCCTTTCTCCTCCGTGGTGTATATCTGGAAATACATTTGATCGAAACATACATACATGTTATCGTTCATATAAGCCCGCTTGCAAACTCCTCTTCTAGCCTGTCAGGGTGTTCAATTGCCTTGTACAAGGCTAATAAGCGGAAAAATTCAAGCAATTTTGAGTAAGCAACTCGCTGCGGCACAAGGACGCCACTATTACTTAGCGGAATGAAGTAGAACTGCAAGTACACCTGTCAAGGCAGCAGAACACAGTTTTTCGCCTTTGCGGATTTCTATAGTTAAGGACCACAACATGACCGACATCGATACCGATGAAATTACAGTAGGGTATCCTAAAATGCAATTAACATACTGAATTCGAGGGTACAATCGATAAAATAACAGTAAACGAAAAAAAAAGTTAATGGTTCTGTTACATTTTGACGCCCTCTGCCTACTCACCCCAGCAGTCAGCTGTAAAGGTCCGCCCATTTGTACGCCGACTAACCAAACTTCATAATCTTATTCGTACGATCCAAGAGACGGCTTATTGTAGTACTGCACAGTAAAGATGATGTCTCGCTGACTTTCACTGTATTTTTTTTACAAACTGTTCAAAGATTTCGGACGTACTATTTCTTATACCGCTCAGTCGCGGATACATACTGCGCTGTTCGGTCTCAGGGTAATGTGAATGCTAATTGGTTCTCTTGATATATATACGGATAATACTCACAATATTACTGCACATCACACACTGTTGTATGCTGATTGGTCAATGTAGAATTTTTGACCAATCAATGTGCAGCTATTACATTTTGGCGCCCTCTGCCTTCTCACCCCAGCAGTCAGTTGTAAAGGTCCGCCCATTCGTACGCCGACTAACCAAACTGCATTATCTTATTCTTACCATCCAAGAGCCGAATTACTAGTATTGTACTACCGTACAGTAAAGATGATGCATCGCTGACTTTCACTGTATTTTTTCTTACAAACTGTTCAAAGATTTCGGACGTACTATTTCTTATACCGCTCAGGTGCGGATACATGCTGTGTTGTCCGGTCTCAGGGTAATGTGAATGCTAATTGGTTCTCTTGATATACATACGGATAATACTTATAATATTACCGCACGTCACACACTGTTGTATGCTGATTGGTCCATGTAGAATTTTTGACCAATCAATGTGCAGCTATTACATTTTGACGCCCTCTGCCTACTCACCCCAGCAGTCAGCTGTAAAGGTCCGCCCATTCGTACACCGACTAACCAAACTTCATAATCTTATTCGTACGATTCAAGACCCGACTTATTGTACTACCGTACAGTGAAGATGATTTCTCGCTAGCTTTCACGGTAATTTTTTTACAAACTGTTCAAAGATTTCGGACGTACTATTTTTTATACCGCTCAGTCGCGGATACATAATGTGTTGTTCGGTCCCATGGTAATGTGAATGCTGATTGGTTCTCTTGATGTACATTACGGATAATACTCACGATATTTAATACCGTACATCAGACACTATTGTATGCTGATTGGTCCATGTAGAATATTTCGACCAATCAATGTGCAGCAATCATGAAGCTTTAGTCAACCTGTGGCATTTATTTTATTGACTGCTAGGGGTCGCTCTTAAATATCTAATGTAAAATCGTATTACCAACATTACTTATGTGCCATTCTTTCGTAATCCGCATAGTGACGCCCTTATCACGCAGAGAGTAAGGGTGACGATTGTCCGATTGCAGCCAATGTGTTGTTTTCTATTGTTGAGCGGAGAGAAGTTGGGAAACTATGCAATAAAGGTAACTTTGGTGGCATAAAAAGGCTTTTATGGCTTCTAATCTTACTACATACCTAAGGAAATGTTTCCTGGCGTCATGCAACTCATTGAAATCGTCTTGACTTGCCATGAACGTAGTGTTGATCCCAGCCGAGGCGCCTCTGTGTGTTGAACCGTAGATAATACCATTTATTATTCAAGAATCAACCAAAAGACAATTGATTGACTTATTATTGATAAGATAATACTCGGCCTGGTGCTGATTCGACATCTAGCTGCAAACAGAGGCAGACCGTCGGTTGCTTGCAGTCGTCGCCCCCTCCCCCCAAACAAAACTATAACTAGTGTGCTGCTATATGTTATAACTGGTCATCAAATTGAAAGTGATGATGAAATGGTACAGTCAATACATATGAATAGACTAAATCTTTATTCCATATCATACACATTTTGAAAGACATAGTACATGTGACTTATCCATACGGTGCTAGGTAATATATAGCAGTGGTGCAGGTTTGGTTTGTGATGAAGATGATGAACACATGTCACCATCTCAACTCTTTTTTTCACAAATGTGAGAAGGCCATCATTTGGCAGAACACAATGTACTGTTTCAGTAGCATGCTGCACCAGCACTTCTAGGGCATCTAAAGGTATTCATATGTATTAGCATCCAAGGATGCTACAGCGTGTCCATAACATCAAATGGGATAGCTAGGCATTGTTCGAACAAGGAACTTTATGCCGAACTCTTGAGGATATCCCAGAAAGCGAGAAACAGGCGACTCAGGTTTGCAGGGCACAGCTTCAGGAACAACAAAGAAGTGGTGTCCAGCTTGGTGCTCTGCGTACCTCAGCACGGGAAGAGAAAACCAGGAAGCAGCCTCTCACCTACATAGATGTGCTACAGAAGGACATCTGCTTACCCTCTGAGTTATTGGAGAAGGCAATGGAGGACAGACGTTTCTGGGCTGACAGAGTGGTTTGAGTGGCAAAGGAGGACTGACACTCGACATAAGTCAAGTCAGCATCCATAAGTACATGCACAGTTTTTGCTCACAAACCCACAAATAAAATTCTCATGTGTTGATTGATACGGTCATATTTATTTTTTTACATCAAACAACAGATACATGTACAGAGGTCCAGTCCCAGTTGCCTGGTAAATGGAAAAGCCCTAGTCTAAAGTATAACAACAATGAGTTTGGCGTTGGAAAAAAAAATCATAAGTTTATTTCATTTTGCTACACAATCAATGACTTTGAGGAAATCTGTGCATAGGGTAGGCATTTATAACTAGCATCTTTCTTTTCTTCTAATGTATGGCATCTTTTTAATCTTTTTTTCTAGGACATTTGTACAGTATGTTATCTACAAAAACTGGATGGTGCGGCGTATAACAGGATTCCAATTCTAACTAAACAATTGCTTCAGAGTCATAATGACACTTTTAACTTATTTCCCTTGTATCAGCTCTGAGGCATTTTCACTTTGCACTCCTCGTCTGTCTCTATTCCAATCTCCTCCTGAAATAAAGAAGAACAGGAATTCCTTGTCAAACTTTCAAATGTGTAAAGAAACTGACACAATTTTGATGACATGTTGTGAAATCATGGTTTAGAAAGAAAATCATCAAGAAGTAAATGAAGTGATTGCAACATAATCTAGCCTGGGTAACATCCTCCGAAGTAACCGCTGGCTCAATCTTTTTCCTTGCTTCTGTTACTACCGAGGATGGTACCCAGGCTAAACATAATCATACTCACAAATAGATCCTTCTTCCTCTTGGGATATCCCTCCAAGATTGCATCCAGCATTTCTGTGGCCTATAACATTTAAGAGGAACACAGTCAGATTTGTGTATGCCTACAGGTTTGAGATAATTGAAAGCAGTAATGAGAGAGGAACTGTAACTCACCATCCTCTTCCTCTTGCGCCATTGCTTGACCATTGCTTCATGTTCCTTGTACACCTACATGTAGAGACAAAAGTAACACTAGTTCTTAGGGCTGACTCACACTACTAGAGTAGCAAGCAAGAATGGCCATAGTTTACAAGGAGCACAAACTACTGAAAGGTCAACTATTCAAACCCAATTGAAGTAAACGATTACTAAATCAAATTGCCGATGAAATGCCTTTTGTCTATCAAAGTATCATTTCATCACCATCAAAATAAAGTACTGAAGAGGTAGAAGAGATATCTACAGAAATATTACACAACATCCCACACACCTTTTCTTTTTCTTCCTTAGTGATGGTTTTACCACCTGACTTCAGCTTGTCTAGTTTCTCCTGGTACTGGCAACACTGAAGAGGACAAAACAGTGCCGATGTCTTAAACATGATAAAGAATATGAAAAACACACATGTCCTGACTGTATGCAAAAATGAAATACAGGCAAATTCATTTGGTTTTTTTTAAGTGCTGGTTCTGTGACTTGGAACAATACAAGGGATACTTAAGCATTATTTCATATGCATAAAAATTAATAGCAGCATATACCTGACAATTTATAGAAAATTCACCTTCTTAGTAAATTCGGCCAGTTGAGCCTTTGCCTCTTGTGTGGTGATTGAGCTGGTCAAATCTCTCAACTCTACAAGCAGGAATCAAGTGAAGAAACCAAAATAAGCTACAATTCCATAGACAAATATACACTTCAGTCTGGAAATAAAACTGAAAGAAATAAAGACATGCACTTCAAAGTGCAAATCATCAAACCTTTGAATTTCTGAAGAACCGTCCTTAAGTTCAATACCACATCTGATTTTGGATCTATTCTTAGAACATATCTGAATAACTTAATACTTCAAGCTTCTGCATCCCTGGAATCTTTACTAGAGAGTTGACTAACTTTCTTTATTCCGTGTTTGAAGAGAGCTACACCTTGAGCATGTTAAAGAACCCGCCACACTTATCGAAGAGAGTAGGGGTCCTTCCCGGTGTGAGTGGATCAAACCTTACAGTTTGGGCTCTGGGTTGACATCTTGAAAAGGTGACAGTCACCTGTTATGTCAATCCTTCCATAAATGTGGTAATAAATCTAGATGAATGAAACCAGTCATAAATGGCAGAATAAGAATGATTGACAGTTACCTGCCTCCCTGCCCTTGCAGGCAGCCTGTGTGTTCCGCACCTTGTCAGTCAGCTCTACGATCTGTTGATCCATGGCCTTCATCTCTGTGTCTTTCACCTCAGGAAAAACACTCTGTGGAACAACAGCACACTGGTAAACATTTTCAACAACTATACACATATTTTCTTTGCAGCATACACAATCTCATATACATGTCGGGGTAGAGACCCTGATCTGATTCTACTGGTAGAGATCCCGATCAGACCTTCTATCGATAGAGACTACGATCTGGATTTCTACCGGCAGATCGAATCGGTGATTCTACCAGTACCAGATCAGAGTATCAGAGTACTTTTCTACCCTGACATGTGCATTTGTACATGTCTTTTCTATGGTATATGTACATTTGTACACACTGTGTGATGTAAAGATATATGATACTGATATGTTCACTACTAGTATTAATTCCTGACCTGGTCTGCACAGTACACCTTCTGTTTGCCATAGACTTTTTCTTTAATCTTCCCCTTCTGAGCAAGCTCCTCAAGCACCCTGGTCACTGCCTGCAGAAATGGTCAAATACATGATGATTACATTTGCTTTACAGTATTATCCAGTAACCTATCATTAACAAAACGATCAATTCTTAAGCCCCTTTAGCTCTGCCAAATTATATTCAAGTCTCCTTTATACCTTTATACCTTCCCCTTATACCTAAAGTCTCTTTTCATCTTTAAAGGTGCAGACTTTGGTCATTCATTCTATTAAATAACCGTCATGGCTAGGGAAAGCGTAGACATAAATCAAGACATAAACCATAGAGTTCATATGTGATGGGAAAAATACACGTTTCAATAAAACAACAAAAATTATCATGAAAATTCCCCACCAACCGTTTTGCCATACTCCTTGTGCAGGTTACTGAACACATCTGTGGCTGAGTACGGACGGTTCTGTTTCTTCAGATACTCCAGCACTGCGGAGGCAGCTGTAGGAGACAAAAACAAAGAAGGAAACTGTAAACTGCACTAGTACTGTTTTTAATTTTATCATGAGAGCTGTTTTTGATATTATTCACCTCATCTTGCAAACAGAAAAATACGAACCTGCTGCCTCTTTAGACTTGCTCATGATGAAGTCTTCTTTGATCTGACTATTTGCAGTCTCAACTTTTGGTCACATTCCTCATAAACTACCGAAGATTTCCTCGTAAGCTAGAGTCAGCCACATCCTGCCATCTTGAAAATGGCGCTAAAATAGAAGGGTCAAAGGTTAACAAATGTCGTTGACAATATAATTTTCAGGGATGATATTAGATAAAGCTATTACCTTAATCATAATGGAAATAAACAATATATTTTCAATTCTATGAAATAAGATACAAACGTTCGTAATTTGAAAGGATAAACATATATTGTGACCTCATTTTTAGGGGTCATGGGTCATGACAAAAATGGCGGCCAAGTCGAATTTGTTTTTCTACGTTCCCAACGTTTCCTTCAGTTTCTCGTCTACCGTTTGCTGAAACGACTTGACTTTTCTAGTTTTACTCAGAGGACACAACACCGTAGGTATACATGTACAGTTAGCCTCACATTATTCTCTATGTCAGTTCGTATGTTGTGAAAACGTACTAGTACAGCAGTCGACATAAATTAAGGGGGAGGGCAAGTCTGGGCAGGCAGGTACAGCAATGTATGTGTATATACCAAGGAGATTTTAACCTCCTTTTAAATACAAATAAATATAATGTCATAACAAAACCGATTACCTTAGTATGTACAAGTATGCGCTATATCCTTCTGATCATGCATTGCCTATATTAGAATTTCATTCTTCAATGTGTGTATGTTCATAGTACAGTTGTGTAATAATTTGACAGCTGTTTCATCTCCTACTTTTAGGTGCCTCACATCAGTATCATTAGAGGATCATTGTGGTACAATTTAGTCACCATGGCAACATCACGCTCGTTGACAGCTGAACAGATCCGCCGTATGGAGGAGAACAAGAAGCGAGCCCTCGCACTTCGCGCTCAGAGACAGGCACAACAAACTTCTGGAGGGGAGAACTCAAGCTACACATCCAAGAAAGCCAACACTTTATTACCACAGAAACAGAATGTAAACGACAAGGTGTCCAGCTTAGGACAAAGTAAAGAGCCAAAACAGCATATGTCATGGAATAGTAAAGCTGCACAAACACATGATACTGGGAGGTTTGGTAATGGACATGATAAGACTGTTATTAGTGGGAAGCAAAATGTACGAGCAGTAACAAATCCTGTTACCACTACCAGTAACCAGCATGGAAGTTCCACAGAAACAAAAAGATTTTACAGTTCTTCAAGCAAACCTCAGCTTGGAAAGAACACTGGAAAGACACAGAACACAGGGTCAACATTCCCCAAACAGAAAGGAGCAAATTATACAAATGCTAAGCCATCCTCCTCAGGATACAATCAGAAGGGTACAAACTTTGCTTCAAGAAAAGAGGGTAAACTGTTGCCAAGGTTTGGAGAGGGTCCAGTAAGTGGAACATGTGTGCTTGTATTTAAGGAGAGATTTGAAGTACAAGCTGGGTACTGCGCACCACTTATTGAGGTGTTCAAGCAGATGCCAACAAAAAACTATGGTAGGTCTTTGATTATGTTCTTACAAGGCACGTTGTTAGCCTGCACTATCCATGCAGTAATGTTTTGATTAATGGTATTTTTCTCAGTGGACTTAAAATTAGGTTAAAAAAGCATTACAGAAGTTTGGTTACATTGTACAATTCCTGATTTTTTTATTCAGATAATGTTTTATCTATCATAATACAATATATGTATAACTTACTATAAGCAGAGTGCTATATTGGGGTAAGGCTATGCCTTTTAAAACCACTTATTTTTGGAAGACATAGTAGATTTATTTCACCAAAAGTATTTATTTACCATTTATAGATCTGCAGACAAGAGTGTGGAGTTTTGAGCTGAAAGACTATGAAAAACTGAGTAAGTACTACATGTAAACTTGTGGTGAACCACTTTTGTTGTTCCTTGTGTTAATTGGTGAATTGGATTAGAGTTTGCAAGATATATAGAGTTTGCATATACATTACTTGTACTTAAATTGATGAACTGAAATGACACTATGTAGCTTTGCCCTACTCCCTCGAGTGGCTGTCAACACTTAAATTGCATTTGTTTTGGTAAAGTTTGCCACATTAACACTTTAATACCAATAATATGAGCAGTGCCAGCACTAACATGTAGAGTAAATGAGTGAGATTGGGTATAAGTAAATTGACACTTTTTTACATTTCAATGTTTAAAATTCTTTCCAGTGGAAAGAGTCCTGAAAGCCCAGCTGCCTGTACAGTTGACCCCCCTCCCCAAGGTAGTCCTGACCACCTTTAAGAACCAGCTGAAAGGGAAGGTGACAGAGGAATTGGAGAGGAGAGTTCCAGAGGCAGACCTGAGTGGGGTGGAACCCAAACTAGTCAACGCACTTCTCCCCTTCCAGAGGAAGGGAGTTAAGTAAGGGTTCTTGTCTGTCAAGTTGTTTTATGTTTCTTTATGTACATGTATAAAAAACACAAGTCTCATTGATTGTAGCACAAAGAAATTGGAGTCCCAGTTCTACAACCTACCTCAGAGCCTGGAGCTAATAAGTTTGAAATTAATGTTCACATACATGTAGGGTGATACAGTTCTAAATCGTCAAATTACAGTAAGTGTGTGGTATCCTAGATGAGGCCCATGATTGGTTGATGTAAACCATGTGATGTTTTATGTCTCTACAGTTTTGCCATCTGGAGGAATGGTCGAGTCCTGTTGGCGGATGACATGGGCCTGGGGAAGACCATGCAGGCCCTGTGTGTGGCAGCTTACTACAGGAAGGAGTGGCCTCTTCTAATAGTCACACCCTCCTCACTCAGGCTCACATGGGCAGAGGTACAGCCATGTTTTTGATGTCTGTGATTATTATCACAAAGGAAAAAGAAAGGGGATACTCTATTATATCATATTTCTTTCTCATACATTATTACTATATAGAGACCGACACTTTGCTACATAGTGTGCTTCCATTATGGCAGGGAGCGAATGTTTTTCTTGTGTTCTACCATCTAGTCACAAAAGTTAAGTTTTGAATGAGCACAATTTATTGGCTTTCACTACTTTCACAGCATATAAATCAAGGCTCAGGACAGGTTTGTGATTGGATGATTTCAAGTGCAGATCACCAAAATGAGATTTTGTTACAGTTGTCTTTAGTTAGGGTCAAATAGACATCAGACTATTAAAGGGTGATGTTTGTATTTTTAAACAATTTCTGCAATTTTTTCTGGCATGTTCCTACTAGGCGTTTCATCGGTGGCTGCCCAGTTTGGATCCCCAGGCCATCACTGTGATGCTGACGGGTAAGGACAACCCTGCGTCAGGACGGGTCACCATCACCAGCTACGACCTCATGGTCAGGTGCAGCCAGCAGATCAGGGCCAGGGGCTTCAAGGTCATCATCATGGTAGGGAGACTTCCTCAGATTAAATCCTTAAGTGACTAACATTTGCGGCATGCATGACAAAGGATGGTTATCCTTTTTATAATGCAAAGCAAAGAGAGCATTCTGCACTCAAACACATACTTTGAAGTGGTAGCAATTTGCGATGTGATGCTTAAGTTTTAAAGATTTCACCTCTTACTCTGCATGGCAGTCATTCTTTGACACTGATACTTGGGTAATGAATGGATTGTTTCTCTTCGCCAGGATGAGTCCCACGTGCTGAAAAACTTCAAGACAGCCAGAACTAAGGCAGCATTGCCACTTCTGAAGGTAACAACATAGCATAGAAATGTTGACTAAGACTGTGCATGAAAATTTAACTTTCTGAACATTCTGCTTTTTTGTTATCGTGATAGTATGATGCATGTTAAACAGTCATAATTCATAAAGGATTCTGGCATGCCCTCTCCAGACTGCATCCCGAGTGCTCCTGTTGTCAGGAACCCCCGCCCTGTCCCGTCCGTCGGAACTCTTCACCCAGCTGTCAGCTGTGGAGCCTAGACTCTTCAACAGTTTCCACGAGTTTGGCATCAGGTACTGCCAGGGCAAACAGGTAAATAGTCTTTATACTTTTTGTTGTTTAGTAAACATTTTAAACAACCAATTATATATGTGCTCATGAATTGTTGAATACTAGTATGTGTATCATAGAAGAACTTTATTGCATGACAATTGTACATGGTACAAAGTTGGGCAACAACTTTTGAACATAATACAAAATAGAAGTATAGAATAAAACTTAACATCCTAATTACTGATACAATACAATAAGGGCAAGCATATGTTTTTGATATAATGTTATAATCGAGTGGGGCTAATCATTAGCTTTGGTATTTTTTCTAATATGTCCAGTGCTTAATTTCTCAGACTAGTACATTTTTGAAATATCTATCTCGTAAAGTATCTTCTGTACAGAGTAAATATGTATGTATTTTATAATTAAGACCCTATACCAGTGTAATAGAGACATGCATATTCCTTATATCTTGTAGACTGCCTTCTGCTGGGACTACAGTGGCTCTTGTAACATGAAGGAGCTACAGCTGGTTCTGGAAGAAAGAGTCATGATCAGGTGAACTTATACTTTAAATGTATTGGCACATACTGCTGTTAGAATGAACCGATGTAGATGTAGATTGTTATATTACAGCATGATTGCAAAGTTGTCACTATTTTGAACACAACTTTTTTATGTCCTTGCTTTTCACAGACGTCTGAAGAAGGATGTCCTCTCTCAGCTGCCCGCTAAGCAGAGACAAGTGGTGAGGACTTCTCTACTGATCTTAGGGAAAATGTCTGGGCTACATATCTTCACATGAAAGACAGTTTAGAACCATTATTTACACTACTTTTCCTACAGCAAAATAGTTTTTCCTTCAGACTGGCAGTTGCCTGTGTGTGGTTATCAATTAGCACTGTGTAGGTTTAGGAGGTAAAAGTCTTTTCTTATGTTGCCACTCCAAACAAAAGCATTGAACAGATAATAGGTACGGAGTCAAGCTTAATGGCATTGAAGATATTGACAAAAAACATATTCATTGTAGGTGGTGATGGAGCCAGGAGTAGTCAACATGAAGAGTTTCCATGCAGCTGCAGATGAAATGACAAAGAAACACAAGAATGTAAGTTGGTGTCTCACATTTCATTGGAGATTTTTTCCTCACAAAGTCACTTTTTTTGCGTAATTCATATTTGATATGCATTCTAAAGAGTCTAATGATTGGTATTTCAAACTGTAAAAACATTAATTATGCTTGTAATGTTAGATTTTGACATGTAAGTTTCAGTTTAGATGAAGAGTTTTCTTGTTTCTTCCAGAATGCAGAACAGAGAGGAGCCCTTTTACAGTACTTCAATGAGACTGCCCTGGTCAAGAGCCCTCACATCAAGTCAGTTTACATTTTTCTCCAAATATGGACATTTTTGCTGTGATTTTACAAATTGCAGCCAAGTGTCTCCTCAGGATTTTGTTGATACATATGATGTAGATGTTGTCTTATGTGTAAAAATGTGTGTTTGTGTGTTGAATGACAGAGACTATGTTCTGGACCTGTTGGAGGCTGACAGGAAGTTCTTGGTGTTTGCTCATCACCAGATTGTGCTGGACTCACTGAGAGATGCTCTTGACAAGAAGGTAATCATTCAAATGTAGAGCCAGAAAAATACCTTTGTCATGATCAGTTATTACATGAAATATGGTGAACCTATGATTATTAATTATTCTTCATAAGATTTCTGTATTTGCTTCAGTGTGTGCAGATATACTTTGGAACATTGTACTAAATTTTAGTCTCCTTCAATGAGAATTTCATTATTTAGTCCAGTTTCATATGATTGCTCAACTTTCCATGTCAAGTTACCAATGCAAAAGTCACATGCAATATTTACCTTGTAGTGTGCATAGTCCATTGTTTAGTGACCCTGCCTCGGGACCAAGAAGCCGTGAGTTCGAATCCCAGCTGTGAATTTCCTGGGTACACTGAACCTGTAAATACTGCACAAAGCATCTGTCATAACCTGTAGAAGAATAGCTCTTCAGTGAGCTAAACTTTCACTTTCAAATCAAAGCAAATCATCATAATGTTTTCTAATTTGAAGGGTTATGGCTACATCAGGATAGATGGTAAGACCCCGTCTGAGGTGCGACAGCAGCTGTGCGATAAGTACCAGACCCAGGACAGCTGCCAGGTGGCGCTGCTGTCCATCACCGCGGCCAGCACAGGCCTGACACTCACAGCTGCCTCACTGGTGGTGTTTGCTGAGCTATTCTGGAACCCCGGGGTAAGAGACTATTGCTAGAAATGTTTTTACCATAGGCTTTAGATGCTTGTGATCTTATTTGCAGAGGTGATGAAGTGCTTTTCTTTCCTAGGAACATTTAACATGTTAGCCAGTAGTACAACTGTTACAGTACAAATTTGATGTGCCTCTAGCATATTTGAAGTTCGCCCATGCAAAAGTGTCTGTACTCCCATGCAAAAGTGTTTGTACCCCCATGTTAAAGTTATTGTACCCCCCCCCCCCCATACAGAAGTGTCCCCCCATACAAAAGTCTGTATCCCCCATGCAAGTGTTTGCAACCCCCATGCTGCAAAAGTGTCCGTACCCCCCTACAAAAGAGTCCATACCCCCCATGCAAAAGTCTCCATACCTCCCAGAAGTGTCCCCCATATAAAAGTGAAATCTGTGCTCCCTTTTGTTTGTTTGAACCCAGGTTTTGGTGCAGGCTGAGGACCGAGCTCACAGGATTGGTCAGCAAGACTGTGTCAACGTTCACTACCTCGTTGCAAGGGGGACAGCAGATGACTACATATGGTAAGTCCTTACTTGTGTTTGTATTCAGATCTCAAGTAGTACCGAACTCAACCTAGAAGGATTACATAAGTTGGGTAACTGTTTTCATCAGTTTGACTGAGCTCAAGAAAGCCTGAGTCTTCATGGGGAAGGGATATTTTTTACTCAGGAAATTTAAACATCATTTTGATAATTGTAATTGTGATGATTTCTATCTAAGTAAATTCTACAGTATGTTACCATATGTTAAGACATCATATTCATGTGTATGATATTGCAGGAATGTAGATCTTCCACAGATGTCAACACAGTTGAGATCAGTTCTAAACCCTGATGTTCTGGTTCCTACAGGCCTTTAGTGCAGGGCAAACTGGACGTCCTGAGTAAGGCAGGCCTCACCAAAGATGACTTCTCTACAGCCAACACAACGAGCTTCAAGGACCCCCACCAGGAGACCATCCTGTCCTACCTGGAACAGTCCTTCTCTGGTGATGACCCTGAGGACGACCTTGCACTTTTGGAAGCCATGGAGGATTATGGGATGCAGGACGATGTTGAGGGTCAAAGGTTGGGACATATTGATGTGAAGAAGGAAAATTTTGTTGGAGTGACTGCCAAACAAAGTGACAAAGGAGCAGCTGCCACATATAGAGGACCTGAGCAAGCAACAATGGACAAGTTTGTTGTGCAGCTACCTGATGCCAAGGCACATGGTACCACCGAGGATGATAGGGAAGCGGGGCATGACTGTGTTGAGACTGATGCATCGTGTCTTGATGATGAGATCATGGATGATGTGTACTTGGACGACCACCTGTGGCTGGATGATTTGGGGGAGGAAGACTTTGACCAAGTAGATGTGCTTCAGCCCGAGAGCAAAAGGCAAAGAATGGCATAGATCAGAAAAACCATGGCCACATAAATATGTTATTATATCTTTTCAGCACTCAAACAAGGAGAGACAGAACTATAAATAAGCCAGAAACTACATCCTTTTGTTATAAAAGTATCAAGGCAAAGTCATTATTCTGTAATTTAGTGAAATTTTTATTAGCCATCTTATATGATACATACAGTTGTTTTGCAGTGCTTTGAATGTACATTGAAATAAAGACACAGAATATTTACAAGATGTTACTCTGGGTTTTGATATTATTTGTGTCTGTTGTAGATAACATGCTGGTATTTAAGTTACATATCATCTGACTTTGACAATATTTCCATTGCTTGAATATACTTCACAGTATAATGCATCATCATAATCCATTTGGTTCAATGATAAAGTATGCATCTGGAACATGACTCATAGAAACTCTTAAGACCCTTATTACATGGACTTTGTGCCATCACTCCTTCACAATTCATATTTTTGAAATTCCAATAAAGCGAGATGTTTTGCATTTCACATATTCATACCTTTTCATGGCAGTGAACACTTGATATTTGATTTCTGAACTTCACATAAAAGTAAATAACATCCATTTAAATATATTTCATGCTTTCATTTAACTCTCCACAATGTACATTTGGCAGTTACTAGTCTGACTAAATAAATCAAGCTTGCTGGAGGGATTGCAGAGCAGACCCGGACAACATGACATTGCATAACATAGAGAAGATACATGTCCGTTGTCCAGTACTGTACTTCAATGTTGTTAGCTCAGAACACGACTTGTGGTCTTAAGTGCGGCTGGAACTTGTTGCTCCTGACTCCCATCTGCATACGCTTCTTAGCCTTGAGTTTCTGCACAAACTGCATGTCACGAACCTTCTTCTGGGCAGCCTCTCCTGTGAAGTAACAAGTTTGATTTAGAATAAGGGAATTAGAAGCCAAAGGAATGAAAATCAATGAATACTATGCAACAGAAATGCCCTCCTATCCTGAAGTCTCAAATGTTTTCCATTATACTTGCTACACAGTATTCGTATCTGGTCGAGAAGCAAAGGACAGAAACGTTGACTCCTTAACAATATATTTTGTGGTGTTCCTCATTAATAGTAGCACAGTCAGCATAAGTGGCCGATTGTGGGTTGCAGCAGAGGAGTCAATCTTGCACAAAAACGAACCACCAAGTCACAATACAGACAGGCAGTTGCCAACTGTGCAGAGTAGCATTTACAGTTTTTTTACACTGAATGCTATTGTTTTAACCATTCTCAGTCCGGGTAACCATACATACATTTTATACCATATATCAAGGAGTAGTTATGACACATCAAAATATCAGAACCAAATGTTTTCGATTAAACTTTTTCAAGAAATGGTGCTTATATTTACTGCATGCTATAGGAGTAACCTTCAACCTGCCTTTCGGCACCAAACTTGCAATGGTTCATGACAGCATAGCAGGGAGAAGTTCAAGGTCTACAGTGACTGTGTATGACTTACCATAGTCTCCTTTCCACCCCAGTGCCTTGTACTGTGCCATGAGTCTGCCCACTGCCTCCCTACCCGTGGTCCTGTGGCTCATGGACGGTATAAGGTTCTGTCTCCAATATCTCTGCAGGGCCCGATGACCAATTCTGGATCCTAAAATAAAACAAAATCTTCCAATTAGTGATAGATTACTACTTTCCCAGGAAGAAAAACGTAAAGCAAAATCTTCTATTCGGTAAAAGATTGCTACTTACTCAGCAAATAATGTGTCTTAAACTAATATTCAAACGTGGGGGAAAGGCGTAAATTTCTTATTAGACTCAAGGTCACCAGTAAAATAAACATTTACAATTGCTTTAAATAAAAAGTCAAGCACCGACCTGAAGGCAGTACAAGCTGAGTCTCGTCATCTGTGACTCGGAGTTCCTCCTTCTCCACCGGTTCCTCCTCCTCAGGTGCTCCCCCTGCTGCTCCTTCAGCCTGGTAGTCCGGGTAACTCTTCCTGTAAGACAAGCAACAAGCTTTATCAAATTTGTCATCTTTGAAAGATTAAGAAAATAAAACTAAAACAATTCAGATTTTGGGATTATTGTCATCTTCTCAAATGAACTGTGCTATTACTGTAAATCATTGTATAAGGCACACATTTCTTGATGTCTTCTATAGTAATGGGACCAGCTGTTCTGCTACAAAGCCTACACTAATGGAATGGATGGTTATCAGAAAAGTTTATCAGTGCAGATACAAATTGGATGGTCTTGCTATGATGTCATTGAAAATATTGATAGAGCACACAAAAAAGGTTGTACCTTTATCTGAATGACTTAAGCAAATAACTGATAGTGTTCCTCATTATTAGTAACACAGTCAGCATAAGTGGCCGATTGTGGGTTGCAGCAGAGGATTCAATCTCGCACAAAAACGAACCACCAAGTCACAGGCAGACGGGCAGTTGCCAACTGTGCATACGTTACATCCACTACACATGCTATCCTTTTCACCAAAAATGCAAGCCAACATAATGACAGACAATAGTAAGAATAGTAGTAGTAAGCATCATTCCATCTTGACAGATGATCATAGCAGTCTGGAATTAGCAGCATTTGAAGTGTTGTGTATGGCTTTGAAGACCAATCCAAACGTGGCAGTCATGGCCTCAGTTTGGACATACGAAGCCAGCGGAGTTCTGAGGTTGTTGTGTCCATTTTGTTAAAGCACTTTTGATGTGACTTTTTCAGAGGCTCTTACCTGAAGTCATAGAAGTCAGCATACTCCAGCATGGCATCACCCTCCATCAACAACTTGGTATGCCCCTTGTCCCTCATGTGTCCCTGCGCTGCCTCCAGACAGTAGAACGTTCTCCCCTTCTCATTACAGTACAGGCAGAAAAACGCACCTCCCACTTTCTCACCTGTTCATAAAGGTAATTGGGCAATTTTTAAAACCACATGGCTACACAGCGATTCAAAGGTGAAAATTTTATAATAAACGATTGGGAAGATATCTATTCTGCATTCAACGTAATCATACATCTCAAAGTTGAACACTCTCTCACTTGGATGAGAGATTTGCCCTACTTCTGCCTGAAAAACATTCAGGGCTTGTTTGTGACATGTACATGTATTTTCCCCACATAAAGATAGGGTCAACTGGGTACTAGGGGTGGATACCGGTTCGGCTGGACCGGTTTGGACCGGAAAAACATGCAAGAACCGGGTCAAAAAAACCGAAAGTCGTGAACCGGTTTTTTGGACCCGGAAGTCGGAACAAAGTAGAATATTTAGACATCTCCTCAGTTCTGGCCACAGAAGGGGAAAAATAGCCTTGAATCAAACTAAATTAGCCTGAAATAAGTCCATATTCACCTCTTTCTATGACTGTTGGTTCAGTTTTAGGTCGATACTGAAATGTGCTACGAAAAAACAACATTAAAAGTTACCACACAGCCACGAGGTTGGTGCCGAGGTGCCGAGTATTAGTGCCCAAAAACTCGCGTAAATTTTCACTCCAAACGTAAGAATCAACATTCAAACAAATTAAATATGGGGCAAACAACATCTTTTCTTTCTTGTACAAATGTATTTAGTCCATTTTTACGAGTTTGGGACGCATTAACCTCCTTGATTGAACCGAGAAATCCTCTAGCGCCAGCAGCGGCGGCCATCTTGCTTTTCTAGTAAGTGGTACCTTCAAGTCGCAAGAGTGCAATTATCAGCCTGCTCACTAGAGGGAGCTGCTAGGAGTTAACTATCAAGATCTGTTTTCTCAAGGTGGTTTTCTTCATTAGTTTTATTAAATTTATTTCGAACTCTGGATATTTTATTTAAGGCAATTAATTATGTTTTGATGAAATAAAAAGTGTTGTAAGTCTGCTTGTTAGTTACTGACAGAAAGGAATTGAAAGTAAGTGCAACATTCAAATACATATTGGTTTGATATTACCGAGTATTACTAAGATATCAACTTCAGGTTTAGGTTCAGGTCCGGACCTGAACCTAAACCTCTGGACCTGAACCTGGACTCGAACCTGATCGAGCCGAACCGGTATCCACCCCTACTGGGTACAAATGTAATTTGTATATCTGAACTCTGAAGTCTACAGTACATTGTATATTGTCACATATAGGAGCTAACTAAACTACATGGCTGACGATCTTACCTAGATATTTGACGATCTTACCTAGATATTTGATGAGTCCTTCCAGATCCACTAAGTACTCCACATCAGCGATGTAGAAACTGTGTTCCACTGTCATGTGTTGCACATTGTTGTCTAGGCTCTCTTCCTCCCGTGCACAGAACAGACACTGTTTCTCTGTCAGAGGTGTGCCAGGGTAGTCCACTTCTTCCTCAGAGGAATCATCTACCTCCATCTCCTCGTCCCCTCCTACAACCTCCTCCTCATCTTCATCTTCCCATTCTCCTGATAAACAATGATTATATATTTCATCACTAAGTATGTGGATAACTCTGGAGTACACTCGCTTGTTACTTTGTACAATCCAACATCACTGACTTTTCAGTCAATGCAAATCCCCATGAAAACATATGTGAAAATATGATCAAATTCCTTTATGTAATAAAGGCTGAGCACATGACAAATTTTCAGACATACAGTAGATTCCAATTATTTGTATACCTTTTTTCTGTATATGTCGTATTTCTGTATAGAATTCCAAAACACCAAACCATTAACCATCCACTCAATGGTAAAAGCAATGTATAACTGTATCGTCCATAATCGTAAAGTTCGGTGTATTGTATAGAATCTTGTCCGATTTTATCGTAAAATGACCCGAAACAATAGGCTAAATTTCGGGTTTGTATTGACGTTTCGGGAGCGGGGACGCCGTCTACCGTTCGACAATCGCACTCTTTTGTTTCTTGCTATTGTTCTGCTTTCAAACAGTCGATATCGGTACCTTTGACATACGTTGATCTCATCAAAAACCTGTTTTTCAAGACTCAAACGACGCGACGGAAGTCAGCGAAACGTTAAGAAAAACAAGATTTTTGCCCCCAAGCATTTGAGCCTTTAAGCTGTGATTTGCCGCGATTTGCCGTTATTTGTGGCCGTATTCGCGGAGAGTGTATTCTTTAAATTATTTTCCCGTGAAAATTCTGCTTATGTAGCGTAGATGAATCGAATTTTACGGCGCAATTTCACGTAAAATGTAGCGGCGAAGGCTGGATGACGCCAGCTCATGTTTACCGCGTGTTCTGAGCGCTGATTGGTTTGCGTCATGAAAACGTGTGCTCTGATTGGTTGGCTGCAAGATTTCACGTGATCAACATATGGCGTTTTTTTGTTTTTTTTCAGGAGTATTCCACGCAGTTCGGGCTTATCTGAACAAAATAGATCGCGTATTTATTCCAATATGGTGACGTTAAAATCGCGGGAAAGGTAGGATTGCACTTTGATTAAAATTTTGCAAAATAAAGTTGCGATATCGTGAGTCAATAGTGAGTGTGTTTGTGTGTCTTACTCAAAATCCTATTCGCCCCCCCCCCTTCCTTCGGGACGTCAATATCACTAGTTCGGGGAGTCGTATAGTTCGGGGAGTCGTATAATTTACGCTGACAAATGGGCTAAACAGATATGCGGAATCTACTGTACCTTCATCTTCCTCATCAGGTTGAGATTTTGACCTTGATGACCTGTGACCTCTGCCCCTGAGTTGCCTGATAGCCTCCACCTTGGCAGGGTCCAGAGTTTTGTTCACCCTCCTCTTGACAGGACCTGGGGACTTCCTGGCCTCGGCTAGGGCCTGGTTTACTGTGTCCTTCTGAGCTCGCTCATGGGCTACATCATAACCCTTCTCTTTGTTCTTCTGGTTTTGTTTCTCCACTTCTGATTGGACCTGACAAACAAAAGAATGGACAATTCTCTTTAGTACAAGACTACTGTGTAACAATCTGACTGAAACACATTTGTCGGCTGGTTGTATCAATGAGCACAACTTGCTCATGCACAAACACAGTGGTACATGCTCACAAATACAGTGTTATGAAGCAAGTAATTCTCATCAATCAGCTATCTTCAAATGTACAACTGCATATTGTTTCAAGGAATAGGAAGATTGGCTCCAGGTAACTAAGTAAAAAAATGATTAACGATACAATGTTCCTCATTATTAGTAACACAGTCAGCATAAGTGGCCGATTGTGGGTTGCAGCAGAGGAGTCAATCTCGCACAAAAACAAACCACCAAGTCACAGGCAGACTTGCAGTTGCCAACTGTGCTAAAGAACTATGATGTCAAGTTAATTAAAACAGATTAATTAAATCTATCATATTGTCTCACCATCTGCAACTGTTTGGCTGCAGTTTCCTTATGCTTTTTGGACTTCATGTGGTTTTCAAAGGCATTCTGGGTATTGAAGAACTTCTTACAGATGCCACACTGGGAACAGGTCTCCTTATCGGACTGCTCAACCTGGAAATACAACAGAATGTATGTAATTATCAACAACTTATTGGCCACATTTAGAGTAGAGTAGAGTAGAGTAGAGTAGAGTAGAGTAGAATTTTCGATCAGGTAGGACTGTTCCTAGTATACTCTTGGAAGTGTGCAGGATTTCCTAGATATCATAACACAGATGTATTCTGCATATCATTTTCCTCAAGATAAGGAGGGAATAATCCTACATTTGCTTACAAATGTTGGCCTTTCAGATTACCTGTCCTTTCTGTGCCATCACCCTCTGCTGGAAGTTTTCTGCGGTGACTGGCGGCAGTTCTGCCACCTTCCTCTTCAGGTTGTACCTGTGCCAGTCTGACTTGTAGTGAGCACGCTGTAACTCCGCGGACGCAAATGCCACGCGGCACGATATACAGGTGAACGAAGACATGCTTTCACCTGGAAGTACAACAAGACGCTGATCAGAAGAAGAATCAGTGTTCATTACAACAAACTGCAACACATGTTTTACATTACAACTGAGTTTGTCCTCTCACAACTAGATCTAGCAGGCAGATTCTACAGGTGCAGTGCGGTCAAATTTTCCTGCTCTTCCTCTGTACTTCTTCCTGTCAAAGTGCACTACGAATATCAAACTGAATTTCAAATCATTTCATAACTTTTTCCATTTTGAAGGAGGTCCTATAATAACGTATAAAGCTCCTTGCTTTTACATGTACCAAGGACAGTATATAGAATGTCCTTGCTTTTACAAAAATGAACCAAGGAAGCAAAAAAAGGGGGTAAAATTCTTGCATGTACGTTGCATAATAACTGCGATAATTAGACAACAGGATTATAAATCTCCAAGTTGGATTCACAAGCCAACAGTTGCTAAACAGTAAAGGCATCTTTTTTCCACACGTGTGCATAAAATTATTTTTGAGGGCTGATCTTTTCCTCTATTTTTGCATTGCCAGTCCTCTCTATAGATAGCCATAAGAAGAAAACCTGTTCCCTCTACCGTACCTCTAGACTTAAAGGAACACCAAACGATGTCTACCACTTACCGTTTTCTTCAAGTTGTGAGAAACTAAGCCGTAACTTCTTATTTTAGTCCACACCTCCTTCTTGCAGTCATTTGCGCAACTTTGCTCCTGTTACCCAGAGTTCCTTTCGTTAGGTTGAAACCATTATATGTTCATGTAGGGGAAAATAATTCTGAATATTTTTCAATCACCAGCATATTCAAAATAAAACTTTCAAAAATAACATTATCATAAACGTTGTATTTCTTAGATAATAAGTGAAACGATAATTCTTGCAAATTCAATCTTACAGTTCTTATTTAAGCGCCCCTAAATCTTCCGTGGTCTATGCCATTCCTGCGCATGCACTCTTCCTCCCTTTTGATCGCCAACACCAAGATGGTGGGTACAAATTCTGAACAGTTGTCAAACTCACAAGCTATCCATCGTAATCTGCCTTTATCTGAGCAAGAAATTGCATGGTTATTAACTGTAGTCTTTCTTGAGGAAGTTTTTCATTGTTAGGAGTACATTTTGTCAGTCTAAGGGGAATGCAATGGCCTATGTATTGTAAATAAATACAAGGATATTTGGGACTTCTCAACCTATCCATGTTGAGAGAGCCAGACATAGACATCGCCTTCACCTATCCTACAAGTGATAGTTTAACCGTCTCTAGAAATCCTTTGTAACTGAAATAATGCCTGCGATAAATGAACCCGTTGTCTGTCGTTGGGATGCGTTGTAAATTTTGGTAGAAAAGCTAACTTTCAAGACCTTCCATCATAGCCCCCCTCCCACTTGGTCCGATTTGCCGGATACCGAAAAATTATGCACATGTTTAACTTGAGTGCACAGCGATTCACTAGTGAAGACCACTAACCGTTTAACTTTTCTCCAGGCCAAGCGTACGAGGAAGGTGGGAATCGTCGGCAAGTACGGCACCCGTTATGGCGCCTCTCTGCGTAAGACCATCAAGAAGATGGAAGTGTCCCAGCACTCCAAGTACACATGCACCTTCTGTGGCAAGGTACGGGCATATCTCAAACTGTACATACATGTATTATACTAGTATGGAGATTGCCTAGAATAGTTAGCCCTTGAGGACTGTAATAGTGTAATTATTTTTGTCAATTTTCAGTACCAATCTTATTTCAATTTGTTTATTTCATTTTTGCATTGTACATGTTGTTATTATGGTGTTTGTGGTTTTGGTGATATTTTGCATAGGTGTAAAAGATGTATCATGTAGTCTGTATAATGCAAACTCCAGCTGTCCGGGGGTAACATGCGGCTGCTGACTAGAAGGGCGATTGAAATCAGGCTATAAAAGATGTTGTAGGTATCAAGGTATCCTCAAGGTAAAAAGTGTTCCTCTCTAAATAAACTCAAAACCCAAACTCTTTTTTTTTCTACTAGGAAAACATGAAGAGAAAGTCTGTCGGAATCTGGTCCTGCAAGAGCTGTAGAAAGACCATTGCAGGCGGGGCCTGGGTGTACAGGTAATTGTCTCCCATTGATGTTAACAGTTTTAAAAGACTTCATTTTGCCTTTACTTCAAAACTAAAATCAGCAGTATCACTTGAACATGAGAGATGAGGAATTCTCTTGTGTCTTATATAACAGCACAACAGCAGCAGCCACAGTACGGTCAGCGGTGCGACGTCTGCGTGAGATGAAGGAGCAGTAAGCTATTGGAGTTTCACGAAGGACGTCTGATCGATCAAGCCTCCCAACAGCCAGCCATCCTCACATCACCAGGATTACCTGCAGTTGTTGGAATGTTCTGGAGTCTGACCTTGGTATTTCTGAATAAAAAGTCGACTGTAAACTTCCCACGATTTTGTCTTCATTTCAATGTCCGTGAAATATTAGGCTTGATTAGTGAAAAAGAGATTAACTGTGAAATGGGTATGGCATTTGCTGTGTGAGTTTGCATGAGTATGGTATGATATTTCAGGCTTGTAGTTACTTTCCACATGACAGTACATACTCAGTTGCCCATGCAGGATGATAGAGATTAAGGACTTCTTGGATGGTGTTCATTAACCTTCTGGAAATACTTACTGTTCTTGTGCTACAAGGTGATTGCCAATACTTTATTCACGGTCGGGAGTAGTTTTACAGCTTGGCACTAGTGAGAAGAAGAATAAGACATGAAAGAATAGACAATCTGTGGGTACACTGATGAAGATTTATTCCTCAGTAAATCCATTTAGTTCATATAATGCATCTTTTAGTAGTTGAAAAGTATTAACATTCATAAATAATCTTGTGTACCTACATTTATGACATTACAGGTAAACATTCTACTTCTGTTGAAGAAGTATCTAACCAAGATACCATCCCTATACCACACATGAATGAACAATTTGTGGCTATTGGTGTTGAGAAATAAATCTATTCAGGAGTGACACCAAAACATTTGCATGCCTTTTTTCAAAGGAAATCAGTAGTTAATGGGAATAAAAACAACCTGTTGCAAGCTGTGGTACATGTACAGTCAAAATAGATTTCCTTTGACAAAGACTTAAATGCTTTTCCATCATCCTTAACAGTTTGTATATCACAATGTGGAGGATTCATAATGTTGCTAACACACTGACATCTTAAGCTTCATGCATGGGAAATGTTTATGTTGACATGTCTACTATTCCTGATTAACAAGTTCTTGAGTAAGTCATGCTAATAACTTCTTGAAATTGATTAGAGTGAATAGCAGATAAATCTTCTCACACAAAACATTACACCAAATAACTCAACTTCAATCCATCAAAATAAAACACAACATGAAATAAATTAGGACAGTAAACAAAGGCACAGCAGCATTGTCCATCACCAAGGCAGAAATCCCACTCCTGGAAAATGCTCAGAACACTGGTCTTTTGGGTAACGTATTCCAAAATGCATGTCTGTACATTCCAACATAGGGGGACTTTGCCTGGGAAGGGGCTTCTTAGGAAGACAAAAAGTTCTCAGCTTAGATGCTTGACATGAAATTTAAATTCTGTGAACCACACTTCAAAACACAGATCGAGGACAGCAAGTTGCTTACTAGTATTAGTAGTAAATAGCAGCAGGATTGTTGCTATCATCAAACATTGATGCTTACTCCCATAGTAAAGATATGACATAAACCACCAAAAATGGATAAGATTTTAAATATTTACTGGCCGTTTAAGTAATGTCAACTGTACAAGAAAGAGAATTTTCTTTACAACAATTGCAACACAGTTAAATAAAACATATACATGTATGTTGCTGCCTAAAGTGGGGCTATGTGCCTTAATTTTGGGAGGGGGGTCTTAGTTTGATCACAGCAGTACACGAATAGAATCAATGGAGGTGTGCCAAAACAATGACAATGTTTGTAAGAGATTTGTGTGCACCTTTTGACAGTTCAGCTAGCAATCATATCAAAAGATTATCTGCAACAGATGCAATGTTCCCTCTGTCACTAGGCCACTGGAGCAGATTTTCCAATAATAAGTTTGATTTTTCCTTCAGGCAGTTGCAAAATTAATTTTCTCACTGTGATGCATTCATTTTAGAAGGGCCTATCAGTAAAATTGTTTCTTTAAGGCAGTACAGTTAGCCTCTAGGATTGACAAAAAACGTTTCAGAAGACAATATCCAACACTGCTTTTAAATGTCTTTCACAATCAAAGCCGAGCTCACAACTAGCTCACTTTTCAAACACCAACCAGCAAGCACACATTTACATTTTCTTTTCTGACATCTCTCTTTCTTCTCTTCAGCATGACTTATTATCATCTTTCTATACACTGTACAAAATATGACATCTATGCCTTTGGTACACAAACAACTGTTAGCTTAACAGTACATTGAGAAAATGTATCATTCTATATCTTGGTAATATTTGATTTTGTTGAAATGAAAATTACATAGTCATAGAGATATAACTTAAACATATATTTGGCTGTTAAGTGTATTAAAATAAAGACCAATCAAACTTAGTTCAGGATTTGCTAATTCAGTAGTTTAAACCATAATACATGTACAAAGAACAATGTGAACTTGTGAGGTATGTATCTTTTCAAACTAAACCAGCACTTCAAATGAGTTTTTCAAACAGCCATCCATAAAAAGAAAAAAATATTACACCCATTGGAACATTCTGCATTACTATCTATCAGTGGAAGTCACCAACCTAAACTCCAATCCTTACTTCCTACTTGTACACTGATAAAAAGCACACAAATGTTTCTTAAGATCAGATGGTTGTTCCTTAAATTGCTGAAGTATTAATCAATAAGTTTGATTCATATTAACCTTCTCCATGCTGCGGGCTAGCTCATTTCTGCATTTACACTGAAAACTGCACCTGTCAGCATGGAGAAGGTTAAGGAGCACATTTCCAATTGTTTGCTCTGTCAAGCCCTGTTCCCACCACTACTTCCACTAGCACCTTCTGGTGAAATCCCTGCCTGTTCATTAAAGCTCTCGAAGTCTGCTTGGTCCAGAAACTCAAAGTCATCTTCTATTTCCGAATCGGAAAACTCTGTCTCTCTCTTGTTGCCTCTGACCTGAGGGCTCAGCTCCCTCACCCTGGGCTGCTGCTGTGCGGTAACATCCCGTTCACTTGTGTTGTTTACACGGCTTCCTGAAGGTTGATCATCTGTGCTACCAGCGGCTGATGCCAACCAGTTTGTTGCCATGTTTCCGAGAGCTGTCAGCGTCTGTTGCACCACGGTTGTCGCCGCTTCCCTGACAATCTGCGTCCTCGCCAGCTCGATCACGTCCGTTTCCGCCTGCCCTTGCCTGTATCTTTGCCTGGCCGTTGGCCGCGGTGGCTCATCGTCGCCGTTGAAGTGGGTAGGGTCAAACATCATGTTCTCCGCGGGGTAGGCCTCCCTCTCATGTTCCTCCTGGCTGACGTCCTGCATGCCTGGTGGGATCCCCAGGTTCTCATCCTCCTCCGCCAGCACAGAGGGGTCGTTAAAGGACGGGAACTCCGACAGCCCCTCCATAAACAGCCCTTCGTTGTCTGTGTGGTTGTCTGTCATGGCAAAAAAAAAACCATTACATAATGAACGAGTAACTTTAAAAGGAATATATTAGAAACCTTGAGGCTTTTCACTGGATAATGAGCAACATCTGAGCCACATACAGTTCTGTAATTGGTAAGGATATTACTTTTTAAGCCAGAGGATGAACATTTTGAAATCTACACTATAACTTTTTTGAAAATTTTAACAAAAATTTGAATATCATTGCATATTTGATCTTGACTTACATACAAGGGAGAGATATTCTCACCTTCAGCTATACTTGGTGTGCCTGCCCGTGAGAACTGTGCCAATGAGGAAGCTTCATCCTCAGACATCTCGGAGTCCGTGAGTGCCCGTGCCAGGGCCGCTGTCGTCTCCGGGTCTCTGGGAATGAACTGTCCAAGTTCCGTGTCCGTATCACTGTCATCGGTCTCCGCTGTAGCCGTGGCATGACTGGTTGACTGGCCTACACCTAGAGACACCCTCCCTGTATGCATTCTCTTTCCTGGAGTGGAAAAATTCTTACTGTATTATTTCAAAAGAACATGTAATATCTACTAACGTAACTCCACCAGGGTAGGTAAGTCCACCACCCTGAAATGTACATGTACGTCCAAAAAGATCTCCAACACAACCCAGTTTAACATACTCCTGTACATGTAAACTGTGAATACCTGGGGGGTGCTGCACTAGAGATCTCTAAAATCCACTGTTTTTGATGTGGCGGATTTATGTAACCCAGCGGATTATATTCATGGAGGTTAGAACTCTTATTTATATATATCCAGACACTAACTTTGTATTAATACCTGCAGACATCAGCAGGAGAAGGTTTACCACGTTATCTTATTTCGTGATCTGACAGAACAAGTCTGCTTTGTTAAGTAGCTGTTAACCAACATCTATCAGCTCAGTTTGAAAACAAAACCTCTGAATTCGTAACATTTCCAAAGTCTGTACTCACTCTTCTTCCGCCCCGAGCGCCCACGTCGAGTCTTCATGCTGTAGTCCAGCTGCATCATGAGCGGTTCGAAGCGGTTGTAGATCCGCTGGATAACTCGGTGGTACTCAACACAGGGCCACAGCAGCAGACTCATCACTGCAGACAGACAGGGGTAACATTGCAAATTTTCCTTTGTTTGTCATTCATGAATAAATACATTGACAAGAACTTAACAGCAAAGCCACCTTTGTAACATGAATGTTTGGATCATATAACGTTATATGCGGAATGTAATACAAATCTATTGATTACATTTTTTTAAATCTCTATTGTTGGGCAAAAATCACCACTTCCCAATAATCCAAGTTCAGTCTAGACAATTAACACATTGAATATGTCATCCTCATTAAAGATGTAAAAGGTGAGACTCACCGATGATGTAAGCGATCATGACCCCAGGGATGTAGATCCCCACCAGAGCCATGGCACCACACGACAAGCACACCAGTGCTGTAAACTGTCACATAAAACAATGGAATGTCAAAGACCAGTGAAGATTATATTACTACATATTTTATGTATATTGAAGTAGTTACTCTATTGTAGATACACGTGCTGTAGGTATTGTCATTGTTGCTTTTAGATGTGTATATGTGTGTATGAGCCTTTGAGCCTGAAGAAAACAGTAAAATAAATAAATAAATAAATATACCACTGGCAACACTATACAGAACTTAGTAACACAAGATCATTAGCAGAAACAACCAATCTGTCATTTCTCAACATTAGATTCTAAGACTCCTTCCCTTCATTCATTTCTTAGTTTCTATAATGGTTACCTTTCCAGGCGAGTCCTTCTTCATCTCCCAGAGTTTCTTGCAGGACCAGGCGAAGGCGACCCAGCCCTCAGCGATGTGGTGAGCCAGTTCTGGGGCACTCAGGAGACGGGGGTGTACAACAGCCCAGCTAGGGAGGGAACACAAAAACAGTTACATCATAATGACTGTACTCCAAAATTGGATTGTCTGGGGGAAAGGATGGGCCACAACCCACAAGTCAGACAGAAAAACAACATTTATTACACAGTATATTTCAGTCGTGACCAGAAGTTGGATTGTTTGGAGATATCTAAGGATGAACCACAGTGGAAAAAAGCCAAGATAAAAACAGTTCCATTGAGTACCAACACATTGTATTGCTGACCATCATACTGTTTCCAGACAATAAGATGGCAACCAATTAATCATAAATGAAGAGCTAAATTGTCTAAAGAAAAATTATTCTAAAGCCTCGAATGAGGAACACTCACTTCTCTAACAGGTTTAATTAGAATATGTCAAATACAGTATTGAATTCAAATACAAAAATATATTTTGATTGTGAAATCACATACTAATGAAAGACCTAGTCCTTAATTGCTATAGGCGCCTGAGAATTTTGCTTCTAACCCAGTCATGATAAATTTCTTATGTATTTACCCCTAGCCAAGTTCCCACTTAGCACACCTGTAAATCAATAAAATCCATTGATCTTTTTTTGCAGGCTTTCTAACGATGCCCAGGAGACTAAGCACACTTTCTTAGCGAACCTGGCAGGATATCTAAGTCACAAGCCGACATATGGGGCTTTTAAAAGATTATGCCGTGTGACTTGACTGCAGGAATTTTCACAGGACCTGAGCATGGGAAAATGACAACCAAAATCCCAAACATTTACTATTACTATTAGCATCACAAGCCTATGTACTGAAGTCTCTTACTAAAGCCCAACATTGAGAGCACTTCTTAAACCTACATTATAGCCAAATATGAAACAGCTCTATGTTGTAATGACTAAAAACAGGTACCAACAGAATTGTTGGAAAGATGTTGCTGTGTCTAAGAACAAAAGGTTACTCTCATTCAGTGTTTAAATAATCACTACTATAAATGGCTGTTATGAGGCAATTTAGTTCAGACTTCACTTCATTTTCAATAAATATGATGAAAATATGTCGGTAGTATAGAAATGCTTTGAAAAAAAATTTTAACTACCGGTATGAAATTAAGTGGAACACAATAATATTTTAAGAAATTGTGACTTGGACCAATATTGTGAGTAGAATCAATATGACAGGGTAAGCCGTTCAATACAATATATGATACAGTCTCCATAATTTGATTGTGTTTGCAATATCATTTTTTGTGGCCTGTAACCTATGCAATATAATCTTTCCATCACTTAAGTGTCTGTCCTATTTGTTCTAGCTATCAAAATTGATTACATGAGGCAATTGTACACCTACAGTTACATGTTGGAAGCATCAATAGCACTACTATTATATAATAACGGCACAACTTGCAAATGACAGTCCCTTGAAATAGATTTTGGACACAGTTCTGTTTTTATGACACTGGTATTCACTATCCTTGACCTTGTTTTTGACCCCAAAATAAAAACGACAACAGTCACAGCCAATTTGTTCAAAGGACAAGTCAATATTTTCTTAGTTGAAAAATTCACTAAGATGTCAAATATATGTACAACATTGGGACCTAGCATACATGTATATCATACACTTCGACCCACTTAGTCATAAGCACCATTCATATATTTAGAGAAGCAGCCTGGCTTATCTTAATGGACTGATGCTCTTTTCAAGATCAAGATCTTAGCAGTGTAATTACTTTGGTTAATCTTTAGAATACTGAAATAGAACAGTCTTCAATCTTGTCACTGTATCCTCTCCTGCCACAAATAAAAGCGCTGCAACTTTTAGAACAAGATCAACAAACCAGATAACGTGATACTTCCGCCTGGCATGGCCAGGATTCCGACAGTAAAACGAACTTTGAAGGCCTCCATACCTGAAATATTACATGGCCACACAGGGACATGTGCATCATTGGGAGAGTCAAAAAGGAGGTTAATCTAAAAAGACCACTCATCAAGTGCCTCAAGGACAAATGTTGTTGTATCCAGATGTTAGTTGATGATTCTATGTCCTAGAAATGAGACACATATTCTCTGCTGTGGACATAAACAAGCATCTACTAAATTTTTAGCAAACGTCAGCAGGGAGAAGGTTAACAAGTATTATCTGAAAACTATTTCATGAACATTAGAACAATTAGCAAATGGTGCACGCCATTCCTGATGTGAAATGTACCTTTAAATCAACACTTGTCTCAGTAAATGCACAGAAGAGGAGCGTGACTCTGCAACAGGGTGAAACAGCAACTGATTTGCCAAACACCAAGTTGTATGGTGTCATATATAGGGATGTTATCTGTTGTTTGTTATTGAAGAGAAACAAGTGTGACCATCACACATCTCTGAATGATGTCATCAATGACTCAAAAGATCAAGGACAGGCAAGGCTTTTATCTTTAACCGCATGAACACATTAGGTTAACAAATGAACAAGCATGGAAAGATAATGACTGTAATTACCCAACCTGACATTGTTGAAGTACCACTCTGGGTACAGTTAACCAACTTAATCAACAAATGTATCTTAAACAGCATTGAAAGGTGTTTCTAGTTTTCATCTTTAATATGAATTTAGAAATGCCTGAAGGTTCATACCAGCCAGGCTTTGAGCTTTATTGTGATTGTTTTTAAATTTTAACATACGAATTTGAATATGGTTTTGACCTGACTTGACATGACTTCAAGGACAAAAATAACTCAGTAGATGAATTGATAAAATTGATATATATATATATAGATATATATGCACATCGAACATGTTTATTTGTACATGATGCCCTTAGATTTTAGGCTGTAGCTTGATGATTTGATCATTCAACAAACATGTCGGCAGATATTAACATACAGCCCTGCTGTTGGAGGAAGTCCTCATATGACATGACAGTGACACTGACTCACAGTAACAACGTCAATTCCAATAACACCCCTTGGCTGGATGCCCTGTGGCCACGTCAACGCCTATCCATCGCAGAATAACACAACCCAGATGTCAACATCTTTATTGAAAATCTGCCACAAGTTGTGTCAAGCACTCCAGCTGTACTGTGTATATATATCTACAGTTTGTTCTTGAACATCCATATGGATAGAAACCTAGAGCATTAAATCCCCCCCCCCTTTCCTAGTGTAATTCACTTAGTCATGCTTCATGGTTGAGTTACCAAAATGTACTGCAGGGTAATAACCTCAATTCCCCTGGGACATCAGTGAAAGCTACACAACAAGATCATTAAAATTCCAACTGATCAACACTTTCTTTCCACAAGAGGCCCTCATGCTTTTACATGCTTATTATACAATAAACAAATAAATTCCTGTAGGCAATGTATGGTGTTCTGCAGACCCTATGGGGTCAATGTACATGTATGTGTGACAAGTGATAAGCAAACACAGTTGGGCTGTGATGATGTCATTCTTTGTCACGCGTTGCCACACTTCAAAACACACGTCAGCTACAACAGCGTACACTATTATAGTGACTATATATATAGTACCACAACCTGGTGAGCGGCCTTGAAACTGATGTAATCCAACACTAGCAAGCCTCAAAGTGCAAACACTATTAGTTAACAGTTGAAATCTTTTTGAAAAACACGGGAAAGTGGATATGTAAACCCTGTTGTCAATTTTTTTCACATGTCATTGAATAATCCTTTGAGATGTGTCCGAAACAGAGAGGGGGACATACATACATTAGCGTAACATTTTGTTGGCATAATATTTACCTGTCTTGGTCTTCCTCTGGTTTTTCCACTGCAAGAGACAAAAACAATTAATTAGGTCACAGTAGATCTTTTACTGACAGCAAGCCATATTTGGATAGAAGGCATGGACACCGTATTGACACAACAGTACACAATATACAAACCAGTTGATATTTTGGGGGTATGACAACTACATGTATAGGCAATTCCTTAACATTAAGTTACATTTTTTTATATCAAAATATAAATCATCACATTTTGAAGGTTAACACTTTAAATGTGTAACCATTAATTAGAATGAACCTACAAACCAATGATGTAAACAACAACTGGAATCAAATGCAATAGAAATACATGCATGTGACACCTGATAGTGAGGCTGTTCAAAGAATCACCTGACTACATGTGTACGTCAATGTTATCATGATTTACAGTGTGATTTGGGAGGATCCAATGTCGGAAGGACATGATGAAACAAAGAAAATGTTTCGCTGTCCTTTTTGTAGGTCAACAGCTGAGGAAACGAAACGAAACGTTCCTGCGTATATGTCCATGGAAGCTCGGGGCATCAGACACATGAGGATTCCACAGATTCCTTAGGGGAATAACGGTCTGATGTCTGGCCAGAAAAATCAATGTGTGAGATTCTCTCACCGCGGATGGTGGGCCAGATTCGGTTCCTCCAGATCTCGGCACACACCGCCACCATTGCACACATCGCCAGCAGGAAAAAGAACCGGTAATTCGTCGAAGTAGCGAGCCTAGACAAGACACAACATTCTAATTAAAGATATAGCATTTGAAGAAATCCCATGTTACAATTTTGAAGGTTGACAACTGTCAGAAAGACGAGTATTTTGTGGTAAACAAATGGAATAACTCACCAAAACGCGCCATTCACCAAAAACATCAGGACGGCGGAATGGGTGGGTTTCTCCCAGACCAAAACGCGTTGAAAATACAAAAACCCCGTCTCAAAAGGGTTCAGTATTTTCGTTAGGATCCTCTCCTTCCTGGCGATGGCTTCTGCATACTCTGGGTCGTCTGTCTCGCCCTGTTGAGGGCGCTGATCGGAAGGTTCTGAGTCCGAGTTCGCCATCTTCCTGTCCTGCCTCTGCAACTCTGTTTTTGTTTTGTTGTGACGTAATCCTAAAAAAGCCGAAACCACACCCAGCATGCAACCTGATGAACTTTCACCTGATGAACAGATATTTTTTCTTTCATCGAAAAAAAAATATTTATGCAAAGATATGATACTTTTTTAATTCGTTGTACTTTTCAAACAAAATTTATCGAGGAAAATGATAAAATTTAATTTCCGACCGAATCACACAGGTCACGTGATACGTTTGCAGTCAAAAATTTGCCGCCATTTTTATAGAACGGACTGGCCGCAGTCTTGGGGTTTTCCTCTGTCGTTTGCTTCAAATTGTTGATCTACAGAAAGCTTTTAAACAGCGACAATGCCGCGGGAGATAATAACGTTACAGTTGGGACAATGTGGGAACCAAAGTAAGTGTTAGTCGTGCAATTCGGACGATGTATTTTACACACGTATGGACAGGGATCGATGGGGAGGGGCAGTGGTTTGTTATGATTTCTAAATCGTGAAAAAAAATGATAACTGTTATAGGTTGGTAGTGAAAATATAATGTCTTGTTTCTTCCCATGTAGTTGGTATGGAGTTCTGGAAGCAGCTATGTATGGAACATGGAATTAGTCCAGGTAAGGCTGAAATCATGATTGTGTGAAGTGTTATATTTTCTACAGGTGATGTCAGAAGTCAGAAATTATGGTTTATGTAGTCAGCAAGCCACTGTAAGCAGACATTTTATAAAGTCAGTAAGACATACAAGCAATTGCTGTTTTTGTAAATACATCCGGGGTATTGCCTACCAGGACGTAGCACAGGGAAACATTAACAATGGCGCCTATGTCGCATTTGCTCGCGGCAGCTCACAATAATATATATTTAGATATATATGTGAAATTTCCATCTTAAAGTAAGCTCGCCGGCAGCTTCGGGCCGTCATTCGGCTTTTTGTCGCAAAATCACACGAGATCTCGCAAAATTCGCAAAACAGGGCGAGATCGCACGAGAACCACGCGAGATCTCGTGAGGTCACATCAGAACTTCAAATCTAAATGTATTACCACTCGCGGACGTGTGCTGAGCTTTCTCTAAATGCTACTGCCCTGCAGTTTTCGCCATCATCTTTATGACGAATGTCCCTACAATTTGATATAAATTCTGACAGGGTAGCACGAAGAGAAGTTATTCTATATCATTTCAAAGTTAGGCATGTCATGCATCCAAAAAACAGCGACCGTTACTTTCTGTTACTTTCTTCTCCGCCAATCTTCAACCAATCTTCCCCCGACAAGAACTGGCGCCTTGCTCTGACGTTTTTGTATGCAAAATAACTTAGACCGCATGTCTGAAAAGAAATTTTGTCTAATTGGAGGTAAAGTTTGGCGGGAACTTGGAATGGGCCAGTTCGGATGCCATTTTCCGGTCTGTCGCAAAATCGCTAATTTGCATAAAATGGCCGAAATCTATTGTCGGTAGGTCGTTTCCCTGTGCGTAGCAGGTTAGATTACTAATTAATATTCAAATCAGCAGATCAAAGTATAAATTAATATTTTGTCTACCACCTTTTTGCCTGCCAGAGCATTACCGTGACATCGTCGTGATCACTCATAGTCATATTGGTACAAGTGACGTACAACACATAAAGTTACATTAGGATCATATCCAACTCCTCAAACGAGTTACTTCTGTAAGCAAGACCCAGTTTTGTTTGAATCATGGTTATTAAAATGATAACTCATGGGCCAAATACTGTTAAAGTTTAAGACACAATGTTTTTCTTGTTAACCAGAGGGAATTCTTGAGGATTATGCAACAGAAGGAACAGACAGGAAAGATGTGTTCTTCTACCAGGTATGACTTCAGTTGATCATTTGATGTTACAGTTGTACATATGTGTGTGTAAATGTTAAACAAGTAAAGAGCATTGTCTTGTACATAACAATTGAAGAAATTCTGGATATCATGATGTGTGCAACATGTGTACTCAGTAGGCTACCCATGATAGTAAAATCTGATAACAGCAGAACTTTCATGTAGTATCATCTGGTATTGAAATTACCGACTGGTAGTGGTATTTGGTTATACTTATAGTCATAGTCTCTAATGCTTGCACAGGTAACCGTTATACATCATGTTCTCTCAGAATCAGATGTGCCACGTGTGCCATGTGCATGTATGTCATGTTGTCTGATTTATTTCCTCTTTTCACATAATTCACCAGGCTGATGATGAACATTACATCCCCCGAGCCGTACTGTTGGATCTGGAGCCCCGAGTCATCAACACCATTCTAAACTCCCCCTACGCCAACCTCTACAACCCTGAAAACATCTACATGTCCACACATGGGGGAGGGGCAGGCAACAACTGGGCCAGTGGGTACGCACAGGTATGGTGCTATTCCTGCTTGTATCACGATAGCATATCTTTTGGTACAAGTGGTTCAATAAAGGCTACAGATTGAAGTATTGTTTTTCTTAGTTGTGTTGTCTTTTAATTGTTCATAATTAGTGATAGTGATAATAACGTTACTTCAGTTTGGTTACGCTACCAATGGCATGTATATTGGTCTAAGTCACCAACACGTAATCAATGATTCAATCCCCACCTATATATTCTGGAGGAGTATTGCTAACCTCTATACCAAAGTAATATTGTACTGAACACTATTTTCCAGGGTGAAAAAGTGCAGGAGGAAGTGTTTGACATAATCGACAGAGAGGCTGATGGAAGTGATAGTTTAGAGGTAAGGAAAACCATTTTGTCTTTACTACTTTTTACCTAATTTCTTTGCTAGATGTTGATATGAACGAAGTCAAGGTTTGATTTACAAACCTTTCACCTTTCTTTTGTTTTTCAGGGTTTTGTGATCTGCCACTCCATTGCAGGAGGTACTGGTTCTGGCATGGGTTCATACATGGTAGAGAAACTCAATGACAGGTGATGGCACTATAATACAAGTTACATTACAATGATGATAATCTAATTTTACCATTTTATTCAAGCGGAGTGTTAGAAAGATTGATGTGAAAATGGGGAATTCTAAGACATGTAAGGTGAAATTGTTGTCAGACAAGTTAAAGTTGAAGACTATGGCCACCTGTGGACTAGCATGGTCAGTGGCCAATCTGTATTTTTCCACTTTCGACAGAATCTGCTTACAAGGGTGCATGCTGAAAGTATTAGGGTGTAGCATCCTTGCTCAGATGGTTATAAAAACCTCTGATGTCTCACTATGGATTTCCTTCCTTCAGATTTCCCAAGAAGTTGATCCAGACCTACTCAGTGTTTCCCAACCAGGATGAGATCAGTGATGTGGTGGTTCAGCCGTACAACTCCCTCCTCACACTGAAGAGACTCACACAAAATGCTGACTGTGTGGTAAGGAATAGCACTCATTCTGCTTGTATTGGCAAGTTTCATGATAATGTTTTCAATGATTGATAAATTTCAATTAAGATTGATTGATATGGTAGGTGTCAGATGATGCTGCCCACATTTGAATCCGAAAAAATTATGTAATTTGAATAAAATTTTTGTCATAGAACTTTGTGGTAATGTTAATCCCAGAACTCATAATTGACCTAGCGTACGTTTATGTATTTAATTTACATGATGAGGAGAAGTCTATATTCCAGTCTTCTCTTGCCTACAGGTGGTGTTGGACAATACAGCGCTGAACAGGATTGCAGTAGACAGACTTCACATCCAGAACCCTTCCTTCTCTCAGATCAACTCTTTGGTAAGGACAATCATTCAATTTCACTTTTGATCCATTGTAATTCCTATTTCTATGTTGTGGCAGAAATATTTTTATTTTGATGAGTACGTAACAACCCTTAAACCGATTAATAAGTAGATGAAAAACCTACTGGTAGTAAAAGTTTTCTATGTGTGCTGACCTTGTGGCATGTTGTGTGCAGGTGTCTACCATCATGTCCACCAGCACCACCACCCTGAGATACCCTGGCTACATGAACAACGACCTGATCGGCCTGATCGCCTCCCTCATCCCCACCCCACGTCTACACTTCCTCATGACAGGCTACACACCGCTCACCACAGACCAGAAGGTGAGCAATGCAGGATGATGTATCAACAACTGGTCTACAGGACTAGGCGTCACTTGTGTTTGTTGCTGACCATAATTACATAATCATGTTTTCATTTTGCCTCACTCATTGAACTCAATACACTCTCATAACAGATTCTTCCCATTTATTGAAATATGCTAAAAGAAAATTCTGCTTTACTCAGTCTCATGCATGTATTTGAATTTGACTTAATATTTGTCATATTAACAGTAACTTGGTCTTCCGCTATTCTTGCTGTTAATGCAATTTTCTCCATTCTTCATGTAGAGCGATGACATCCCTTATTAGCTTTAATGTAAAAGTTGTACCTATTTACATACAGTCCATGCCATTTCCTATGGCTTTTTTTCCAGCCAGTGCTTACCATATTGTAATGCCACTGTTTGGTCTGCAACTGCTTTTCAGGCAGCAAGTGTGAGAAAGACGACAGTGCTTGACGTGATGCGGCGCTTGCTACAGCCCAAGAACATGATGGTGTCGACGGACCGTATCCGCCACATCAACCACTGCTTCATCTCCATCCTGAACATCATCCAGGGGGAGGTGGACCCCACACAGGTGCACAAGAGCCTGCAGCGCATCCGTGAGAGGAAGCTCGCTCAGTTCATCCCCTGGGGACCCGCAAGCATACAGGTATCATTCATTTCTATTCATCTGAAGTACAGCCCGTACACATCTAAGTAATGAGGCTTTTCTAGTGCCTTTTAAATTAATAATGTAAGAGGAATAAATCTTGTAAGAGAACTAAATCGTAAGGATGTAATTTCGTTCCGAATAGTGCTATTTGATTGATGCAAGGCTCAACTGTTGTTCCGCTTGTTTCCACTAGGTGGCACTGTCCAGAAAGTCCCCCTATGTCCAGTCTGCACACAGAGTCAGTGGGCTTATGCTGGCCAACCATACCAGTATCTCCTCAGTAAGTTACCTTAGCATGTCTTGAACTTTGAAGCTACAGTATTTTTTGTATGCAAACTGCAAGGAACACTGCCCAATCGTCACTCTTGCAATGTCTAAGAATCCTACAAAAAAGTTCAAGAGTCCTTTCCCACAGGGTAGTTACAATGTAGTTACTTATTCCTCGAATCAAGGTATTTCCAAGAAAGAATCATCACTATCCTTTTGTAACATCTTTGAGCAAGCAAGTTTGCTGAACAAGAATTAAGCGAGAACTGATGAAAAAGCAGCTTTTTAAGTTGAGGGCCAAAATAACATGATCAGCAAATCATGCTAAAGGATAGAAGGTAATACTATTTCTACATGATGTATTATGTATTTTCTTCCCCTGTTCAGTTGTTTGAGAGATGTCTAAAACAGTACGACAAACTGCGGAAGCGTGAGGCTTTCCTGGAACAGTTCCGGAAGGAGAACATGTTCAAGGAGAACCTGGACGAGCTGGACAACTCGCGGGAGGTTGTCCAACAGCTGGTGGACGAGTACCACGCTGCAACCAGACCTGACTACATCTCATGGGGTGCTCAGGAGGTGGGGCTTTCACTTATGTTTTCTTTACAGAAAAGATTTCATTCTGAAGTAACATCCCCAACTTTAGGCACATGGTCCTTGTTCTTCAGTAATTATTCTACTTAATTTGTTTCTACACTACCCACTTGTTTTGGATTTCTTTGCACTGTCCTTTTGATCTCCATAGTAACCATATTTTGATGTCCTCCTTTTAAGGTCTCCTTGAATGATTCAGATTTCTTGACATTTATTTTCCTTGCTCTTTTACTTTCTTTCCATTCATAACTTTTTCCTATTCTGTTATTTAGAGGATATACACAGCTTCTTTAGGTTCGACATCAAGTACAAGTACTGACAATTTTATGGCAGCAATTAAACCAGACCCGGTCAGTTTACAAAGAACACACAGGAGTTTCTCTTGCATTTATCTCATGTTTTCTCTTTTCTGTCATCACTCAGTCTCTTTTTCATGTCTGTTTTGTTAGCTTTGAGTCTGATTTTCTTTGTTGTACACATTTGACAATAATTTCAATTGCTGTACATATTTCTGGCTGTAACATTTCTTGTTTCAACAGAGTACCCAACATAGATTGTTGAGAATACCTGTTAGCTTATTTTCCTATTGTCCAATACAGGCAGCTGAGGGAAGATCGTAAGAAGACTACAAGACTGTCCATGTAGAGGTGGGGGCTTCTTAAAAAGAAAGCTTGAAGGTTAAAGTTAAAAGTACCTAAAAAGTTGTTAAGTTTTTTTTTTATTGTTACACCTTTCTATGTTCTTCCGGATTGTGTATAAATATTTTGACAAAGTCAGAAAAAGATATTGAAAGAATTCCTTCCAACATTGTGTGTCCATACAACTTGAAAAAGAAAATATATCTGGTGATGGAATGTAACTTGAAGTTTGTTTTTTACACTTTGTTTTGTACATTCTTTAATAACTCCTTTTTAAGCAACAGAGCTCCCTTTGCAGATATTCTTTGAAAAAGGGAAAATGCCAAATATGATAAGACTGACATTTTTCTTGAAAAGAATCTGTGCATGGTAACCAAATGTGTGTTTGAAAGGAAAATATTCAAGAGTCAAAAGACTAGCGAACTTGAAAAGTAGTGAATATCACTTATTGTTAATATCACAGGCTTCTTATAAACATTAATTGTGTATACATTTCTCTTGACCTTGGAGTCAAATTCAATCTATAAAACTATATCTGCCAAATTTGTTGGTTCCACATTAAACATGGGACCTTAAAAAGTTATTAGGAACAAAACAAAATATACTCTCTTGCTCCTAGTAAAAGTAAAGTAATGAACAGAGACAATACCACTGAAATGCAGTACATTTATTTCAGTTGGTAGCAACAAGGCATATGTATCCAGGATCTTAGGACCAGATATGCATGTTGTTATGATGTAACTGCACAATTTTAGATTGTTTGTAAGCTATATGGTCACTCTCTTGGGTGATAAAGGCACATAACATTCACATGTAACTGTCAACATTGAACATCTAAAATAAAGGACTTGCATCTGTCAATACTCTTGGATATGTAGTATTCCATACATAATAGTTTTTTACAATTCAACAATCTAGTGACACAACTTCTTCACGTAACATTCTGTAGTGATCCATATTTTCAAAAATACCAGTCTAATACACTTTTGCTGACTCCTTAACGGAGATGTTCATCATTGTACAATTTTGGCTGACATTCTGAGAAACAACCAAGGAGGTTAAAATATTTTAACCTCCTTGAAACAACTCAACTTGAATACACACCAGCCTACACTGAGATTTCAGGAACAGATAATATCTATTTCATACAGCATTATACTATCAATTCTGTGACATTCACAGTTATAGCCTATATAATTTATGGACAAAGAAAATCTGTATGGAGGGATGTTGGATATCATTTTAATGTAGAAATTTCACAAATTACTCACTGCATTTTCCTGGTCAATCCCTTTGTGCCATTTTCACATGTACATAATATCTCATTCTTCATGAGCAGTAACACCCTCCAGTGGCTCTTTTAATCTCCAAAACAAGACAGGCACTTTGATTTATGCCGACACTAATTTTTCGTGTCACCTAATGGTACAAGGCCAGTCTCGTCTCTGGAGTTAATGTCGCGTGTGGATTAGACCATTACCCTGAAGCCAGTAAATCTAACTCTGACTGTTGAATAGTAAGCTGTCCATGCATTATAGATAGGCTAACACACATGCGTGGGTGCTGTCAATCATTTTACCTCTACTAATAAAATGGTTACATTGATATCATTTTATAATCTGACAAAATGTTTCTTTTTATCTAACTACATCCAATGAATCATAGTAAATTCAAAATGTACAGTAAGCATTTGCTAAGAATAATTAGAATAATACAATGTACACAGTGCAGTTTACAAATTCCTATTTGTACATGTCTTAGATATACATTTAAAGAAAGGTCTAAGAGTACAAGACCATCAGCTTTGATTTGCATGTCATGTTTAGCCTTCTCCCCGCTACCTAACTCTGTTGCCAAACAGCTACTTGCCATTGTAGTGCAGATGTATCTTTATACATGGAAGGGACAAGCAAAGTTGACAACCAGCCCATTACTAGAATTCCAGATGGAACACCTTTCCCCTGCAGGGTTGTAATTTCCATTCATGAGCAGAAAAGGAAGCAGCTACTTTTCCCCTGGAGCAATTCACATCTATCAGATCTTTTCTGTGCGTCACAAACCCTCCATCGGGGTCGGGGGATTTAGTCCCAGCGCAACTCCCACCTGTGGAATCAACTGAACCGCTCCCTTCCATTTCAGTGCCCTCCGCTTTACCTAATGGTTGCTGTGGTCCCTACTGATGCACCTCACATTATTCAGAAAAGTCTACGCGGTGTGACCTGCGTTCTAAGGTGTCGCAAAGTATCATCAATCACCTAGAGGGAAAATGCAGTCCAACCCATGCCTTCCAAGTTCAACTGTGAATGCTACTAAGAATTTTAAAAGTTGGCTTCTAAATCGTGCCTTAGGCATGGAGGAGGGCAAGGTGGTTGTATAAAATTAAATAGTCCAGACTGTATTGCAAATAGTAATACATTCCGCGAGAAAGTTGACATGAAAAAGGAGGATAACAATGTGCATGTATGAACGTAGTCCATAAATCCTGCTGCTTCTTCCTGGTTTGTTCCTTACACTTCTTAATGGGAATGAGTCAACATATACTCGTACCTGCTCACTGCATATCAAAATAGGGACCTGAGTCTAGTGCCTTTACCAGAACCATCAGCTAAGATATCCTTAGCCATATAGCACATAATTCTAATTAAACATTTCCAGGAATGCAATCGGAATCATGGTAGAAATTTGGTCTTGTGTTTAAAACACCACAGTCAAAACCACCTTGAATTGCTCAACTAGACAACATCAAATCTATCGATCGAGGCTGGTGGGGTATAATGGACTTCTCCGAAGCTATTTAAAGTGCAGCTCAAGTGCTGCAGTCCATTTTGGGCCTCTGTTCAGCCATAATTTTCCTACCATAATTACACTTAAGTGGAATGTTGGTGCAGAAAGAATTGATTTAATTGCCTGCCATATTTTATGGTATGTATTAGCTTTCAGCTATATTCTTGAGGGTGAAATAAAGTCTGCTTCTCCTTGATGCATATTTGTACACAATGAAACCAGAAACATTCAAGAAACGTTAAAATGTTTAAAATTTATACTCAACCTACAGTGAAAATAAATCCTCAATACATGGTTGTTAGAATTTGCTCAATTTGACAGCTGGATAAGAAGCACATTCAGCTAATGGCAGAGGAAATGTCAAGACATGTCTGCACATAAATCTACATGTAGCAGCATCACTCAAGAAACCTTTCCATCATCTGTAGTGGATGAAAGCATTACCAGAGCCCTCTCTGGATGCCTGTAACCACTTAAAAGAAAAGGCTTGGATCGACCTTGCCCTTTCGGTGATCGTAAAAAGCATTCTGCGGATGAAGTGTTCCGCAAAACTTCAGTCCAAAAGGCATGGGAAAGACAACTATTGATCCTGTAAGCTGTAAGATTACTGCTTCTCTAGTTTGTGGTATCTTAGTCAAACATGCAGGCATTGCCTAAAGGCTGCTATTAAGGGTTAGTCTGTGGCTATGGAGGTAATAGGTTTCTGCCATCACACTCCAGGGGGTACTCCTGCTGTTGTTTGATAGGAAAGTACTAGATAGGAAAGTACTATGGTGAGTTCTTTAACATGCTCAGAGTACCGTTATAGCTTTTCTTAAGCATGGGACTGAATGCTCAAAATTTCTTCTGAAGGACTGCGTCCTTTACATGTAAATTGTACCAATCAATGTTCAGAACACCGATAGCCATGCAGATTCAACCCTTTAACCTTGTAGTGCAAAGATGGGATTGCTAGCCATTAGACCTTATTTCATCTTCAGGGAAGAGTTGAATCAAAACCTGTTGCTTGCATGAAAATTAGACCTTATTTCAACATGAAACAAAAGGGCACCATGCAATTAGCAGGAGTTAGAGAAGAAGGACGTGTGGAGTAGACTCTGACATTGTAATTATAGAATCAAAGGGTACCACAGGAGCGCTGCCTATTGCTGTGGGTAGGAATTTCTATCCATAAAAACATGTAAGCCTAACCAAGGGTCCAATCAATGGAAACGTCAGACAAACTCTGTGACCACTGAACTCTGCTAGAATCACTGCCTGACTCCAAGGAAGTGGGGCCTGCTTAAACATGTGCATCTACCATATTTATGGTGAGTAAAGCCAAAGAAAAGATAAGAAGCACTGTGAGTACTAATGGTCAACACTACAAGCCTGATCTGACTTGCAACCTTTGCTTGCCAGTCTTCACCATAATGGAAGATGCTGTCCTACATATTCAACAGCTGTACCACCAATACCAAGCATTACATTTTAAAGTCGAGACCAGGTCTCTACTGATTGATCAACCCTACCAGCTTTCTTCATGAATGTTTAAAAATTACCCAGCTGCAACCATGCCTCAAAGCTAATCAAAGACTGACACCTAATTCTATACAAAAGCTTACCAGTGCTCATCTTCTGACAGTGTAATTTTAAAACTAATCCCAAAGTCCATGTTAAATGTTTGATGAATGATCCTGGGTTTATCCAAGGATTTAACCCTCCCAGTAACAGCGCAGTTCTACTTGACCTTGGTACTGAAAGGGTCAATGCTTTCTTAGACTTATTGGTTGAAGAAAATGAATTTTAGAATGGTGTACTTGGAGGAAAACTGATCCTCAGAGCTTCAGCAAAATACAAAATGTCAGAGCTAAGGTCATAGGCTAGGCTAGGATTGGATAGTTCTATAAATACTGTATGCCACGCAGCATTGGAGAAAGCTTAATGATTTGTAAGTACATTTAGGTACCAAGATTCAGGATGTCACCAGCTGGCAAATGCAATTTTGCACATTTTCAGCAATCATTGGTGTTCCATTTTCCATGTTATAATGTTGGTAGACAAGTTGGCGTGACTGAATTGCTGAACAGAATTTCATCCAATACCCAGGCATGGTAATATTAAACCATAGCACTTAGGCGTAACATGTACTTTGTCCTAGATTTGAGGGCCAATAAAGGTGCAATAAATTGGACATAGCAATCATGGCCTAATCATTTGTACGTGCCAAGTCCTTTGGGAAAGGCTGTACTAACAATGTATCGAGGACAAGAAGTCACTTAGTATTACAGTGTGGATATCCATAAGCCATGGCATATTTTACTGGCTCAGCTAATATAAAAGTCTTATCAAAGGGTGAGAAATATGTCACAGAATTCATTAATAGCTTGCTTTGATGCTAGCTAATAAAAACTTCAATGTGTACATCTATATTCTGATAACTGACACCATAATATAAGTCAGTACGGTTGAAAATCTTAATGCTCCTCTCAGCTACCATGGCCAGTGGCATAATTTGTTACGCTGTTGGAAATGCATGGCACATATCGTCATGGCTTGTGGAAATTAGATTAATGCAATGCATGTCTCTTGGCAACTTGGCTTACAAGTGATGAGAAATTTTCATGCAAGCAACAGGTTTTGATTCAACCCTTCCCAGAAGATGAAATCACAATGTCTATTTTCATAGCTAGACACTGAGACTGTGGTACCACTCTCCAAGGAAATAACTACATATATTCTGGCATTTTAAGTGACAGAAGAATTCTCCGGAAGTCTTCACATTATAAATGGCAGGCCTGCAAACCTGATCTAAAAGCCAGGTCCTAAACTCATTTTCCCATTTGAGATAATAACGGAGCCAGTTTGTCTGTCGGTAATGGCCACATTCTTGCAGAAAGGGTTTAAGGAAATCACAAGGGAATGCAGTTCCATTTTGAGTTCCATGACTGTAATAAATCATGCAGTTGGAACAGTTCTTGGAAAAAATTGCTTGGCGGGATTGATGACTCAACGTAACCTTTTGTAGATCAAGCTGCTAATGGCATGTACAATGTCACAGACCTACATTGTAGTTATTGAACATCGGTGTCAATTCAAAACATACTGGCACTGTTAATAATAGTGTTATGTAGTACAAACCTGAGTTAAAATTGTAAGCTAAAGATTGTAAGCTGTGAGTCATCTTTTGAGCATTTTGGATAGGGTGCTTAAGGATTTTCTCTTGGCTTGTCAAAAGATTTGACCATGAATAAGATAGATGGACCCTATTTTTTTCCTTAATAGAATTATTTATGGGTGGGTGGAATGAATAGTAACATAATTGTTTTATGATCCTATTACGAAGTTTCTAGAGGTACATAATGTCTGCCCCAGTATATTAACTGAATCCTTAGGGCATTATATATTATGTCTACTGGGCTCTCAAATATTTCTTCATCACAGGAGAATATCTGCACTTCCCCATTTGTTTCTTAGCACCTGGGACATATAGTGTGAACCCAGCAAGAATATCAAATACGGCAGTGACAGAACTGGAACATGATATGGTGTCACCTCCATGGAGCTATTTTTACCATCATCATTTGCAATTGAAATGGGGACGTGCGTGGTGTGACCTACACCACAAAAACTGATGCATGCAATGTCCTGAACATGTGAACAGAAATGCAAAATGTAACGTCTAATCAAATTGAAAAGGTGCATGTCCCTGGAGGCTTGTTAAGTACAAAGTAACACAGGTCTATGTGGAAGTAACTATCCAACTGTAGATCAATATTGCGTTACATGGAACAAAGTGACCATTTGTTGACATCTCCCTACAGGCTTCATCGCTCAGATTACGGGGAATCACTTTGTTGTAAGGGAAAAACCAGAAGGGATTGGGGATGGGGATACATGACATTGTATAGCTGTCATCATCCCAATCTTTTTTGCACAACCGGAAAAAATTGCAATGACATTGCATTAATCGTTAGCTTCATGTTACTCTTTTAGTTTTACTCAGTCCTCAGTAAATTTTTTGTTTTCAATTTTCTCGTAACCATTCTCCCCCTCATCTTTACTGGTCCATCCCTAAAAAACAGTAATCAGATGTTGATTCATTAATACCCAATGATCTAAAGTGGGACTCAAAATTTCTAATACAGTATGTTGAAATGAAATGACAGAGAGGCTTTTTGCAATAATCCTATAGAGCTGGAGGCCATTGTGACTAGTACTGTACATGTCATTTGTCTTTTTGATGTTAGTACAAAGGAGACAATGTCAGAGAGACCGATAATGTTCACCAGATTAGCCTGGAGAGATATCTGAAGACTTCCATCAGCAGTGGTGCATCGAGCTTCAAACATAACATTGATCCATTTTATCCTTTGTCATATCTAAGGTTCTTATCTTTGTACTGGTACATCTAAAGAAAGAACCTATTTTCTAACATGAGCAACAACAAAAGGAAATTCCCAGATAGCACGTTGGTTTTCATCCTTGGGGGCAAAAGTGTAGAAGACATAGATGAAATCCATGAGAAACTCATCGTGAAGGTGAGCAGGTATATGCTCAAGATGACTCAGTAGAGGCCGCAAAAACATCTTCTCTTCCTGATCAGACTCAAACTTGACTGTAAACACTTGATTGACACAAGTGATCACCTCAAAGCCGACTTCTTCCAGTAGCTTCTGCATTCCGACAACATCCCCATTGGGCCATTCCCACACCGGGTACGAGAAGCCAGTGAACGCCTCCTTCCATTTGGGGTATTCGATTATTCCTCGTGCGACTGTCATGGCAGGAACCCCCGCAGAAATGCTGAAGAGGAATTCCCCTCCCTGTTTGAGAGTCGAGAAAACATTTCTGATCACGTGTTCCTTCTCCTCTATCCAGTGGAGGACGTTGAAACACACGGCCTTGCTGAACGATTCCTCCCAAACCAGCTTCATGGCGAGTTCATCGCGCGCGTCGGCGATGTGGTACGCCACCTTGTCGTGAGGACTGTTTTTCCGAGCGTGCCGTACCATGTCAGGCGAGACATCAAACGCCTCGACAGACTTCACGCTGTGCTGCTGCGCGACATATTTTGAAATCTCACCGGTGCCACATCCCACGTCGAGGACGGTATCCCCCTCTTGCCACTCGAAGTTTTGATGCATGAGCATCACTGCAATCTCCTGTTGGATCGGTTGACTGCTGGAATATGAGTCTGTCAGGTCGGTACACATCTTGCCCTGTTCCCACCAGGTGTGACCACCCCGACACTCCCCAACACAATTTTGTGGAGAGAAAGCCATGTAGTGCATTGGAGAGCAGAACATAAGACCCAGCATAATCCTCTTCATAGCTTGGGAATAAACATCCAGCCAGCCCTGGCTTCAGAGTCCGTGACAGCAAGATTCCTCAACGGTGTGCCTTCAAGGGCTGGCTCCCTAGAGAAGTCACATCACAATCCGACAAAGAGGCCAATTTATGACCCAAACGCACTGCGCTGAGAGAAAAAGATTTGCTGTGCCCATCACTGCGATCACATGGCACTACACTGCAGTCTGCCTGTGTAAGATATGGGTACCACAAGATATGTAAATGTGCCTAGCTCCCAGCGACCAATGGGTGGGCTGAGTGGGTGATGATGGGCAATGAGGCATGCAGCGCTTGGGAAAACATGTGATCCATAATGGAAGATGAATGAGGGAACTGTGATTTGGTTATCGGATCCCAAGGGAACGTCACGTGCGCAGCGGTACGATTGAGTGAAGCATTTTGAGAAGACGAGCTCATTGTCATGCATTTTACAGATGTGGGAAGATCAAAGGTACATATTCAAACAGGTTTTGTTTCTGCTGAAAAATTTCAACACTGATACAGCTTCAGTTTCTGAGCTGAATCAGTGAATGCATATTCTGTTTTATACGAAATTGTCTTGATTCAATTTAGATCACTCTTAAAGTCATAGCAACAGGTTGTGCAAAATTTACAATGGTCTTCATTATATTAATGATTAATCATGCCCAAGCTTTTGCTACGATGACAAATGATATTGACCTCTTCATTCTTGCATAATTAAACTAGATCAAATGCTTTATCAAATAAGATGCTGGCTCTTATCATTATGGCTGATACAGTGCCAAAATGAATCAATTATCAGGACTATTCTATAGGACCATGCTAATGAGGATAATTACCAAATAAATAAACTTCAACGCTTGCAACGCTAGATCTAGTAAGTGAGGCATGAGAGGTTGTTCTTTGTGATATAAACCAGCTGCTGTGTTATGCCGAAGGATGGTTTTGCCTTCTATACAGATACAGTTTCAGATGATTTAGACATCCGCCTAATGGCAATATAAGGCTTATAGGTAAAATTTAGCCTGGGGCAAACAATTGGAGGATCTGTTTTAGATACAGCAAGAAGTCATCAGTCAAGGTTGTTTTGATTAACCTTTTTTGTTTTAGTATTCCTCACCGCAATCCAGAGGCCAGCAGTTAATATGAGTCAGCTCTTTTACCAAATACAAATTGATATGGATGAAGACTCTGGATGTGATTAGCTTACCCGGTACTTCATTCTGATCCTTAATTATATATATAACTGCCATTATATATTAATGGTATTTGATTTATATTGGCTTCAAGATGAGCAAAAGTCAGAAAGAAAAATGTCTGATTTAGGTTATGATCTAGTTAATGCAATTATCAATAAAAACAACAGATGATCAAGGCCAAGAAGCGAGGAGCGGAGCTTGGGTAGCGGACTTCAAAGCTAAGAAGGCTGGACTCCAGGCTACTTGCATGCTCATCCCAGGTACTCGTTAAACAGATAAACAATCATAACAAATTGATTTATCGAAAAGGCTAATGAATATGGTCTCAAATGATACATATACTGTATGTAAAAGACAATACAATTGATAAAGTCATAACAATGGAGATGATAAATTATGATTGATCGAAATTAAGTTTCCAAACTCTTCAATTACGTTTAGATATTTACCTCATACGTAAACATCTGCTGAACAATTATTTGTTAGCTAGGTCAAGGAGGTTAGGTTTAGAGAGTAGAGATTATTACAACCTCCTTGTTCCAGCCCAAAACCACGGGGCATTGTGGGATACAATTGTAACCTGCGATGCATGATGGGATAGTTTAAACACCTTGATGGGGTCAGGGGTCGGGTGCTGCATTGTGGGATACTAGTGGTGCAGAAGACGTGTCACATCATGGCTGTTCTTCACATCTTCGGGACCACCTTCGTCTTGTACCTCGCCGTCATTCTCATCGATCCCTCCATCGGGGACGACCCGAGCATCGTCCCGTACGACCAGCTCTACGAGGCCGGCAAAACTCACTACACAAGAGAGCAATGGCTGGACACGATCCTTCACATGGAGAGGGCCATCAAGAACTACAAGTTGAGAAACTCCGAGATGGTCGGCTGCCGCATGAAGTGCACCAACCACTCCAAGATCGTCAAAGATGTCCATGCCCTTGACCATCGCTACTCTCACCACACGGAGCTGAACTTCTTCGCACAAGTCGTGAAGAAGGCGGAGTGTCTGAAGCACTGTCTGGACGACAGGCTGGGAGACATCTGGCAACTTCCAGTCCACGAAGACATCGAGAAAGAGTTCGAAGAAAGAGTTCCTTACGACTATCTACAACTCGCATACTGGAGGGTAAGAACACCTTTTACTTCTTAGCAATGCATTACTTAAGAAATGAACGCCATACTCCGTAAAGGTTTGGCGCTGTGCAGCAAAATTATTAATTATCCTGAAAAGTCTACCAAGTTCTCTTCCGCTTCCGTTCAACTTTAAGCGGCTACCTATTGATTCCGAAAAATCGACGCAAGTTTCTTGCACGTTAGTTACTTATAGATTTCAAACAGCTAAATCTTAAAGCCTTGCTATGTCTAAGAAGTTTGTTGAGCTGACTACAGACAGTACCCTCCCCGCGGCCGTGCCCACACAGAGTCGGGGTTCTACGTGGCGTAATCCGACACCGAGACGCCAGCCGTCCGGCCCAGATTTTGGTTCACATGTTTCACACGACGTAAAAACATTTCCAAAACTTGAGGGTTCAATATTATCTTAAGAGATATATAAACGGTAAAAAGATATTCAATAGCAAAGGTTCCATAATTTCCTAGAACAAAATACCTCAGCTAGAGCCATCGCGAAAATTTAACTTTTACTCTTAACGTGTTTGCTGCTGAGGACTACTCAAAACTTTCACTTTTCGCTGCAGATTTTGAAGAACACGAAGTCGTGTGAAAGTATCAAATCCTTCTGATAGCATTAGTGTTTGAATTCTTTGTTTTCAGAAAGGATGTAATGTTATCCCATTGTGTAAAAATTTGATCACAATTGGTCATGCCAATTATCAGCAATTATGTGATCAATTTGTTACAACAGTGATTTGTTTTTGACAAAACAGCTGTAAAATGCAGACAGATTTGGAAGTGCTTTATCTTATATCTTATCTTACCTTATGAAAATTTTGATTTCAATCATTTGTGTGAAGTTAAAACAACTAAATGCCAGTCAAAGTATTCAATTGATATTGAATTCCAAGATCTCCCCTCAAAATTGTATCTTCACAGCTCTGTCAAAAGGTTAAATGGAACACAAAACCGCTGCAGAACTCTCTGTGCAATAGTGTCCAAACAGGTATTTTAATGCCATGCTCAGGAAAAAATGCCAATCAGTCAGTGAAGTTTGTTGATTGTCTGAATCCCCACTGATTTGGCCTTCTAAGGGATACCACACTGTTTACACCACGTCTGCATAAACAAATGCACACAGCCACCCCCTTTGTGGAACCTCTGCTCAGGAATGGCTGTGGTTATGGTTACTGATGGGATATTGTATTCTTTTGGCAGACGGAAAGCTAGTACCAGACAGAATGACCACATATTGGCTTGTAACTTACAGAATGAATACAAAATGTTTTAAAACTGTACATAATCATACCAATTTTGCGGTTATGATAATTCAAGAAAATTTATTAGTCCATCATTCTTTGTTACAATTTTTGCTGTTAACTGAAAATGTTTGCCTTTGAGTCACTTTTGTTCAGTGTGTCTGACCACGTCTACTAGGAATTGTTTGATCACATTCTTTTTGGCACAAAAATGGTGCAATCTTTACAGAGCATGTAGAGGTGCCAGACTTCTAGAAAGTTGATCATGAGGCAAACTGTCTCAGAAACGTTTCCAGGTTTCCACACAGGCCATCTTTCTGCAGCATGAGGTTCTAAATGGCGTTCTGCCAGTGTTCGCTGGGAAATGACTCACAAGAGAAAGCCAGCCAGATCTTTGTCACTTCTAGAACTCCCAAATTAACTTGTCCAGACACTGATGGATGTGCCTTTGGGCACAATCTGTATATAAATTGTTCATCTGTACAAATACTACAATGTACCATAGAGGTATATAACCTCCTTGCATGTACCTAGTCTTTTTTTCAGGTTTTAGTCTGATGCTGTACTTTCCCGAAATAGGCAGAGGTTCCCAAGCAAAATGATCTTGTTAGCACCACAATGGATTTTTAACTGAAAGTAAAACTAGTAAAAGAAATATTTTTAATGTCTAGAATTTCTGTAACATGTAAAACCATGGAGGTTTTAGAGAAATTCATTTGATTTTCAAACTTTTAGTTCTACAGAATAAAAGGAAGGCCAAAATTTAGGATAAAAACAGATCCCACACTTAAAGTAAAACTAGAGTTCATAGTTAAGTTGTAGAAAAGTACATTGAATAGATAACATATATTGTTGTCTAGCAAGCTTCCTCTTGCTCCTTTGTGAAGTGAGGAAGCTACAGGAATCTAACCTTCTGCCATTACCAGTATTAACAACTTTGGTGCCTGAAGGCACAATCAGCAGGGGGAAGGTCAAAGACTCCCAGTACAAATCTGATGTTGACAGGTCTGCCGATGTAGTACATGTACTCATATTAGTATATGGTTATGCACATGCTGTTGGGAAGAGACAGGCAACTTCAGATGGAAATTTAAGAGATGTTAACTTAAAAGATAATAAATATTACTCCAGGTAATTGTCTCATGAAAAAGTAGACTTACTACCTAAATGTGACTTTGACTACATCTTGATCAACTCGATCAGTGTTAGGGTAATCTTTACTTACAGAAATGTATATGCAAATATGAGTAAACATGACAACAAACTGACTGACTGAGTTTTGTTTGAATGTTCTTTATTTAGATGTGTGAAATGTAGAAAGTCCAAGACGGTATTCTTTGAATGTACTACATAAGGTAGAGCACCACATGTACACACAACTTTACACATACAACATGTAATTGATTTATTGTCATGATATTACGGACATGAAATCTAAATTGTTAATGTTGGTGAGTTGCAGCGCCACATTGATTAAGACTAGAACACTTGTTGAGCAAGACTAACATCAACGTCATGTTTTCTTACAGACCAATCAGTTGGCTAAGGCAGTCTCGGCAGCGCACACTTTTATCGTGGCAAACCCCGACCACCCTGTGATGAGGGACAACATGGAATTCTACAAGGATTTTGAAGGAGTGACGAAGGACATGTTCCAAGATATGGAGCGACCAGAACATGAGGTGAGCAGTTCTATAACTCTAAAATATAACTCAGTTTTCAGTTTGATATAATCTTGAAAGGGATGTCAGCCTTCTGTACATTTGTAATTCCTTTGGTACATTGTAGGTTATCTAAAGTAGCTTTGAGGTAATTTATAGCAGCTATACTCTCTCAAGTTCATGTAGCAAGTGCAGCTTCACTATGGCTTGCATTTTCAGCAAAGCACACCGGGTCACCCCTCTTCTCCACAAGTGTGTTGTGTTCTTTTGTACCGGATATATATATATGTGCAGATTTCTAGTGCCTGAGGCTCTCCTCACACAAAGCTCACTAGTTTGATCTAGGGGTGCAACAGTCTGGACCTTTATTAGTCTGCCAGATGTGTGAATATTTGTTTTACTCTTAAAACATCTGCAAGAATTGTGCTTGATATCTCTCATTGAAGCACAGTAGCAAGTATGCAACTCATACAAATAAGATATCACCTTGAATTCGTGTGCTTAAGTTTATGTACAAAATTTGATGTTGATATGACATAAAAGCCATCACGTTTCAATCAAAGTCAGCCTCCTGTTTTATTACCTAAGTGTAGCCATTTTATGAGCAGATGTAATGTGTATGTGGGTGGAAACAAAGTACAAGTGTCACAATGTATTACATGTATGCCCATAAACATTCTCCTAACATACATTTGTACTTCAATAAATCAAATCTGCTTTTCTTTGCTTGACAGCAAATGTTCTACAATGGAGTGGCTGCGTACAACGACGAGGACTACAAAGAGTGCAAGAGAACGATGGAGAAGGCCATAAAGCTGTACCTCCAGGCAGACCAGGAGTGCAGGGTACAGTGCGAGGGTCCCTACATCCACGAATACTTCCCCGAGTTCTTCCAGTCCATCACAAGTGAGTGTTCTTTCTGTAACAGTGAACTTATACTTAACCATTCTGTATGACTGCATGCACTGCTGGTACTGCCTCTAACATGCATGTAGGTTACTTCTGATGTTGAAGTTAGAAAAAGTTCTTCCCACACCATATGGTGTATAGGGTGGCAGTCTGTAGCACCCATATCCGTTTCCTTAGCCCTTGGGCCACACGGCTGTTCAAGCACAGATGATACTACAGCAGGGGTACAGTCCGCTGATTGCACTGTGTTAGCATGATATGGAACACCTAGAAGTGACTTGGAAAATATGCTCTAGTATTTTGATAAGTTACTTCTATACTCCTTCCTATAAGAGCTGAGTGTTAAGCAGAGAAGCAGTATGTAATATTACAACCTTTTGCAGGTTAAAAAAAGTCATTTATCTTGATAATGATGGTCATGCTTTTTGTTGTGTTCTACAGATCACTACTCATCTGTGCTGAAGTGCAAGACTCACTGCCCAGAGAAGGTTGCCGGTCCCAATCAGAAAACCCAGTACAAGAACTACCTACCCATGCACTACCACTACCTGCAGTTCTGTTTATTCCAGCGTACGTTTCTTACTGTTGGGGTACATTTTTAACTGTCACAGATACAATGCTTGGACATAGCTATTGCTGATGATGACATTTTTAATGGTGTCAGTTTGGATTGGGATTTTAATTGGAATCGCAACAGTGCAATACACATGGGACACAGGCAGGTATTGCTGATGTCGTGACCCACACACATGATGTACCCTTTTTTTACACTTGGGTGGAGTGGGGAAAGTCATGTTAAGTGCCTTTTTCCCAAGGGCACAAGATCAGTGGCATCAGGGGATTCGAACCCGGGACCCCTGGGTTCTGAGTCGATAATCCTGCTGTTACCCCACATGACCCCACTTTACAGTTGTGAAACTCAAACATTAAAAGAAGGATCACTGGTGTTTATGATACAGTGGGCTACAAAGGCTAACTGGTGATATAACTTGGAGGTGAAGGAAGAAATTTAGAAAAATGTACAGATTTTTACATGCATGCACATGTGTACTCACAAAATAGTCCGTCATGATGTAAGATCACTTCAGAATCAGTATTCCTACTTGCACTTTCATGGGAGTAAAGAGTTAATTGTATTTTGCAGCCCATCATACATTTAATTATTTATTTTGATGAGAATACATTCCCTCATACGTATAGTTTAAGGCTATATTTCTAATGCACAGAGAATGAAAAACTAATCTATGCGTCTTCCCTCCACACAGTTGGCGAGGTTGTTGATGCAGCTCAGGCAGCCGCCTCCTTCCTCCTGTTCATCCCGGACCATGGGGACATGTTACAGAACATCCAGTTCTACCAGCGGCAGGCAGACACCACCACAGAAAACCTGCAGCCCAGGAAGGTCGGTCATGCTTACTTTGATAGGTTTAAATCTTGGTGAAAAAGTGAAAATTATCTCGAAAAGAGCTATTCTTCCACAGGAGAGCTAAATTATGCTGTATAGAATCCTATGAGTCATACTTTTATTCGTTTGCTAAAATGGTCTACTCAACATTTTAAACACCATAGCAGCTGTGTTGTGTGATAAATACAAGGTTCTTATTTTTGTTTCATACAACTCTATATCTGCTTCTTGTCTAAGGCCATCAATGATTGTATAATGTGACACAGAAAGTCTCACCATCAGTCCATATCGTCTCTTCTGTAGGAAGCAGTTGAATACTTAGAAATGGTGACGCTGGAGCAAAAACTACTGGACTTAGCAGAAACCACGTTCGACCCTGAGGATGAGGTATGTTTTTCTTAAACTTAAGTTAGATTTAAAGCATCTGCAGCAGAAAATATTCTTGTACTTATGGCTGTTTTTGTGCCAATAGTTTCATGAATCACCATAAAAGGGGAAATGTCTGCAGGGATTTGAGTTTGGATTAGGAAGAAAATGGAGTGTTCGCGGTGGGTTTGAGTTTGAAGTTGAAACAAGGGGATAGGCGGGCTAATATTTCACTGTAGTTTTCAGTTTGCGGTGAAGAGGTCACCACGAAAACTGCGAAAATAGGACCACAGTGAACATTTCCCCCTTTACAGTCAAGTAGCGTGCGTAGTCCAGTGGTTAGTGATCTTGCCTCTGGAACTAGAAGCCCTTGGTTCGATCCTGACTGTGTCGCTCACCCGACATGCACACTACTGGAATGGGTCGCAGTCCTTAGGACGGGACGCTAAGCCGTGGTCCACTGTTCATCGTGCTTGTCGAAAAGAGCTAGGGGAATTTCCCCGGTACAATGAACCTGTAAATATTGTATATAGCGTCTGTCTTCTCTGCCAAGACCAGTGGAAGATTAGCTCATCTGTTCATTGAGTTCATTTGAGCTTAACTGGTTCAAGATCACTTTAGATCACTTTTACAGTACTTCAAATATGAGTTCAATCAATGTTGATTTTACCTTGGTAACAGATGTCACTTGGTGATGATGAAGCAAAGGATGAGGAGAAACAACCCATCACAGAGGACATGCCTAACCCCACACCAGACGCTGCCAAGTTGATTCGCAAGGTATAGCCTTTTAAAAAACTTCCACCATTGGTTACTGTCATTACTAAAACTAAGGACTTCTTGTAGATAGCAACTCTAGCACTGGTTATGATGAATGTCTACAGGAATTTAAAAAGAAAACTACAGACTTACAAGGGGTGAAACATTGTTGAAAAACTCTGTTCTTGTCTTTCTATTTCTGGCCTTCTTCTTTTGCTAGCAATAGAATTATTATAAATGGCTATCTTTAGATCATCTTAGTACTGCATTTTTACAAACTGAGAAGTTCTGCCTGGCTTACCTGACTCACTTATGCGACATAACAAGTGACATAACAAGAACTACAGACTTCTATTGGTTTCTATACAATTAGTTGAATTAACAACTACAAGAGACAGTTTTGACTATGCAGGCCCTCAGCTATTAACCTGTCCAAATAATACAACTCACAGCCAGTAACAGTGCCTGACAATGCATAGCTTACGGAACAGGCTAACTGCGGACAACCTTCATTTCAGTACTAACCTACTAACAGACTAACTAACCAATTATTCCATGTAGTGTCCATGCACGGGGAAATTCTAATCATGCTTGCGGAACTTAGAGGGGTGTGTTCCTACCCCAGGGTGACCTCGGGAACCTGCCTTACGATAGGGCCGCCCTCCCCGGCACAATACCTGACGCCGTACCCGGCACAATACCCACCACTGATACTGTCATACAGGGGGACAAGGACCCCGCGTTGCAGGGGACGGATATGGGGTCTCAGGCAGAATCTGCAGAACCCACGTAAGTCGGCCGTGAGTACAGCTCCGTTCCTTCATCCCAGCATGGCTTACAGTTTAACCTGTTAAGCCCCTCAAGATAAACCCTACTAATCAGGGCTGTCTTCAGCTTTTTTTCCGTCCCACTCATTATCTGGTACCCCTGTTGTTAATTTTTGTTCATAAATCTGTAATTTGAAAGTTACGGAAACAGTGTCAGTTTCCTGTAATGACTATTTTTTTTATGAACTGGGTGAAATTTGTGTGTGTCCCAACAAGAAAACTGGGACGGAGGGACAGGTCCTGGAGACAGCCCTGTTACTAATAGTAATACACATCAGGCTTCCTGTACATTTTTGAAGGTCCAAGGTTTTGGGTGTCTCAACACAAAAACGGTGTTGCTTTCTTGTGGAATACAAAATGGGTTTTTTTTGCCATCATCTTTAAAGAATTTGATTAGCTTTCATGTTCAAGCTGGCCTGAACATTTTTTTGAGAGAACCCAAATGCCAGTTGAAATGTTGCCGCACTAACATGTCATGCTGGGATAGATGGAAAGAGTCTAATAAACTTATTAATCACTTATTAATGGTATGTTTAAGCTTTGTGGGTTTTGTATGGCTTACTCTCCAGGCTGATGTTCAAAAGACGAATTCAAGAAGTTAAAAAGGAACTTATGGCAAATTTTTGGAATTTTACACAGCAAAAAACTCTTGCATTCCTCTATGAAAACCGTCTTTAACTTTTGAGTGTTAACAGTTAACACTAATAACACTTTGTGAGTAGTTACAATATTACAGACATTACTGTACGTTAGAACTGTAATTCTTTTCCTTGCTATTGTCCTTAACTGTATGCTGACTGTATGTACTTCACAGTGATGCAGAGCCTGCATTTGAAGAAGACAGTATAAGGAGGCCAGCGACAGAAGAGGAGTCACCAGAAGTGTCCATTATTCTGGATAAAACAGAGCTATAGTCCTATGTAGTACACTCGTTTTAGTTCTGTAACCATGTGACACATTTTGTCATTCATATTACCTTTAACATGCTTAAGCACTTCATGTCCTATACACATACTAACTGTTGCAACAACTTTTAAAAACTTAGTTGTATATAATGTTAATTGTATACAATGATAAAATTTGAATAGCGGATTGTTGTAATGTTTTGTATTCTTTTTTACATCATGAATGGCGCTGCTATGAAATACCAAAAAACAATAACAAGTTGTGTATAGCAATAAAGTTTACGTAACACTTAACACTTGAAAATTAAATACATGTATATTCTTTTGTATCAGTCCAAAAATGAAACTACCATTTGTCCCTTCAATTGTGTGTGTTGAGTCATTGGAGTATACTATTGTGCCTTATTAGTTTTTTTAAAGCATAGTGTTCTGCATAGTGTGCCTTACAGTATTTCATTGCAGATAGAGTTAACCATTCATAATACTTATAGATATTGCGCATTATTAAAGTATTTTTGTGTCATAGTGTGACATACATCTAACACCATACTACTTAATTAGTTTCCACGTTGCAGCTATTGAAAGAAATCTTAATTTTTTTTTCATGCTTATCAACATAGCAAAGGATCTTAAGAAATCTTGAAGCAAAATTTGTCCTTATTGAAAGGTGCCAAAAAAGAAGCCGTCATCTAATGTGTGATAATCCAGAATGCAATGATTATACCAGGAAAAAGGCAGCATTTTGCATTGTTTGCAATATTGCAATTTTGACAACAGTAACACAGTAACTTAAATGTTTGCTACTTTGATTCTGTCTTCAAATCAATGATATCTATTTTCTTAACAATTATTCTACATGTACCAGTAGCTGATAATCAAGGGCTGTTGAGCAGTTGTATTATTAATGTACAATTCAGTCGGACTTCACAAACAATCATAAAAAGTTTTCAGGAAAACAAATCTAGAAACTTTGCATTTTATGAGAAATATTTTTTACAAAACCAATGGCAAATTACATTCGACAATTCACAAACAAACTGTGGAATACCAGTGCGCAAACATTTCTCAAATTGTACTTGATTTTTCCTTATGATTTGTTTTGTATGTTGATGTTGTTTCACTCATGTGTTAAATATTGTTATCTCTAAGAATTTGACAATTAAGGAAACAAGTTTTTGATAGAGATTAGATGTCTAGAGACCTGCCTTTGTTAATTAAGGGTAAGAAATATTTAATGGTGCTAATCTAATGTTGCAATTAGCTTCACTGTCATGTTCTTCATTTAACTAATTTTGCAGAAAACAAGCATATGGAAACCTTCTTTATAATTGCTCCAGAACAGTAGAGACACATTGTCAAGACACTAAGAATGTGTGTAGCAGTAATGTATTGTAAATAGCATACTTAAGCATTGCTTAGCTATGTTCAGTGCAAACACTTAGGGACCATTCTTAATAGTTTTATAACAGACCGAGACATGTTGGGCCAGCTTTTTGATATAGAAAAGGCATTGCTAAATAGAGAGGTTTTTAACATATAGCAGTATTTTTCTATGAAATGCTCATATTTTCTCTGCTTTTCCTTGAATTGCAATGACAAGAAAGGAGACATGTCATATAAGCAACACTATTAACCTTCTCCCTGCTGCTTAACCCTATAACCACTACAAACATGGTTCCAAAGCATTACCCAGCAGGGAGAAGGTTAATGATACATTAGCTGTATGTCTTATACTCGTCATGTACTTTGCAACTCTTCAGTCTGAACATGCCATATCAAGTTTATAGACTATGAAGCAACAACAAAGAAAGTGCAACCTTTCTGACTAAAAATAAACTTCCTGAATTGATAATATGTCAGGAGAGACATTGACGAGGACATTGTAAACCTAGAATGCTATCACAAATGTTGTAAGAAACAAAGTGAAATAAAACAACAGCTGCAGTAATGTTGATTTAGTGTTGTTCTTTTTTTCTTTAATTAATATAATTGAAAGAATAAGGTGAGACCGTGAGAAAGCAGTCTTGCATCTTGGGCTTGCAATTAACATTTCCTGACTTTTTTGCTGCTGCCTTGTTCTGTGAAATGATAGGAAGGCAAAGGTAGTCAAAGTCGTTTTTCCTAAAACAATTTCATCAAGTTGGAAGGACAATAGGATATTGGAGTTTTATTTTTACACAACCAGTAATGTCTCACCTGCTGATGTGCCGGTGTCTCTCAGATGTCTTTCTCAGACTGGATTGCTGCTTCTCGCCGCTAAGTCTTTTTTTGTGCAAAAATCGGGAGGTTCTGTCCAGTGCCTTGTAGGTTGTGAGTGGTAGGTGGGAGGGTTGTGGGAATGTCCTGAATGTGTGACAGGCTTTAGGGCTGACTCTGATGTGTAACCACGTAGGTATGTAGCAACCAGACAATCATCATGTGCATATATTGGACATACAGCCCTAAGTGTTGAAATATCACACTTTGGGTAAACAAGCTGGTGGGAGAAGACGTGCAATGGCCGAAAATGTCTACAAGGAGTGCTGTAACGTCTACGAGACCTGCAATGATGATGGGGACTACCAGGAGGCCTGTACCATCTCCCCGTCTAAGGTGTCGGCCACAACGTTGGCCCCTGACGTAAACTGCACAACAGAAACTGCGAACATATCCACAGAAATACTGGGGCCGCCAGGTGAGATACTTTGAGAACTGTCCAAAAGGACATATCATTCAGTAAAATGCAGAAAAGGACCACCAATGAAATCAGTACTCTCCAAGCAGAGGATTGGTTCCGGCTGTTTTTTGACGTGTTTTTAGGCGTTTTTGTGATGCAAGGACATTGCAATTAATGAAATTGGTTGTCACCCACCAAACTTAATTTCACCATAAACACACAACAGCCTGTTCCTAATTCTTTTAATTTTATCTTTTAATTCTCTACCAATTTCTTTGTTTTCAGTACGTGTATAATTATGTAACTGTATCTGCAGGTTTGTCTGGGTCTAACAACAAACGTAAAGTTGCCGGGCCTGAATCTGTCTTCTCTGATGGTTACATCCCAGGGGTGGGTATGAGGAGCATGAATCAGTCCCAAGTCTGGACCGGTGCCATGCTGAAAACCCTCCCTGTGATGACCATAGGTCTGAACCTCTGTCTGCTGGGCACTGTTATCTTCCTAGGTGGGCAATCTTATAACCTATTCAAAAATATCTGTTAAGAGTAAGATATGATGAACAAAGAACTCAATATCTAGTTACCTTTATCCTACATCTCATTAACAAAGCATACTGTCACTTCCAGCGGTGACAGTGTCTGAACTAAAGCTGTCGGTTGACCAGCTGGACCACAAGACAGCCATGGATCTGTCAGACCTTAAGTTGTCAGTCAGCCAACTGAACCTTGAGAGTACGATGACAACCGCTTATCTGTTAAACGTCTCTGTGTGGATACAACAGGTAATGGTAGAAACATAAACACATGTTTTGGGGGCGCTTGAGAACAAGAAAGGCTGAATTTACCTGGCGGTTTATTAGCTTTAGAACTCACAGACAACAGACTGCATAGCGTAAGATGTCTTATCAGATTTAAGTTGCACATATCTTTGTAAGTCAGACCATGAATTATTTCCGTCCGTCTTAGAGCCCTGTACATACAAGAAATGTGTTTGATTTACAGATAGTGGGAAAGTCAGAGCCAGGAAGGACTGAAGAGGAAAAGTCTGTTGAGACTCGCTTACATAAACGTATGTAAGAATTTATCAACCTTGTGGACAGATGTCTCAGACTCATTTCCGTTGCTCTCCCGACTCTTGTGTATTTCGTGACCAAAGTCATCAAAAGAGGTGATTCCTGAGCCTGAGGCCAAGTCTGTCTTTTAAACTGATCCTTTACACCAGTTTTGAAAATCATTGGCTTACTAACAGCTGAAGAATTGGGGATTTGTAAAAGATACATCAACTTACTGTTTTTCAGTGCACTGCCCTGATGGTTACAAGAAGTACCGTGAAGTCTGCTATAAAGTGTTTGACATCGAAAAAACATTTTTTGAATCAACTGCGACCTGTTTGGCTGAGGGAGGCACCCTCGCCATGCCCCGTGACACCGGGATCAACGCTTTCCTGTTCTCTCTCATTAAGGCAGTAGACAGCTCTAAAAACTTTTGGTTTGGCTTAGATGATAAGAAACAAGAAGGTGAGTGGGAGTGGGCAGACGGCACAGCTCTGGGGACCGGCTACAGCGCATGGCGAGAGGGCCAGCCCGACCAGTTTGGTGATCAGGACTGTGCCATGTACCGGTGGGACGAGTGGGTGGATGGGGACTGTCGCTGGAAGAAACGGTTCATCTGTCAAGTCATACTGTGATAATCTCATCATCTTGGCGTGAGAATGTCACGGATGGCCATAACCCTCCTCATACTGTAAAGCGGCCATGTTTTAGAAAAATACAAACAAAGAAAACCCTACCTTCTCCATCAAACAACGCATTCCTTTATAGAAGCAAAAATATCCTTTTGGTGCCAATTGTAAAACTGATTTACAAATACCAGGAGCAAGGAGTTCCAATGGTATCCATGTCCTCTTTTAATATCTGTGTTCTATTGAGTCATATCTGTGTTTTTCACAAAAGGACAACTAGACTGTTTACATTACATTACACATTTATTGTCATTGCATAGTAACATCATATCATTTATTTTATATATGGACAATCACAGGGACATTCTCATGGCATAGAAATTGATATATTGCAATATTATACTTGTTATTTGAATCCTTTATTTGTGGACCAACTCAATTGTGAATATTGATATTTATTTATATCAAAGAGAATTTCCTTTATATCAAGGACATAGTGCCACAACATAAACTTTCACCATTGCGTCAGGTCTTTTGTCTGCAGAGGATGTCACAAATCAAAAGTTAAAGGCATTCCACCATCCACTTTCTGTTAAAAACAGTTTATAATTCACATGTTAAGCTGTTCCTGTGTCTATGTCTTACCCTATACCAGCCCCATACCATAAATCAAGACTTTATTCTCAGTGTAAAATGTTCTTTTATCACAAATTTTCTGTACTTTTCACAAGTGTTGAATCTGACCGAGTAAGATTCTTGGTTTGTAAAGATCCAGAATTTCATTAGTCCTAAAGACTTGAGAAGAATAAGATGGCTCCTTCAGGCCTGAGGGCCGGGGTACTCGATGACTGCTGCTGCCCCCATGCCTGTTCCAATACACATGGAGACAACACCGTACGCCCTGGAACAGATGAGGGAAAACCATTTCATCACACTATCATTGCACAAACTGTCAAAAGTGAAATCATTTGAGAAGATGTGGTCATCACAAACATGTTAGCCTCTGACAAGCTTAGTTTGTTTAACCCTACAAGTACTGTTGATTAGAAAACCCAGTTCAAATCAACTCCACACTGTGAGGGTTATCATCAAACAAAATGTATCAAACCAAGAGTGACATTTTTTACGATTAGGATCTAATGATGTTATCTGTATCTTTGTTATATATTGTCTCTATCTTTGTCATACATGTATGTACCTCTTCCCTCTTGACCTCAATGAAAAGCAGCCGATTTGAGCGTCTCAAGAATAAACAAAGGTTCAAACAAACAAACACCACACTTTCAAACATGATCTCTAAGCAAGGAGTAAAATTAGGCAAACCTAAGACTTTGTATCGGTCACTTCTCAGCGCTTAGAACTACTAGTAAACAAGTACAAGTTCATATTCTGACCTCTTGCCCCTCCTCCTGAGCTCGTTGAGCAGTGTGGCGATCTGCCTGCTGCCCGTACAGCCCAGGGGGTGGCCCAGAGCGATGGCCCCTCCGTTAGGGTTCACCTTCTCCCAGGGGATCCCCAGCTTGTCTACAGAGTACACAGCCTGCAGAGGATATGCCATGCATTAAGTGCATCTTGAATTCTACAGACAATGTTCACAGTCATGCATAAATTGTTCCAACATGCCTCAAAAAGTTTTGAATTGAGAAGTTGAAGTTGCTGTAAACCAGTTGTAAAACTACCATAGTACAAGAAATTATCATAATTGCCAAATTGATTTTATTTCAAATTCCATAGTAAACCAGTTGAACAGACTTAGGGTCTCCATAGGATGTCATTCGTGAAGTCAAGTTGAATTTGCCTGATTGAACATTATGGAAAGATACAATACTGGATAGCTGGGCACCCTCAGTTGTTTTCATATTTCAAAGTCTGAAACAACTTACCTGGCTGGCAAAAGCTTCATTCACCTCAAAGACATCAATGTCATCAACAGACAGACCTGGATGATAGCAAAGAAAATGATATATCAGGGACAAAACATGGCATGAATGTATCATTAACCAAGAGAGTAAAGGAGTGAAGTAAAATGGCAATCTGAACACAACATGGAATATTGTTCCCGCTTAGGATTAGAAGTGAGAACATTTAGATTCTGAGTAAACAAACCGAACCACGATGCAATTACCCAATTACTTACCTGCTTTCTTCAGTGCCTCTGGTATAGCGTAGGCAGGTCCGATGCCCATGACATCTGGGGGCACACCAACCACAGCGTAGCTGCGGATCACACCGAACACCGGCAGGCCAAGCTCACTAGCCTTGGACCGCCTGGCCACCAGGACTGCAGCCGCACCGTCACTCACCTGGCTGGAGTTACCTGTGGAGGTAAAAAAGGACAGTTAAGTCTAATCTATAAACTAAGGAAGATTAGAGAAAATGTGAACGCTTGCAAAAGTTAGGAAAGTTACATGCATACTAATACTAGTTCTTTAGCAAGGTTTGTTCTGTCTGGAAGTCAGTAAAAACATATGGCTCTAGAATATTAGTAAGCCTTGCAGTGTCAGCTGTGAAGATACCAACCTGCAGTTGTGGTGCCTCCCTTTTTGAAAGCTGGTGGAAGTCTGGCCAGTTTTTCTTTGGTTGTCCCCGGGCGGACACCATCATCTTTGGTCACCTGTAGTATGGAAAACGTCGAGAATGCTTATCATTATTACGATAAGACTTACCTTTCAAAACTAAACGTGAGTTCATGATGTTGTCAAAAAGAAAATTTTGGAAAATCTTGCCAATTTTGTTTGCTCATCAGACAGTCAAAAAAAGTACATTTGATCAAAGCTAATGTTAAGTCTGATTTATGGTGGATTAAAAAGATTGCACTTACAGTGATTTCTCTCTCATTCCCATCCTTGTCGACTATCTTGGTCTTGACAGGAACAATCTCGTCCTGGAACAAACCCCCCTCTGTGGCAGCACAGGCTCTGTGGGGGGGGGGGGGGTAAAATGTCAATGACTATTCCTGGAAGCAGTACCAGTTAAGTCGAAACAGTGGAACATATAAGTGAAGAATAAAATTGAATCTTTACCACTGGATTACCGCATTTTATTTTCATTTACTTAAGACTCACGGAACATAGCGACAACATTCTTAATTTATTTATTCTATTCTTCATTTCTTGGACCTGGATCAGCAATGAAGTATATTTTTTAAGGGTAGGAGATTATGAATACATGAAAATATGAGGGGAAAGATCGGATCCAAGCCTCACCTCTGCTGAGAGATGGCTGCAAACTTGTCCTGAGTCTCACGAGTCACACCAAACCTCTCAGCCACATTTTCTGAGGTGATCCTAGAACGCAAGAAACAAGGACCGTGACAACAAAGCATGTTTTGATTCTGATAACAATGAATGATAATGATTATACATATGCAACCTTGAAAATTGCAACTTAAGCAAACTTGAAAATCGCATCATAATGGAAATTAACCTGCTATCTGAACTGATTCTGTATGGATAAAATTTTTAATCTGAGAAATGTGAACATGTCACTAAATGATATAGGAGAGATAACACAAAGTTGTAATTCTTTATTATTTCTAGAAGCCCGCTTACCCCATGGGAATAATGCAGTCTCTGGCCTTCTCGTACTTGAAGTTGTCAGGATTCAAGTCACCTGCATCCCCACCCTGCTTACGCTTACTCATGGACTCCACTCTGAAACACAAAGGTTCATGGTCACCACGGCATCAGCACTCAAACAAAAGTAAGAAGATCTGATTTTGTTTGATTCACCAAAATAGTAACATTGCTTTTGTTTTGCTTTATGTTCAAAACATGCAAAAGAAACTTATCATATTCAGCACACGTCTTAATGAGGCTTACTGGCTTGTTAAACTGCCTAGATGAGAATGTCATAATTCATGCTTTTGATGGCCACTCACCCTGCACCGATGCCCATGTCACAGACTCCTGCCTTGATACTGTCTGTAAATCAAGTCAATTTCATCAGCTTAAATGTTGATGAAAAATGTTGTATTTTGTCTTCTGTATGACATGTATGAAATGTTAAAGAAAATTGGTACTTCAAAACAACTATGGCAGATCTACAATGTCTTATTGAATGTAGCCTGCTGGTATCCAAACCTATTATGTCCACACCTCTTCTGTCCTCTCAGCAAATAGAGAGGACAGAAGAGACTCGGGAGCTAGTTTGGATACCAGCCTATATGTGGAATTTAAGATCAACATTCTTAGTCTCATTGTCCACTCTACTACTCTTACTGTACCTTTACAAAAGTTTTAACAGAAATGTAACCCCTTGACAAATTAACTGCAACTATCACAAACAGAATGTGTCTTACTGGCCACGTGCATGACAGCCTGTAGTCCAGAGGAACACTGTCTGTTACAGGCGCTCAGTGGGACAGTCTCTGGGATGCCCCTAGGAAAAACACAGATCTTTCAACCCTCTATAACTTGACTCTATTCTCAGTATTGGTTTTCCTTGTTCAAATGTTTTGTATTTGTTGTGCCAGAAATTATAGCCTAATTACAACAAATGATGTGTAGGAACTAGTCCCACAAATATGTAGAATAGGAAATGAAATATTCTACAAGACAAGAGGACGATAAACATACGGTAAATAGATATTTGTAGCAAAGATATACTTAAGTACATACTACTTGCAATTGAGTTGGCTAGAAAATTAGCAAATAAGAACAGGAACATTTTTCAGAATGACATGTTACATGTAATTTCGCTTACTGTTTTCTACATCTATGACTCTGGATGCCTGAGTATTATGTATAGAACTTGTCTCAGGAAATCTTAATTACAGCATAACAAACTTACGCCGCAAACTGGGCGATCCTGAAGACCGCTGGCCCCGCACCTGGCTGGAGAACATTACCTGTGTGCAATATAGTAAGAAAGTCAACACTGAATATAGATATGGACTTGAAAGCAAGGGTGACATTTAGACAGTTATCAATCATCAACAAATGAATCAATCAACAAAACAAACAAACAAAAATATTGATCAACAAATGCAGAAAATAACAGTCACTTCCTAACCATTCACCTAGATGAAATATGAAGACATGAGCACATACCCACACAGATGTCCCCAATCTCAGTAGGGTTCACATTGGTTCTCTCCAGGGTGGCCTTCAGAACTGACACTAGAAGGTCATCTGGGGTCGTATCCTAAGAAAACACCATGCAGAGTTGAAGGTACCATTAAGTGGGGTTTAACAGTGATTATTAGAAAGTTTTTTAGGATCATGTTAAACTAAGACTCCTGTAGGAATACATCAAGGAAAATGTCCAACAAACTACATGCATTGAAAACAAGCCATGTTACTTATGACCAAGTCCAAATGAACATAATCCAAAGATCATTGACCATTTTCCTCAATTAGTTTATTTTTTCTATTAAAAGCCAATATTTGAAGAAATCTACTAATGCAACATCACACTTACAACAAGAGAAGCAAAGGTATCAAACAAAACATATCAAAATATAACATACAGAAGTTTTGAATTGGTATTTTTCATCTTTATAACTTGACAACTGCCAAAGAATGAGGGTCGATGACCGAGAGACCAAGGGCATTCAATTAAGGTTGACTGGGCATATGCATATCTCCAGGGAGGTTACTTTACTTTTTAAAACATCTAAAAACGATTAATCATTGGATCTTAACGTTGAAGACATCCAGGGTGCAATGCAAGTACTTGTAACTTACTCATGATGTAACTTACTCATGAAGCGCTTGAAACCCCTTGTTCAAACGTAGAATAATTTTGCGGAAGATGGGGAGGGGCGATCTTTAGATCGGCACTTTCAAAATAAATCTTACGCCTTATATTCTTTCACCAATGAAATTTCGTTGCTTCAAGAGACTGATACAGAATATCTACGTTAACCTACCTTAAGAGATCCTCTACCCGCCTTGCCGATCGGCGTTCTCAGGGCAGAAACGATCACAACGTCGTCTTCACTCTCCGTAAAGCGACCTTTAACCTCCTTCTGAGCCAGACTGGAAAACGCCGAGTTTTGGACCCTGTTCGGCACCGAGAGGTGCCCAAATATCGTCTGCATGCGCTCCATGCCTTCCGTCGTACAACTGATCTGTTGGTAGGCTGAAAAAAACAGTCGTTTGCTGGTAGGAAGCGTCCCAAATCGGACAAACGCCCGACCAAGGGATTGTGCTGCCGTCTTGCTCACCCGGCCAAAGTGCAAAGGTCGATGACCGTCAGGGCATTTAACTTTCAGCCAATCAGCGACAAAATCTACCAGGCAGGTCACACAAGTTACACTAAAGCCGCGTTTTCTATGACAACTCGAAGCTTTTGTTGAAACGTATACATAATTATCTTCGCCGAGTACTAGTACTCGGAGAAGATTATGATTTTTGTAAAGAGTTCGAGACTTGCGTTTCCCTGTTACATAACGTTACATCAATAAACAGTGAATAAAAGAAACTTTTGAATCAATCTCTCAAAAGAGTTGGTTTGAGAAGAAATTATCATTTTAAGTACCAAACTCTGCGGCTATAACGTTTACATAGATAAGATTATTATATAAAGTCGAGGACTTCGTCAGTTTTAGTGTCAAAGTACATCGGTCGTGCGAAACCTTATCAGTAAATCCCACAGTCGCGGACGTGATAACAAGTTGCCCCACGTACGCTCGTTAACTTTACTGCAAAAGCTGCTGAAATCTACGGCCGCGATCTGTAAGTGAAAGTAGGTTAAAGAGTTCTAAACTCTCTAGCGAGTATATATCATTCCATATAACCGTGTGTTTCCTTGAACAAGCTTAAGGGGAGTCCTGTATTGAAGATATCTGGCGGGGAACAAGGCTGAAGTATTCAAATTGAAAGACAAGGATTCCCTCTAGGAATTAAACATCATCTACCTATAAAAATTACGCAGTGGCTCGTCTCAACAGGTCCGGGTAAGGTTTATTCAGTAGTCTCAAAGGTCGCGTTGCTGAGTAAATACTGCAGCACAGTTCCATTTGGAAACAACCGTACTGCGTCACTCCGGGTACATATACGGATCCTTCTGTACGTAATGTTGTTAGAGATTCACTTAGTTAGATGTTAAGAAAATGTATTACAGTATAATATATCATTGTGCCTTGATACATGTAGTGGGTGTCAGCGTCAGACATATGCATGTATCTTAATGTGGAGACCTACGACACTGGCATTCCTTTTATTAGACTTAAATTAATTTGTCGATAAAACGAGCTCTACTATATCAACATAAGAAATATTGTTATTAATAAATACAAAACGTTTTGTTTCTTTCAGTGCAGATTCTTGGCACCATGGCCTCGTTGACGACAATGGCGACCATACTGTCACTCTTGCTCCTGCTAACCTTTGCCCCCATGGTTAGCCTGGCCTGTCCACAGGGGTGCAAGTGTTACAGCGACGTTCCCTCGGTCCACTGTTACTACCTGGGGATCACAGCCGTGCCCTCGGGCTTCCCTCCCAACACCACACTCCTTGCCATCCGCCATTGTAACATCACCACCCTGCGCAGGGGCGACTTCAGCGGTATGCCTCAACTGGCGATTTTGTACCTCGACTGGAACAACATATCCACCGTTGAACCGGGAACTTTTGACGGGTTATTCCACCTGAAATCCTTAGCCATAGGCGGAAATCGTGTCGGTAAGCTCACCCCAGGTCTCTTCAAAGACAACAAGCTGACCGATTTTGACGGGTCTGACAACCGTATCGAGGCTATTCCATCTGGTGTGTTCACCAACCACTCCAGCCTGATCAGCCTGATCCTGAACGACAATCGCATCAGCATGCTCGGTGCTGCTGCCTTCGCAGGACTGCCGCAACTTGTGGAGATCCAGATTAACGACAATCTCATCCCTCGTCTCCCGGCTGGCGCTTTAAATGGTGCCTCCAAGCTCTGGACTCTTTCAATGCCTAACAACGCCATATCAGAAATAGAAGAAGGTGCTTTTTCGGACTGCACCTCTTTGTACAACCTTGATCTGAGCGGCAACCTACTGACGACTCTGGAAGGAACTTTGAAGGGTCTCTCGAATTTGAATTCCTTGTCGGTTTCCGGAAATCGTGTTCTTGAAGTAACCAACAGCACTCTGACCAGTCTGACTTCTCTCCGTGACTGTTGGCTGGACAACAACAAGATCAGGAAAATAGAAAACGGTGCTTTTAAGGGGATGGGGAACCTGAACAATTTCTACCTCGGTAACAACGACCTTGAAGAAATGCCGCTCAATGAACTTGTGGGCGTTCTTAAACTTGACCTTGCGAACAACAGGCTACAGACTCCACCTTTGAACATGACCGCCGCACCAAATCTCGCCATATTGATGCTTTCAGACAACCCCTTGAAATCCTTGGCGCCATCACAATTTGCAAGCCTCAAAAGCATCTTTGCGGTTGAACTAAACAACGTGACGGCGGTGAAAGAACACACAATGGACCCCCATGCCTTGTGTGGCGCCCCGACTTTACAGTCTGTGTCTATGAACAACAACAACTTCACATCTCTCCCTAAAGATCTCCTGACGTGTGCAGCAAATCTTACCTATCTCAGTCTGGCTGGCAACAGGATGGCAAAGTTCAGAAAGGATGACTTTTACAACATGAGGAATGTAATTCAAGTTGACTTTACAGACAATAGCATCACCAACATTTCCACGCTGTCAGAAGCGCTGGAGTCGATCACTTTCCTAGATTCTTTCACCTTGACCGGTAACCCAATGGTCTTTCTTCCAGAATATGTATTTCCAGCCCATACAGAGATAAACAATCTAGATATCAACGACATGAAGCTTCGCGCAGTTGACAAGGATGCGTTTGAATGGATGGGCAAACTTCAGTCTATCGACATGGGAAAGAACAGGCTCCGATTCATACCAGGGAAGCTTTTTGCAAACATCAGTGTTGAGAAAGTTAACCTGGACGGCAACCCCTGGCAGTGTGACTGTCAGATGTACGAGTTTGCGCAGTGGATGAAAAACAACAACATGACGGAAAAGTTTGACGTAGTCTGTGAAGGACCTGAGACGCTGAACGGTACGTATTTGTCGGAAGTCCCCCTTAAGAACCTGACATGTGACTGCGTTCATTATCAGACGCCAACTATCAACACCACGGGGAGCGACAGTCATGTCCAGGCTGGCCAACGCGCACGGCTCGTGTGTAACGTGACAGGCTGTCCCGAAGCAGCTGTCATCTGGACCACTCCACTAGGCGACGCTTTCTCGGAGGATTCGGACGATCCTCGGTTCTCCGTTTTGCCTGACGGCGGACTGGAGATTCACGAAACAAAGATAACAGATGCAGGCATGTACATCTGTACAGCGATAAACTACCTCGGAACTAGTCAGGAAAGCGTTAGTCTCAAGGTTACTGTTTAATTGTAATACCGAGACCAATTAAAGCTAAGCTAAAGGCGCAATATGTAAGATTTGGTCAATACAGAACGTCAATTTTTCTTCCATTTCTTTATATAATATGTTGAATAAACATTGTAGAATGACATACCAGTATTCAGGAAGAAATGTTTCAACATCATTGCACCATATAAACCAGTTTAAAAACTGAACTTTCAAAGCCAGTTGCCATTCGGGGCAGTGTGGCCACACAGGTTTATCACCCCAACTGCCCAGTGGGGTGCCTGATTACAGTTCACCACAGTTTCTGGCAAACCTCCTAATCAAAGTTCCAGCAGTTTTGAACGGGGAAAATCCGCTTTATCAGTTCCCTACAAACTTGGCTAATATATTTTATCCTCATTCAAAAAGATATGAGTGTTTTTGAAGAAGATGATCTTCATAACATCAGCTGTTATCTAGATCCACTGAAGTAATCAGCCTACCCAGGGGTCCTGCCAGTGTGCAGGAAGTTGTTGTTTACAAACATTAGGCTCTAGGTTGAGGTGGTGTCACAGACTTTTGCAGCTTGTTTTTGTACAGTTAAAAACACCATACATGCCAGAAATAGACGAATTAATGATGGAAATATGCTGAAAAGTGGTTGTCCATGTCATTTGTATTAGGATTTGTTCACAAGAATATTTTCAATTTTTGCGCCAAAATGTTACATATTGGACCTTTTAAGCTAAACTAGGTACAAAAATCCCTGTCCTCAGTCACATTCAAAACCTTTGCCTTCATGTAAAATGATATGCCGTATCAGAAAGAAAAGAGGCCTAAAAGAAAAGGAAAGAAAAGCAGAGATTTGAAGTCAGAAGAGCTGGAGACGAACCAAGGGCAGGGCTTAAGTGTCTATCATTGGATTTTCCGGTAATAAAAGGAACCCAGGTACTTCTTGGGTATATGTATCTGTGTAGCAATTACATTTAACGTAATACATAGTTACAAAAACAGTTCCCCAAAGGATGTAACCGTTAGATTCAACTTTTGCTTTTCAAAGGGCTGGAGACATGACTTATTAGTTAAATTGTATGTGGTAACGTTAAAGGTCATGTTTTAATGTATAACTATTAACATCGGCGGTCATGCCGGTACTACATACAGATATTCTAGGACAGCGTTGTTGTTGGTTTTATCAGATCACCAGTCTTATGTATGGGGGTACGGACATTTTTGTATGGGGTAAGGACGTCTTTAGATGGGGGTACGGACCGTCTTCATGGAGGTACGGATACCTTTGCATGGGGGTACGGAGTAATTGATAGCTAACCCCTTTTGCACCTAAAATAGGACTTGATGATATATATTTGTTGTTTGGGTTAATCAAGGACATTGTGTTCTATAATGTCCTTGGGTTAATCAGCGTGACATTAGGCATTGGAGGCAATGTATTAATCTCCAAGCAGATCTATAGGTTGCGAAGGCCGTATCAAACCGGCAGAAGAAGTACGTTTTGCAACCCAAGTATACAAGCTCCTTCTTCCAGTTTGATACGGTCTTTGCAATCCATTGGGCCTGGTTGGAGCAAGGAGGTCCTTGGTTGGAGGCTAGCAATGTATCACATTTGCTTGGAGTCCTGTTTGCAGTACTTCAATCAGCCGTAGGGTGTCTCTTTGTTTGTATATGGTTCGCGTTACTTGAAGTTTTGCATCGTTCAGTAGAAAAAAAGAGGAAAAACTAAAACTAGCTTCGCAGCTATCTAGGGCACGGGCAGCCTGAAAACATTCAATGTTTCATCCATACATATCAGCTCGCACATATTTTAAAGAATGATCACCCCTCCAACTAAAAAATGGACTTATCCAAAGATCAACTTTGACCCCGAAACCAAGCAAGTTGGAGACGAGATACGGTTCAGTCAACTTCAGTGTCTTCCTGCACATTCAGGGTGATTATTAACACATTCACTCTTATGATTTCTTGTTATAGACAATGGTTGTACTGTTGTGTAAATGTGGCAGTTGGGCGGTTTCTCTAAGGGGCCACGACCGTCGCGCTAGTATGCATGTGCTGTGTGTGCTTGGCATGGGGAGGGGGGCGCGCGAGCAAGTAAAGTTACCTTGTAAAAGTAATCTCCGAAGTTTTATAATTTGGCATGTTTGTTAAACCTTATCTTATTCATTTCATGATGTCTATGTGAGACTGTCCATGTATCTACAAAAAGTGGCACAGGTATATCCGTTTCAGCTTTTTAATTCATTTTTCAACATACTTTTTTTATAATGTCATCATTTGATCAAATTTTAATTATTGATGTTTGGGTGAAAATTCAATGAGAAAACTCAAGTAAACCAATATCTTGGTCGAGTCGGACCAACAGCCTGGTCAATTTGGAACAACAGACCACCACTGCACCGGAGAGCTCCGATCCAGCGGAGAGACAGGAATGTACGGCACAAACACAGGCCTGGCACAAACACACACACATTTGATATAACCTTACATGAAGTCCAAACAAATATCATTGAACTTTATTCAGCAGTATTCAGATTTTAATTGAAGTGTGTTTGTTGACAATGCTGTCTCTATTGAGTATCATGACGTTGATTGCTGAGGCGCCAGCGGTTTGGATCCTCAAAACATAGTATTTACTAACATGACAGGTTTTTACCCCGTCATCAAGCAGTGCTATTTTGTTGTATCAAACCAGCGAGTACTAGTATATGGGTATCATATTGAAGGTGAGCGTTTTATTTTATGTATATTTGCCAAGGCCAACACACTTGTCCGACTTAACTGTTGGTCCGATCGGTCTGATTAACAATGGTCCAAGTTGACAATGGGGCCACTTGTCGATAGTGCTACATCTAGATTGCATTCTACATCATAGATCTGGGGTTTTGTGCCACACGAAAACTGGTCAAAGGGCTTTGCACCAATCAGATGGCAAGTACACAGAGACTGTTCACCCGAGGGTTTGTCTATGGACTGACCACGGCCTCAGCCCTGGCGTATGGTTACCTGCAGCTGTCCAATGAGGAAGAAGGTACTGTGTTGTTATGGCAACGAGCCATTTTATGATTTTTTAAAGATATTTGTTCCAGATGAATTTGTTTTTCTAATCTGTAGCGCCATTTGCCTTTATAAAATAATCATGTTTCAAAGCCCACCATCATAGCTTTTAGTTTATATCCATTCTGGACTAAAACCATATTCACCTTTATGGTTGGGCAAAGGGGTACTAGCATATAGCACCCCCTAACTCCATACTTCCAAAAACTTTTTACAACACAAGAGTACCTAAATCCACCTTCTACTAGTTCTAGATGATTATTTTTTTCTTTTGCAAAAATCTGATTCAAGTTTAACACATGCTTCCCCTAGTAGAATGAGTATTAAGCTGTTAAGTTAAAGATATTTCAAACTTTTTTTCACATTCTTCTGTTTGTCAACTTTCATGCACCCCATTATTAGCAAAAGTCAAATGTTAAACCTGATACTGAGATAGTGAGTGAGTGAGTGAGTGAGTGAGTGGGTGACAGTCATTCTTACAGACACCTCCTTCCTTGCATGATATTTCCTTACACTGTAACAGTTACTTGAGTTAGCAGTTGTAACCTGTCATCTGTATTATCTAGACATCAAGCCAGTTCCTGTTGACCCAAAGATCAAGAGAGCATCAGACATTCTGAAGTATGGTGTCCCAGACAGAGGCCCTACTGTACGTTACTACCAGAACCATGTTCTATCTTACGATCAGGCCAGAAGAACTCCACTGTGGGTGGCTGAACACATCAACAGCCAACACATACAGGGTGAGCTTCTGGTGGTCCTACTGTGATTGTAGTACATGCTCCTATCAGTACTAAGGTGTAGCACTTGCAGTGATATATGTGTAAAGCTCCTGTCATGCTTGGCCAACCATGGCTTCCGTACCTTCTCCAGAGCAATGGTTAGGAGTTATTTGTGAGCAAGGTGATCTGTGGTTGGGAGTTGGTCGGCACCAGCAGCTGACTATGAATTTTAAAAACTCAAGTCAGGACAGTTATATTCTTCTTGGATGCGGTTAGAGGAATAGACTCTAGCTACAATAGGATGGGCTAAGGCTAACCCAACCCATCGCCGACTTTGGTTGGGGAGTGGTCAAGTTAGAGGAAAGTCATAAGAAGTTTCTGAATGTGTGATACAAATAGATATATTCCACAGTACTAGTGGAATATACAACTCTTTTGAAACAAGTGATGAACTATTAAATGTCTAGTAGATTAGACATTCGAAAACCTATTTGGAAAAAAATCTCTTATTTTATGGTATATCTTGTTAAAAATTTTATGATAGATTTTATGATAATCTTTATGATTGGTTTTTAATCATTCGAACGGCATTTATGATAGATTTTATGATTGTTTTTTTAATCAATCAAAGGACCCACCCTCGTTGAAACAGCTTATATTATTCACATATGTACAAACATTGCTGTATGTTATGTTTTTATAGGTCCAGCCAATCGAAAACACTCGAAGTTCAGACCAGACCCCAGCGTGGACCCAATGTTCACAGCACATAACGGGGACTACTGGAAAAGTGGCTGGTCCAGAGGCCACATGGCACCGGCTGGGGACAACAAGTTTGATCAGGTACAGTTACTAGTACTGTAGAAAAGTCAGCAATGGCTTGTGTAATATACAATGGATGCACAATTAGAATTGCTGTCAGACTTTTGCCAAGTTTCTGCAGATTGAGGGAATATATGTATTGTAACATGTACATGACACTTTGATTAGAGATACTTGAATCGAATATGAGAACTTAGAAAAAACAATGGTTGACAAGGCTATGTGGGGTGAAATATGTACTACCAGTAGCTTGGTCCCAACTGGTACATGTCGATAGGTACATGACGTAGATATAGATATTGTAACTGGCAAGAAACTGTTCAATGATGAGAAAATATGTCACGAATGTTTTCACTGCAGCTCATATAAATCACTGTACAACTGCAAGATTGATCCTAACACTGCCTGTTTTTTCCACCGCAGGAAGCGATGAACGACACTTTCCTCCTCTCCAACATCGTCCCACAGGACCTCCAGAACAACGCAGGGTTCTGGAACAGGTTTGAGATGTACTGTAGGGACCTGACCAGCAGGTTTGAGGATGTGTACGTGGTGTCCGGTCCACTCTACCTTCCCGCTCAGGAGAACGAACAGAAAGTAGTCAAATACCCAGTAAGTAGAGGGTGCCTAATGGAAAAAGGTTAAGTTTCCTCACTAGTAGTACTATACTGTAAATTAGTGTTTACAAGGTTTGACAAATTATGTCATGTGTGGTACCTTCGAGTATTACTGTCTGTTAAGTACCAACAGCTATGAATGAATGAATGGTTTTATTTGATCATCAGCTATCCCAACAAGCACATTGTTGATACTTCTGGAAGACACTCTGACAGCCTTTGACGCTTGTGTTTCATTTTTACAGAAAGTTATTTCAAATCTTATGCATTGTTTCTTCATTCTTTGTCTTGCAGGTAATAGGAGAGAATGAGGTAGCCGTCCCCACTCATCTGTACAAAGTAGTTGTTGCAGAGAGATTCAACACCCCAACTTCTATCGGAGCTTTCATCGTCCCAAACCAACCAATCGGCTTCGGCCCAAAACTTACAGATTTCCAAGTTCAAATTGAAGATTTAGAAAAGTCTTCAGGATTTAAGTTTTATCCTCAGTTGGACCAGAGCAAGACTAAGAATCTTTGCGAGATGGACTCATGCAAACTGATCACACAGAAGGAGTTTGAACTGTGGATTACTGGTAGGAAACTACAGAGTGCTCGAACACAGGAGAGAGTGGAGAAAGTATGGAAAGAACTAGAGGAGAAAAAGTTGGAACCAGATCAATATCTTATTGACTTGTATGCTAAGAAAAAAGTAGAACTTGCAGCAAAACAGAGTGAGGAATAATGGGATACATGTATTCATGATACAGAGTGTTGACCACATGTTCACATACAGTGCAACTTTCATAGTTCTTACATTTGAATTGCAGTATTAACTTAGATGGAATTATAGGTGATTGGTAAATTTCAATTAGCAGTAATGCAAACATCTTTTTTAAAGTTTAGACTGTCTGATATTATCTAAACAGGATTGATATTCTATACATTATCATTTGAAAATTTGTTTGAACCTTTGTTTATTCATGAGAAGCTCAAATGGTTAAACATTTTAATTCTTCAACTTAAAGTTGAAAAGCCTGTTTTATAACCAACAGAACTCGCTTGCAATTAAAATGTTTAGAAACAGGTTTTATCTCGTGTAGTGTATTCATTCTACATTTGTAAATGATACCCAGCACATATGGGGTACCTTCATTTGGTACAGAAACAAACTGGTATCTATGGTTGGAGTGCATCTATTCCAGTGGGATTTGAACCCATGTTGTTGTGTTGATGGAACACAGCTCCACAACTAACAAATGGCAAGGGAATCATCTAGAGAAGGTATCACTCTAGAGAAACGTAACTTTAATCAGGCATGATTATTCAAAGACTGATGTGGTCAACATCTTTGTCAATCTCCTGTTAGTAACATGATATTGATAAGTCTACATATTGGGTATTTCACTGCTTTAGAACTCTACTTTGAAGTTGCAGAACCTTTAACCTTAAGACTAACACTTTCCTGACTAGTTCCGAGGTAGTTTATCGCTGTACAGATGTACATGCCTGCATCTGTTATCTTTGTTTCGTGAATCTCCAGTCCGCCTTCCAGCAAAACAGAGAACCGAGGATCGTCCGAATCCTCCGAGAAAGCGTCGCCTAGCGGAGTGGTCCAGATGACAGCTGCTTCGGGACAACCTGTGACGTTACACACGAGGCGTGCGCGTTGGCCAGCCTGGACATGACTGTTGCTCCCCGTGGTGTTGATAGTTGGCGCCTGATAGTGAACGCAGTCACATGTCAGGTCCTTAAGGGGGACTTCCGACAAATACGTACCGTTCAGCGTCTCAGGTCCTTCACAGACTACGTCAAACTTTTCCGTCATGTTGTTGTTTTTCATCCACTGCGCAAACTCGTACATCTGACAGTCACACTGCCAGGGGTTGCCGTCCAGGTTAACTTTCTCAACACTGATGTTTGCAAAAAGCTTCCCTGGTATGAATCGGAGCCTGTTATTTCCCATGTCGATAGACTGAAGTTTGCCCATCCATTCAAACGCATCCTTGTCAACTGCACAAAGTTTCATGTTATCAAAAGTGAGACTGCCAACTGGATATACTTTTGCAGGTAGAAAGACTATGGGGTTACCAGACAAGGTCAAAGAATATACAAAGATGACAGATTCCAACGCTTCTGACAATGTTGAAATGTTAGTGATTTTGTTGTCTGCGAGGTTCAGTTGAACTATTTGCATTAAGTAAAAGTCATCCTTTTTGAACTTTGCCATCCTGTTGCCAGCCAGACTGAGATAGGAGATGCTTTTTGAACACGTCAGGAGATCTTTAGGGAAAGATGTGAAGTTGTTGTTGTTCATAGACACAGACTCTAAAGTCGGGGCGCCACACAAGGCATGGGGGTCCATTGTGTGTTCTCTCAATGCAGTCACGTTGTCAAGATCAACTTCATATATGCTTTTGAGGCTTGCAAATTGTGATGCTGCCAAGGATTTCATGGGGTTGCCTGAAAGCATCAATATGGCGAGATTTGGTGCGGCGGTCATGTTCAAAGGTGGAGTCTGTAGCCTGTTGTTTGCTAGGTCAAGTTTAAGAACGCCCACAAGTTCATTCAGTGACATCTCTTCAAGGTCGTTGTTACCGAGGAAGAAATTGTTCAGGTTCCCCATCCCCTTGAAAGCACCGCTATCTATCTTCCTGATCTTGTTGTTGTCCAGCCAACAGTCACGGAGAGAAGTCAGACTGGTCAGAGTGCTGTTGGTTACTTCAAGAACACGATTTCCGGAAACCGACAAGGAATTCAAATTCGAGAGAGACTTCAAAGTTCCTTCCAGAGTCGTCAGCTGGTTGTCACTCAGATCTAGTATTTGCATTGATGTTGAGTCTGAAAAAGCACCTTGCTCTATTTCAGATATAGCGCTTCGTGCCATTGACAGCCACCAGAGCTTGGAGGCACCCTTTAAAGCGCCAGCCGGGAGACGAGGGATGAGATTGTCGTTAATCTGGATCTCCACAAGTTGCGGCAGTCCTGCGAAGGCAGCAGCACCGAGCATGCTGATGCGATTGTCGTTCAGAATCAGGCTGGTCAGGCTGGAGTGGTTTGTGAACACGCCAGATGGAATAGCCTCGATATAGTTGTCAGACCCGTCAAAATCTGTCAGCTTGTTGTCTTTGAAGAGACCTGGGGTGAGCTTACCGACACGGTTTACAGCAAAGCTTAAAGATTTCAGGTGGAATAACCCGTCAAAAGTTCCCGGTTCAATGGTGGATATGTTGTTCCAGTCGAGGTACAAAGTCGCCAGTAGAGGCATGCCGCTGAAGTCGCCCCTGCGCAGGGTGGTGATGTTACAATGGCGGATGGCGAGGAGTGTGGTGTTGGGAGGGAAGCCCAAGGGCACGGTTGTGATCCCCAGGTTGTAACAGTTGACCGAGGGAACGTCGCTGTAACACTTGCAGCCGTGTGGACAGGCCAGGCTTACCATGGGGGCAAAGGTCAGCAGGAGCAAGAGTGACAGTATTGTCACCATTGTCATCAACATTGTTACCAATATGACCACTGAAATCCGTGAAGTTACTGAATATTTCCCAGAGACACTGTAATGATAAAGCAAACAGGAAAAAACAGGTATTATACTAAGTAATATTGAATGTGAACAAAGAATAAAAAGTAACAATCAGCTTATATAGTACAGCATGTTAACGTCTTACGTTTGGCATTGAGAGAGAATGGTAGAAATCAGTATTATCATAAACATTGTAGTTGTACAGTCATGTCTGGAAAAACTGATTTTTCTGTCACAAGTTATAAGAAGTCTAAAGAGGGGATAGGAGCAAATGCATGGACAACTTACAGCTGCGACGACAATGGTGTTGTGCCAAGGCAAGTGCATTTACTCAGTTATCCGACCTTTGAGAAATTGAGATTGTGTAGTAGATATTTTTTGACCTAGGTCATGGCTGATAAACTCTGTAAAAAGATCCCCAAGACTGCATAGAATGGGTGCAGTACCACATGGTTCCACATGATGGCACTTCAGCACTTTGGAATGTCAGGCAATCTGAAGGGTGATTGAACTCACAATTTATTCCCCAAAAGATAAAGATGTGGCTGATAAAAGGAAAACTATAATGATTTATATTCAAAGTACAATGAATTTTTGAATGTTTTGAGGGGGGATTTTAAGGAGATTGTGATGAAGCATGCTGTTTCACTTTGCAATTAATATAATTGTTGTTTCACTTTCTAATCATAGTAAATTACACTATTTTTTAAAACTTAAAAGTAAGAATGAATTTTTGCTTATCCTACACATTATTTTCTTTATCTATACCTGCAAATCAGTACCATTTATTCAAGCTCTATTTTTATATTGGCTGAAATATAAACTCAGTAAAAATGTAGATCTACGAAGCTATTAAAGGTGTAATCAAGAAACACAAACAAAAATTGTGATGTTGTTTCATGACTTGGGAGGCAAATCTAGCTCTAGAATCACTTGAATCAGTAGCTGAACTCTCAGCATCACCCCACTGTGGACATGAAATATTAACAACCATACTTCACACCTACATGTAGATAGGGTCCTAATCTTTGCCCAGGGCAGCCTATATTGAGGTGCTTTTGAGTCATCACACCATCTAGTGAAGAAGACTGCAGATTTCTCATGAGGAGCAGGGTGGAACGGACATGGAAAATGTTCCTTTCTTCTTCAGTTAGTGTTTGCCTACCTTACATTCAAGGTGACCAAATGTTTAATATTGCAAGGAGGTCAGTAACACTGCACCTTCCAATATCATTTTGGACATTTTGATCTGATGCAGTTGAATTTTTTTAGCTTCCTTTTAAACAATTGAGCCAAACCCTTTAGAAATATTTACTAGTACTGTAGCAGTGTTTGTTATACACGAGAAGGTGTATGCATTTCTTAATGATTCTTAGCCAGATATTTTTAAGACTTTATTACATTGTTTTTTGCTGATAGTGTAACTGTTATCTTACCAATTTTTCAAGCAGCAGATTTGTACAATTTCAGTCTTGATGGTATAGAGGGATTTCCAAATTGTCGAAAGCTTATGAATAACCTTCTTGGCCTTTTCTAATTGAGCTCTTGCATGTTGAATTTAGGTCAGATATGCTGGCAAAAAATATGGACCAATTATAAAAGTTGAAAGAAAAATGCAGTTTCAGATCAATATATATATAAAAAAGCACCGCATTTGTCAATCAACTGCTGCTTTGTTGTCCAGAGGCGACTAACTTCCAATCATTGGTGCTCAGTGGACCTGAGCTGTTGTTTGTCAGGTGGGCGGAGCTACAGGTTAGTGTCATGGTAGCTCCGCCAACCAAGGCAGGTGTATGGGTCACTGCATTGCTGGCATGGTTCGGGGGTGGTACTTCCCAGATTTACACACTATAGTTTTTTATAAAAGAAAAGACATAGCTTTGTTAGGTCCAGACTTTTTTCTATGCTTTCTCTTGTTGCCACTGAAGTTTTACATATACCATATTTTTTATGACCCATTGGAAGCAACCATTCTCCACTAGTAAGACATAGCACATTTTTGACATGATCCCTGACAGCTGTTGTAATGGATCCATTACTGCCAACTGAAGCATTAAAAATTCTGCTTCTGTACCTTTCTTTGCTTTGCTAATGACTCACTACATATGATACAATTTAGTTCAAACAAATCAATATTTACTTCATGAATTGGAGTGAAATCACCACAGCCATTCTTTTTGATATGATGTGGTGCGAATGGCAACAGGTGTAAAGGGAATAAGGCGCCCCCTTTGAACTAGCTATAGTGGTACAACCCATGAGCAGTGTGCCGCTCCTTTTTACTCAGGAAAGCTTTTTGATTGGGAGGCTTCTAGTCCCTGGTACATGTGTGGATGTTGTGTTGCGTTTCAGTGGTAAAAGCTGTGCCAGAGAAAGTGTTGATGATCGTTTTGACTTCACTCACAGCAGAGGAGTTGTGACACTTTCAACTACACAGGTAAGAAGGATTTTGTTTATGGAACGGTAATCAAATAGCTCAATTGCATTAGGTTATAATTGCCTGCTTGGTTGGAACGGGTTTCCCTTTACAATAGTGTAAGTGTCACCTGTTTGTTGACTCTAGTACGGACACAATATTCTTGCCGCACCTGTTACACCCTTTTTGATACAAGGTTTGAAATGGATACTTTTGAAACTCGTTGCCTTTTTGGCTGTGTTTAAGATGTTGCTCAAAGATCGGTACAATTTGTTCAGAAACTGAAATCTGGGTCAAAGATTTTTTATGCCACAGGTATCAGCTTGTTTAATGTTGCCAATTTGGAAATGGCTCAGGCTGTTTAGCACTGCTCTAGACTAAGCTATGTAATCATGGCTAGTCATGTATATTTCATTGGAAGCCTGGCAGCCTTAGCCGGGAATGGGTATCAATAATTGAAGAGAAGAGGGCAAAACTGGGCTCCCCTAAGACATAGTTTCTCGTAAAAGCTGACCTGCACGAAAGTATTGGATAGCAAGAACCATGCCAGCAGCTTTCTGTTGCTGTGACTGCCAAAGGAAAACCTCAGGTTTATGGCAAAGCTTATGATTTCACAAAGGATTTTTTTCTAAGATTGCTGACAATGTTTATGATTCTGCATTAATTCTTTGTTGTATGAAAGTTTACATTAAAGCCTTAAAACAGCATGTTCCCAGGAATTAATCAGTGCTCAGAATCCAAGAAATGTTAAGTATTGAAATACCCAATGAAATAAAATTCATGCCCTAATTAATTATTTTAAGAGCAAACTCTGGGTGCTCTTGTGTTAGAAAATGATTTTTCCTTACTCGTCTGTCCCAACGACTTTCATAGATTAATTTTGTCATATAAAAAAATTAATTGCTCTCTGCTACTTCCCCCTTTTTTCCTTAAAGTTTATCATCACCATGATCTATTTCGTACTATAAATAAGTTGGAGTGTACACAATATTAGCTTAGCCTCCAGTATTCTCCATTGTACATCATACTGTTATTTTCCTTTGTACAATGCATATGTTGTGACTGAAATCTGATATAACATAATAGTCAATGTTCGGATTTAAATGGCAGGCAAGATTTGTTGTGGAAAGAACTCCTGGTGTAAATTGTGCACAATCTTCTGTGCTTTTATATGAACAGTGGCAATTACAAATTATATTGTAAGAGTCAATAGATCTATTTGTATAGTGTAATCCCATTGTTTAATCAGCTGGCCAAATAGGTCAATGTTTACGGAACTACTTTCACTAATGTGCATATAGTTAGAAGCAAATATTTAGTTTAGGGGCACTTTCCTTTGCACAAAGAAATGATACCATTATGATTCAATTGAAGGTGTGGTTACATGTATATGCCAACTTTTTTTTACATTTTAACTTAAAGCCAGTCTGAGAGTAAACATAACCTAAGATTTATCCATTCTGAATATTCATGATGATTATTATTGATTAGGTTAATTATTATCATATGATGATATAGTACAGAAAGGAACGGTAGTGTGAATGATTTCTCTTCTATAAATTTGTCATGAACTGAATTATTGATAATCACAAAAATCATGCCCATACAAAATGCAGGGACTTTAAATTCTTTGCCTCTGTATTTAAAATTATAACATGCTGAAGTAATTGGCCCCTTAAGGATTGAAAACATTGCAGTTTTTTATATCCAGAATTGTCCCCAATTAAAAAAAGGAGCAGTAAGACAGCACAAGAAATTGATGGGGGAATATCTGATCATTTTCAAATGACAGACCCTGATGAGGTATATGTAATGAAATCTGGCTGTGGGCTCTTGCAATACTCCTGTCTTACCCTACACTTTGCCTTTCCAAGAATTGCTCTAAAAATGAGTCCATTTCAATCTCTTAAGTGCTGCCTGTTCTTAGAAATGTGTTCTAAAGCCAGTGAGCTGAGCTTGCTAACTCTATGTGTACCATAAAAGCAGGCAGAGCTATTATATCAAAGTGAGTATAACGGTTCAGAAATCCTTCCTGTTTGTTGGATAAAACTACCCGTCATTGTCAGTAGTTTCTTACTCATAATAGTCACATCAAACTGTGTTCTTTGATAGCAGCACTTCAATGCTCTAATTGCCTGAAACGTTGTAGTTTGCACAATACACTGACTTCCACTTGGCTCTCTTGTCCATCATCATTATTCTCCCTATCTATCCACTCAACTCGAGATTGGACATGAGTATCAGCAGACAATCTCCGCAATATAGATGGTTCGTCTCCATTCTGCGCAGCGGCGTGTTTATCTTCCCAGCTTTGTCGCACAAAAGCCGCCAATTACGCAGGATGGATCGAGCCCGGCGAAGCGTGCGTTAAATCTAATAGAGCCTTGAGTCCCGGAGGATTGCGGACATATTAAATGGGATCAGGGTTACGGCTGCTCCTGACCCGGCCGTCTAATCATGCAGCGACGTGACAATTTGCCGATTCAGGGGCAGGAAAGGGTGGGGGATGCCTGCATCGGTATTTGGGAAAAGAAAATATTTCAGATGGAAAATGTCTTTTTGTGAAATAAGATGTAACTGACATTGAAATGACAATTTGCCGATTTAGAGAGTGGAAGGGTTTTGGATGCATGCATCGGTATTTGGGAAAGATGGGAGTCAGAAAATATTTCAGATGGAAAATGTCTTTCTGTGAAATAAGATGTAAGTGACATTGAAATAACAAGTTGCCGTTTCGGAGGAAGGGAAGGGTGGGGGATGTGTGCATCTGTATTTGGGAAAATGGGAGTCAGAAAATATTTCAGATGGAAAATGTCTTTTTGTGAAAAAATAAAATGTAACTGACATTGACATGACAATTAGCTGATTTAGGGAAGGGTAGGGTTTTGGATGCATGCATCGGTATTTGGGAAAGATGGGAGTGTGAAAATATTTCAGATGGAAAATGTCTTTCTGTGAAATAAGATGTAAGTGACATTGAAATAACAAGTTGCCGTTTCGGAGGAAGGGAAGGGTGGGGGGATGTGTGCATCTGTATTTGGGAAAATGGGGGTCAGAAAATATTTCAGATGGAAAATGTCTTTCTGTGATGTAAAATTATACTAGATCGTCAACACAAAGCTCTGCGTTTGCATTAACATGTCCACATGCTATGAAAAACTTTGTTTAATTATCTGTGTAGTATCAGAAGGAGAAAAAACTTTTTTTGGTATTTTGGAAAGATTGGATTGAAAAAAAAAGCATTTTGGATGGAAAACCTTTGATTAAAACAGAATGGTAACAAAAGACACGAAACAAAATAATCACATTTTTGCTGTGCGGCAAACAAATTTTGTTCACTCCATCAGGTCATTAAAGGAACTCAGCGAATTAGTTCTGAAGAGAAACCGCTATATATAATGATAGTGAATCGCTGCTAATTCAAGTACCAGGCTTTGTCATCTTTTATAGGCCACCCTGCTCAAGTCTGATGGGGCAATAATTTGGCCTGAAATTGACAGCTAAAACCAGGACAGAATATGATTATCATAACTCCATTATATCAAAATTGGAATGCACATGAATGAATAGTGAAAGCGTACAGGATCAATAAAACAATTTAAAGGTCTTCTAAGTCGCTCAGGCTTGACAAGTGACAAGTGTTTCACTAGACTAACCATAACTTTTACATAATTCTTTGGCTTAGTTGTTTAATTCTGTGAAATCCAATGTCTTGAAATGTATCGATTTCATTTTCCCCCTTTACATTATCACAAAATCAATATATGCACATAAATCCATGATTGCTTCTTGACTAGATTTCTGTTATGACGTCTATCGGTTATGATGTCATCTTGTAGAGGTTGACTTTGCAGAACTGGGCGGCTGTGACTAGATTTGATCATGATGTATGGTATTGCTGACAACAGTACTTTTTTCAATCATCCCGGCTGAGATGTGCAATTGATCATGTAACTTTATCAGCACTGAATATTATTCATTTCTAAGTGTTCAATTCAAAATCTGCCTGCTGGGTGAATCTATTCATTTTATTTTCTTTGTCAATATTGTAATAATCATATTGAAATTAAGAAAAGAATTCTGTAATCAAGTACATGTAGATTTACATCTCAGATGAACGTTCATGCTAGATTTACATATCTTTGGCATTATTGAAGTCTAACTACGATTGTCATTTTACTGCAAAACATCTGGCTGAACTGCCAAGACTTCCATTCTTGATTTTAAGACTAATAAAGTCGAAACTGGTCTAATTCTGTCATTGTTCAAGAGCTACGAACAAGTTCCACATAGTTACATCATATAAAGTTTGATGGGAGGAAAGTTGATGTTGAAATCTTTATGGACGACCATAATTACATCTTCCATTCCACCCACACACAGAAAAGCTTGGATGCACCATAGGGCCTTGTGCCTACCGCCATTTGTCAGGTGACATTAGCACTTACAGTCTCCTCCCACACATGGAGGTGTTAGTCTTGTAGGGAATACAAACGGCATGGTCTATGTGTAGTGATGATGCAAAATGTCTGCCACAATGGGCCAGAAAATTCAGTGATAACAAATGGTTACTTCGCAGACAGGTTTTTCTTAGGTCGTGACAATAGCAACATGCTAGTTGGGCAACTATTGCTGCCTCATGTACATGTATGGATGTTTCAGTCGAACAAATAAATAGATAAACAGATATCTTGTTAATCTTCTGGTGTGAAACTGTGCATTGTGAAATTAAGTCCCAGCACTTATGTGTAAGCTTTCTGAGCACGTAGTCTGTAGTATGTGTAGACAGAGAGTTTCACATGAATGAGTTATCTCAGAATTTTTTTTGCAAAAGTTTTGAAATATGATTTCTATGACATTGATGTACATACATATAAGCTTTAGTCCTGAAAACATGAAGTTACTTTTTTTACCATTTCTGTATTCAGAATGTCTTTATTCCCCCCCCCCCATAGATTTAACATACATGCACAATTTTAAATGTGGCAGCCCAGTGTTCTCTTCTATCTGAAAGTTTATTTTCAATCTTAAGTGCCCAGGCAACAGAACTGATATCGTCTCCTTTAAGTGCCATGAGCCGATATGAAGCCTGGTTCCAAATGGCCCGACTCTGTGAGTAACCTGCATGGCCCCATAGTGGTCCACAACAGTAAAGGGCATTTATAGAGGTAAGATACTGTAGGTCACAGATCAGGATGCTGCAGTTATGTATCCAATATGAAACTGTTGAAAGGTTGCCTGAGAAGAAAAATGGGGCAAGTGAATATTAAGACCCTGGAAGGGTTGAAATATTGATTTTCCAGAGTGTTGGGATGTACTGAAAAACAATTTGTTATAGTTTAAAGAATTATTAATGTTTCCAAAATGAAGAAATAGATCGCAATCACTGATCTATTACATGTAGCTTCCCAAAGGTTTCGTACCTGGTGGGAGGGAAAGAACACTGTCAAAGCTTGAAATACCACCTGCATATGCCGGTTAGTGCAGGTAAAATTAGAGCTGTTCAGGTATTAATGAAATTGAAGTAACCTGCACCTAATCTGTACTAGGAGCTGGGTATATAAGTGTGAATTTTGTTAACTCAGTACTTACAATACTTGAAATGATCTGTAAACATTAGCTTTCTTTCAATTGGTACTATACACTCTAACAAAGCCAGAAAAAACATCAGATTCTCTGAAAAGGAAAAAAACAAATTGGGGTGAAGATTAACCTTGTATAGTGTGAATAATTTGAAACTGGTGCAGGTATTGAAAATATTTCTGATTTTATATATTGCCAGATATATATAGAAAATTAATGAAGAAATACACCATGATTCTACATACCAAGCAAAATGCTCTCCAAACTTACCCAAATGCAGGCCTTAAAATCTGCCCATCCATCCATTAGCAGCCATGCACAGGGGACAACCCTGGCGTTGTCAGTAATGAGGACAGCAACCTGTAGACTGAACAAATAAAGTTAATGGTGTGTGGGGGATGGTACATGTCAGTGAGTGATTACATCTTATGGTTGATTTTTGGGACGTGCCTGGCGTACACTCGTCAGCGGTTCAGTCGTTGATATGCATCGTGTTCAGACAAATTGCTCGTTTTGCTGAAGATTGGATCGCACCACCGCTGTGATTCATGCTGCAATGTGTTGTTCCGTAACTGTAACTTGCGAATTCTTGTGGGAAGCAATTTGCAATGACTCAAAATCATATTTCATATTTCTTCACATATGCAGCGGTAAAAGGTGTTTTGATATTATGCTTTTTTTATGATTGAGACTGTGATTATATTTTGTACCATTCAATTCATTTTCTGACTCAATGTTTTCAGAAACACAAAGAAGTAAATTAGAATTTATTAGAATTGAGCAAATCAGTAACATATAAGATCACTATATCATAGTCTTACCAGAAACTCTATCATAGTATGGAGTCAAATTGATCTATTCATCTGTATCAGGTACATGTATACTGTAATTCAGAATGAAGAAGTCTGACAGAGTATCTAAATGCATTCAAATTTGTCTGGAAATTTTCGTTATGTTCCTTGTAAATTAGATTCACGGTTCACCTTTGGTATTTTCTGCAACTACAATCCGTCAGTTTTGTTTTCATTATAACTAAATACATGCAAAACTGCAAGCAGTAAGATTATTTCTTCTCTGTAATCAAGCCACCTTTACATTCGCTTGGTCTTACAGTCACGTTGTATCTTATTTGTTTTTTTACACAGATATTTGACAACTGTCATGATTAGGTGATATTTCATAATCTCTGTATTTCACTGCCAAATATGTGGTATGTGCCAGTGCCATCCATCTATAGCTAGCCTCTTTTGCAGACCTTCTTGCTGTGGCTGGCTTTATATTTTTGGGTATTGCTGATTTGCGGTTTTCAGCATGGGCCAGGTTGTCTTATGCTGGAGGCCTACATTGTAGGCGCAAAGAAACAATCTCCCACGGCATAAGAGAACATGGCCCATGTTGAAAATCGCAAATCAGCACTCCCCCAAAATATGAATGCCAGCCGGCCCTACAAGGTCTGTGAAGGAGGCTACATCCAGGCATCCATCCAGTTTACTGAAATCTCATTTGCATGCTATGTTTATGATAATTACTAACAATAGCTCCCAATGGTACCAAAATCAGCACAACCAGCTTATTTTGTCCTACCATACAGTGATTTAGTGAGAACTAAACTCATCTTGTATCATTTCTGTGCCACAAAAAGTTCATGTCCTTGGTGCTGAAAGCTGCCATGTTCCTTGCCTTCCGATGCTTTTATTGAACACGTTTCTCTGTGGGGTCCAATTTCCTTACTTGTCTCACATACAAGATTATACACAGTGGGGTTGTGTATTGAAATTCAATACAGAACCTCCTGCACTACTTTAACATGTCTGCAGTGCTGATCAGTGAGTATTGTAAAGTGTGCTTTGTTTATGATTCCTTCAACACATTAAGTAATCTTGTAAACTTGTTGAAATCAGTTCCAAATATTCTCACCCCTATTGAGTATGCAATGACCTTTTTTTCAGATGCACACTGAATTGTTGCCATCAGATATCCCATAGGTAAAAAGCTATGGAAAAAGTGATCTTTGATAGTTTGTGAGAATATCAATCATTTGAAGTCTACCATTGGACCACAACGCTTCCCTTTTAAGAGGAAATATCTTAAAGGTCAAATAAAACCACCATTTACATGGGGAACATTTCCTGTTGCCTTTCATATGTCTTGAGTCCCACAGACCAAAGCTTTAATCTTCTCAAGCCTGATATATGATGGTCACAGTCGCATACAAAATACACTGTAAATTTCCAAGGCAAGTCAGAGATTAAATCTGCGACAAGGCAGTGAAAATGTTTAATGCAGGCCGCTGTAAAATATGAATGGCTTTGGGGCCATTATTTTTCACATAACGCAGTGCTGGAATGACTGTTTCTATCACTCGGAAAAATCTAACAGCTACAACAGGCTGTAACTGTGCCCTGCAGCGAGCACTGATCTGTAGCCTTCCGCACTCAATCTGTCACAATATCCGTAAAGCCACCTCAATATCGTCCGCACTGCACGCAATTTGTCGTCCCGGGTATATTGTACCTGCGGAGATGCACCATTTTGCACGGTGATGCAAACACGCATTATAGAATCATCAAGACGGAAACAGCGTGTAATCCCAGTATGACAACATTATTTGATGCATTCAACAAATTCTGCCCCATCCATTTCAAAAGCTGGAGATACTATCATTCCCGAAAGTCCTCCTCGCTTTGATGTATGTATTTCTCAGCTTGGGGGAGCAAAGTTGGGCGCAGACAGATCAATTACACTGTTGCAATCTCTCTGCAGCAGTGGTTCTTGTCATCAGAGGTCACAGGTTGAGCCAAAGGTGATCCCAGGAGGAAGGAGTCATACATTCAGGTCACAGTAACCTTGACAGTGGGATATTGTGTGCTGTCTGCAGTGTTCCATATGCTGGTTTCCATATCATCTACAATACAGAATTTGAAAACACGACTTATGAAAGTTAAAGGAAGGAAAGAGGATTTTTGTTTAGGTTAGTCTCATGCTTCACTTCAATTGAGGATGAATACTTTACCTATTTTTCACAATTATAGGTTCATGGCATTACTGTTTTCTGGATACTCAATTTGTGCGTACATGGACTTATCACTCAAGCCCATTGTATCATAACAAAATCACCAAGGAAATGAAGGTAGTTCTATAGCTTATTAATTCTGTTAATAGGGCTACATTTTCTCCAGCAACTATCTAATGCTACCGTATACTATAAATATTGGTCCTGTCCATGGTGCTACATTTCCTACAGTAGCCTTCCAATGTTACCTTATACCTACACACTGGTCCTGCCCATGGTGCTACATTTCCTACAGTAGCCTTTCAATGCTACCTTATACCTACACACTGGCCCTGTCCAAAGTGCTATATTTCCTACAGAAGCCTTCCAATGCTACCTTATACCTACACACTGGCCCTGTCCAAAGTGCTATATTTCCTACAGTAGCCTTCCAATGCTACCTTATACCATACATGTTGGTCCTGTCCATGGTGCTATATTTCCTTTAGTAGCCTTTCAATGCTACCCTAGACCATAATGTTACCTACTGGCCCTGTCATTGGTGCTGAAGGTATGCTGAACAACTAACAAAGATAACAAAGAACTATGTGCCACCCTGAGCCCCAAACTGTGATTGTTCAATTCATCACAAGAATTCCATTTCTCCGATATTCCATTAGTTGTACAAATTCACTGAAGCAGTGTGGACTCGAAAGCATTTTCCATAGCCTCAAGTTTGAGTGGTTTATGGAATAACCATTTGCGTAAGTGGTAGAACTAGAGACTCATTCACCCATTCATAAAAGGTCTCGAGTTGCTCACTGCTTTATTCACTCCAAACTTTTCCCAGCCTACTGTTCTTGCACTATTGCATCACCACTGTAAAAGGTAGGCGTAGTCTTGAGAAGAATAACAATGAATGGCATTCAGTATTGGACCCAATCTGCAAGTTCATTTCTTTCTTGGCAGCCAGAGAAAACAGGAGAGTTGATTGATGCACTCCCACACTCAACGGAAAGCTTTTGATATTATCATCTTGACTACAGCTTCCTATTCAACAGCCATGGAATATTCCATCCAATTCACTTGTATAGTTGTAAACATTAGTTACTAAGAGAAAAAAAATTTGGAGGCTTGGGAGTATTTTGAATAAACATGATCAGCTGCTGTGGTACACTTGAGATGATGGTATGCATTCTGACAGCAGATGACAAGCAAAGAAAATTGCACCTTGATGGTTGACTGTGAAACATTTGTATTGACAGTATACTTAAGCCTCCCTCGATAATGCTACTGTTGTTTTGTATGCGACTGGCAATTGGCAAGAACGTTTTCCAGCACAATCTCATTTCTATCTCTGCACCGCAGGAAGTATGGTACTTTATGCACCTTGTTAGTACTTTACCAGCATTTGTTCTGTCAAAACATATTATACACAGACATATCAATACCCATTTGAAAGATATGCCTGGAGCCATTGAGTATACCTTATCTAAGTCAAGGAAAAACATGTCAACTCTCTTCTTTTATTCCAGGATTTGTGAAGATAAACAAGTTTCCGATTTAATGTTCAAGTAAAGACGGGTTTAGATTTTTGGGAATGTCTGACGTTTGTTCATGGTTCTTAGACATGAGGATTACTTCTGTTCCTCTTCGATTATTAATTTGGGCATCAAAACTAACTGATGTTACTTCAAAACTGTACCATACATACAATTTACATGTATGTGGGTAGAAAAAAATCAGGATTCTATCCCTTGTGAATTAAGAGGTATAAACAACATAAATCATATCCTAAATTGTGATTTGCATGGATATAATTCTATCAACTTTGTAATTTTGCATTTCAAGGTGCATTGTAAAAAATGTATGTTTGATAATAAGGAAAAAAGAAGCAAATAATTGATGTCTCCATTTATTTGTATATCTTTTTCATAAATATTGCCACAATATTATGGCCTTTGAGATAGGCATGACACATGTGTATCCTAATTGGAGTTATTAGGATTTAATTGGACCCTTAATTCCGCTATTCCTTCAGCCCTTATCTATCATCAGCATCCATGCAGCAGGCATATTGTACACAATCAGCAGATTTTCAGGGCACAGAATCATCTCTAAATCCTGCACAGGATTTCTGCTAATTTGTGAAAATTTCATCTCTCATTAGGTAACAGCAGGGAGATTATGTTTTTTTGTCATTCAAATTCTTCCCAAGGGGAAGGAATAAATTTACATTACAACTTACTCAACGGTATGTACACATAGAGTGATCATGAAAATACTTTATGTACAATACAGAAAATAGCATGGAAAACTGTCTGAAATTTCCTACAAATTTGTCGAGAACAAACATCATGATATCATAATGTAGCACTGCCCTGGAAATAACATCTTTACGACTAGTAATGCAAGTTTTATGGTACAGTGTAGCTTTAACACACCAGGTTAGCTCCAGTGACATTCAGGCCAACACCGGCTTCCGATAAAGGCATATTAGATGACAGATGAATCGCTGACTTTATTATCACTGATGCTACAGTAGCGAGCCTCCATCTCAGGCGTAGCTATGAAGGTATCATCTATCAAACATCAAGGACTTGATTATTCCTCCAGTAGGCGGCAATCTTCTGATGCAAGAAAAATGACTCTGTCTGTTTGTGTAACTCATAAGTGAGAGACTTCGTCCTGCAAAGGCGATGTGTCAGTATTATGCCTGTGTGAACGACTCCTGAGACTTAGTTTCAAAGTGTGCAGCTGTTGGAACCATCCGTCGTGCGGAATACGCGATGACATAGCATTTTTCCTAAAGGTTCTTATGACATTACATCTTCTTCTGGGGTTATCTTGACGAGTAAGATGCTGAATATCGCTGGATGGTGACATTTGATCATGAGTCATATGTACGTGGAGGAAAACCTGGGAGTTCCAATTTTTCCATAGTAATTGCCTGATCATAAGTTCTCCATGCAGGGGTTTGCCTCTGGCTTGTTTTCAACGTCTTTTGCTATCATGAAAGCTAGCCAAACTGACAAAAAGGAAACCTGACAAGGTACAATGCCAAATAAAAACGGCTAAAAAAGATTTCAAAAACTAGCCAGCGCCAAACCTCTGCTTGGAGAGTAGATCATCATAGTTACTGTTACAGTAGTACATTTGGCACATCTTAGAATTTGATAGTTTTCCATTGGTTGGACAATACGTTAGTTGCTTGTGTAGATGTGCTATGAAATACGTTAAAAAAGACAAAGGTTTTATATTCTTTAGGCATTAGCATATTCGTATTAAGTTGAATTTTTGTTTTGATTTTATCTGCCCTCCCTGTCACTGAGCTTGGTAAGATTTAAGAAATCATCTTACATGGCACGTATTGTAACATTACCTTCAAATTAGTAAAATCCAGAGTAGTACAATTTCTTTATAACTTTGCCTTTTTGACCCCCAATATCTTGCATTTTTAAAATCCTAAGAAGGCAAAAGAATAATCATATAATTGATGTCTTGTCATAACGGTATTGATAATGGTACAAATCACCAAATTCTAAAAGAATCTCTGACGTTAAAATCTATTCGAAACGTTTCAGAGATCTTGTCATCATCCACTTCTTGGATAGCAATTTGCTGACTGCTGTTTACATGCAGTAATTCCTCTGCTAAAGAGCTCCACTCCCCACTGAGAGATTTTATGTATGCTGAGTGTTTACCATTTTGCAACAAACATATTACTTAGAGCTTTCAAATGATGTGGCCCAATCGGAACCTCCCCCAGCACTCTACCATACTCTCGCACCCCTAATGAAACCATTCTCAGCTTGTTGCGTGTTGAATTGCCTCCCATTGGGCCATTCCAAACCATCCCGTGTGTCATTTCTGTTCCAGGCGCACATTTTCATGCCAGTTTCCCTCCCCTTAAAACCTCTTTGACGTCAGTGCCACGCAGCGTTCCTCGCATGAAAATGTCACATCACTGGGGAAAGCTCCAAATAACAAGCCTCGAAATGAGTCGGAAAAGAACAGGGCCAATGCGGGCACTTGAAGTTAGCTTGGCTCCCCGTTATGCATAGATGGAACAGTCTGTTGGGTTTGCAATTCATGAGCGTTCAGCGTAGGAGTCTCCCAAACTCATGGCTGCATAACAGGTGCAGCACTCAGTTAATCATCCTCTTTTTCCTTTTTGCTGACATAGATTTGTACTAAAACCTTGCACACAAGGCTTAACTGTTGTAACGTTTTCTTTTCTTCATGTAGACGTACTACAGAAACAGGATCAGAAGCTCAGAGATTCTCTTTCTTGCCGGTACCCAAGTGTGGCAGTGACGGGAAGCAACCATGGATTCGGAAGCAACCGAGATGGAGGAGAAGAAATACATCATAGAAAAGTCTCAGGTAGGCTGGCATTCATTCATTTTGAATTGGATGTTGAAAAACATTTTGGGTATAAATGTATCATTCATCAAGCCAACTAAAAAGGATGTTGCTTTTGAATTGATTAGGAATTTCACCATTGATATTGTTTTGCAGTTTCTTATCACAAATGCCAAAAAACATCATCTAGTGTATTGAATTCAATTCTAAATCAAAACACACAAAATATCATTTATCGTTTGTATTCAAAGGTATTAAATGCTACTTGTAATCTGTAACTCTGTTTTTCCCCAAAAAAGAAACACAGCTAGAATTGTCCAATTTTTACTTCAGAATCTATGATTATATTACTTTGGAAAGCGGGATTCAATTCAGATGAAGTTTGTTTATCAGGAGGACTTTACCAATGGGCTTAGATAGTGGAGCATGGATTCCAAATTGCATTAGTTTGTATATTGTATGCTTTTCTACAAGACATAATAAGTGTAGTGAATTTTTTCATGTCCAGTAATATTCAATAATATTCCTCAATATGCATCACGTTTAAAAGCAGGTACTGATTGCATAGCTGATAGCGCCCAAGCAGAAAATACCACTGGACAAAGCTCCATAATCTTGCATGCTTGAAAACATATGGAGCAAAGCACCCTAACATGAAATCAAATTTCTCTGCCTTTACTGATAAGTCTCTCATCTAACCAAACTTGATATCTAAAGCAAAAGGCAGATCACTCAAATTACTGGCTATTCAGAAGCTATAAGTCCTAATTTGCCGTCATTTGAACCAAGTGCTTTTATTGGCTGTACTTCAAAGATGGCTTTTCGTGTTAGCCACGAAATATGATGATTTTTCCACCAGTCAATAGTTCTAATGGCAGCTGTGTGCTGTGGTGGCAGCCAGAGTGCTGAATTATTTATTTCGTTGGCCTTTAATGCGGTGGAAAATTCCACCAATTTGGTTAAGGATTAGCCCTTTCTCACACAATTTGAATGATAAATTAAATCACAGAAAGATTAACTTTAAAGACTTGGTTAGGATAAGTTCATTGTGTAGAAAGAATTGTTACGACTATTTTCATAGGTAATGCCTTTGCTGTATTTGTTTTACAATATCAGCTTGAAATAGTTTTACATCTCAACTTATTATCTTTAAGGAAACTATGAATTATGCGAAAAAAAAGTCTCATGTATTTTCACTGTGCAATATCGGAAAGCAAAGCATCTTATACTATACCATGATAAATATTTCACTTTTAGTCCTGATATGCCTGGCTTTAAGTATATTTCTGCCATTCTAGAATTTTGATGAGAGACTATTTAAGCCTCTTCAGAGAATTCATCCCCAAAAAAATGCAGTCTTTTTCAGATCATAAGATTTATTTCTTGACAGTTGTGCTTACTTGGATCACAAGAATGATGATACATAATGATTATGCCATACATGCTGGTATCAGCTTCTGTTGCCTTAAGGTCTGCGCTACCATTAAGGATATAAGAGGATCGTGAAACATCAAATGACGTCAATGTCGTGACCTCCAGATATGCTCCTGCATGGGTTTGAAAATATCTTCAACTTACTATCTATAAGATAATGCTGCTGACATATTAGGCTTTCTCTGTAATCTCCTGATGGCTCATGGTTTACATTATGCAGTACTTATCAGTCATACTTTAACTAAGATCAATAACTATGGCTGCATACTGATCATTAAAGCATTGAAGATTCAATTTTTTGCTGTTACTGTCATTGTAACTAAGCGCTATCAATATTTGAAGTCGTTTGGTGAATCGATATCCTTAATAGTCAAAAGCAATCATGACTCCATCCCAATCTTATCAGTTTGGAATTTTATGTTGCTGGAATCTGGCAAAATTAGTTGCTGACTAACTCTTCGCATGCATTACTACATTTCTACCTATGCTTTAGAAATGAATAATAGCAATTATTCAAGAGCCAAATATGGACCAAAAATGATAGAAATAGAAAAAGCACATATTTCCCCAACAAGTGTAATAACCAGAAATGAATAAATGATCATTATCCATGCAGAATACATGAATGCATTCATCTTACACTCACCCTTCCAAGATAATTTTTTTTCCGTACATGGTACTTGATCCAAAACAGACTTAAAAACGGAACTTTTCATACCTCAAAAACAGACTTGGGCCTAGGAGCTTCAGATGTGGCAGTTTGTCTTGTCGACCTCCATGCGGATGAAGCGAAATTTCTTGTTTTTTTTCTGGGAACAGACCAAAATCAATGCGTGCGCGGACGTCATCCATAAAAATTACTTGGTGCAGCCTTACTTGAAATACAGAGAAATCTCTCTAGCATCCAATGCTTTTACACTGCAAAGCTTTATGTAGAGCCTGCTGCAAAGATAGCAAAGTTGAAGTTGGAAGAAAACCCAGTTATCAATGAGATAAATAATGAGTTTTTCTTTTCTTGACCGACTTTGACTCTGATTGTCTCCAAAGTGTGTATGCCTGAGCCTCAGTGTACAAGCCAGGCTAAGTCCACCCAGTACAGTAATGCCACATTCCTGCCCCAGCTTCCCCTGGCCTTCTTAGCCCCTGACATGACCCAGACAGCTACAACGTGACACCCTCTAAGGCTTGATACTTATTGATGTTGAAAGCATTGTCGCGAGGCTCCAGTGTTTTACAGGTGCGAGAGCAGTGTAAATTACAGGCTGTACATCCCCACCACTGCTGCCCCCTTTGATCCAATAGTACAGTGAGTGGGCATCTTTAATTAAATCAACTGTTTTCTTTCAACCACCAAAAGCAAAACTTGTACACCATGAAATTAGGGTATCATTGTTTGGGGTTCCTAAAGTACAGCTTATATTCAGATCTCTACATGACTTTTTGAACTGTGTGATATCAAGAAAATCTCATAATCACTTTCATCCAGTTGCATCTAGTACATTGTTTAGTGCCTTACTCAGTAGTCTCCATTTTTTATTGCATTTGAAAAATAGAAATATTGATGTGTAGAGGTCAACTTTTACCAGACACGGTAAATTTCAACAAGGCGATTCTACAATTGAAGCAATTACTGACAACAATTTTGCAATCAAAGAAATTCGCATGAACATCTGCACATAAAAGGCCCGCAAATTGTCTCTTTCATTTCCTGCTGTATGAACCAAGCGACCCTCATCCAGCCTGTCCAATGAACTGTTAGCAGCGCTGCAATCCATCACAGGGACTACTTTACCTGATTAAGCCCAAATAATGCAGTTCCTGAATATGGATTTGTCAATCGAGCAGCCCAAATCCCTCCAGACGGTTTGGAGGCGTGTTTGTTTGATGTTGGAATTTGCGTCCTGATTCAATCAGCTCTGATCTAGCCAGGGTCTGATGATTCCAGGGAGGTACAGCAGAGTCTGGAAGCAATGCCATAGATCAAGTTCAATTTCTATAGCCTATAGGGAAAGTTGAATCGGAATTATGCCCCCAAGTTGTTGACATTCTGTATTCTGATAATGGGCCATGAGGCATATTGAAAAGTCAGAGCTTATGGACATGACTATGTCTTAATTGCAAAATATTGATTTACAAATGGGCTGTGGGACATATAACTGTGGCTAAAACATATATATACCACCAGTTTGTTAAAGTGACTCAGAACATTCTTTTGCCCTCTCCTATATGCTTGACATTTTGCTTGAGCTTCTACAATCTAATCTAACCACAAGGGAAATCTGCTTTCCTCGCAGTATCACCCTGTTGTGTACTATAATTACTTTGCCAACATCATACCTGCATGCCTAGTACATATTTTAAGCTTTGGGACTTGTCATCATTCTCTGGTGTCATGCCCTAGCTCTACCAGTATCCATTTCCAGGTGCAAAGTGTTCAAAATTGAGGGCTGTTGATTTATTTATTTCCCGTGACACCCCCCTCCACTTGGACCCCTGGGAAGAACGGACATGTGTATATATGTATATGTACTGGCCGACAGGGCCTTCCAAGGAAAATAAAGGTTTACTTACTTTTATTTACTATCTTGCTGATTTTAATTCAGGTCCGTTTTCTTGGAAAAAAACTGTTCTAGCTCCATCTGTATATAGCTTTGAAAAAACATCTGGATATGTGTGTCCCTAAAAAGATGGCTACCGAAAAATTTAACTGCCTTTTCATGTGGTAACTGGAGGTCATGCTGCGTCCGAAGTCACAAGGAAATTACTCAGAACTTGATATAAAGTACAGGCTGATTTTATTGACAGAAGACTCTGTAATTTTCAAGTAATTGCATCAGTTCAATGATTCATTACAAACCTGATAAAAGAGTTTTCCCAATCAATGTATGCAATATCTAGAAGTGCAACTGTGCTACTTCCGTCATGCCTTTTTTGCCAGTATGATTTTATCAGGGACTTCACAATACAACGGGTCGAGGTATTTACGTCAAAAGTGGACGTCATGTCTGGTTTTCCAGACCAATGACGTACTTCTGGGTAGACGTGCTTCTACTTTTAGAATAAACTACATGTAGTGTGAAGAAACTATTTGTTTAAAGAGCTGTTGAACGTGTTCAAGGGTGAGGTTGATATGCTGATGCTCATATACAGGTGATAATGATTCAGATAACGTAGCGGAAAAATGTTCCAATCAGCTCTTGTTGGAGAAATTGAAATTGCATGAAACTTTTTAGGCTTTGGGTGGTACTGGTATGTAACTTGAATACAAAATAGAATTGATGGATGGAATAATTGTAGCCTTGTCTGGCCTCAGAAGAGTATTTGTAACAACTTTAACTGATATCAAAAGGCAATAAATTACAAATGTTGGAATGATAGTTAATTCACACAGATAACATTCATACAGAAGTGTTGATGTTACTTGGGACTCTGCCAGGTATAAAACACAATTTCTCTGAAAAACATTCACTATTTAATCTTGTATCCAATGTACAGGCTCCACATCCATTCTGTGCTATTCTAGTCACAGATAAGGTCACAGAAGGCTCCCTGTTGTCTCCCAGGCTAACTTGGGTCAACTCACACACAGAAAACAGTGCATTATTCTCACAAAGGAAATTGCTTTGGTGCATATACCTGTAGGAACTGTAGAATTGTCTAAGGTGTTTTGAATGTTGTGTTCAGTGGTGGCAGTGTGCATTATCTTGCTGTTGTTACATGAATGTCTTTGGGGGTCTGACTATATGCAACCTTTTCCATTTCAACCTCTAAGATGTCAATGTACTAAAAGCAAAAAGTTTGCACTGCGTAGATCACATGTGGCAGACAAGTCAATAGGCCTGAATATTCTTCACAGAAAAGCCATCAGAAAGCTCTTTGGCATTGCTATTTTGATCTAATCTTTTTATTCAGAGCTGCCTAAAATGTTGCTACTAGTAGTAATACCAGGGTGGCTTCGATGATGTATATTGTGTAATTGGCTCTCCAATTCCATTTCTAAACCAGCTCTGAGTGAGTTCAGCAGCAGTAATTTTGTAGGGCATGTCTGGTCGCTCTAATGCAAGTACTTTATGTCAGAATGTAATGGTTGCCATCTAAATGTACAAGACACCCACTTTAGACAATCACATCAGAAGCCAACAAAGTAAGAGATCAGCGGAGGCAGGCGATACTGAAATTTGGCGGTAATGAAATTGTCTGGGCCTTGCCTGTGTCCATTTGTCGTAGTTAGAGCTTGTATGAATGGTACTGCATGCATGGTGCAGGAAGTAGAAAAAGACGTTCTTGTGGTAAATTGTGACGTTAAAAATGACGACACAGCTTTTATAGCTATCAATTATCTCCAATGACTATCATTTGATCCATTATGTTTCCCATATTTCAATGCTGAAAATGGCTATAGAAAACTGGTTGGGTCTTACACAGAAATAAATCTGTGCATTTGTTGCTATTTGATGCAATTGTCTATACCTGGTGGTTTCAAAAGTATGCCTTTATTCCAGAATCTATATGTGTTACATGTACAACATTTAATATTGACTTTGACCTACAGACAGAAACATCATTTCTTTGGTCTGAGGTAAGCATTTCTTTTACCACTGTTGACCCCAGTGCCATAGTAATGCCTGGATGCAGAAATGAGAATTTCTAATCCTTGCAGTATAATGTCAAGAGTGGTGTTAATTGAAAGCCTCAAAATGTTTGCTGTCCTTACTATCATCTATTTCTTAAGGATGCGGTCCCAAACGTGACTCCTGACCCATACAGCGTGTTAGTCTATGAGAAACGTCGGTGGAATAAATCTCTTGTTTGTGTAAAAAAGAGAAAAAGAGTAGCATCAATAGACTCTCGTCTAACATGTAGGTGTTGCAGAAAAATCTATGTAAGCACAAATGTAACATTAAAACTTTTTCCAGTCCCCAGGCAAGTTTGCTAGCTATTGTGGCACACTAATTGTCCAATTCAAACCTTCAAGCACCAACACCCGACAGCCCAGCACTCTCTCAGTTTAATTGAAAAGAAGGTCTCTAAGTGCCCAAATGCCCTTAATAATTTGGCAACGGTGCAACAAGGAAGACCCAAAGCACCTGGCATTTTGAAACATTCTGCGGAACCAGTATGTTGCTAGATCAAGTTTTCTTTACCAAGCCTTGGGGAGTTGAACCCTGGAAATCCCCAGTACAAGTTATCCATCACCTTGTCATCCTGCCAGTGTGCATTACCTGATGGGAGATGGTTGGCGCTTGGCTTTCCTGCAACCAGACGAGGTTAATACAGTCATAGCACACACTTCCAGCCATGTGATATTGATCTACCTCGGAATTTGCTCATCCCTCTAGGTTCCTGTCAGGTTTAATTCCCATCAACAGTAGCTAAATTGCACCACATGGAGTATGGTTGAAAGTTTGGAACTTCCTGAAAAAGTGCCCTGCGTCATTACAGAACAGTGGGCTCAACTACTACATCTATCTCACAACTCAGCCTCAGGGCTGCAATCAATATAGCCAGTCGTACATTGTTGCCTTTTTCTGTACTCCATCAACAACAACATCTTATCAGAATGCATTTTGGAAAGTTTCTGACCTTCCATGTGGTCCTGTAATGCATTGTCTCTGTCAGAAGCCCTGTGTTTGATTGAGTAGAGGTCTGATAGAGGTAAATGAGTGTTATGGATGGAAGCATCTGGGTTTGAATTTTTTTTTACTTGGTAGTCTCAAGAGCAGATTTAGATGCCCAGGATCTGAAAATTCCAAAGAAGCTATATTCTAAGGCTTGATTTTGACAGCAAGCATAATGTTAACTTCAGTAGAGTCATCACATATATTTACACAAAATACAGGGCAGTAGAATGTATTTTTTTCTTCAACTGTTTCTTTCCTCACTTTCCTTTCAACAGCCAATGTCTTGAGACAAAAAATATATCTCAACAGGCCTGTGTTGTAAAGGTAACACATTGTCTGTAGTTAAGATAAGAAAGTAGTCCCCTGTGTAATTTGCTGATATCAGCAAGATAAGATTCTGTGTTGAAGTTGTCATACGTAGCCTGAAGCATTCATTGACCTAAATCTCCTTTATATTTCTCATTGCAAAATATGCCACTTTCCTTCTCATAAGAGCAGCAGTTGAGCTAGGAAAATGATATAAAGAGATAAAAGAGTAACTCTGTACATCATAATCAGCCATGTGTCATTTTTTCTTATGCAGTGAGTTAGCACCTAACAATTATGTATTACATACAAGTAGTTATATGGTGACATCTAGGAATCAAATTATGTGAATTTATATGTTTATAAGTCTTCATTTATGAGGGACCTCAATTTCTGACATGATAAATGTACAGTAATAGACTTGGTGAAACATAGGTATATCATACAAAATTTTCCAATAATGCAGTGACCAGTATACCAATAACTCATTTTGCTCTTAACTTTTTACCATGCTCTTATTGGCAGTATATATTATGAAGCTATTCATGGTTATGCAAATCATATTTTGAAATGTGGTATTCCCTGGTACTGAAATGTCAGCTGTTATAAAGGATTTGAGTGGGAACTGGTACTCTTCATATTTTCTCACCAAAGGTTAAATGTTCCTATGAGCCAACCAGCTTATAGATAGCACAGGTAAACTGTTAGAGGGGAATGTTTGAAAAGTAGGATGTTTACAGGAATAGTTTATGACTTTTCTTCAAATAAACATAGATCTTAGCAAAGAAAAAACACAGGAGAACGAAAGGATCTGTTTGATTACAGTCAGTGTGCCCCATGGTTTTACAGTAGTGCTACCCTAATGCAGGGAGTGCCTTTGGGCTTAGCTCTACATTAGAGCATGTCATAAAGTACCACGCACCATCTGGTTGAATTAATGCAGGTCTTCCCTTTATTACATCTCAGAGAAACCAAGCACATTAATGAGCACAAGGGGGTGTCAATATCCCCTCACGGCTTCATCACCTCGCACATTTCCATGCAGCTGAAATGTCTGTCCATGGTGCTGAAAATCCAGATATTGTAAAAATCAAAACTTTGGTGAAAAATATTGTCTAACCATGGTACTTGACAAGATTATCAATATTTCTTGTTGAAGAAATGATGTATATGGTTGCTTTTATGGTTATTCTGTTTGAGCTGAATAAATGATGTATATCTGATGACAGGATGGTGATTTGTGTTGGACCATGAATAAGTTATGGCTTAAAGAAAGATATTACGATGTGATGAAAGATGCTTTTGTAACACCTTGAGATATCCAAAATCAATTTTTGCCATAGCAGAATCTTATTGCAAATAGTTTTGAAAATTTGATGCGTAGGCAGTTTGTTGTATCACACTTTTCCTCTGCCCCCTTTCAGGTAGCATTTCAAACAGTGTCAAAATGCTCATTTTGTTGCTAGGTTTCTTTTGTAAGAAAGGCAAATGTCTTGACAATTTATACAGATTATTGCAGGATGTTACCATCACTGACCTTTTCTAAATCAATATCAACCCAAACTCTTTCTTTACACAATTTGTAGGGAATCATATGAAGACATGTTAGAAAGGTTACGCAAACCTAGATAGTGAACAGGTTCAATATGGTGATGTTTGCACAGGAAATGAGAGGTGGCAACAGCCCAAATGTTTGGACAGAAGTGCTTACAGAGCGGGTGGAGGTAATCCTGTGAGAGTATAATGGAACAGATGTGTTCTTGAGTGCTTTTCAGACATGAACAGTGATACACAGAATGAGAAGAATTGTGAGGAGAAAAGTTTTCCATGCGATCTTTTCCGTTAACAGTTCATCAATTGCTAAACTGGGACTTGAAACCTGAACCTCAGGTTACAGCTTTAGAAGCTTAGATTCACGCTCACAGGACCTCTCAGAACTGTTAAAGCTTGAACATGTATGCTCCTCACCAACATATACCTAAGACAGTATACTGTAAATGCATTTAAGTTTGCATGGTTTTATTTCGTCTTAAGGCAAAAATGGAGTGTTTGCGGTGGTTTTGAGATCGCGGCAGCGCTAGTCACATATTGCTACAGTATTGGGCAAAATGTTTGCGGTAGTTTTAAACCACAAACATAAAACCTCAGTGAACATTTCTGCATTCACAGTAATGCTCATAGTGACAAATGCATTAGCAAATGTTCCATATCGGATATAAACCCTCATTTCACACCAATCTCGTAATCTGCCTGCAGGATCTGATGGGTAGCCCACGGGGCTTTTAGCACTTTCTTGTTATGCATGCACAGCTCACATTGTCAGTTGGATCTTGGAGGCTATATTGTTCATATCTCCCCAGGCTGATCAAAGTTAAAAGCAGATTGATAGGATTCATGCAAAGGAAGGAAGAATGAACTACAAGCATGATGAAACTAATCTCCAAGCAGATGTACACGGGGCGCGAAAATCGTATATGCTAGCCAGAGAAGGTCCAGTCAGCCAGATAAGCGCCAGTCAGCCCCTACATTCTGCTTGGAGATTACCGGTATGATGAAACAGTGTAAAGAAATCTATAGGTTGGTTGGTTTTCTATGCTACAGAATAGAACTTGGCCTGTTCCTTTTGTATAATACTTATTTGATGCCATTTAGCATATACTATATACTAAATGAAGAATGATGAATACATAGAGAAAGATAATTTTATGTAGCCTTTTTCTGCCACTGTGGGGATAAGAAAATGAACATCTGTAATTGATCCCACAATATTGCATGTACATCAAATTCCACCTATGAGCCTAATTATCCAGAAAACCGTCAGCAATATAGATCTCCCTAGACGTAGGTACTTCATGTTGTGCATATTATGTTTCTGATGTTTCAATTTACCTAAGATGCATTTCCTCCTTGGAATAACATTACATATATGTGGGTCAATGCAGTTGGTTGGCCCTACTAGGACAGCATTGTCAAGTAAGGACCTTTATCCAATCTACTGATTACTCTGCTACATTAGCTGAATAGCTTACAGTGTGCTGATGTGATAAAGGGCATGAGAGGTACTCAGATTAGATTAAACTTCTTGTCCTAGCTCAGTTCACCGTACTCAAGACAATAGTATTTCAAATGGAAGATCCATACATGGTGTCTATTGAGTCAAAATAACAATAGGAATAAGAACTTCATATGTCATTCATAATTTAAAAGAGCCTAGTGAAAGTATACAACATGGGATTTATGTAATCCCTTGCAGCTTTAAAGCCCCCTATTCCCACTTTCATAGTGCATTTATTTCAACTTTCATGCTAACAAATCACAGGAAAAATCACGCAAGCAGCAGAACTAACTACAGAATCTGTATTCATGAGTGATTTTTACTATCTGAGATATATGATCCGGATATAGTTATTAGAAAACAGGAGCAGCCTCGTGACAGTAACAGAGTATATCATCGACAGCTCAATATGTAAAGGCTTAATACAACATATTCATAAACACAGCCCTGTATCATCCTACGCTATGCTTAGTCACATGTAGCGTTATACTACCAAGACCCAGCTTTGTAGTGCCAAACACAGTTGTACAATTCAATTCATCACAAAAAATTCCTTCACATCTATCTAAAAACATAACAGAAGAAGGCAGCAATTTTGTTACAGAAATGAAAGGAAAATTGCTCCAGGAAATTCCTGATGCACTGATGAGGTGGAGGGTCAGTGGATTAGAAATGTCATTGTTGTGGATTTAATGAGCTGTAACGTTACAGTATGTAGCAGGCCATCCAATTTACTGTCTGGATTGGGCAGTTATCATTTATGGTCGTGGAATGTAATGGGTCAATTTTGGAAGACAAAATCATTTTGGGTTGTTTCATTCTAGAAGTTTGTAGGGGTCAGTAAAGAAGTGAAAATTAGTGTATGTGTGTGTGTGTGTGCGTGTGTGTGTGTGTGTGTGTGTGCATGTGTGTGTGTGTGTGTGTGTGTGTGTGTGTGAATAGTTAAGTGTGTCAGAATTCAAAAACGAAAGGCAGTTATAGAAATTCTTCTTTGAATTTTTTCAAAAGCATCAAACGAGTGTTACAGAAAGAATAAGATCAACGGAAGCACATACAGTTCAGCTTGTTTCAAGTTCTGGCAAAAATAGGTAGTCTAAGAATCATTGCAGATAGGCTCAGTTAGCAAGCTACATGTATCAGAGGTGGAATTAAACAATACCAATTTAGCTCTAACTTGACCTGATTCATATAACAAAGATTTCAATTTGCTGTGAGCAAGTTGCCCTTGTTCTGATTGTCTGGTATTGATAAGGTCTAGAAAGATTGAGTTGGGGTAAACTTGGCACGTACATGAGAGCAATAAAAGTATAGTTTTCACACAGTGCAACCTGGTTGATACTTTTTAATTGACATGATGACCTTTTCCTAAAAGTAGATCAATAAAGTTGGATTGCCATTAGATTTGTTGCATAAAGTTTGATTGCATGCAGCTACTTGCCATGGATACTGCTTGGTCTATTTGACAATATGCCAAACTTCCTTGCTTTCCTTCAACTTCAGCCTTACTGACTCATTCATTTATTGGAAAGAGTTATGGGCCACTGGCTGCACCCTGGTATAAAAAGGGAATGTATGTTTACAGGCACAAAATAGAAGACAAAAGAAAGAAAATTGCAAGACGTCATGTTCTGAGGTTCATCTTCTAAATATACCATTTAGTGCTGAAGAAGACTTTCTGGATGCTTTGCAAAACAGACAGAAAAATGATCTTTCAGTTGTCCTTGTGACATTTACTATCAGTTTCTAATCCTGAACAAAAAGTCTTCATCAGGAAGTGATTCATGGGAGTTGTGTAACCTTTGCTCACTGTGTGGGAGTCTGACGTGAATCACCCGACGTTTCTGCCGAGTTTGTGTGGTTGCTTCACTGCCTGCCGTTGAGGGTGTGGCTGTGCATTTTAATGTTTGCCAATGATAAATGGCCTCTTGTAATGTTCTTACAGGTATATTACTGATGGATGACATAGACAATAAAGCAAAAACTACTCCATTTTATTGCATTGCCAGACTTGCTCGCATATTTAAGGATATGGGAGTGGGACATAAATGTCACATAACATGGTACCAATTTGAGCAATCTAGCAAGTTGTTTTCTCTTCTTTTCTCCCTTCTGCTACCATATAACAATAGTGTACCGATACAATTAAAGTGCTAGTCATCTCAATGTGTAGTCCAGTGTTACAGTAGGAGACCATATTGCTGCACTCTATGTGGCTTTACAGTCCAATGTGTAAGTTGCAGGGCTTGTCCCGGAGAGTGTAGATGCTGGGTGATAGTATTTCCACAGCCGGCTATGATGTCATCAATCTGACTCCATCTCTTGTCCATTTGATAGCTCTGTGAAAAAAAAAAATTCAAAAGGACTTTCAAGATCACATGTATCAATGCATCACATCCCCCAAAGTGTAAACTTGAAGGTGAAACCAGCAACCTCGGAGGTAAAACCCTTGAAAATTGCATGAAGCGTAGATTGTAGCTGTTCACTGGGCAGTGACGGATGTTGCTGATTGAATCAAGTATGACCCAAAGGTTGTGGGATGCAGAAATATATTGGGAAGCGTTATCGTTGGAAGATTTCCAAAGCTGGTCTAACGTCATAGCCGCAGCCATCCTTCTTATTCAGAAGATTAAAAGCTGAAGGCTTCATCGTCTTGAGGCCTCCCAAAGTGTGTCACAACAGTCGTTACTTCTTGACGACATCGTGCTTCAGGAAGTTTAGTAGACATGGAGGAAATCCTGATAACGTTCCCCCGACAGTTTTGTGAGAGGAACTTTGTCTCTAAAGCGAGTGCTAACATCAATCTGCGGGTGAAGGGGTCATCGGTTAGGAACCTAGCGCCGAGAACAAACTTCCCGCAATTCCATTTAAACTCGTACTCTGGGGGGGAAAGGAGATCCAAGGTCATGGTTGAGTCAGTCGCTCTTACTGTTATCAGAGTGAAATCACTTACTGTGAGGTTATTGCTTGTATTACTATCTGCCTTTGGGTAAAAAAAACGCATCTCAATTGGCCTGTCCTTACCTATCCTATGCTTGTGTGTTTGCCTGTTGTACTCTCCGTCAGTGTAGCCTAGCATCTTTAAAAGTTGTTTGGTTGGTAAAGATAAAGATAGACCCATAGCCTTTTTTTGTGGCATTGCATAGCTGTAGAGTGGCTATGCTAGTGGACATGAGATCAAGAGGTCACGGGTTTCATTCCAGGCATTCCTGGCTAGATGTTGTGTCCTAGGGAAAGGCAGTATTATCGAATCTCGGAGACTTCACCACTCCATTTCAGGATGGAGAGATTTGATAATAGTATACATGTAGGCCCTACATGATGAACCTGTACCTAATCAAACTAACCTCCATTAATATTGATTTGCCGGGTTACAAACAGTGTTTTTGAGAGATCCATAGTGCAGCACCCCCTGGGTATGCGCAATCTTGATATACAGGAGTGCATGTGCATTATACGGGGGACGTTGGGTTGGAGATCTGTTTGAAAGTATCATTTCAGGGTGGTGGAATTATGTTAGTAGATGTTACCAATATTTGACACTGAAGACTTTTATTGTACCTTTTGGTAGCAAAAGGCAAGAAAAAAACTACAATTATAGTTAAACTCCTATGTTCCGACACCCCTATGTTCCGACACCCCTATGTTCCGACACCCCTATGTTCCGACACCCCTATGTTCCGACACCCCTATGTTCCGACACCCCTATGTTCCGACACCCCTATGTTCCGACACCCCTATGTTCCGACACCCCTATGTTCCGACACCCCTATGTTCCGACACCCCTATGTTCCGACACCCCTATGTTCCGACACCCCTATGTTCCGACACCCCTATGTTCCGACACCCCTATGTTCCGACACCCCTATGTTCCGACACCCCCTACCCCAAAACCAAATGTGGGTGTCATTAGGGGGGTCAGAACATTGTAGCCTTGGAACATAGGGATTTCAGAACATGGGAGTGTCGACGTCTTCAACTACAAGAATGGAATCAGCAGGCAATATTGGGTTGATCCTGCTGAGTAGGCTACCAGTTCTGTACTGGACAGTTATCTTGATTCTAGGACAAGTCTTATTAACATTGAAGAGGAAAATGACAAAAATCCTTTTCAAAAAACTTCCCCAATCCCTTTTTTTAGTATTTTCCATGTTGAATTGTTGTTTCAGTTTCTTTCCTAACTATAATCAAAGCCTTGGTTTGCATTGTAATTTTCGTTAAGAAAAGGCCTTTTGAAAAGTTTTTAAAAAAAATCATTATGCTGTATGTGCATACAAATGTACCATGGAATTCGAAGATGAAATCATTCTTATGTGTTTCAGGAAAATTGAAGGATATTACATATGGAGCTCATATTTGCTTCTTTAAATTTTCATACCTTTTCCCCAGGCCGATTGTGTGGCATTGATTTATATATGCTGTGGGGAAGTTGTAATCAGCTTTTGGCTTGGGGAAAATTCTGATGAGCTCTGGTGGGATAGCGAGTTCATAAAAATGACAAATTGGAAACGGATAACGCCCTCCGTTATCCATGTGGGAGTGGAGCATAGTCATATCAAAGTGCTGACAGATCAGAATGTCGACCTTATTGCAGCATTTTTCTGTTTGAAGAAAAACTTTTTCAACTGTGACCATTGGAAAAATGAAACTATTTTGCTGTCAGATTCTAGATCTGTCAGTTAATATTCAACAATTCTAAATCTATTCAATAGTACAGTCTCTTGTAAAACAAATCAATCATTGTCTGATGTGTTGTGATTGAGATATGGAAGTTTATGCAAGAGTACACATTATCAATACCAGACAACCTTCATAGATTAGACTGCAGGAGATTGTACACTCTGACTTTCTAATTTGGCCCATGACATTGATTTTGGGTCCTACGTAAACATTTTGCAGACAGAGCCTCCTCCATAATTGATGAAGTATACTGAGTGGTGCTGAGAGTTGGTGTAGAATTTTATCAGTAGCTAATGTGTTACAAGCCTTAAGAAGAGATTAGCTTTCTCACCCCACTGTGTGCAGTTGTGGTTGTTTCAGTTTGGCCCCAGGTCAGATTTTATACCATTAGATGTAATCTTGTGGCTGTAGGGCAACACATTTGTAAAGGGAATCTATTGGTATCAAATAGTGCATTCACATTATGATGAAACAATTATCAAACCATCAATGTAAGAGATTGATTGCTGAAGTGGCTAGATCTAGGATAACATATGTAGGTGGGCTCAAAATACCACCTAGGTATGTAGGTTTGGGCAGGTTAACATGCACCCTGCGTTGGTTAATGAATTGGGTTCCCAACACACCTTTCACAGATTTAAGATGGTGCCAAGAACACCTTAAAACATAGTTTTTGATGGGCATGAAGGAAAGAAAGTGATTGTTGCTGGTAATTGCGAATGTCACTGTCACCCGTACGTGTGCAGGTATGCAGAAAAAGGATTTTTAGCCCTACATAGAGTCTCTGTATCTCAACTGGCGACTGGTAGCAGCCTCACATTTGAGCTCCTGGTTCCAATTAGTTTGCAACTGGAGACCCCAGTTCAATCTAGTTAAGGGCATCTTGGTTCGTCGCAGCACCCTTCTTTTGGAAGGGACGTAAAATGGGGGTCCCCTGTTCAAGGAGGGGACTCGAACATGTTAAAGGGGATGGGCTAGCAACCCCTCCTGAAAAACTGTACCCTGTTACTACCCTATGTGCCACTAGGCACTACAAGGGTCTGAATGTACCTGTTGTTCTTTGCTCAGGATTTCAAGAAAAGTTTAGTGGCCCACAAATGCCCCTTCGGTGGATGACTTTTGACTGCAAACTAATTGAGAAGAGACCTAACTGTCCAGGGAAATCAAAAGAACAGACAACAAGATCCAAATGAGATTTTCTTGGTGGAGGACAAGTAATCAGACTGTAAATCTTCAAACATTTAAGTATTGGTTGGGGACAGACGTAGTCACCTTTCACAATCTTTGCAATAAATCAAGTTGTCAGATTATCTCTGTGGTTTGGGTGCAGACATGTTTAATTAGTTTCTTCAAAAGTGACTTTGAGGTTGTCAAAGTAAACTCAAAATTTAGACAATCAATCAAATAGAAACTGTGTCAAAATCAGGGAGAAGTGCATTCTAGTATGAGATTTTGATGAATAGCCCAAATCGTTCAGTTTCTTATGTTCCTTATCTTACCGACCTTAATACCACTGGAAGGGTAGATAAGGTACTAATACCTAATCTTTACGACCCCTTCCTACTACCGTAATAATGTCCTTATCCTTGATGTGGGTCGAAGTAAGGACATTAAGTACACTATGATAGCTCGTCTTGCTTCCAACCTTATAGATTATATCCTGAAATCGGATGTTACTTTTATGGTATAGGATATAATTTTCCCATGTGATACCAGTAATTTCAGGGTTAAGATGAGTTTTCTGCAGTAAATAACAGATAAAAAAAATCAATCAGGACTTGACAGGTGGGTTTCATGGCTACCATGGCTAATGTGTATGTGCTGAGACTTTTGAAGTATATATCAAAGAGAAGATTTTTTTTCCTCTTTCACAAGTTTTATGTGTAAAGGGGTGGATGAAGTGACTGTTGATGTGGCAAATTCTATAATCAAGTAGTATGTGTACTACGGAGTAACATCAGTTTAGACTCGGAAAGTTTCCAGTACGGTGTATGGAACATTTCTCTGTACAGATCTAAAAGGCAGACTGCTTCTAAATATTTACAAAGTCAGACATGACTAGCAACAGTCTTCTAATCATAACCTAAGTGTATAATATGCCAGACTATATTTTGTTCTTTTTCTAGCCCCTGGTACCAAATTCAGCAGTACATTTGGGCAATGTCAGTCTTTGAAATGTAAATGACTTATTCAGAATAATGGAGGCTAAGAATAAAGTACATCTAGAGTCCCAGTCCTCATTCATTCATTCTGACGTGACGTATGCTTTACGCACAGGCACCAAATATAACACGTACATTTGCAAACATATCTGGCAACTCTTTATGGTTGTAGATTTCAAGCCAGATTTCTGTGGCTTATCATCATCCAGGCATCGCGCTCTCTCTTGCTCTTCAATAACAAGCTTAACAGCATGAAACTAGTTCTTAGTGGAAACCAATAATATTACATACAGGGTAAATTTGATTTTACCAGCAGAGCAAGTCCGACATAATTGATGTGTGAAAGTGTGAAAGTCACCTTCCAAATAAACTCCCCAGGTAGGCATAGAGTGATATGGAGGGTCTCCTAAGGTAAACACAACTCATGTACAAAGTCATCAGAGGTCAGGGAATTGTTATGGCAAATAACATGAAATAACAACAACTACGGACTATTTATACTAGTGTACTAAATAACTAATCTAACATCATCACTCGATACATAAGATAATGGAATGATATATTTCACATTATGGCACGGCTTCTCTTTTGCATATGATTATATACATGTATGAATTGGCCTAGGTAGACAGATACAGAGTCAGAACATGATAGAAGTACATTGAATATTTCTCTACTTGTTCCAGGTAGTGTTATTTTCTTGAAGTTTGTGCAGCCTCATATGCATTGCATATACATGTGTACAGCAACTATGCCGGTTCACTGGCTATATTGTAGTGCTCTTTATATCTCTTACAGTAGTGTGAAAGTATTGCTCACAAATGCCAGAGTGGTGGCATTGGAGCCGACCATTAGTTCTTTGTATAAACTTGAAACAACCTTCACCACATTATCAAGGTCATGGCCATGGTCCTTGAACAATGGAGTGCTCTGCCAGGTTTATAGTCATGTCCAAACAGTGTAAATGGCTATGTTATCAGCCGTATCCTAGGAGACAGCACTGCTGAATGGATGAAGTAATTTTCCTGGGATAGCCTCGGCTTAAGCCAGCCAATCCCGAGGGAGGTAACATGGATGTGAGATGTGATACAAGGCTTATTCCTTGAGAAGTGATGATATGGCCGGGAGCGTAGAATTTTCCGCCCATCCATGTTGGAATGTATTGTATGACCATATCTCATACAAAATTTATCAGCCTACAGTAGCCTTTGATATTACTTCAGGTGCAAATTATTCAAAGTTGTGATACATGTATATCCAGTATGGTTTCGAGCTTTGAAATTGTCAAAAGATGCATTTTAGTGAAGTAAGAAAAATTCAATGTAGTCATATGATGCTTCTTATGCAACTCTTAATCAAAGTGACCAGTGCAACATTTTAGATATCAGACTTCTGACAGTAGGAAGAAAACATTTTGTCCGGGGTGCTGAAAGTTCAGTTGCAGTTGTTATTGCCATCAGCACAGCTATGGCCTTTTCACCTCTCAAGCTCTGCATGAATTGCAAGACTTGCAACCTTATAAGGTAAACTATACATGACCTGTGGTTAGAAGAGATTTGATGGGGTATCAGCTAAAGCTTTGACTGGTAGAATTACAAGTTCGGTGTGATTTTATAACACTTACTCAGATCAGATCAGGTATTGGTAGACTGAAACAAGGCATTCTCCAAGCATAACCATATACCATTCTCACAACAAATATACATTCTCTCTTAAGTGTAGCTGTAACAGAAGGTAACCTTTAATCTCCTGCTTTTAGGTTCGTGTTCATTCATGTTGGGTGGACAAAGAGGCACTAACTTTCACATGAAAATATGTAAAAATAAATGTAGTTTATGTTGCGATTATAGAAATTGATGAAAATTCATTGAAGTTCTCATTTTTTCTATGTAGTCTGGAGAGTTCACGGTGCCGAGTGACATGGGACAGCTGATTGAGGATGAGGACCAGAAGAGAGAGCAGAGCAACATCCCGCAGGCATCCTTCAACTTCATCAACTCCATCATCGGCTCAGGCATTATAGGTCAGTACAGGCCTCTAATGGAAGAAGCCATAAGGCCATGTTGATTTGATTATATGGATGACATCCTCTGGGAACCCCAAAACTGATGCGAGCGTGCGAATAAAAGAAAGAATTTGAAAAAAAAGTTGCCTTCATTATGAAATCTATGTGGTCAGGAAGGATGAGCAAAACTAAACACACAAGTATCATGTATGGTCCACCAAACAATAGAGTCTTCATTTTTCTTCTAACAGACTTTCACATCTTCTTCTTTGGCTTTGGAAGTGACTTCGGCAGTCTATGACATTAATATCCGTTTTCCAAAATATGTTTTTTGCAATTTACAGCACTAATTTTTTATTTTGCAGCTGCTTTTTACTATCTACAGTATGGCCAAAAACTTTTTTTTTGGAGGGAAACAGACAGAAAATGGTGTCAAGTCACGTGGATGTCATCTATATTGAATGAATGAATATATCAAATCAACATGGCCTAAGATATCACCAGCAAGATAGGAGGATTGCTTAATGCTACACACAATTAATCCACACCAGCAAGAGATTGTGTAAACACAGGCTAGGGTTCAGCAATCTGTGCTCTGTTGGAATACAAACTGCAGCTGAAATTCTCCAAAGAAAACAAAACTGTGTTCAAGTTGGTAATTCCTGGTCTGAAGGCAAGATTCACAAGTTTGAGGAAATTTTCAAGTAAAGTTAACACAACACAGTTTTGATAAATCGATGAATGAGAACAACTCGCATGATTAGATTAGTTGAAGTCAATAAGTCCTGAAGTTGCAGACACAGATCTGTTACTGTCATCAGGGCTCTCTATTTTGTCTTGGTGCAGTAAATTAGAAGACAAAGGGGACTGTACTCTACAGAGACAGATGGTCAGCTTAAGTTGAATTGATCACTGGTCTACATTATAGTTGATGAAAGGTACATGTATCTTGCTGGTGCACTCATCCCGCCCCCAGGATACACAGTGTACCTCCTGATCCATCATTGGGTTTATTAGAAACGTTTTGATATGTAGAACACACTTCCAGAGAAAAATGATGATGGTGACACTTGTTATGTCTGTTCTATATTTTTTTCTCTTTAGGGATGCCCTATGCCCTGAAGCAAGCAGGGTTCCCCATGGGGGTTTTGCTGATCCTGATTGTGGCCTTGATAACAGGTGGGCTATTATGAGTTTTTGGTCAATAGAATCATTCACTCCTTTTATATGACAAAAACATAACTTTTACAAATAGCACTATCTATTTTGTTGATACTACAACATGTATTTGTGACAGTTGTGTGACTGTCCTTCAAGAAAAATTCTTGTTCATCCTTCACAGACTATTCCGTGATCCTACTTATACGTGGTGGAAACTTATCAGGCACAAAAAATTATCAGGTAGGAGATTCTCTAAGCATTTTTGTTGTAGCATTAAGGTTGAATTGTTATGATAATAGTATAGTTGTACAGCAGAAATTACATATTTCAGGCTTATACAGTGTTTTCCCCTTGAATAAATGAATGATTTAATAGCAAAGGTAGATCATAGCCATGGGCTGAATCACTTACTTCATGTCACGATGTGAACATTTTCTTGCATAATTACCTCAAAGTTCTTAGATTGCACATCAATTTTTGACTTATGCCTCTACAGGACCTGGTTCGAGCTGCCTTTGGCTTCCCAGGGTTTATCTTCCTGTCCATAGTCCAGTTTGTCTACCCCTTTATCGGTAAGTGTGTGGGAGGAAAAACGGCAGGCATGATTGACCCTCACAGAGGCTGTAATCTCGTGTTAATTGTCTCCGGCCTCGGCCACGGCTCTACAGACGGCCAGCTTAGATTACCTGCTTTCACGCATCTTTTGGTTTGCGTAGTTCGGCCTAATGTTATCATGCAAAAACGTATGCACACAAATCTCGCAGTTTCTTTCAAGCTTTTAATCATGTGAGCAACATGGAGCTCACAGTATTACTGAACGATGAGGCCATATTCAATGTACATTTCATACAGAAATATTTCCAGAAGTTTAGAAGAAATTTTTTAACATTGTTCATGCAGACAGGTGAATGATGAAGAAATCCAATCTGCAACGACCTAGTGATTGAACTGAAATATTGGAAGCAATAGCGCCCCATTAAGTTGATGGTGGGGGAGGTAATACGCTTGTAAATTGCAAAATGATGGTGCTGCCGTTCCCTCAAGTGGAGCGTTTGTGATTAAGTCAGTTATAAGCTGATTAGACCTGACTGGGGGAATAATTGCATGACTTAAGAAGCCCAGCATGGTTTGTGCGGGCTCAAATAATATTGACTCGGAGTCTTTAAGTGGGAACATGACTTTGAACAATTCAATCTGTAAGGATTGAAGACTCAAGGTCTAAAATCTTTGAGGTTAAAGTCTATTCATTGTAAACATGATTCACTTCTTTATTTTCAGCTTGCCAAGCATGGTTTGCTTTACCCTCTTTCTCTGTCATTTGCCAACCATGAAGCCTCGATTTAATCATTCTGGAAACTCAGAGGGTTTTAGGGTTGATACTTCAGTTTGCAATAAGTTTCATTGCAATCTCACTCTCAGAGCAGGTAGTTTGTAACATAAGTGTCAGGGAAAACATCTAAACTCTCGCAGAGAATTTCTTGTCATCAAACGACACACAAAAGTATTACTGCTACTACAGTCAGTATTATTGAGTCATTTGGATCTTCAGTGTTGATTGCAATTTTTGTACAAAGTCTTTTTATAGATTGAAGTCTGTGGTTACTTGCAATTTTTATATAAGAGATGAAAAAATTATCATATTGAATCTTTTTATAGAACACTGCTTCTAGTTAGATTGGTATTCACTGTGATGGTTGTCTTCTTCCCTAAACTAGCCATGATCAGCTACAACATCATCACAGGTGACACCATTACCAAGGTCATGGTACGGGCCGCCAGACGTAAGTATTCTCCACATGGACCTGATTTTTTGTTACCTTTTCTTTTTGTTTCTTTTCAGCCATGATTAGCTACAACATCATTACTGGAGACACCATCACAAAAGTCATGATGAGAATTTCTGGAGGTAAAAAGATGTTATATTCCATACTGAAAAATGCATATTTTAGTAATCACTTTATGGCTATGGCTCTATTGTTGAGTTTGTTGGTACAATGTCACATTCACTAAAATTCATCTACTGTTAGTTTTTTATCATAGTTTATCATAAATTGATAACTTAATTTTCCATTTTTTCCTTCATAATTATGAAATGATCATCAATGCCACATGAAATAATTTTGGAAAGATGTTACAGTTACTGCTAGTACATTTCCAAATCAAGCACAAATTGGGACAAGACACTACTTCACACTTGTCTAGTTATGCTTACCCCTTTCATTCACATAAGAATACCAATAATACATTTGTTGCCACCTAAAAGTTGTCAAACTTGATGCTAAAAGTATTGACAATCTTCTGCCAGACATTGCTAGCTCACTCTAGTTTTGCCTAACTGTACAAAACTGTGTTGTATTTCCAGTGGATGTGGATGAGGAAACAGGGCAAGTCTACGGTACAGTTGGAAATGTGTCCCCATGACTCACAAGACTAAAAATGACTAACTACTGAATTCTCACTTTTATAGTGTCTACTTTCTTTATCATTATGCCTGGAGCAATTCATGAACGAGCTTAGGAATGATGGCAACTTGATGAAAAAGTCATCATTGTCAAACACCCAGATACTCTCCAAAATACTAAGCTTAAAATGTGTCACTAACTTTGTCCTTTCTCTAACACAATCAAACTTCAGATACCTGTTCGTCAACTAACATGCATCTTTAATTACAGCAATTTCCAAATTTAAAAGCAGTCTACTATTCTTCCTCTGTCATCCCTGCTACAATGCTTGATCATGATGAACAGAGAAATTTTACTGTTTTAACTTGGAAATTGTTGATGTGTGCCTATGAATTCAAGTTGACTTTGCTTTTCATGACAAAATGATTAAAAATTAAGCTACATCTTGACAAAGACACAACCTCTGTTGGCACTATCAACAAGTACCGTGTTCAGTTCTACATTTGTCCATTCCCTGAGGCATTAATGTCTTGTATGTTTGATGTGTTTTCTACCAGTCACAGAGACCAACATCCTGGCCAACCGCTACTTCATCATCTGTCTGTGCACCCTTTTTGTCACCCTGCCGCTGTCTCTGTACCGCAATGTCACAAAACTGGCAAAGGTGAGCACGTTATCGGCACTTCAGTTCAATAATTCAACTGCCTCCAACATAACCTTCACATACCTTTAATGCAGTGGACTTTGATGGTATATTCATGCTGAAAGACTTTGTATGGGGAAGAAAGTATAAAACGATAAATTGCTCAGAAAACACAACATATAAGACCACTTTTTTCAAATTAATGCAATGGCCAATATTCTTAAGGCAATATCTCATTCCAACCAATAGATAAATCATGTTAACACTGCTAATAAGTGTTGTATGTCAAATAGATTTTGGGGGAATCTTTTTTAACAAACATAAAGTCAATTTATATTATATATTTCTATCCATCAGACATTAAGTCAAGTAGTAGGCTTTGATGATTGGTAAAGATAATAGGGAATTGATGTTTTTTATTGCACTTCCTTCTCCACAGGCCTCCCTGTTTGCCTGTCTGCTGGTGGTGTTCATCATCATCGCTGTCATCATCAGATCCACAGACATGCACATGTAAGTCTCATCTACAACTGTTACAGCTTCCCAGCAGATGTAACACTATCAACAACAGCTCAACAGTGCCCCCTTGCATCGTCCTTACAAACTGCACTGCAGAATGCAGCAACTGCACTTGACACTGGAATTGCTGGGATTTAATGTTATATGTCTACACATTTTCATGTTTTTCATCACCAGTTATCATCAATTTCTGTCTGGAAAATCATCTGAAATGTATCAACCATACAAAGTTGTGACAGTCTGTCATAGACTCTATTGGCAAAAACCAACTACCATAAATAGTCAATATACCTATGACTAGTATGAGGACTAAGATTGTGATGTTGATCATTATGTTGAGCCTAATTCCTTTAATTTGTTCTTGTTCTTTTTTCTAGCCCTCCTACAGAAGGAGCCTACACCTTTGCCAAACCAGGATTTGCACAAGCAGTGGGCATCATGGCTTTTTGTGAGGCAAAAACCAATGACATATTTTTATTGTCCTGACAATTCATACAAATTTGAAATTGATAGAGAAAACTTTGTAAAGCTGCATATCGTGTATCATTTTCCTGTCTTGACAGGTCACAAGTAGGCTTAGTGCTGAATTGTTAGATTTTATACCTTTTTGGATGTGTCGGAGAGCAACAAGCTGTTACTGTTACTGTACATTACTTTCAAGTCAACAAGAGACCCAGGTAACCTGCATCTATAACTACACATAATGAGCCTCTAACTTTCATACCTACAGAGAAGTGTTTTTTTTTCTATAACAATTATGAGTGTGATACCATGGATTTGCATCTAAGATGAGAAATTCCAATTTTGCCCCAATAGCCTTTGTCTGCCACCACAACACCTTCCTGATCTACGGTTCCCTGGAGGAGCCCACCGTCCACCGCTGGTCTATTGTCACGCACATCTCTGTGGTCGTGTCGTTCATCGCCACTGTCGTGTTTGCTGCCTGCGGATACGCCACCTTCACAGGGTTCACCCAAGGTCTGGAACCTCTCTTTATCTGTGGTGTTTACTTTGACTGACCTCTTAAAAACTCTGCCTTTAAGGAGCTTTAAAAAGCTTTTATGATACACCATATACATGTACATGCATAAGGGAAATGACCAATCCGGTTTTTTTTCATCATTGTGAAGTTGATACTGGCCATATGATAAAGATCTAAAAATCTATGATGTACTGCATTGCAGAGCAATTTTTTTCAACTCTCACTTTACTTCGGCCTGACTGACCCACAATACAGACATGTGACCTAACTTGGTTAAGGTCAATTCAGTGAGGCCATAAACTGGACCATGTAGGACATAAGATGTGGCTTCTTGTTATGTTACATTCATGCTAACAGTAGCAGAGATGATATCATTTGTAGTTCTTGGGAAAATGACAGCGGAGATGATATGTTTGTGATTTTCCCAGGTGATGTGTTGGAGAACTACTGCCATGAGGATGACCTGATCAACGCCGCCAGGTTCTGCTATGGCGTCTGCATCATGCTGACCTTCCCTGTGGAGTGTTTTGTTTGCAGAGAGGTGAGATTTACACCATTTAACCATGTGAACTAGTAGTGTAAGTGATATGTTAAACTTGACATGTTGAATTATCCATATATTCTTGTACCTGTACGTAGGTTTCATTGTTCTTTTGTTTCCGATTGTTTGTTTGCATGTATAGTTGTCGAAGACCTTACGAAAGTCGCTGTACTTTCATTGTGTCAATGAAGATTGTTGTTCTTAATTCAAGTCTAGTTTGGCTTCCTATTCTTACTTCTAGGAATTTATCAGGAAGATTTATTAGTTCTTGTCAATCACATCTTTGCCTTTTTCAGGTTATTGAGAATTTCTTCTTCCAAGCTGCACAACCCACGACCACGCTCAGACACGTGATCGAGACCATCCTCATCGTGGGGGCGACTCTGGGGGCCTCATTGGCTACGGACTGTCTAGGCATCGTCCTGGAACTCAACGTAAGTGTGGAGAGGGAGGATATCAAACTAGACTCTTATCATAAATTGTACTGTATTGTACTTGGGATGTTAGCCTTGTCAAAGTTGATTCGCCTACAGGCAAGAACTTGCAACAAAACTTTCATTAAGACCGTGTGTAATACTGGTGCAAGCTCAGTGGCTAAAACAACATCTGAACAAACTTTCAGGTACATTTTGTCACAGAACTCTTTTTCAAAGATACAGTGTAGCTTATCCAGGAACAACTTACAGTAAATCAATGACAGGGAACTGTTGAATAAGGAATGTATCAAATTCACCTGTTGTACATTTGTAGGGCACCCTGGGAGCCACCCCACTCGTCTTCATCCTCCCTGCTGCCTGCTACATGAAGCTGGAGGAAGGGAAGTTCTACAGCGCCAAGAAGCTCCCATCTCTACTCATCGTCGTCACTGGAGCCATCGTCATGGTAATAGGGTTCATCATGGCCGTCCTCAGTCCACAGGGATGCTCGCATGGCAAGGAGATGTCGTACTGTCACGCCAACGATGTCAACGCCACCGATTTCTCCACCTTTATTCCCAGCACAGAGATGTCGATGCTTGTCAGTAGCACTGTTCCCTCCATGATTAGCAGTACTACCACTCCGTTTTCCAACTTCTCCTCAATAGGACCATAACTTCTCACTTTGACAAGATTCTAACTTATATTGTTGTGAATGTTCGTGTATGTCAGTAGTCATATGTATGGCAGAATAGATTATGATCATTATGGCCAGTACCTATCTTCTTCTTTGTTGCTTGGCCTGCTATAAGCACATAAGCCGAACACTTGACTAACTGTATGAAAAATGGATTGAATCGTACAATTTGATCAGTTGAAGTATCCTCAGTAGAATGACCTCTACCCAGTATACCTATTGATAATAACCTTCCTGACATTTGACCCCACCATGGGGTCACATTGCTACACAAAGATGGCAGAAGGTACATTTTGTATTAAAAGGCTTCCTGATGGTTTTAGCCCCATCTTGTCCAAAAGGTCACACAGGCTAGTTAGAGGTCATTGCACTGAAGATGAAGAACTGTGCAGAGATTTCAGGTATTTATGATTCTTTAGTTGTAGAATTTAGAAGTTACAACATTATTGCTGCTTGCTCAAGAATGAATGGACTTTATATATACTGTACGAGTTACGTATCTAGACAACATCTGTTGTGTTCGTAGCATGGTTAAGTGAGTACATGTATGCTGGGTGAAACAGTAACAAGTTAGATTTACACATATTTGTGGAGAGAGAAGGAAATTTATAGTTGAGTCGGAATTTGCTTTTGTGAACCTTAGTTTCAGTATAAGAGCAATTATCACTGCTACATAAAAGCATATCTTAATAAGATTAGCTTTTGATAAAGCTAGTGCTAGATGTGATACCGGCATGTAAGAAATTTTTTTTTATTCAAAGCAATACAATCAGTGGTATAATGTTAGTGCTGAAATGGGCATTTAGAAGAACCAGTCAACAGCATTCTGCTTGTCTTCTCGGTGCATAAATTCTCTCATTACCTGCTTTAGGGCAGGGACTCCTATTAAAACACTTTATATACAGTCTGGGTTAAACATTGGACAATGTATCAAATATAGAAGTACATTTTTGAACTTATCAATTCAAAATGATATAGATCTGCCCATGAGAGTTGAAACCCTACTGTGTTGATATTTTTGGAGACTGCACAGACAGAATCTGAGTTACATGTGATAACCACTATCTAGTAGCTTGAGGGTTAGCGCTAACTTAACAAACAAGAGATGTATGATAAGTCAACTGGAAGACCAAGAATGTTTTAGGCCAAGGACAAATCATGTACATCATCTGTAACATGTTAATTCTAACACATCCTCAGAAGAAAGGCCTGGGTCTCTTTCCTGTAAAGTACAACTGGACTACAACTTCTATAGACCCTTTATCGTAAGATGACATAGGGTAAGCATACCAGTCAGCAGTGAACTTTGAATTTCTTGAATTATAACTGTTACATTGTTAACAATTTCTATTGCTTCGAGCTACGTGTAGCTTGAATGCGTGCAGATCATTTGAGAGGCTTGCTTTATACCAGCTTAAATGTGCCATAGGTAGCTGTGTTTTGTGTGCACCTTTAAAGTGTATGGGTATTCATCAGTGAAAAGAAAGATTGTGTTGTAAACTTGTGTACATGAAATACTTCTGGAAAGTGAGCTAAGCTGTTGTGTGAGATTGTGACTTCCTATTACAGAAATACCCAAGATTCAGAACTTGTAACAGATAAAGAGATTATAGGTTTTCTGCTCAAGTGCAATCTGCTCTGTGAATAAAAAAGATTTAATGACCTAGAGGATAAAATTGCAGTTTTTATTTATAGGTAAGCTGCCAATTCTTCAAAAAATGAAAAATAACAAAACTGGGAGTAGTGATTGGTTTATTTCTTTCATCAAAATTACACAGCTTCGCAGCGCACACTGAATTGAACTGGGATTACAATTGATTGATTAACTCGTTTGCATAATTTAGCTTCTTACTCTAGCTTGAATCAGTTATACAAGACATTTACAAGTGTTTAAAAGAATTTAAGGGACAGAGAATTTTTACTTTAACATTTCGATTATATATAGGTAATAACAATGAAGACACATATTATTTATACTATTGTAATACTTAATACTGCGTTGTTTTCTTTTACAGTAGCTATATACATCTATCATTGTGAGAATAAAAGTCTAAAGTACATATTTCAATTGAAATTACATTTAACGAGCATAAAAAAAAACTTGATGCATTATCGGTTAACACAATAAACAACTCCATTCCGGTAATTCCTATTTTTTGTTTAGTTAACAGCATATTTGTTCATGAGGTAATAGGTTTCTTATTTAGTAGTGTTACCATGTAAGGTATCAGACTTTTTCTGTAACGTTCAGTTCTTGTCAAAGCTGGTCAGTTGATCAAAAGAAGGATCATGCTTTCCTTGTATACAAATGATCAAGAGGTAGTACTAAATTTATTGCAGCAAGACTCACTGCAATTTGCAAGAACTGGTGCATGCCTGTAGATTGGCTTGGAAAATGCAGTAAAATTTCCACTGAAAACAGAATGACTTCTCACCACACTTTAGAGGCACTTTTGGTGCTAGATGTTGATTTTGAGTGTTAGCCAAGATCTCAGTTCTCTGTGTTCATGAAGAGACCCTGATACGGATTTAGATTTAGGCCCTGATACGGACGAGCTTCATGAGGGACATCATCATATCCAACTTCATCTTCATCAAACTCCGTACCTGGCCATGTTTCTTGTCGTGAAGCCACCCGCCGGCTTTCAGATGAACTGTTCTCCACGTCAGGCCTTCGTTTGTACAAGTAGCAGATGAGACAAACAATGGTACATAGAATAATACCACCCGTAAACGAACCCACAACTGCACCTATCAGTGTTACTGTACTGTGTGTGGAATTCATAGGAGTTCCACATGTTGAGGGAAGTGCTTCTGTTTTGGTCGGAATCACGGAAAAGGAGAAAGACCTGAAGTCAAACCCTGCAGCATTTGAGGCAAGGCATGTATACCGTCCCTGGTCACTTGCCTGTACACAGCTGATGGTCAGGGTGGACTCTACACGGTTGTAACCCCGTTTGGTTGTACTGACTTTGTAACGTGTTATGTCTGTTGGACCTAGTGGATGCGACCATGTTATTGTGGGTTGGTTGAAACCAGAAGCATAACAGCACAGGGTCTTAGACTCCCCTACCTCAGCACGGGGCTGTGTGGGACTGTTGCAAGTCTCAATGGTAGGACTAGAGCATGTCAAATTGTCTGGGGTGAGAGACGACAGCTTCAGATTTTTCAGGTTAGGAGGGGAATGACAGATGATTGAGCTTGAGAATGTGGAAGGCCAGGTCCTAAAGATTTCTTTCATGCGACAGTCACAGGACCATGGGTTGTTGTTTAGTGATGGAATAAGATTGAATTTCACTAGCGGCTCAAAAGGAGTTGACTGAAGCGTCTTTAAGTGATTGTCATTCAGTAATAATTTACAATCACTGCAACTCTTTCTCTGACCAAGTATGTTATTAAATGCTTGATCATGGATCCTCTCTAGTTGCATATGACTGAAATCCATCATGATGGTAAATTTAAATCTCCAGTTATCATTTAAAATGATGTTGGAGAAACTATACTTGTCAAACTGTTTAACGGGGTTCCCTTTCAGGCTAAGTGCAAAGTTGTAAGAGATAGTCATGTTGGCAAATGCCCCTTTTTGAATCATGGTGATGTTATTATATGATAGATCCAAACGGTCAAAGCTTTTTGCATTCGAGAACATCCCAGGTGGAAGATTTTTTATTTCATTGTGTCCCATATCTAAAATGGACAGACTTTTCAAGTCTGCAACACTAGACGGGATCATGTCTATGAAATTGTAAGAAACATTAAGGTGTAAGAGACTGGCTAACCCATAGAATATGTCTTGGCCTAGTGTTGCTATTTGGTTATGAGAAAGGTAGAGGTACCTAAGTTTGTTCAATGGTGACCTGAAGTCTGAAAAGGCATCACTGGGCAATGTTGTAAGTCTGTTATATGCAAGGTGAAGTTTTGTAAGTTCTTGCATGTGTTGGAAGCTTTTTGGCTCTACAACACTTATGTTGTTGTGATTCATGTTCAAATAATTTAGAATCAGTAGACCGGCAAAAGTCTGTGACCTGATGGCAGTTATCTGATTGTTGTTGACGTAAAGCTCTATTAGATCAGTCTGATTCAGAAATGTTCCATCTTCAATTGTAACTATCTGGTTGTGTTGAAGCATTAGATGAGTCGTTTCTTCACGAATGCTATCAGGCACTACATGGAGGGTTTGGTTGCTGCAGTCAACTTTTCTATCTTCACAGTTGCAGACATGAACAGGTCCACAGGCGTGGAAAGCTGCAGTCAGTTGTACCATGGCCAGCAGGATGACGGCTATGATGGCTGCACAGTGACCCATCTTTGGCTTTTCTTTTGTGTCTACCAGGTTGAAGTTCCTCCTTTTGTAAAAGAAACATAGCATGAATCAAATGTTTGTATTGCATAGGAGATACATGTAACGTGTGCTACCAATGCATTATCATCCACTTTGGGTCATGCCCACATGTCGAGGTGTATTTTACCAAAGCCAGCTCTTATGAGTAATAAAGAAAGACATAAGTATGATCCTTAGCTGTGACTCTCATTTAACAAAACAATGAAATAGGTTTACGTCCAGCGACAAAACAGAATAAACTCCTGAACCAGTAACACTAAGCAGAACCTGTTGTGTCATACTGTAGGAAATAAATCAGCTTGAACAGTCTGATGCAGGATGCAGATAAAGTGTAAAACTGGAAGGAACAATTACCTCACTTCCATGGTCATTTTTAGCATCCTCTCTCCAATTATGGAATTTAAGGTTTAGGGCAGAAATAATGCAATTTAAGCACTGCCCAATGTTGACATGTTTGCTACACTATACCTGCATTAACATCAAATACATTAGTACTAATCTTTTGTGACAATTAATATATTTTTACTGAACAGGCATTATAAAAGTGTTCCTTGAGGCAAAGCCTACAAACCAAAAATTAAGAAAAAGTTAAAAAACGCTAACCCACAGTGACAAAACAACAAATATCATAGAAATCCTGTCATGATTTTAAGTAATCCTCCTCAGGATCTTGTTTGAAAACTTAAAGAATGTGATTCTTTTCCCTCAACATGTCATCTGTTACAGAGGACATAGTATTTATTACATATTTTGTAATTTTGGATAGAACTATCTATTTTGGGACAGAGAACATCATTTCCCCCCAAGTTTAATGTAACCTTACCTTGTGCTGATTTCACCGGCTACTTTGGTCAGAACAGAATTCCTCACAGTCAAGTTGCTGCTTGAAAAAGACTATGCAGCATTCGTGTTAGGGACTTTTCTTTAACCTGCAAAGAAAATTAGCCATTAGCAAACCAACTTTTGTTCCTTTAATGCCCTTGAACTGTCCCGAAATGAAGAATGTTTCAAGCCCATGTCTTATATATGTTGACTATAACAAGTACCAAAGTATATCAGTCTATTATTTTTTCTTCTTTCGAACTACTCATACCTATCATTACATCTTTTTTTTCTCATTCCCTGGATGGAATTGTTGAAGTTACACAAATGTATATGCAGTTATAGTCAGCAATTGAGGCAGTCTGATTGATATGATAGAGGTGACAATATCTGCTGGAAGATATCTACAAAACGACCCTTAGTTAGCAATGGTGACATCAAAATAATACAAGTTTACCTCCAAGTCTATAAGTCTCAAGAACAACAGTGATATACAAGAACAACAGAAAAATTATGATGCTTACCTGACAATCGGTTAGTCAATGGTCTAGACTTAGAATGGCCAATTGAACAGCATAGAACAGTTACAAGTAATTGAGGACCATGTGCTGAGATGCCACACTCTTTTATATGCGGGAATAAGGAAGTAAAATGAGCTAACAGGAAGCTGGATTAGATAGTTGCCTCCCCTTTTCCTCAATGTCTCAATCATATTTCTTTGGAGTGCAAAATCAGACCTATACTTGACAGTGGGCATTTCCTGTTAGTATTACTGCAGCTGGACTTCAAGCTTTGATATAATCAAAGGAAAGAACATCAGGAAAATGCAGTCCAATGCAGAAATGAAAAACAGCTGTCAGTGTCTTGTGCATTGTTTCCAGAAAATGAAAGACCTCTGTCGCAGTGGAAGAATTGTTTATTATAGTAACTTATCATCATCATCAGTAACTTATAGTTTTACATTATGATGTTGAAAGGAGAAGCTAAATGTCCAGGTTGTTCTGTTGACAGTCAGTCTGAGGATCTGGCTCAGTCTCATTGACTTTTGTGTGATTTGGAGACATATACCAGACAGTATGTCTTTCTAGTAGCTATAAGCAAGATTTTGAAGGGACCGAGCTGTTTCCTTACATCTGCTTGGAGATCACCCTGGCTGATAACCTGTTTAACAATCTGTCACCTTCCTGAGGAATGACTCATACTTGTCCAGCTGAGGAACACAATCACCCCGATTTCCCTTTCATGCTATGTTTCTTTGATGCATTACATCACTTCTACTGAAATATACCCCCATCCTCATGAGGAACTAATGTCCAAGCAGATCTATCAGTGGCAAAGACAGTAACCAGCCTGCCAGTAACCAGCCGTTAAAGGGAGTTTTATTGGCCACCGATAAAACTCCTTTTGCTGGCTGGGTACTGTCGTTGCCACTGGTAGATCTGCTTGGAGATCGATGAGGAACATATGGTTTCACCTCATGTTCCTTTTGACATAACATACATGTGTCGTTATTTCTTTTTTGGGCGAAATGATGTAACTTGTACCTTGGAAATTGCAAATAGGAACATATTGTCAGGCATTTTTCTAAATGAACAGGCTTCTAATTTTTGTGTGTGCACACGTGTGTAGGGAGGGTGGGTTTGCTTTTGGCTACTATGCCATGATCCTAAATCCTAAAATGACATGAAGTTTAGTAAGAAGGTAGCTTGGGAATACATTATTGTATATTCTTGGGCTATATGGGTTTTTCTATTTGTGATGCAGGTTTTTTAATAAGTTTTTCTGGAGAGGTATCTAGCATTAAAGCTAATCCATCTACTGCTACAGATAATTACAAAACCTAGCTATACTGTACCCAATTAAGGTGGGGTACAGGCATGCGGCAGCACTTCTGGGGTGTCTTGAAAATGCTATATAGTGTTACTTGTGGCTCTTGATTTTTTTTCTCCAAGTACCTCTGTGCAAGACAATAATTTATGCAAATTTTTATGACGTCATGATGACGTCATCAACAATTACAGGGCCACGCCCCTTTTTACAAAAGTGGGTTTTCCTCGCTAACGATCCAATGTACAAAGCTAATATTTTAGGGACAGATGCATAATAATGCCATTGGTCAATATATGGGCTCCTTTTTTTATATCTTTCTAGATTAATTTTTGGTGAATTTTTTTCAATAATTTTATTAGAACCTCCTTCTGTGGGCCCTCACACATTATCAAAGTATCAAAATGCTTATGCCACCCGTGAGAGGCAAGATCAGGTGGTAAACCTCAGAACAGCATTTCTTTTTCTGCCCTATCATATACAGTTTTGTCAAACTTTTGCTTCTAAAATCATGCTGTAGAGATAGTATTAATAAAATTGGCATTTATTAATCGTAAAATGACCCCAAATCGCCATTATTTGATTTTTTCCCAATCATGCAAGCACTAACAGTGACATACGGGTCAATAACCTCTGCAAACACACTATCTGACAGTCAGAGCAGTGTTTACAGCCAGGCCAGAGAATCCAGCTTTCCAGAGGGAGGGAGGGAATAGCCAAAATGGAGGCCCCTGATTGGTCAGGCTGTTCCAAAAGGTATCGGCACCCAGCCAGGACGTTGGAAACTGCAACTTTGCTCTGAAGTTTGCGGTAAACTGATAACATATGTAGGAAAATTATGCCAGATAATGAAAATAGACCTATACATCTAACAAATCAGATGGTTATTTTGTCTAAATATTTTTGTTGAAAATGTGCTGCCGCATGCCTGTACTCCACCTTAATAAACAGACACAAAAGATGGGCTGACAGGTAAAGTTTTCACTGCACGTGACGTTTATTGACCAAATCTGTACAGGCCCCCATGAAAGTGACTTCACAATTCTGAATTCTTGCAACCCCTAATCAGAAATGTACAGAATAACATCATTTCCTTCAGGATGTTACTTCATCTTCTGTATGGGAAGTTGTTAAGGATATGTCCAAATAATTCACATCATCAACTTTACTCCCAGTTACAGAAATTGTACCCCTTTTCTCATAGTAGTTAGCTCCAAAGCAGACATTTCTGTAACTAGAATGTGGTCTGCACCACTCTCCTGCAAGGGAGACTTTTGTTTTCATCAAGTCCCATTGTCATAACTATATAATCTATGGCATTCCTGGAACTTGGATGTACAGCATTTTGTCTCCCTTAGCAAATATGTTCAAAGCAGGTGAGCACCAGTTTACTGCATGGGAGCACCCTTAGCATGACAAGGGTTAAGTCGTCCTCACCATGGGATGTCTATGGCACAAAGTGGGGGTGGGGAGCTACTGTGGAGGGAGGGGGATGCCCGTGGGGGTGGGGGCTTCCTGAAGGTTTTTCACCAGCTGAGCCAGCCAGCGTTTGGTGGAGTTGTCGTCCTTCAGAACAGCAGCAAAGGTCGTGTCCTTGAGTTGGTCGGGTAAGCATTGTCGCAGCGCCTCCCGTGCTCTGGTGGAGGAATTGCAGGTGTCAGTTCATTTTTTCCACTCCAAACTACAAATCCTCCATACCAATAAGACAGTTAATGCTTAGTCATCAAGGAACTTGCAGGGCTGCTGAGCATTTACCTATAGATGTACAGATTTCTAAGATGGACATAAATACAGGTATGACAATAGTAGGAAGGCCTTACCTGGGGTTGTCTGACAGTCTGAGGTAACAGCGCACCACGTGTTTGAGGAGACGGGCGGAGGGCTCTTTGGACAGCTGCAGCACCATCTTACCCTGAACAGCACACACAATACAGTTGAGTAATGTTTTTGTCAGTCTAAACAGCATATAGAACAGGACAAGTTTGAAAATAACTGATTGAAGCTTGCGACAAATAATATGCAGCCTATCTACACATTGGCACAGCAACTACTACTTATTTGGTACAAGGTAGTTGCACATTTACGCTCACTCGAGTGAATATGATATGTATAAGTTTAAGCCTTACCAATATCATGGCTACATGGGAGAACCTTTCGTAAGTCTGACAGATGTAGGACAGGCCTGTCTCATCCAGCAGGATCTTCTGCAGGATGAACGTTGCAACCTGAAAAAAAAAATGAAAAAAAATGAGTCATCTTAGTTGAGTCATCTGAAGTACGGCCAGTAGGTATCCATCTGAGTAATTAGGCTGTTGTAGTGCCTTTTTAACATGCTCGAGTCGTCTCTGCGATTAGGGACACCCATTTTACATCCCTTCCAAAAGAAGAATGCAACCAGGATGCCCTTTCCTTGAAATCAAACAAGGGCCTCCCAGTTACCAACTACTAGTACTGAAACCAGGAGCTCAACTGTGAGGCTGCTACCGTTTGAGCTACAAGGAGGTTTTTTGGGGCTCCACGTTTTGTCATCTCACAGACACCAATTTGCAGAGTGCATTTACATGTATCATGAATAGAGTTTAGCACAGTTAAGTTTTCAGATAGCAAGAGTGGGTTACTCACAGTTTTGGAGAGCTCGCTGCCTGACTCCATAATACGCAGACACAGTGGAATGATCTCTGTAGTCAGCAGGAAATTGATCACCTCCTGTTCATCTGTCTGTTATGCAAAGTGAAAAAAATATGATTTACAAGTCCTGTAACATAGGGATACAGTAGTATAGTGTAAAACCTTCAAATTCTGGGCAACAACTTTTTTTTACAGAGGACAGTCTACCAAAATATAGCCAACCGGTACCTTATCATCTATCCATTTTATCTACCACAATCACGTACATAGTGCAATGCATCAACATTGCATCTACTTTATAAAAACTACAATGTATAAAACTATATGCTCTGTTAGTGTTATCACACTGCAAAACCTGGTCTAGTTGATCCTGCTTACCTTGACTAAGGCACCGATGACCCCCAGACTGGTGAGGCGGAGATACTCGAAGGGTCGTGTCTTACTTACAGTGTGGAGGAAGGGGTACAGGAACAGGGGGATGTGAGCTGGGGGGGGGGGGGGCAAAATGAAAAAGTCATTGATATAGGATATAAAACAAAAGTGAAAATGTTTGACAATGTAAGAGCAAAGTTTCAATCAAATACTTTGAATCTACTGTACAATTGCCAGTGATTTCAGAATTAGCTTCATTTCATAGCAAAAACCAAACACAAATCACTTTGTACTTTAGCCCAAGTTGAGTTTTCTTTCTTTTCGAATATTGTGTTTTGCAAACACAGGTCCCTTTGGGCTCTAATCTTACCTTTGCATTCCTTTTGAAAATTGCGTTTTGCATAATGTTTTCGATTTTGAGCATCCCTCTGGCACACCACTAATGAACTTTCTTTACTAAAGCCTCAAAGCTTCATGACTATTGCTTCAAACTTACAGCAATCTAACTGAACCAAGCCACAGACATACCTGCCAGGAAGGCTGATCTAGTCTCTGGATGTGAGGCCACACACTGTAACAGTGCCAGGGCATTGCATACCCTGTTGGACTGGTGTGCCTGGATGGGGATGTAAGAAGTACATGTATAGTTTCCATGAGCATCACATTCCTTTATGTTCCATCCCTTGTTAGTTTGTAACAAATGCATTATGTAAAAGGAAACGACCTAAAATATTTCCCAAAGATACATATCAAATCAACATAGTACAGTAATACGTAACATCTATTGTACAACTTCATGTGGTCCCTCTGACTTTTTAGGCACAGAAAAAGAACCAAAGTCTTCAACCTCAAAGTACATGTACATACTAGCAAAGAAATGTGGTCTCTCTGACTTTTTAGGCACAGAATAAGAACCAAACTCTTCAAATTCAAAGTACAATGTACATAAAGAAGGAATGCAAGTGCAACCATACAACAGCACCAACAGCATACCCACCCAAAGTTGATTCTGAGGTAAACAAATTAAAAGTATATCTCCAGAGGCAATTCCAACACTTTCATGTCATCAGATTTTTACTAGTAGGTTATAATTAGAACATTGCTTACGGTGAGATGTGGTGGGTTGATGGCAGGGTAGATGTTGACTATCTCCTGCAGCAGGGCTGCCACAGTGCCGAAGGAGTGCCACAACATGGGCGCCAGGTCTGACACAACTTCACGCTTCTTGCTGTTTTCGAGAAGGAATACAAAAGAGTGATCTTTCATGTATCATCAACAGTTCTGTACAGGATGGGCACTTAATACCGCTGGATTCAGACCTGTTTACTTTTATGCATTTTCCTTGCAATTCTTGCAAATCTATTAAAATATTAGTTCTTTGGAGACATACATCTTTGATGTATGATAACAAACTATAAACTATAAAGCAAGAAAAAGGGTTGACGATTTCAAACATTTTCGTTCCTTTCACTTTCAGCTTTGTGGCCTTCAAAGGATATCAACTGTTACATCGAGTTTATGTAGCTCTATTTGCACTATAAGTTGAGTGTAACAAGACCATTAAGATTTGCACTGTATCATACACATGATACATAGGCCTGGATACAGTTCTATGGTAATTACCTCAGCTCCAGTAGTGCATTCTCCCTTGTCTCTGGGTTGGACAGCTCCACGATCCACTGATAGATCTTGTCCCTGTCCACCTGCTGCCCCGCCGCTGCAGCTGCAGCCACCTGCTGCGCCTGGAAGCACAGAAAAGAAAACGAGCTGTCAGTGTCAGGTACAGTATCCTACATTTCTGCATTAGTCAGCCCATTGCTTGCCTGGATACTAGACCCTTCACGCTAGACGATATTAATCCCTTTTGGTCGGGGGAGCATATCATATGCGATATGGAGTTGGCATCTGGTCTCTCTTGGCACCTGATAACTAATATCTATCGCGAGAGATAATCAGGGGCCTTGTGCTAACTGTGCTGGCAAGGCAAATTTGCTTCCCCGCCCAGGGGATTAGCGACTGTAGCGTGGAGGTCTGGTACCCAGGCTAGCCCATAATTTGCTGGATCCAGAGTTGGATTGACAAGATATATTGATGAGTCAAGCAAATTTATCCAACAACCCTTCCTCCTTTCGGACCAGCCCATCTGTAAACTAAATAATTCAATAAGACCAAAAAAATCTTCTACTAGTAGTATGATGGACGTAGTACGACTGGCAAGATAATAAATGTTAAACAAGGACAACAACAACATAGTACATATATTGCAAAGTCATATATTGCTAGACTTCTAGTGCAGTGATCACAGCCGTCTGGTTCAAAGCATTTCTCCAATTATTCAGATTTTAGAAAGAAATGTCAACGGTCAAGGTTTTGTTTGCAAAAAACGTTCAGCTGTTTTAAAAGCATATCGACCAAAACCACACGAGAACCGTCCTGAAGAGTCTCATGCTGAGTTCTACACCTGAGATCACCATCTGCACTGATCTTAGCACAGCTAACAGCAGGGAAAAGTGCAAAACCTCTGCTCTGAGTCCATATTTTCATTCATCGCCCCCCTCCCCCATCGAAGCACCAGGGGTGAAAATCGCGGTTGAAACGAACGCTCATCGTGTGAGCTAATACCACAAAACAGGGGAGATTTGAGTACTCTGCAATACAGAACATTCTGTGTTTACGTACCTGCTGCGACAACGTGTGCATTTGTTGCATAACTTTCGCCGTTTTTCACGATGTTTGGACGGATTTTAGCTTTCAAAATGCGGAGGTGAAAACAAAAACCCAGCCCCTCCACGCAGGAAGTAGATGTGACGTCATGGACGACCCGGAAATACTCCGGATAGTGTGCAAAATATGTCAGCTTACCGATCACGGTCGACGGAAAACATAACTGGACCGCTGTCGATCTAACCCCCATTGATATCAAACCGCTGCAGGGGTTACATAAATCCGTCACTTTGAAAAACAGTGGGTTTGAGAGATCTCGGGTTCAGCACAGTTTAGATATACAGGAGTGCCGGAGGTTTTATCTAGATAAAACCTCGATCATTGATTAAACTACCCCGGTGGAATTATATTAGTACATGTTACCGGTATAACAGACAACCATTAGCAAGAAATTTGAGAATTTATCAAAGAAAGTAAACATGACCTCGAAGATTACAAGAATATTGATGTTGCAGTTCGGACTGTCGTCAAAAGGAGGCGAATGATACATGAGGTATAAGTTTCAAAGGCCAATCATTGACAAGAGCTCTACCGATTCCGCCTTTGAAAATATGTGAACACCGGATACAAGTTTATCTTGTAATTACGACAAATAGATTTCTCATTGTCAAACTTCAGTTAATTTTCTCATTCCATTGCCTTGTTTTAAGTAAGCCGCTTATGTCTCGTATTTTCTACTGAGCTATGCTATATTGGATTCAGTACATTCTTTAACAGTGGGGCACAGGCAAGTCTAGATTCTATCAATCTTTCATGGCAAGGAGAAAGGCTGTTTTAGTATTCTTGACTGATTTAAACAATCTATATCGGGGCTGGGGTAAATAATTTTTCTTTTTTTTTAAAGACATTTAAGTTAAAAAGATAGTACTTGCCTTTGCCTTTGTCATCGCAAGTGAGGCATCATGGACACTTTATTTCTTTTCCGCCCCTTGGAGAAAATAGACCCTTATCTGACTTTTACACTTTTAGTTTGACTTAGACCAAAGTCAGTCAACAGCTATAATAGTTCAAAAATGGCTTTGTGGCTTTTTGTATTCAAAAGGTTCCGTTTGATATATACTGTAGATACAAGTGTCATAAGCTTCAGACTTAATGTAATCGGACAGGCCGGACTTTGTATAACACCCATGTACGTCTACACGTATCTGGCACGGTTGAAAAGTCTTTTCGCCGGGGAAACGTACTTTATTAAGTGAGTACAATAACATCACGGACCTTGTGCGTCAGAAAGCGTGAGTGATCTGACAAACGCGCTTCCTCACTTTCCGGAGATCAATAGTCTGAGATATGCCCTTTAGATAACTTCCCTGGGTTTGTCAGCTTGTGCCGGCGGGCATGGGCTCAGTGGCGTACCGTTTGAATAGTAAACCTTGATATGGTATGGCCGAACTTAAAGTAACTAGATTGACTCCGTGATAAAGTTGCCAAGGTCGCGGTAAAACGGGCGGTTCACTGATTTATGAACAGCCCAGAACACAGATAACACCGCTCAATCATGCTTTGTGAGTCTCGAGATATATTTGATTCCACACTTTGCAATGCCACATATGATCATCATGGCATATGGTCACTAAGCGTTGATGTGTGAAACTCTGTGAGAATTTCCGCACGGCCATTCCGTTCTATAAAATGGTAGGGAAGGTGATGTGGAATATAAGAATTATGCCAGGAGAATAAAGAAAGAATTATTATACACAAATAGTTTGACATCCAAGTAAAAATGCTATCCAACTGGTATATCTATTTTTAAATAATGATTCTTGACTTGTGCTATCCCTGTACTAGTCCAAGACATTAGAATTTTATACTATTGGACGGGTATAACCGAGGACATTATATAGAATTCTATATGATGTCCTTGGTATAACATATCAGATAACGACGGCACACGGCTTAGGATAACTCACAAATTTGAGAAATAAACGTGTCTGAACGTTATTTTGAACATACACTAGCAAGTGCAACACTTGCAACACTGAATACGTATGCTAAATCCTTCTTTCCACTTCACACACTTGCCGCGGAACTCGGCAGTTATTGCATCTGGTAATGACGCCCGGTCGGAAGTGCTTCAGGGCTCTTACAGCGGGGATTACACACAGGCAAACATCGAAGGAAGTCTTCATCAGCCTAGAAGGTCACGGGAAAACCCAAAAGCTGCTCATAATTAACTCTGTAGGCGCGCAAATCATCAGACGTGGCTCACGCAGCAGGCAACGTGCCCACGCAATTCACGTTTCCCGTTATGATATCCTACACCATCACAAATCACATCCGTACCGCAGTATCGTTTCTCACGTACAGATTTAATCATCAGAAGTTCAATGCCAACGGTTAGTGGTAGGAAATGGCCATTTGGTACCGCTACTATCATGATGGTATCATATGATGACTAGTTTTTTCCACATGCGGAAAATGAAACGTCTATTGCTGATGTTGCATCGTCTATCTTACTGTCAAATCATGTGCATGTGTTGCTGTGTTAGTCAGAGCTGTAGACAGCAGGTACAAACTGCATTAGCCGTGTGTGCTAGTGTCTGGTTAGTTCCAATTGAACAGCAATGATTTGCACCTACTACTGCGATTGCATGTAATCATAGATTTAATTGGATTTTGTCACCCCTTTGAGCTTTCCGCCGCTTTTCTGGCTTCAAGTCACGATATCCTCAAGTAGTCGATCAGAGGTTCCATCTATGACGCAATCAGGAAGTCATGACCAGAACCATCCGCAATATCCAGACATTTGATATGAACGCCGGTGTATGTGAAAAACAACGTTACTACAAATAGAATAAACCTTGTGCTGATTTGGGACGCCACCTTGATTAGGAGTAGTTCTGATCAATTTTCTGAATGCCATTTTCCCCTTCCTCTCTTCCTGGTTTCTCCTTCTTAGAGGATTTCTTACACTTATCACTCTGATTATTTTCGGTAGCAATAATGTTGATATCCACATGATCAAATGTAGTTCATAACTTAAACATTCGAGTACAAAAGGCATACTTTATGAATCTTTGCCTATGTCAGTTCACTCCGTAGACTAATAGTAAGGTAAAGTTCTCGCCTCCTTTATCTTTATTATTGAAGACGTAGGAGAAGCCGAGGATAAGTTGCCCGGTTGACTGCATTGAACATCGCATCTCTCCATCGTGACTGCAGTTCCGTCCGAGCAAACGCCAGAGACCTGCGGGTCTTGACCCTCACAGTACTCCGGGGGAAAAGCTAACCATGACGGATATGTTCATACACTGAAGATAAACTTGATTAACGGCAGTTTCTGAACACTGCCTTGAGTGACGATCTTCAATGGGTAAGAAGATGATTGCCGGCAATCCCATCGACTTAACCGCTCAAGTGTACGTTCCAAGAATATATATCTCGTGTAGAAGAACCTTCTTGGTAAAGTGAAGTAATTCATTCCACGTGATCCCTATATTGTCGCCTCCTAAAAAGAGAATAAAAGTTCCTCATGACTAGTCATTCGTTACCCGGAACTTGATAGAGATCTGCACATGGCAGTGATGGTGGAGGTGATCTTCTTTTATATCTTGAGAAATGTTGAGCAGAAATACGACACCTATATCACGTAAAAACTCAACCATATATCTAGCTGATGTTCAAAGTTATCACCGTCACGTCTTCTTAGTTTCCATCCCTTTCCTCGAGATAAGACCTTAAGAAGCTTGACTTGTCATTGATGAAGTATCTTGGATCCTGCTTGCACACAGAGAGCAATCGAATGTGACAGTCATGGACGAGGAGGAGCCTTTGTTCTGACGGAGGCAGGCCAGGACTACGCGTTAGTACTGCTTTCACCGCCAGCCTTGGCATCAGTCAAACAGGCGTGATCCCTAAGCAGACATTGGAATTCTTTGATCTAAGGTCATGAAGATCAAGAGATCAGCGAGTAGCCTAGAGATATAAGTCTTTCTAGCACGCTTAACTTTAGTTTAGGCATTCTCCTTTGCCATGTTGACTCTGACTTGATGCACGGGGTATGTGCATGTAAAATGAGGTTTAAGAGCTTATAGAGGCAAAATGAGAAAAGAGTAATTCTCAGATTGAAAAGTGGACAGATGATTTGTGTTGTTCACAAACTTTCAAGTCGCATGACCCTAGTGTACATGTTCTAAGGCTGATATGACAAGGACGGAGATAGATTATTAATGCACTTTGATAAATATGCATCACCGTTTCTGATCCCCTCAACAGTTGTTTTAAATTTTGAAGCAATAGAACTGCGCATGCTTATCTATCTACCATCTACACGTACTGCCGGTCTAAAAGTAAAACGGATGACATTATACATGTACAATGTTATAGACTGAAAGGATGCACAAGGCGGCGTGATGCTTCATGGTAAGAGATTGATATTCAACTATTTAGATAGAGACGGTGAGATATAGCATACTGATATCAGTATGTGGTTGTCACATAAAAATGTATCTGTAACGAAATGCCATTACCTTTGTAATCCAATCATATAACTTCAAACAATCGACCTTCCCGAGCAAGTTCAAAATTACTGCGGAAAAGCCATGCTCAAAAGGAAGCCTGACAATCAGACTTTCTCCCAGTTGGACAACCGATATTACCCCGAAATCGAACCGAGAACGATCAATAAAGTGCAATCAGTCCCATTCAAGGACACAGAATTCGAAAGGATAATGGGTCTTTGTGAAAGGACCGGTTTATTGGCATCACGTAGGGACATATGCCTTGTCCTCTATGGTTCGTTTAGGTTGAGAGCGTGGATTATTTGCCATGTATTTTGAGTATCAAATGGGACCGACCACCAATGTTTGACATATAACGTCAAGTTGGGTCTCCCTTTGTTTGATATTATTGATACTTTGGGAGTGTCATTCAGTCATTGAATTCTTGCCTCTTTAAACTGATCGGAACTCTTTTTCTGGACTAATATTTGACGAAGATGTTTTAAAGTCTTCCCCTGCCATAGAAGATGATTCGTCCCTCTCGTGACCATGAGAGATGTTTCTCCCAGAGGTACATGTATGATTAATGGACTTGTCTTTCAGACGACAGAACTTTTCCTCAAGATCGATAACCTTGCTGGCGTGAACCACTGATCCCTTGCACATCTGCGAACCGGCATCCGCTGGACGACTTTGAGCCTTCCATAAATTACGTGGAAACACTGAACAGTCTGTCTTCATTGCGGATTCATTTGCACTCCTGCAGTAAGTCTTTTTGCGACGCCATGCTGGCTAGGAATTGTTCATTAAGGTGAAAACTTTAGGATGAATTATTTATGACAGAAACTTGGCTGATTCCTCAAGCGCGACGGCTCAACCATCCGTATGATCCTACTGTTTTTAAGAAATTCAATATTTTAAGATATAACTGTTATATTGGTCATCTTGTTTTTCTTTTTGTATGCTGTCAAAAACTCTAAGTTGTGGTGACTAGTTACAACTAATTAATTCTTTGCTATAACCAACGTCTTAACATGGCTCGATATTAACTCTACCCTTAGATATGTAACGTTAACAGTTAACAATTGCAACTTAAACTCAGAGACTGCCTGAAAAGTAAAACAAAACCTCGATAACTGCTTATGACTCTGAAAAACATTGATTTTCCTAAAATCTCGTTTTACTATCGCATCTTTAGACAAGATTGTGGTCATTGATTCCTAACCTCTGACCTTTCCGTCACATGACGTAGTACGGGTCACCCCATCACATTTCACAATATTTGTGTCTTCCGACGAGGCTTCTATGTTCGTTCCTCGGCGTTTTCCTCTGTTTTTCTCCATTCTGACAAACCGGATTTTATTTCCGGAAACGTTTCCGCCTTCTCTTGATCTCGACCTTAAATGAACGCTTTTGTTTTTCCGGAAAATCGTTACGTTGTAGCAGCCCAGGCTGATAGCGGTACGGTTCCTAGCGGAACGGCCGCTAGTCGAAGGGGGGCAACTTTGCCTCGCTTCATCGCCAAGACTCGAACAGAGCGGTAACGCTTTTACATGAAGGTATAGAACTCGTCCCACGGACGCATCGTCGTGCAGAAAGGATGAATTCGTCGTTCATGAAGCCGCTGGTGGTGCTAGCGGTCCCGGGTTTGTACCTGTTCTACAAATACAACCAGTACCGCCGCCAACAACAAGAGAGGCAGCGCCGCAAGGTGACCGAAAAGGAGCTGTTAGCCCTCAACCAAAAAATCGTAAGTCTTCAGAAATCTCTTATTTCCAAAATGATAATTTCAGCACAAATTGAGCCATTGTGTCACATATAAACAGAGGAAAAACAGAATTACTTTTTTCCTTGAGGTTATGAAACGTAATTGCTTCCTTTGACGTAATATCAATTTGTTGTCATGTTAACAGTTAAAGATTTTCTTTTAATGTTCATTTATAGTCTTAAGGTTGTTCTGGTGTACTAGTTGGATACCTTGTCTGTAGTTGTCATTGTATGATCATAATTGATTAGCTGTGTTTTGTCCCTATCCCTTTGTAGTTAGATATACAAATGCAGCTTAAATTTCTAGTATCAAAGATAGTCAGATATTCAGATATTGATATAACGTTAGTTATTAAGATTCATTTTTTTGTGTGATGAAATGGTGTGTTGTGTTTTGCTATTTTGCTAAAAATTTTCTGCCGCAAAAGCCCTTTGAAGAAATATCCTTTGTTTTCATAGCTTGAGCGGCATGGCCATAAATTACGCTGTATGTTCCCTGGGGCATTGATGCCTTCTGATTAAAGCCCAGCAGACAAAGGAATGGAGACTGTTTATCATGGTGGTGTACATATGTACATGCCTACCTGTTTTTAAAATACATCTGTACCATAACTGTTAAAAGAATTCATTTTATGTTATTCTCTCTATTTTGCTTTTGAAGCATTTTTTTCTCAATTTTTTCAAGCGCCATGGATTGTTAATAGTAATTACAACCATAGGTGCCTGAAAAAAATGAGAAAAATATGATTTTTCCAGGTGCCAGTATGGTTGCCAATAAATTATTGACTACCCATAGACCTTTAAAAAAAGGAGAAAAACACGTTTTGATGGTACAATGTATATACATTCTGAAGCAAAGTTAAACTGTAATTTCCAACACAAAAATACCCAAAGTTATGTGATGATATACATGTTACATGTACTTGCGAAAAAAAAAATGCTATGATTATAGTATACGAATAGGTAGGCAGGGCTTAAATTTTACTTGAAATAATTTTTTCTACATACCTGCACTGCTCCGGAGGAATTATGCCTGCAATGCTCTGCAAGAAATGGAGGTTTTTGATACTATAGATTGAACCATCTAGAAATGCCATTTTGTCCTGTTACAGTATTTCAATTTTTTATTCAACATTAAGAGTGTAATTTTAACAATTAGTGAAAACTGTAAAAGCATATGCCCCATACACGGACATGTGTAGGTAGACATCAGAAATACCTGCACAACTCCGATTTCACCTGCACTTAGCCTACATACGCAGGTGGTATTTCGAGCAAAGATACTCGATAAGAAGATATCAAAATGCACCCAGATGGACTCTATGCATGAATGCTTGCTGGGTTCCCACCTTATCCCTGTGCATGGTCTATAGTCAATAAATTCACTCCACGGTAAACTCTTATAGAGTTCTGGTGACAGCTTTCCAATATCGTCACAGCCTCAAGCTACTTTTACCACCCATATCACACATAGGTGTAGGCACTTTTATTTGGCACAGCACTTCCAGTAAAAGGGAAATTGCTTATTCCACAAAATGCTTCAGTCTATGTTTCTGCTTTCCAACTTTTGACAACTCAATTGTAATAACCTGTTAACTTTTTTTCAGTATTTGAAACTGAATATAGATGATGATGAAATGGATTAAAAGTGATTTATAGCAGTATGCCATGCATTTCTAATGATTCATAAATCTTAGCTTACTTTGGAGGAAACAACTGTTGCATTTTTGATGTTGTAAATGTTTCTAATTTGATAGCTTATGATACATGATGCTGAATGAAAGATATTCAAATTGAAGAGCAAGGGATTTCAGTTGCTTGATCATGAAGTTCCTCTAACACCCAGTCATGTTTGATGAAGCTTTTGTTAATTTCCCAAGTGTTAGAAACTGGAAGGAAAGCTGAATATGACTGGATACCAGGCAATAGTTGCTGATCATTACGAATGTAGAAAGTTATAATTCACAACTTATATAACTTGCCCTATGCCATATGTTTGATTCTATCAGCATATTTCTTACTTAATAAAGTCCAGAACCTGGACATTATGTATTGCACAGTGGTTGTTTTGTCTCCAGTCCCTCTCTCCCTATTATATATATCTGCCTGCCCTCGTAGTGCTTTAGGGATTGTGATTAGGGTTTACAGTGTGGGATTTATTACAAAGAGGAGTTTTATTGCGTTCTTGACCTTCAAAGCTTGCCCCAAGGTGACTGTGAGCTGTTCTCATCAGTGCAGTGCCGTGACGGGCGAGTGTTGGGTCCGCCGTAATTGTGCAACGCTGGCCTCGTTGATATATTCCATATACCTATGGGAGGTCAGCACTTGCAACTCTGGTTGTCAATTACAAATTAAGTTGAAGAAGGCCATCTTGCTAAAGGCTGCTTATGATACATGTCTCTTTTATCAGGAGACAACATGCCTCTGTCAAGAATCAGGCAACGTTCAATGTTTTAAACTGCAGTGTCTAATGTTCTAGTAGCTTCTCCATCATATGGCAAAATTTGCCAACATATTTGTCAGCACGTTCGAACCCTTACAAATATGCACTGTCTTTTGAATATAACTCTTTCCAAAGCAACCAGATGCATTATTCAAAAGTTGTCAGAATATTTAAAAAGTCCCATCATGTCTATCATAGCTTGAAGGTTGAAATTCCTGTAGATTTTGATAGTGGGCTATTCAGGACGAGGACAAACAAGTAAGAGATAAGCGCTTGTAGCCATTACACACTGGCTAACCTTGACTTCCATTTGGGGATGTGCAGGACTGTTACATGTATTTTGATATGATGTGCTCTATGAGTCTGACTCATCCTACAAATGACTCAAGACTTTCAAGTGATATTGATGATATTTCATTTCCGTTTCATTTCATTCATCAAAGGAAATGGACTTAATTTTGTGCCATATACAAATTGAAAACGAGAATGTATTTTATAATATCATTGTTTGTAAAGGTTATAAGGAAAGGTCATCCCAGCTTAATGAGCAAAATTGAATCTTCAGAAGAAACCAGGTAGTTTCCTGTTGACCCATCTAGACTCCAGATGTATTCCCCTGTTATATGACTTATGATTGACCTTCTCGCCTCCTGTCCTTTTATATTAGATCTACCCTACTAATGTAATGCCTTATATTTAATGGGGCTTTCATAAAGCCTGTTTCTTCAATCTTATTTTCCTTCAAGATTATATATGACAATTCCAATTGATCATCCACCTTGAAACTTTCAAGAAGGTGTCACCACTTCTGTGACAAATTGGCCGGCTCCCAGTTCAATTTTCTCGCTGGAAATGGCCTCCCTGAATCATCTCCTTTCCTGTCATTTCTAATATCTAACTCCGCATGCAGGAAGTTGGAAACAGACATTACCAAAATGTCTGGTTGACACAATCAATTCTCATGGCACTCCTACTGAGCATTGACTTTCAGTGGATGAGGAAAGGTCTTTTGAACCAGAAGACTGTTTGTAACTAACATGATTTATGGAATTTTTATATTGCTTTTTAAAACTTTTAACGCTGTATAGGTATCATCATCAGTTCCAAATTTGTGTCATCTGAAAAGTTAAAGTATTGAAGGTTTCAGAATTCCATGGAGTATTTGTACTGGCAATGCAACATGCAACATAAGCCCCAAAAGTAAATTCTGGATTCCAAAGGGCCTCACTTATCATTCCTTTCGAAAGTCCAAAACAGAGTGTAAGAGCTTTTGTTTGCTTATCATACAAATCAAAATTGTCCAAAGCTATTGCTTTACATTATATCCACAGCAGTGGATAGTGGACTAAGTCATCAGTCATCTTCAGGGTTAATCTACCTGGAAAAATATCAGTCTCCATCGGTCTTCCCTTGACCTCACCCGTGCCTCTTTTCCCAGACCTTGCTCCGAGAACGCCACAGCTCACCGATTCCACCATTACGGCAGCGTGATAAACCACCATATTGATTTTTCTCCATATGGAGTAGACCTTAATGTTTCACACGTGCAACAATGGCCATTTGTCATGGCGTAGAAGTAAGGGCACTGACGGATTCCAAATTTCTCTGCTGATTTCATGTAGATCACAATATAAATGGCTTATGTACAATATTGATGACATGTGAAAGAGCTTTGATTCTACCATAGATTTTTGGACACTGTCACTGATACATGTCATTGATTGCAATAGATTGACACAGAGCTGTTTATTTTTCAGAAATGTGTATCTATTACATGATTGATGTCAAGAAGCAGCAGAACCCTCTTTTTTTTACTATTCTAGAGCTCTATTGGCTGGCTTCCCTCAGGGAGATTGAAATTATGGACCAAACAGATTGATACATTGTCATAGTTTAAGATAATTCTTAGTTTGAACTGTTGATCTCCTACAGTCAGGACAACTGTCACAACTAGAAATCCCCACTCCCTCCAACATTAAGCCATACACACATACATTCTAGCTACTTTGTGATTCCATGTAATTGAACAGTTTTACCAAGCAATCAATGGTGAATGTGATTCTCAAGCCTCCACCTCAGGAAGAAAACAGAACTTACAAAGGCTCTCATCCAAAATCAATGGCCTGCTGTGGGATTATGGCAGTTTCCCAGTTGCTTTGTAATGGAAATCAATAAACTTGGAATGATATTTCACCTTTACAAACAACTGCTGCGGCTGCAGGAAAGTTTTATGCATACTTCTTAAAAAGTGTGAAAAAAAGAGACTTCTTAGAAATTTGTTTTTGCTCTTTATTGAAAACAAAAAGACAAATTCTTCTGCACTTTAAGTATGCTATGGTTCAGTACCAAGGGCAGATACACACATAATTATTTGAATATTCAGTACTAGGGAAAGATACTACCATATCTGTGTTAATGTTATTCAGCACAAGGGATATCATTCAGGGACAGCCTCCCGGACAGGTATCTGTGCAACCCTTTTGCAGTACCAAGGACAGGAACAACAGTGTCAAATATATTTGAATATTTTCAGTACAAGGGGCAGTCCCAACAGTGTCTATGTGAAGGTTCCAGCAACACACACAAGAGTATATCTATATGGATATTTTCAGTACTAGGACAGATATAACAGTATCAATGTGGATGTTTCCAGTGCCAGGTATAGGTATAACAGAATGTGATTGTCATTCAGTACCAAGGACAGATGTTAAAGTGTCTGATAGATGTGGATGTTTTCAGGGACAGGGACAGGTCCAAAAGTGTCTGATATTTAGTACCAGGGACAGGGACTGTTGACGGTGTGTATGTGAATATCATTCAGCACTAAGGACAGGCTAAGTTGTTAGAGACAGCTCACATAAAGTATCATATGCAGTGGTCAAGACAGCGTCACACAGTCAAGGAGCTTCGTTTGTATTAGTTGATTGCCAGAGGGTTGCCAAATTACAAAATTGACAGACTACCTTTTGCCTGAAAACCTACCCTGTAATATTGAATAGGGCTTGGTGACCTGCTAGCAGCCGCCGACCTCTAGAAGTCCTGCCATGATCGAGAGATGGCTGAAACGTTCATTTAGAGCTCGCACACTCGTCAAACGTGCCATTTTTCTGCTTTGTGATGCCAGCTTTTAGTGATTGTCCCATTTTAGATAATGCATGTACTAACTGCCTGACCAAGATCGACTGTCCATTAAGGATATCCCTTCAGCCCACAAAGGTACTTTTATCAAGAGACAGCTTGTCTGTGACAAGAATCAGAGTCTTTTATAAACAGTACAGTTCAGCTTAACTCAACACTCAATGGCAGGGGGTTTAGGGATCACTTTTGGGGGGGGGGGGGATGGGGTAGTCTGGAAATATTTCAGCCAAACTCTCCCATTCTTGTTTTGTAACCTCACTGCTTTTTGCCTCCGTGTCCATTGATAGGCTCAACATTTTTTAGGTATTATCTTTTGCCAGAATAAAATGTTGTTGGTGTCTAAAAGTGCAAAATTTTGATGCTTCAAACTGCAGTGTCTGATGTTCTACTGTGCAAAATATCACATACAGCCAAGTATTTGATCATATTTGTCAGCAAATCTGAACCCTCTCGTAAACAAGGACCAAGTATGATCCGATCTGAAAGATCTTAACTGAATATGCTGTTCATTAAAGGATCCAGCTACATTAGCCTCTATCTGTGCCTCATGGGAGTCAGATTACATCTGAGCTGTGCAAGTCTTCCTGGGTCACCTTGAGTATGTACCTGTGCTCTAGAGGTGAACATTCACGTTGTGCAGGCATGCCTTTTGAGGGTGGAAATCTCTTACTTATGGAAAAATGACTTGCTTGAAATCTCTTCTTTCATAATCATAGCCATATATATATATTATATGACTCATGAAAAGTGTGCCTTATGTTTTTAGTTTATATCTGAAGACAAAGTTGACAAAATGTTTAGTTGATCATTGGCAAAAAGATCTGATGCTGTCTCAAATGTCTTAATTGCTTTGATGTTTTATGAAAACTTTGAACACATTCTAGTGGTGTTGCAAAGTTGTCATCAAGTCTTCTTTTGTTCTGAAGAATGTTAAATGATCAGTGTCAAAGCTCTCTTGTGAAACAGATTGTTACCTATGGGAAGGAGGTGCCAAAAGATATAGTTCTCGTGAAGAGTCCATTTCATAGCTCAAATCAATCAAAATTATGTCTTTTGCAGGTCACTTTGGCTACCACATCATATATATGCATATCAGTCAGTGACTTTCATGGCCTTGTCATTTATGCACACCTCTCCTGCTACTTAAATATCGTACACACCATATAAAAGGGGGAAATGTGGCCATCACAAAGCAGGTGATATATACTAGTCATTCAAGCTGTCACATTCTGATAGCTTTGATATCAAGACTTATGACAAGCGGTGTCTACTTGAGGAAAGGAAAGTAATATAATAGTACCCTCAGGAGAGAAAGGGACATTTTCTTCCCACAGTTAGACCTTAATAAAGTAAGATTGCAGGGTGGGGGTGCCCAATTCACAGCAAAGGTCCAAAGGAGATCAATTCTGCGGAGTTTTTATGAGGCAGTTGCGGTGGAGCTATCCCTATGAGCTTGCACCTATGGCTATGGGTAATGAAAAGACTATGCATTTTTCATAAGAAGCAATATGTTCTGGGTTATTGGAGCCGGTCAGGATATGCACAGAGATGGAGATAGATGACTTAGTAGTCCTCAAGCTAAACTGTTAAGGGTAACAGGATAGCAATTTTTCAACAGCTGGACATGTTAAGGCAGGACAAAGCTGTTGTTTTATTCAGTGCAGTCCTTAAGGATAATAGAGACTGTTTATCACCTGAGTTTGTGAGGAGACAAGTTACAAATGTAGTTTCAACTTTTGTGCATCTAGTATTATTGGAAAAACATCACTCAGTTGGTTTAGAGAGACTTACTGTAATCATTGCAGGTTCAGAAGGGCTTTGGGGGAGCCTGTTTTTCTTTGACAGGAGATATTAAAGAAATATCACATGAGCAGGATATACTCATTGGAATATGATTATTTCCAATACAAAGGTGTAGAATATTTTTGTGGCCGCACTAGATGATATCTAGTGTGTATCGGAATAATCCTGACGGAGGTGTTTTGAATTCAGGGATTTTAAGGTTTTATTAGGAAATAATCAGTGATGTGATTTACATTAATGTGTTATTAGGATTAACCTTCTGAAAGATCTACCAGATAGGATATTGACGATATTCAAGGATTAGTAAGCTCTTTGAGGGAATAAATGAGATGGTAATTGAAGATGCAAACTTCTAAGCTGAATGGGCTTGCTTGATGTTATAGTTCAGTACCAAGGACAGAGACAACAGTGTCTCTCTGAATGTTGTACAGTACCAGGGACAGATAAAAAAGTTTCTATGTGAATTTCTTACAGTACCAGGGACAGACACAGCATTATCTACATGTATGTGAATGTTATTCAGCACCAGGGACAGATACAATTTTGGATCTACTAGTATGTGAATGTTATACAGGACAAGGAATAGGAATAGGTATAACATTGTCTATGTGAATGTGTTTCAGTACCAGAAAAAGAGACAGCAGTGTCTATGTGAATGTTTTTCATAGAGACCTGTGTATTTTGTTACTTATTTCTTAAGAAGGTGATTTTTATACCATCATCATTTCTCTTTTTGTAGGAGGTGTAACCTTCACCAAGTTTAGTGATGGATATTTACAATTCAGTACATTTATCGAAATATGCAAGTATCAAAAAATATTATGACATATGGCTTTTCATTTACTATGGTGCAACACTTCATACAAGCATATTGTATGAGCTCTCTTCTCTGCTGACTTTGAGAAGACTTAGACTTAGTCATTATCATGGAAATCTGTGGTTGAGCTTCTGTTTTTGACAAGCAATCTTGAGGCAATCTCCAAGCTAAGATAACCATGACTATAAATTACAACCAACTCTCCTAGGTCATTACCAAAGTTTCCCCAGACCATTACTGACTAATGAGTGTTCTGTTTCTACCCTGCTGGGTACAGCTGAGCAGTGATATGGGAACTACTTACAGATGTACAGATAGCTGATGTATTTTAGATGAGGTCCCTGAGGCTCACATTACTGAAATGTTGAAGTTTTTGCAGTGGTTTAATGTTTGCAGTTTTCAAAATATGTACTAAGTACAAGTATTAAGAAATATTATGACATATGGCTGTTAAATTACTATGGTACAACACTTCTACACAACTACATGTACTTACAGATGTTACAGTTAGCTGAATCAGATGTATTTTAGATGAGGTCCCGGAGGCTCACAGTTCTGATATGTTGACATTTTTTTTTGTCCATGGTTTAATATTTGTAGTTTTTGCGGTGACCTCTTCACCACAAACGTAAAACCACCATGAAGATGCATGTTCTGTCTTCTGCCTGCCTAGCCTATTGTTTTAACCACAAACTTTTAACCACTCGATTTTCTCCCTACAAGGACATTAAATCCCTGCAAATTTAGATTTTATAGTAACTTTGCAGCTTAGGGTTTACTATGTATGCAATCTGTTGGTAGTGATTGTGATGTTAATGAGAATGATATGTACTGTTCAGGTGTACAAATTAGTTATTGATAGCATATCTGTATCTCGAAATTATCATTCTTAGTTACTACCTATACAATTTTTGCATCTTTGTTGAAAATGTGTGCACATGTATGTATTAAGGAGCTGTATTAAGGTTTGTGTGTGAAGAAACACATACACATCTGCATACGTTTATACACATCTTATCTTGTTGTTATTGTGTTCCAGGACAAGCTATTACAAAAGTTAGAGGAACATGAACCTGATATGGCTGGAAGCAAAGATGAAGAGGTATGTTGATACTGCTTTAATATCGTGATGTTTTCTCTACATGTATATCTTTGTATTTTTATAAGTGTTGTATGAATAAGTTTCCCTCATCTCATCTCATCTATTTCTTAGTCTAATTATTTGAAACCACAGAAGATTTGGCAACCCTCTCAACTATCTACCCTTCTTATTTTTCTGTTTTCTTAATGTGTGTCACTTAGTGTCATGTGTGTCCATTCTTTGATATTATCCTCCCACCTTTTCCGTTGCCTACAGATTAAGTTCTTCTGTATCTTAATCAGCAAGATTTACAGATTTTAAAACAAATCATTCATGCCAGATAACCATATGATCATCAAGTTACATGTATATCATTATAAATCTTTCTTAATTGTACTTGTAAAAATCTGTCTTTTTGTATGTTATGACTCCAGTTGAAAAGGTTTTACCAAGGAAATTGCCCAATCTCACAAGTCTTTAAAAATATTTCTGACTTGGATCAACATATTTTCCCAAACTTCATCACCTATTTCTAAGGCCAAGGCTTAGAGACTTGTGACTTAGAAATCTAGGGAATGGTCTGTTTTTTAGTACTTTGTAGAGATAGCTTGTACATAATCTGTTCCTGTGATTTATGGACTGAACCTTTGCTGTGCATCTTTATTTATTGGGTGAGGAAAAAAAAGCTTTCAGAGGATTAGTTTTTGAAGTAGATAAACTTTTCAGAGGGCGACTTCAGAAGATTCTTTTCAGGGTTTAGAGTGGTCTTCCTTGGGACGGAAACATTGAATCCATGGTACACAATTATCATCAAAGTCCCCACCATGCAAAGGGATTCATTCCAGCACCTTCAAAGTTGTCAATGGATTTTTAGGAATTTTTTGTTATTTTGCCGATCCACGGTGACGAGTTGAATCTAAATTCCAACTTTGATTAATCATGTTTCTATGTCTGAGGGTCATGAGGGCAATGTAGATTACACCACAGGGATGACACTGTATCATACACTGTTATCTTCAGCTACAGGGTACAGTTAGTGGAAATCACCCATCATTAATCATTGGAGTGCACATTCCTACGGGATCTGTCCTCTAACGTTTCATCAAGAAATTTGGCATCAGTAGACTCTGTATGCGAAGTATAACTTTGGAACTGTGATTTTCCATGGTTGCACACAGTACTAGAATGTACTGGCCACACCTATAAGATACTTTCAAAGTGGCACTTTTGTATCGTCTTTCTTGACTTAGAAAGGAAATTGCCAATACAGCATTCGATGCTTGCAGATATTTCAAATATTAAGTTGATTTGAATTATGCTAGATACACATCTATTGGTAACTTAAATATGGTATCAGGCATCTTTACCCACATGCTTCATTTTCCCCCTTGATTATTAGGCCACACCAATTTAATTTCTTGGTTGACGGAATTTTAAAAAAAATGCTAGATTGGAAAATCAACATGAAAACATAATCTCATGATCAGAGGAAAGTTTGTACTTTGGTGCTCACAGTTTCAGGGAGTGAACAGGGTCAAGTTTTCACCCCAGCTTTCTGTTTTAATGTCAGATGTCCTTGTGCTTAGATTCAAAAAAAATTCCGTTAACCAAGAAATTAAATTGGTGTGGCCTTATTGTGTCCGTATATGGACTGGACAACTAGTACAATCATACTACATGTGTATATCATAAACAAAGAAAAAGAAGCAATATCAAAACCCTCCTATTACCAAAGCACACCTACATGTACTTGTGTATTCTGTCAGGATCTGATGAGTTAGACATAATAGTTAGTAGAGCATACCAGGAGTGGTAGACTGGAAACTGAGGTTCCAACAAGATGAATGGAGTAATTACACAACAGCACAGAGTGAACTCAAATGGGATAGGAGGGCACAGCAAGGAGATTGCTGCATGAATATTGTGGAGACGTAATATTGGACTTTGGGATTTGTTGGAGGGTGCAACTTGAATATCTTTCCTTTATGACAAATTGGAAGAAAATCGTTGTCAATCAATACTAACCTTCATAGAGTTACGAACATGCAACCTGCAAATTTTATACAGTGATAGCAATAGAAAAGTAAAAGAAAACACTCCATTCCATTTGACAAGTCTTTCCTTCAATGTCTCTCTGCATCTTGCTTTGCTTTATGTATCAAGTTATCATGACCTGAGCCTAAGGTATTTGGCTGTGTAGCTTTGATATCATCCATGAAATGCTAGCTTTATCCTTGGCCCTATCCCTTGTGTGTTATTAAGAGTGCACCATAAAACCTTCCTTTCAGTATACCAATCACGTACTAGTACTTGTGGGACTAATCATTGTACTTTTTAGGATATCAGTATAATTTATACTATAAATAAAACATGAGCAAGTAGGACCTATTAGGACATACTTCAGGGCTCGAAATACTGGGTGCATGTGCACCCAGTGCACCCAATTTTGGAGCTGTGCACCTAATTTTTTACTGTGGGTGCACTGGTGCACCCAAATATTTTCGTACGGTTTAATGTGTATCACTGCACACTAGTAGACAGCATATTCTTGACATCGAAGTGTAAGAAAATAATAAAATCTTTGTTGTAGTACTTGTTTAAGATTTTGATGTTAGAATTTGAGTTAATTTCGATTTTGAAAGCTTCAAAACTGCGTGCCGAGATAGCATGCCAAACGCGCATGAAGAGGAACAGTAAGGTTTGTCATTAGGTTTTGCTTACAATAGTTACATCCTACTTTATTTTATGTGGTGCACCCAAAAATGTTTTGGTGCACCCAATTTTTTAGGTTGGGTGCACCAGTGCACCTATTCCCAAAACTGAATTTCGAGCCCTGTACTTTATGACCATGTCTATCTGTTGTGTATGATAATTGCATACTTCTCCAACTGTCTGCACTTATACCAATTAGTGATGCCTTCTTCAAGATGCCAAGGATGGTGTAAGCTTATCAAGATTTGGAAGAGTTTTGAGTATTTTGTGTGCAATTTTAGAGAAAAAGCTTTTAGACATACTGTTAGTAATTTGTGACAGAAATAGTACTGGCAAGTTTCACTTAGAGGCCCTGGGATGGTCATAATTTCATCAGAGACCAACCAATCGCTACATTGGATTGGTTTACGTCTTAATTGCATTAGATGTCAATTACTTAAAAGATAAAGAGGGGATGGGAACAAAGACATCTGACCCTCTTCAAAATTTAATTCTTAGATCTACCATTATACATACTTAGCAGGGCTTGAAATACTGGGTGCATGTGCAAGATTGGAGCTGTGCACCTAATTTTTGACTGTGGGTATACATGTACAGGTGCACCTAGATATTTTTTGTGGGCTGCAAAGGAAAGGCACTATAATTGTACAGTAGTACACAGAATATTCTTGAAATTTAAGAAAAAACAATATAACTTTTGTTGTACCTTGATATATTACTTGTTTAAGATTTTGAAGTTTCAGCTATAGAATTTCAGACTGAAGAGAGGCTATAGGGTTTAAAATATGTTTTGCTGACATTCTACTTTAGTTTGTGTTGCACACATAAATTTCTATCTGTGCACCTACATTTTTGGGTGCGCACATGCACCTATTCCCAAAACTGAATTTCGAGCGCTGCTTAGATTTATAGATTTGAAGAACAAGCTAAATCCTTGATTGTACCATCATCAGAGAACACAATTCGACGAAATCCCTTCCCTTTGCCCAACTGTAATGCGGATAAAGTGGATTTCCTCACAGCTGTGATCACTACTGTTTTTCAACGTCCATTTACTCATTTGCCATAGTTTGCAAGACAGCAATCAAGCGTCGCCAGAGATCAAAATACTGCAAAACATCCGTAATGAAGGCCTTGGATAGATTGGCTATAATCCCTTTTACTGCATCCATTAAAGCAGAACAAATCAGAAGTAGGCCGGAGTTAGATCTATAATGAAATCTTATTGATCATAGCGGCAGAGTGACTCAATCGCGGTGCCTCGCAGAGCAGAAAATTGGAAGATGTACGGAAGTAATCCCGCAGTGAATCTCAGAACAGTGGCAGTAAAACAGGAGGAAGATTAGACAAGTCTAGCGTAGATAAGAAAGATATATCAGCCACTGTGATTTCTTAAGTAAACCACTTCCTTCAAGGCCAGCTACAAGTATAACTCTTTCTATGTTCTATTGAATTATGAATATTTCCATGCATACGTTCAGTGTAATGCGATTCAAAAGCAGTGAGTGTGTCAGAAAACTGTTCTGAATGAACTCCACCTGACTTATTCCAAGGAGGCTTTATCATTATAAAACCTCCTTGCCCGTCCTTGGTTATTCTACGTACAAATTTGTGGAAAAAGCAACAAAGAGGGGTCACTGCAGGTCACAGATCAATCCAAACTGGACAATTACTAATGTCATCATAGATATGGATTACCTGACCACATAAATCATTGACTGCCTCACACTAGATGACCTAGCATATTATGATTACTTTCCTGATCTATCAATACAATATATAGATAAAAAATCAATAACTCTTCCATTGAATTCTTCTACCTTCTAATCCCTTGCCCCCATTCTGTCAGTCAGCAGGGAATTTGACTTTTGGGTCAATTTTTCGCTGCCAATTCTGAGGCTTTTGTTGTCATAACTATCTTGATGATAATTCATCAGATCTCTCTTCCCCTTATATTATGAACCGTCTGCAACGTCATTGAGGTAAAATTTGCTGCACTTTACCTTCAATATTCAGAGATGGAGATGGGCGCCGCCTTATGCACCGTCTGGTGCAGGGAGAACTTTAACTGACTACTGTAATTCAGAGTTTGCTGTGGAGCTCCGAATTGGAACTTGGTGGAATAGTGGTTAACTAGATGACAATTTTTTAAACCAAAAAGTACAAATTGTTGAATATGGTCAAATACTAATTGCAACTCAGTGCTTGTATCTTTGGGTGCAGTTGCAATTCATGTTGAATGCTACCAATACATAAAATGAGAAGTGAATTGATGTGGGTCAAGACGTACTCAAAATCCGGTGTCTTGATTTTTTACCAATGATGTAACTTGTTAGGAGTTATTACACGTACGTCAAGGCAGCTGTCATTCATTATTCGTGGCACTGTCAAATATGGATTTTAGATATTGAGATGCTGTCATTTTGCAGGATTATAGGTTATGAGATGGAAGAGATGAATGATGCACTATGATCGTGACAAGGTCAAAGATTGATGCTCAAATTGTAGTTTGTTGTCAGGGGTCATGATCTTTACTGCTTGCATAAGAAAAGTAGTGTAAATTCAGAATTTTTTTTGTTGGTTTTATGTTCTCGTTTTCGTGGTGACTGCTTTACCGCAACGTCAAAACCACAATTTCTGCCGTCTTCTGCTCGCCTACCCCCTTGTCTAAGCACAAACTCAAAAGCACCGCAAATACTCAATTTTCTCCTCACACTCAGCAAAATCAAATCCTGGCAATCTTAAACGCACAGTATTTCATGCATACAAATTATTTTGTGCTTACTTGCCCTGTGTGGCAACTTTGCTCCCTACCTTGACCTTGCATTTCCCTCCTACGCTGTGGGAGTGTGCAGACATAAATCAATCAGATTGAAACCTCCTTGCATAAATCATCACTTACTGTTGTTACTGTAGCACAGCATGATGAAATGTTGAAGGGGTGTATATATTTACCAAGACTTCTTGTAACTTTTCTTTTCAAGTAGTCACTGTTAAACAGTCTGAAAAGTTGCCATTCTTTCCTTTTCTGCCTTTTAAACTAGATATGCCAAGGTCAGCAAGGACGATTACCTTAGTCACAAGATAACAGCAGCTTAATATTCATTCATCATCAGAGTAGGCCGTGGACCTGCCTGGTGCTCACTTTCAAACCCCACCACCCACAGGTGCCCACACCTGTCTGAGTGAAACAATTCCACCCACAGAATGTTAGAAGTCATTTCCCAAAAGCAATTTCCCTTACACAGAACCTGTCATTCAAATCCTAAGATGCTTTATTTATAATAAGTTTATTGCAAGTTCTTGCCCGTAGGCTAATTGCAAGTACAATAATATATATAATATATAATTCAACTGGGATTAGGAAAAAAGACATCACAAGTTGGCAAGATTTTCCTCAAATAGGTCCCAGGTATACAAAGCCTGAAATGACTGTAATTTGTCTACCATTGATTTCAGGTGGGCGGTAATTCACACCTACCCCACAGTCGATAGACTTTGGTGATGAAATAGGCCACACAATCTCATCATCTAATGAAAATGTCAACTGATAATAAAAGCTTTTCAATCTCGTTAATTCAAAATCTTCTCCAGTTTGACAAGCTATTGACTGGACATCTCTTTCTATTCTTCTGTCTATAAGTAGTTTTTAGCTGCAAGTCTTTGACAATTTTAATTTTACTGTAAATCTCTTGTAGATGACTTGTTTGCAAACATCATTTCAAAAGTATTTTTGCCATTTGGTATATGATTTTTCAACATAGGTACCTTATTTTTGTCCTCTACAGATGTTTTAACAACAAACTTGCTGTCTTCATCAGTGTGAAATAAACTTTTCCTATCAGTACAAATCAAACTTGTCTTGTTGTCCGCAATTGTTTTGACAAGAATGCATTCTGGAACTTTAATGTAATAGTTACTTCTCCTTGCCACCTTCATCATAGAGAGAACAAAAATAGTTGTGTATGTATGAAAAAATATACTGTTGAATCAATTTACCAACCTGATGAAACTATTTGCAAAACTACTAGTACTTGATTTTTGTTTCAATGCTCTCAGTATACGTGTCTGTTTGTCTCCAGTGTGTAACATTTTAATCACTATCATGTCATGAAGTTTATTTACATTTAAGGTGAAATTTTTGTCCTTTACAACTAGCAAGTTTCCGTCCTGGGATGGAAAGATGGGTCCTGGAGACAGCCATGCTATAACATTACACTTGTCTTACTCTTGTACTGTTTGTCTCCATCCAGTGTGTAATCTGCATCAACGCCAAGGCCCAGATGCAGACGTACCCGTGCGGCCACAAGGTGGTGTGTAGGAAGTGTTTTGTGAAGACCATCCAGATGGCGGTGTCCCAGAGATGTCTGCCACTCCGCTGCGTCATCTGTAGGACCAGGATCCTCAAGCTCAAGCAGTCCACCATCATGTAGCAACCGCTCCCCCACAAACCTTCCTGATTCCTCTCAGTTTTTCCTTCCTGCTGACTCGATACTGCTATAACCAACTGCACTGGGGCAGAGATATGGTGAAGAAAGATCCAGCTTGTAATCTGTTATAAAAACATATCAGCTTAATAGATTGTCGTAAATCCTTAAGTCAGATCTCTTTAAGGCCTTCGCCTCCGGAAAAGAGCCTTGGGTAATGAGTGAAATTCAGAATATCGAAGGCTGCTGTGTCTATTAATATTATAAACAACCTAACAAATCTACATGTATATTATAGATTCCATTCTGTTTGACTCAGCTGTTGCACTGAGCGTTCATATTAGGACCCATTGTCTCCATCTGAAGCAATGATGTTACATATTTCATCCTTCTCAAGCATAGTCCTTGATCTAGTTTCAGCAATGATAAATCTACGCCCTCCTGGAATTGGCTTGCAACCTACTTCCAAGAATCCATTACATTCCTTTTATTTTGCACTTATCTAAATGTACCAGGTAGAAATAAGCCCTTGCCCTAATTCCAGATATTGATTTATGTTGTTGAAATTCAGGCCACTACCATTTTAAGGTCTATGCCAGCACAAAATTATGCTGTCGTATGTACAAAAAAAGGCCTAGATTTTAAGGTTTTTAGCCTCTGGGCAGAAATAGATATTAATTTATGTGACTGTGAATTTATAAATTATTAGCTCTTTCTTGTTCTATTACAAGAGGTTAGAGGTCACTGTATGCCTTTGGAGTGATCTTGAGAGATGGCAACATTTACAATAATGAATGGGTGAAGTTGAAGTAACTAACAAATTCAGGTATGATTTAAAAGAGAAATGTATGATCATTGAAATAGTGTATTTGTCATATTTGACCACACTGTTGTATGCAGCTGTACCACACACTGCACAGGGCTTATCACTCTGATAAGTTGACTAGAGGTATTCTCTTGAACCAAAGTAGTAAACATGTACATTATGTAGTATACTGTTATAGATAATAATCATTATAAGTGTGACACTCTTGGTCTTTGCCGGTGTGCAATTTTCTGTGTTAAGTCTTGAAATATGTATTTGTTGCTGATTGTATTTCTGTGCTTGATAGTCTATGTCATTGCTGTGACGCTGTGCAAAATGCGGTATTGTATATTTGGCTTACCATAGTTACTTTCCAAACTTAGGACTTTTTGATAGATTTAGTCAAGCAGGACTTGGCTGTTGAATATCTACCATTCACTACTTATTAAGAAGTACAGTCAAACCTGCCTATAGCGGTCACTCAAGGGACTGGCCAAAATCGACCGCTATGGACAGGTGGCCGCTCTATAGAAACGGTTGATTTTGACCACGTCAATAAGTGCCACACTGAGAAACATTTATTCACATACTATACATGTACAGTGTACAGTCAAACTTGGTCTACCGACCACTTCCACAAGACGACGATCGCCGCTCATTAGATGACTGCTTTCGGTTTTTCGGAAATTCAAAACCCCCGCCAGGGGCAAAATAAAACCATAGGCAACATTTTCATGGGTAACACTGCTATAAAAAAATATAATGACAATATTTTTCTGCCGAGATTTGAAAGAAATCTTGCGGCGACCATGCGCCGGGACCGTTATCGGCAGTGTTTCCAGACCCGCGGGACCGAAAACCGTGTGGCCGCGACCGCGTTAGACAGTGACCGCTATAGACGAATTCTTAATGCTTACGGCAATGGGAAAAATCCAAGGGACCGACAAAAAGTGACCACTATGGGCAGGTGGCCGCTATGCAAAGGTGACCGCTAATACAGGTTTGACTGTAGTCATTTTCTCCTTAAAGAGATTGTAGTGAAGTAGACAAATGTTTAGATAAGAATACAACTGGAATTGAGAATATGACCTGGTCTGTCATTTTGGCAATGAAGTATCAATGAGTTTTATTTTTAAGGACTATGTAACAAGAGTTCACAGACAGGGTTTTAACTTTTTTGTCACTCTGGGAGTTTATAGCATTTTATGTAATAATGTTGAAAGAGCAAAACAATGATCCTTTGACAAGCAGATGTATTGATCAAGGTGTTAAAAGAGATATTTTGAAGAAGAAAAAAACAATATAGTATTATTACATGTTGTAAGTGGAAAGGTTTTGTGCACATGTTGTAAGTGGAAAGGTTTTGTGCACATGTTGTAAGTGGAAATGTTTTGTGCATTTGTGTATTGGTTCAATGAAGGTAAGGATACAGTCTCATTTTTTGTTTTAGACTAGTCCCATACCAAAGAATCATTGAAGTGTGAACCATTCTAGGTCAACTATCAGCTCACACAATGAAAACAAACTGTTATGCATCAATATCAGCATGTACAGTAATACTTTACCTGAATGTGTATTTAGCTATAAAAGATAACCAGTACTCGTATTTTCAAAGCAACTGTGTACTAATATAGGCAGTTGCCATGGAGATTTTTGAGGTGAAGTTAAACACATTATGTGTCTAAATCGTGTTGCTGTGAATAGTCGAAAACATACAGTGTCCAATGAAGATATTGGATGAATGTTAAAAGTGTATGTTGTGTCTTCGCTGTTGATGTTTTTCCCTTGTTCTTCTCATTTGTGCTCAGGAAAGCATTGAGTGATACTGATGTATAAGTTATGTTACAAATGCATGTTGTCTAAGGCTTCATGGACGTGTTGTTGTTTCTGTGTGCTGCTGTTCTGTCTCCTGTGACTTGTGTTCTTAGACATTAAAGAAGTCTTACAATCAGATGTTATACAGTGTGTTTTAAACTAAGGACAAAACATAATGTTAATGGTCATGTAACAGTAGTCACTATAAGTGAATTATTATTTATCATGATTGCTGATGCTTGCTTTAAGGCCAATGCATAAGAAAACTGCATTTTACTAGCTCTCAGGTCTGAATCTTTTTTCTCATGACTTTCATGCACCAGATTTATTGAAATCCATAGCAAAACCGTTCTTTTTCATATTTCTGGAAACATCTAATTTCTTCTTATTGACGTCTTTTACCTTAGTAACAGTTAAGTGGTGGATATAGGCTGATAGCCTTTATGCCAGAAATTCTACACTATAGATGCAGTAGTGGAAAGCACAATCATTGAGGGATTGAGGATCATTGGGCGCTAGTTTTGGAAGGCCAAATGGCGACACCTATCGGATAGCATCCGATGTGCAGCTTTCACGAAGGATGAACCAGGAAGGATAGCAGGTGGTTGTGGAAAAAATCTTCGTTCTATTGTTAGGTTCGCATTATGTGAATATCTTTGTCCTCAGTCCGTGGGTTTTAACAGATACAAAACGTACCCTCCGGTTTGAATTCGTTGATTTGTTTCCCCCATTTCAGGCAACATTGCGACCCATCCCCCATGTCCCCAAGATCCCCCAACGGTTAGGGAATTGTTTGTGGGCGTTCTGTTCTATGCAAAACTGCATCACCTAACGTTACCAACATCCCGCAGTTCTTTGTTATCTCAGTTTCTAATCCATCACTCGAATGATACATTTATAAGTACATTAGACCCACGATAAAAGGCATCAAACTGTTGAAACAGCTTTTCCACGGCACCGTCGGGTTTACAAAGTTATAACGTTACGTCATTTCGCGCCTGCGCTTTCCTGTGCACTGGATGGTTTCGGTCACGTGACACTGCCACGCCTTCGCGGAAAATCTTTGCGGAAGTCACAGAAGGAGTTATGACGCTGTACAAACTGGCCTGCACTGGTAAAACTAAGACACGATTACTACTTTGAACCATTACATTTTGAGGGCTAATGCATTATCTTGATTACAATGTCGGTAGAGTATGTGATCTTCAAGCAGATATGTGTAATTTTGCCCGTTAATTGTTGCTGTCGCGTTTAATTTGTATGATCTTGTATGTTCGAAGTTGCGTTTTCTTTGACAAATCGTCTTACCCCAGAGCATAAAATACGTTCAAAACGTCTTAAACAGCATACCTGATCGCATTGTACGCACATGATCAATGTCTCTTACTAGTAGTGGGGCTTATAGTCGGGTGGTTGTCTCAGAAATCATGTTTAAGAGCCCCGTTAAGACCTGTTTAGTACCTTAGCTTAGTAAGTGTACATGTCTGAGATTACGTGGCACCTTTTCACAAACTTGTTCGATCTTCACACAACGCCCCCTAGCTTTTGTGGAAGCATCAGCAGAGACAATTGTGCATGTGAAGCAATTTTACAAGTCAAGCTGTGTTACTGTATATAACGTTAACGTTACCAAATTCAGGGTGTAGTGCTGACAGATTATATTTTCTTACAGTGAACAGAAAGATTCAATGTGCACCATTTAGGGGAGCAAGAGTCCTTGGTCTCCAGGGCACTTTGACATAACAAGATGGAATCACAGCAAAGCCAAGAGGATGACTTGAAGGAGAGGCTTGCAAGTTTCCCCACCCTTTTCCAACTAGACATTCCCCGCGTGTCTCGCAGACACCATGAAATGAATGTCAGCAAGCTTGTGAGGGAGCAAAGAGATGATCCAAGGGAGTTCTATCAAAATGCAAATGCAGAGAACTTGTTGGCTTTTCTACTTTTGAAATACTTCAATGATCTTGAGCGTGCTAAATGCCACATTGACTCAGTCCTTGAGAAACAAAATGACAATGTGGTTGCATTGGGTAACCTCTGTGGCTATTACCTACAGATTGAAGACTTTTCTGAAGCCGGAAAAACATTAGATTTAATTGAAGAGCTGCTAAACACAACAGGCGATGGTAAAAGTGCCCAAAGAAAAGCACATGCTTTAGCAGAGCAGGCCTATTCGCTGTCAAGGTTAGGTCCAAAGTGCCACACACTGGGCATAGAAAAGTCTCGAGAAGCTTTGCGTTCGAAGGATGACTGTCTTGAAAAGGTATGTGTTGAACTGAACTATGTACTTGCGCTTATTCTCGATCGGTGTTTGGATACACATAATTACATCGAAGACAAACGTTTCGATCCTATCACCTACTTCACTGAAGCCAGACAGTGCCTCGACATTGTGACCAACAGTGGAGAGCCTGAGTTTTGTGGGAAAGGGTTTGCACTGCTTGGAGATGTCTACAAAAAGATGAACAGGATTCCAGAGAAGTACTTTGTGACAGGAGAAAAACTGACCTTCTCTGATGAGAAGATCGATGGATGCTTCGAACAGGCAAAGAGGGAAGCACCAGATGATCATTTTGTTCTGGAGAGGGTAGGTCGACACTATAGGCTCTGCAGGCATTTTGACAAGGCCATTCCATGCCTACAAAAAGCTAATGAGCTCTGTCCTATGCCATTTCCATGTCATCACCTGGGCCTAGCTTATATGGCTATGGCAGACAAAAACATTAAGAAAGGGGGTGATGATAGAAAGACCAAGGAGTGGCTAACTGAAGCTGGGAAGTGGCTCGAAGAGGCAGATAAACTTGGTAAAAAGGCTGCTTACAGAATCACAGCTGACTTGGCCAGAGTTTATGTCAAGCTCGAGGAGTATCAGAAAGCACTATGCTGCTTCAAAAGAGCTGCAGAAGAGAATACAGCTACAGATGATGGAATTTCCTTGGTCGCTGCTGGCAATTATGAAAACTGGGGAAAGTGCTTCCTCCTCCTTGGCAAGGAAGAAGAAGGCAAGACCAAGTTACTGAAAGCGGTTGAATGTGCCGCTCGAGTGAAATGTCACAGGAGGACTGCATTCTCCGAGTTGGTAAAGCTGATGCAGATGCAAGAACATGACAGGCCGGAGGTGAAGATTGACAAGTTGAATGAGTTGGCCAAACTGCATGAGTTGGTGTCGAGCCACAGAAAGGCATTGAATCTCCGTCAGTCAGCCTGTGAACTAGACCCATCGAACCCTAACACGCTACTGGGTCTGATTGAACATTGCTGCAAACATGGAAAGTATGCCCTGGCACAGGTGTATCTATCTTTTCTCCAAAACCTCACAGATATCCCTCCACCAAAGGAGCTGTTTCTACAGGTGAAATTGAACGCTGTAACTACCACAGAGCCCAGCCTTGCTTACAAGATCTTCCAAGAAACATTCCAGTTCATATTTCCCGTGGACTGCCTTAGTGATGTCTTCATTTACAGTGCTGACAACGACAAAGAGATTGCTTGCACCATAACACGCCAATGTGAGGAATACTTTGGCCTGACTTGCCTGTGTCTTCATCGTGATCTTCACTCAATGTTAAAGATATCTGAGACTGTTGAAGCCCTGAGTGACAGTGTCCTGATCCTGTTCGTTGTCTCAGAATGCCTGACAAAGACTAAGAGCGGTGACTATTTCATTGAAAGAGCAATCGAGTGTGTTAACAGTCGTGGATGTGGCAACATCATAAGCCTAACAATTGCCAGTGACATCATCATACCTAAGCTCTTGCAGGACTTTTCAACATTCAACTATGACGATGTCGGCCCTACTACGGAAAACATGGGTCTGCCACTGTTTAGAGCATTCATTGAGAATAAGAATTAGTGCAATGCAGACCATGGCACAAATCTGACCACCTCTGGACATGAACATTAGCATGTAACATTAGATAGGCCATTTGAGTGGAACTGGGGCTACTTGTTCACAAGTTCTTTCTTTAATAGCTCAATGTATTGGCTGTTTCGCATGCCTTGCTTGTTTTTGTATGTGCATTTTGTAATCTGAACATGATGCACCATATTTGCCTTCACCAAGAAGGTTATTTTTCTGTGCTGTTTATTTGTGTGTTACTGTGTTTGTTGCCAGCATAACACGAGAAGTCTTGGATGGATCTTTATATTTGATAGGACTCTGGAAAACGAAGGTTAATTAGTTTTTATAAAGTATGGGCCTCCTAGTAGCTTTCTACGGTACTGCAGTGGAACTTCCGGTTTTGTTATCTCGTGTCCTGGATATGCTATGGTAGTGATATTTGAGTGGTAACGATAACATTAGATAGCTCTTGGGACAGTTGTGTAGGTTAGGACTCCCTATAGCCTAGTTTGGTTTTTGATTGGCCCAAACAATGCTGTATGGAACTGACTGTTTTGTATTGATTTGAATAAATAAACTTGTGTGGTGTACAAAATTAAGTGCTCAGTATATTGTGTTAACCTACTTGAATGTGTTGTAATAACTATCATAATGATTAGGTAAAGTGGTTATTTTTATCGTGAATAAAGTGACATAGAATCTTCCCTTCTGTAATGAGTTGTTAGTAGCCACTTGCCATTATTTTGAATTTCGCGCCATGTAGGGTCAAAGTTCATACTCCCATGACGTAGGAGCCACACCTCCAGACGCATGCGGACTAACTCGAGCTCCACTCGACTGATGTTGACGTTGTGTTTGCTATATCCCATTTCAGCGCCAAATTTCCCCAGATTTGGACACTATTCGTCATTCTCTTGATCACATTTCAATCCTCATTGCGTCAGAGACGACATTTTTACCAAATCTGAGGAGGTTTTATGTGTTTTTGAGGTAATTTAGTGGATCGAACGGTCCGCTCTTTGCGCCAGCTGTACTGAGCGAACAAAACATTGTCACGATCTTGGTCTCTAAATCATCGATCGTCGCACTTTCCTCCTCCATCGTCTCAACCCGGGATCCTTTCCTGGCACGACTCAGAAGCAGGGCGACATGAAGATAGACATTCACAACCACATCCTGCCCGAGAGGTGGCCAGATCTGAAAGAGGTGAGATCTTTTATTTGTGCAAATCCTGTGAACTCTGAAGTTGGTCAAGGACATTAATCAACCAGTATTGTGACCACATGCTTATTGTTTTGGTCTCATATTAGAAAAATAAGATATCATGATGTAGGTGGATGCTTGCTTACAGTTCCTAGGAGTCGTCCTAGTGACACTTATGGCAAACTGATTGATGGTCCGTTACTTACACTGGTCCGTTACACGTGTAATAAATCACGTGCCACATCCACAACATGTGATCATCACTACCGGTAGTCCTTGGTCAGCATCACACCAAGTAGCTTCAAAACATGAATGTTATAGACTGAGCCCAAATAACTGACATTGATATCTTAATTCTAAAGGTATTGAACTGTAATATTACGGCACATTCCTCCACGCCAAGTCAACGTTTGATAATTTGATACTACTGACATCTACAAAATTGTATTTGGGTGTGGAAACATAATATGCAATACTGTTGGACAAGGTTTTGCTGAATACAAGTGCAGGGCTGCCATATACAGTATCAGACATAGGCAGAGTCAAAATTAGCAAGGGAGTGAAGATGTGACCAAGACAACCAAGTTCTCTTGGCACTGGTATTACAATACGTCGCCCTCCCCACAGCTAACAGGGCAATATATGCTATATATTAAGTCCCAATACATGTATATGCATAATCTGCGTAATGAGCAAGTTAGTCGTGCATGGTCTAGTTATCATTTGTCATTGACATAATGCTTCTAGGTTGCAAATATGATAATGTAGTATTGATATATGGGTACACTTGTATCTATATATATATATATATATATATATACATATGTGGTCTGGGTGCAGACTCCTATGATCTTGTTTACCGGGGTTCCAATACTCGCTCCCTCACACACAGGGAGTGAGTATAGGAGCCCAGGTAAACTAGATATAATGGCTCCCAGGCTAGTTTCAATGTGCATATCTAAGGTTAGGGACATTTCAATATTGGAAAGGGCAAGTGCTGGGAAAATCATTCTTTTTCTTAGAAGTTGGATAATCATCATAAATCTTAAAGAAACTAATTGGCTACTGCACTTAAAGCTATTATTTCTAAAGAATATTTTCCCCTTTTGTTTTTCAGAGATATGGCTATGGAGGGTGGATCCAGCTCCATGACCACTGCAATGTAAGTATAACATCTTATTATTCTTAAGAAGGAAATAAGGCCACATTATATATGTACACGAATCAGCGGAATATTCTGTATTTTGTGTCACTTGTTCTTACAATTGCAGCTACCTACATGTACTTTGTATTGAAAAAAAATTAACCTTCAGAAATCAGAACTATAAACAGGGTTCTCGCCAGGGCAGTTGAGAGTAGGGGGCCCCTACGCTGTGATTTGGATTCTATGTCCTGTGATTTTGGCCCCTATGCTGTGTTGAAACACAGCGTAGGGCGTATTTTCTTTAGTTTTGATGCAAAAGTAAAAACTTTCGGCTTTATTTCACAAACTTTAGCACTCAAAATGCAGGAAATAGTGTCTTTGAGAGTTTTAAGGTTCACAATTTTCAGGGTGAGGATGCCTCGGACCCCCCTAAAATATCCCAGCCTACAGCCCTAATCTGTAGTGCTTACCATGTGGCTTTGCCACACAAAGATGCCCCAATGCTGTGAAAAAATCCTGGTGAGAACACTGATATAATTTGTTAATCTAAAAGCAATTTGCAAGGTGGCATGGCTGCACTACTCTTGATAACCTGAATCATTTTCTTACCACAGGGCAAGGCTAACATGGTGCGTGATGGAAAGCTGTTCCGCGTTATCGATGAGAACTGCTGGAGCCCAGAGGCCCGTATCAGGGAAATGGACGCTACAGGTGAGTACTTCTCTCAGGTTGGATTCCTAACTGCTAACTGTCTTGCACAAGTGTGTTACGATATGTAAATCATGGAAGACTATGAGGTTGATTTAATACTAGTAAATGAACTGTCCTAGACTGATGATAAAATACATTCCTTTTGTTGTACTTTGCTGCATCTGTGCATTGAAAGAATGGAATCGACATGTGGGTTGACAGTTTTCTTGGAACACAAGTAACAGAAAGTTTCTGCTGTATTTCCGTGGCTGCAGATGTGACTGTCCAGGCCTTGTCTACTGTTCCTGTCATGTTCAGTTACTGGGTAAGTAGACATGGTATTATCACGTTCTTATCCAGGATGGAAGTAATGATACTTTTTCTACAGGAGGTATGAAGGAAGATACTGTTCTTAGGTAGAGATACAACAGTGTTATGACTATTGTTTACTTTTGTCAATGTCATACCAGTCTGATACAGTACTTGTATTTCTTGGAAGTCACTAGAGCTTAACGTAAATGTATCTATTACATTAATGGCCTTCTTGAGTACAAACGTCTCAGATTTTCTACTTTTTATGGTGAATTCTTTGAGTTTCAAGAGTGAATTTTTGTTTTGTTGTAGGAGAAAACACTTAAATGTCACAGGTATGACAGATAAATTCAGCCACAATGTTGACGATAACCATTTTGTTATCAAATTGTAGGCAAAACCAGAGGACACCTTGGACTTGTGTAAGATCCTGAACGACGACATGGCAGGTATAGTCAACAAGTACCCTGACAGGTTCATTGGGCTGGGCACCCTGCCCATGCAGGCTCCTGAGCTGGCTGTACAGGAGTTAAAGCGTTGTGTACAACAGCTGGGGTTCCCTGGGGTCCAGATCGGCTCCCATGTCAACGACTGGAACCTGGATGCACCAGAACTGCAGCCTATTTTTGCTGTATGTAGTATTTTTACCTCGGAGTCCGTGAAAAAATCGAATTTTAGTTTTTGGTCTATTTGTCAGGGTGCGTCGTGTGTGGGTGTTTGTGTGTGTGTGCGTGAGTGTGTTTGTGTGTGTGTGTGTGTGCATGTGTGTGTGTGCATGCATGTCCAGTGCAATATCTTAAGATCCTGTAAAGTGTAATGATGTTTGTTACTATATGTTTCCTTTGAACTCTTCCTTGTTTCCTGTTTCCTTTGCTTGGGGCGAACCACCAAAACCTGCACTTTGCACTCTCTTATGATCAGTATGTAAGTCATACACAGGTGTGATACACCTTTTTTGCATGTGTATTTCAGGCAGCAGAAGAGTACAACTGTTCTGTCTTTGTGCACCCCTGGGACATGGAGCAGGGGGGCCGCATGTCTAAGTACTGGCTACCCTGGCTGGTCGGTAAGTTGCACTAAAGGACAAACAATTGTTTAAACTTGGCACACTTTACTTGAGCTTGCTGAATTTATCCTTTCTTCCTTGCGTGTTGTATCCTATACTGACTTGGGAAATGGACATAACATCTCTGACAACTCCAATCTTTATAGATAAGAAGTTTGTTAACTTGGTAAGAGTTTTATATGTTATTTCTGTACATGATATACAGCACTCACCAGTCCTCTGACCCTTCTTAAGTTGAAATGTCTTTCAACTCGGTAGGACTTCTACAGAACGATTTCTAACCTATAACAGGTATTAAATATGTCATCGGTTTTCACGTTCTATCTGTTGCACATTTATCCTATGGTATGGTTAAAGAATTACTAGTAGTTTATACATAGAACACCTGTATGATTATATTTACAGTTGTAATTAAGGTGTTGAAATAAACAATCCTGTTCTTCTGTGCTATCCAGGTATGCCGGGGGAGACGGCTACAGCGATGTGTTCCATGATCTTCGGTGGGGTTTTGGAGAGACATCCCAAACTCAAGGTGTGCTTTGCACATGGAGGTATGCCCACATCTTTCATAGTTTATACCCATAATATGTATACCAGTGTCATCTATGTAAGATTCCAGTGTTCTCGGCAGGCCTTTTCAGCATAGGGGCCCCCTATGCTGTGATTTGGACCCCCTATGCTGTGATCTGGACCCCTATGCTGTGTTTCAACCAGCATAGGGGTGTTTCTTTCTGGGACAAACCTTGTGACCCTTCATAAATCTTATAAAAAGTTCATATTTGGCTTTAGAATGAGGCTGTGACAGAGGAAATAGTCTACTTCACAAAATTTATCCCTCAAAATGCATGAAATAATGTCTCATTGGGTTATGAATTTACAAATTTTCCGGGGGAACATGCCAGACTCCCTACTCTGGTCATGTCTTCAGCACTCCACACGTAACTTGCACCGCGTAAAGTTGGCATTTTGTACCTGACCCCTATGCTGTGAAAAAATTCTGGTGAGAACACTGGATTCTAACAATATTTTTAACATTGTTGATGATGCCAGGTTATTGTCATTGAAATCATACTTCTCTCCTTGTATGCTGGTAAATAGCAGACATGAAAATGTTACAGTTAATAACTAAAGCCGTCTTACTAGTAATACTGTAGTTCAGAAGGAGCCTCTAAAACACAAGCAGAAAGAATATGTTCTCAAATAGATGTTTTTGTCCTGAAGATGGATATGATGTAGATTTAGATAGTCCATTAGTTGTACTCTTTGTGTTGGAGATAAGGTCTAAATGATTACGATATCATTTACTTATTAAAGTAATGAATCCAATATCTATTTCTAAGAGTCGCTGTTGTTTAAATCAGGTGGTGCCTTTCCCTTCACCATTGGTCGTATTGAGCATGGTTTCAACGTGCGGCCGGATCTGTGTGCGGTAGCCAACCCACACAATCCTGGCAACTACGTCGGGCAGATCTACACGGACTCCCTGGTGCACGACCAACGGGCGCTCAAGTACCTGGTGGAGACCATTGGCGAGGTATGTGACACGGAACATGCCACTTAATGGATACCATGGGGGGAATTTTTTAATGTTTTAAGCAATGACAAAGGGATACTGGTAAGGGAGGGCAAGGTTTGACCATTAGCATACTGAAGTAGCCGTTTGGCACCAAATTCCCTATTGGTTACAGAGTTAGGCAGCAGGGAAAAGGTTAAGCAAAGAAAATAGTGCATTTAGTGATTTACTCTAAAGTGTGCTCACTGAGATTGGTTAGTAAGGCAAAATATGTTTCACTAATGATACAAAGCCATGCCAATTTGTTTGCTAATCCAGAATGACTCATATTGAGCATATTGTTTGACACGTTTCCAGGATCGTGTTGTGTTGGGGAGTGACTACCCCTTCCCTCTGGGAGAGCACCATCCCGGCAAGCTTATCGAGTCTATGCAGGACTTTGATCCAAAGCTGAAGGTAAACAACACTTAGATTTTGTACTGTATATATGTACACTACTATGACAACTATGTGGCATACTGTAGCATGCATGTAGTTTGTGATTTCAAGCTGCCCCTTCTGTTGTTGTATGTTCTTTGATGGGTTTGAAGTGTGGGTGTTCTTTAGCTCAAGGCCATCAGGTCCCTCCCAGTAGCATGCACGTGAGAGTTCATAACACCAACCACCAGACCAACATAACCACCATGACAGGATTAGAACTCATGACTTTGTGGTTTTGAGTTAGATTGCTAACAACTAGAATGCAGCATGCCACTGATAATGCTGTTGATTCGTCGGATAAATTCTTAAGGTTTTATACTGAATTGTTTTCCCATTGTCTAAGATTGTTTCATATTCCTTTAGAACAAGCTGCTGGCTGGAAATGCATTGGAATTTCTCGGCGTGGATGCGAGCAGGTTTGAAAAGCCAACAGCGTCGTCTTCATCGGAGGCGATGGAAACATGAAATGTGTACCTGAGCAATCTCTTGCCTTGTAGTTGTAGTACTATAGTTATGCTAAAGACTTCTGCACACAACTAAAGCAGTGCTGGCTCTTTAGATAGATTAGATGTAAATGTTTGGCTCAACTCTTTTGCTTATGGCTTGGAAAGAAACACACGAATTAAAAAGAAAGACATAGTACCTCAAGATATGATTGGTGAAGAAAGTAACTTAACTTAACTGAAATATTCATTATTCTTGTACTCTTGCCAAAAGTGTTCGAAACTGCTTTGTTTGAGTTGAAATACTTGTTTGTTGCAACAAAATGATCACTGCCTGGACTTATTATGTGTGTTAATGTATGTAATGCTCATGGCATGTGTAACTGAATGTTGGGAATGGGTAGTTGCTGAATGAAGATATTTCGGAAGGCTGTATGATGTGAAATCTAAGTTACAACACTGCTATTTTTAGACTTTTACATGTAACTTAATGTAGTCATCACTTGACTATGATTTGAAAGTACATGTGCTAGTGATTATAAAGCCATAATTTGCTTGTTTACCTAGCCCTTTTAAAAGCAATGTATTAGTTATGCTAAGAACGTCTTTAATGTTTGTTGCAAAATCACTCTTTTCAACATCCATGTAACACGGGTACAGTACTTAGCAACAGCAAAAATGACAAAAAAGAGAAAAAGTAATAGCATGTCATTGTCTGTGTCTTACAGCAAACCGCTTGCCCTTAATGTGTACAAGTAAGGTTAGACTATTAATTAAAACTGAGCCATGTACCAGCCTGAATTCTTAGTTGTGTTGCTATCATACAGAAAAATACAATACATCTTCAATAGAGCAAGGGCAGCACCAAAGCAACTTTTAAGTTGTACTTTAAAAAGTTCAGACCAGGCTTTAGATGTGAAGAGAAGATGGTGCTAGTCAAGAGAAAATTATTTTCCAGTTGCAGTGACATGAAACATGATTGATTGGTTCTTAAGAGGATAAATACTGTTAACTGTTTACTTGCACACATAGTATTTAGTGTTACCTTAAAGCATTTTCTGTTTGAATCTAATCTTCAGTTGATGGTCATTTGAAATACATTTTGATAGATATGCCATCAAAACATGTTACAAAAACTCTTGTAATCCATGATTTATTCCAAAAGATGAGGAAGAAGTTTTATTTCATGTACAGTAAGATGTATTTGAATTTGGTTGTAGTACTGTGGTGTGACCACATCTTAGGAATAGTTCAGTTTGATATTTGTTTTGCGTAATTTAGTGAAATGTTTGCAACTTAGATATGATACAGTTTGTACTTGAGCAGATTTAACAGCAATGTATAAAGACTTATTAAGAACAAAGTTTTAGAAGCAGGACTACCTACTGTAACAGCTTTTTGGCAAAATTAAATGTATGGGCGAACTTTGGGTTACTTTATTACTTCTGATGTCAAGAGATAACAATAAAAGTAATATTGTGATTTCTCTATAATGTTATAGGTCTATAATCTGCAAAAGGAATATGTTGTACTTAACATGACAACTTCACCTTTTCTGTTTTATAATCTTTACCACTGTGGTGCAGTGGTTTGTTACTTTTCAAAGAGAATAAAGGACATAGATTGATAACAGTTCAAGGGTTTCATTGTCTTTATTGAATTTGTACCTTGAAATGGCTGGGAAACAATGGGAATAACTTGATGTGGTCAAAGAACTTCTAGGTAGTATTTCTAGGTAGTCCTTTAAAATGGTTGTTATTTTCCGGAATTACCTGGAAAATTTAAGAAATGGCGACAAAGAGCCTGTATTCAATCATCTTCTAAGAGTCTTTCTGGTCCCACATGTCTCAGAACGAGAAACTTGAGTACTTAACGATCCATTGTTGATACATCCATGATAGCTGGGTAGTCAGAAAGGGCTTCAAGGTCAAGAATAGGAGCAAGAAAGAATGGGATCTCAAACCCCATAAGAGCCCATCTTGTTTCGCCAGTCGCAAAATGAACAAATCTGGAAATGAGAGACGCTTTGTTAGCGAGATACGGGCCTTGTCGGAACGGGCACCAGAAAGCGGGAGTGTGATAGGGGACGAATATCCGATTTCTTCATTTTATAAAAAGCAAACTTTTGACATAGTTCTGCGTCCGTACTGCGTTCTGCCTGGCAACTGCATTTTGGTGATGGCGTTGATGCAGCCACTGGCACGTTCAACATGTCCATACCACCGAATGCAGAACCTAAGTGTTTAAGGTTGTGTTCACGTATCTAATGTTAATATCTTGTCTATAGGTCCATATAGTTGTGTCCAAAAATCTTATGTACTGGCCATTACTCTGATCTGATGAAACGTTGACCAAAGAGACTCGACAGCTATAAAAATAAGTTTGGATAGCAGGCTTTATACCATATGTGCATTAGGTTCTGGATATGTGCTTGTTGAGACAACATTGATGACTGATTCTGATAGCAGTTCTACATTGTCCCAATGTCTAAGCCTTGCACAGTAAAACAGCAACAATCACAACTTAGGAATGTATGTCTTTATTCTGATTATACTCTGTTAACCAGATGGGACAACAAAATCTCTCCACTGTTGCACTGTTGAAATGTTAATGTACTAACAGTTGCACAGTGACATACCAGAAGTTGATAATTTGTCTCTATCAGACTCCTTGGGCCGCTGAAAAAAATACAAAATATTGGCCAAATAGAATTTGGCAGAGGCATCAGAGTTGCAAGTTGGCAACCCTGGTTTTCAGCAGCTCAAGAAGTCTGTTAGAGACTAGTCACAAATCTAATTCATCACAATTTCAGCAAGACAAATATTGTACCAGGTGCCAGATACAGGCAGCTACGAAGTGCATCTCAGTTAACTGGATCACTCTATTCTTCCTCACAACTTCACATTTTCATCAAAGTTCTTCTATGTTGCTTATACTATAATTTTCATTGTCTTGGTCAGTGTTTTTTTGTCTTTTCTCTATTTTGTAGTGTTCACATCTTGCACAGTTTAGACAAAATTCAACTTCACAGAAAAACGGAAAGGCTGAATAAGTTTGTCTAATAAGATTGAAATGCTGAACAGTGTGAAAAATACACACTTGTACACTATGAAACCATTCCAAGCTAGAAGAAGCGTTCTAGTACCCTACATCTGCATTGGTTACAGTGTTGGGCAGCAAGGAGAGGGTTGAATGAGCAAAGCATTCATTGAAGAATTTCCATTGTTGTCTCCTTCTCATAAATACATGTACCATGTAAGTCTTCTTACGGCCATTCTTTTTAACTTGACCCTTTACTGATTCCAAACAACATAAAATCTTGTCCATGCAAATACAATGACAATGATGATACAAATATCATATAGTCTCCTTGCTCTCTTTTCATACATTCATAGTCGATCTGTTTTCAGGTACAGATGAATAATCCTTGCATTTTGTAAGCAAAGATGCTTAATGTGCTTTTAAGCAAAGATGATCTTCTTAATGTATTTTTAAGCAAAGATGATCTCCTCCCTGTGTTTCTAAGCAAAGATGGTCTCCTCCCTGCGTTTCTTAGTGAGCACAGTGCCAGGTTTGTGCTGTGCATCGGGATGATTGGCCAGTTCGGGAGGACAGGTGGAGACGGGGCTGTCCATGATGGTTTGCTTCAGGTCGTACATAACCGGCCCGTCCGAGCTCGTCAGGAACGTCACGGCCTTCCCGCTCTTCCCAGCGCGACCGGTACGGCCGATACGATGGGTGTAGTCTGTGGATCAAAATGAAAGTCATCAGAAATGTCCACCCAGATAATAAGATATGCAACAAACCAGTTACTCAAGCAACTGGATAGATTTTGTAAATAGTCACTAGTTTCAGGTAGCCTCTACTACCTTTTGTCAGTGACTGGTCAGTGACTGGGACAGTTACAGACAAAAGCTAGTGGATGCTACCTGAAATGACTGACCATTTATAAAATCTATCCAGTGGCTTGAGTATCTGTTTTCTTGTGAAACTCATCAGAATTTTATGTCTGCATATTTTGCATTTAAGTGGACTCTAAACAATGGCATAGACTACACAGCACTGATCATTTAGCTAATCAACGCTTTAGGGGTCCAATCATACATAGGTCTATTTGACAAATTGTGTAATATTTTCTTGAATTCTTTACAAGGGTCAATTTACATCTATCTACACTGTACAAGTTATTCAAGACTGTTCAATGACTTTACCTAACCCTTTTTGATAGTGGCTTTTTTGACTACAGCCTTCCAATGTTTTTCTTAATCCTGAAAACATTTGGAAATGGTAGAAAAGATTTTGAACGTCACCTTCAATGTTCTTGGACATGTCATAGTTGATGACCATGGATACGTCCTGGATGTCGATACCACGCCCGGCGACGTCCGTGGCCACCAGGATGTCCTTTGCGCCCTGCTTCAGGTTGTTCAACGCAAACTCTCGCTGCTCCTGACCCTTACCCCCGTGGAGCGTACAGGCGTTGAACTGGGGTCAAACACAGAGGAACATCATTTTTCTGTAGCATTACAATTGTTTCAAACTGCGAAATCAAATCCCTGTGAACTTAAATGCATTTAAAGTAAATAGAAAAAAAGCTTGTAGATACGTACTCCCATCTTCTCCAGCGACCTGGCCAGGACGTCACAGCCCTTCTTCTGGTTCACAAAGATGATGATTGGCGGCTCGATGCCACTGTTCAGGATGTGCTTCAGCTTGTTCCTACAGACAGAGGAAAAGAACATCAGTTACAGGGACACTAAAAACTAGTACGATGAAAATTGATGCCCGTGCGGATGTCATACATATGATAAAGTCAGCGTAGCCTTAACAAGACAACCAACTAAAAAGAGGACATAATTTGAAAATTGGTACTGAATTAGTCAAATCTTACTTCTTCTCTCCTTCCTTGACCAGGTACACAACCTGTTGGGTGCGCTCGGTGGGTTTGCCGTAGGATCCGATGTACACGACCGCGGGTCGGCGCAGGTAGCTACGGGCCAGGCGTTCCACTTGCGGAGGCATGGTAGCTGTGAACATGACAGTCTGGGAAAAAATAAAATATGTCAAAAATTACTTTAAGGTCTATCATTGGATGCAACATTTGAAGTTCCTGTGCAGAATGACACTTAAAGTTTGTAATACATATACATGTACTGTACAATCGTTTCATGTTTTTGTAGAAAGGTTAAGTACATGTACAACATAATGTACATCAGATTCTTTAAACATGTTTGCATAGCATCGCACAAGTTTAAACTGCTTAACAAGTTTAACATACTGCTGTAGCTAATAGGTAGTTGGTACATGTCAAACCTCCAGCAGGGGAAAGGCTAAAGGTTTTTGTATGACTACAGGTACAACTGTTTGGACTGCCTTACCTGTCTGTACTTTCTCTTGGTGGCAAAGTTGGCCTTCAGTTTTTCCACGTCCTCTGCCTCCTCAGTGTCTGGTTTCTGGTTGGTCACAGGGAGATACTCCAGAATCTTCTGCACATCTGGCTCGAATCCCATGTCTATCATACGATCAGCCTGGAAATGGGGTGGTGCAGGTAGAAATATGTGAGGATTCATCCAACTATACATGAAGATGTTCAGTAAAATATTTGTTCTTGTTTGTCCACTATTAATACAATAGAGTCATGCACAAAACTTTACTCATCCAGGACCCCATACCGGTAGCACTTACCCAGTTATGAACAAATAGGCACACTACTAACCTCGTCCAATGCCTTAAAGGAATACTTCTGTCCTCTTAAATCACATGGATATAGCACATAGCTATGACCATATATGTACACTACAACTCTTACCCATTACAGTATAACTACACCCTTACCTCATCCATGACCAGATAGGTGCACTGATTCAACACCAGGTAACGGTTCTCCAACACGTCGATCAATCGGCCAGGTGTGGCAATCACAATCTGAAAAGGTAAAAGGTAATTCCTCAAATAGGTTTATTTTGCAGGTTTATTGTACAGGTACAAGAGCAAATGGTGGGTTACAAACTCCTTATATTTAGATAAAAAGTGTTGAAATCCAGCAACTTCCAAGGCTACAGCCAGGATTACAATAATTTGTTACTGTAGATTTCTAAACTGATGTGAGACAGAATCTTTGTTTGAAATACTTACTTCACATCCCATTCTTGGTTTAAAGCCCTGATCTGCACGAGACAATAAACCGATCACAGCCACCATTGTTTTAAAAACTTACGTCACATCCCATTCACAGTTTAAAGCCCTGATCTTTAGGGACAATCCACCAATCACAGCCACCGTTGTTTTAAAGGCTTACGTCACATCCCATTCTCAGTTTAAAGCCCTGATCTTCACCTGATAATCCACAAATCACAGCCATCGTTGTTTTAAAGACTTACCTCACATCCCATCCTCAGTTTGAAACCCTGATCTTCACGTGACAATCCACCAATCACAGCGACCGTTCTGATGCCCAACTTGCGGCCGAACTTCAGCGTCTCTTCCTCGATCTGCTGCGCCAGCTCGCGAGTCGGAGCCAGGATGATGGCGTATGGCCCCTGGTCCGCGTCCTCGTTACGCACGATCTTCGGGAGGGACTCGATCCAGATGAGCAGTGGGATGAGGAAGGCGAGAGTCTTTCCGCTGCCCGTCTCAGCCACGCCGATGATGTCACGGTTCTGTAGACCAATGGGAATGGCCTGTCTCTGGATTGGAGTCGGTTCCTAAAAAAACAATTTGCAGGTTAGACTGTAGGAACAATTGAATAAAAAGACTCTTTGTACACAACAAGTGTTTATTTAGCCGACGTTTTGGTGACTGCCTGTCACCTTGCTCAGAGCAATTCTGACTGGTTCACTTTGCACTGCAGGTAAGGTGTCTCTGCTTATATACTATAGATGCAGTTCTAAAATAAAGAATTTACAAACATACAGAGACACTTAATGCTGCGTTTTTATTCAGTAACTTACCAACCTGATGAAACTATTCACGAATGTAAGAACAATTGTGAAAGAAAGTTGTGAAAATTTTCCTGTTTCATCAAGATTCAACTGGTTGCCATGATTGAAGACACACCCACCTTGTAGCCCAGGTCCTTAATGATATTGTCGATCTCATCCGTAAGCGACGCCTCCTTCCACGTGCGGAGCGGGTTGGGGATGCGCCCGCCCTTGGTGGTGATGCTGTAGTCCTCGCGGAAGATTCGCCAGTCCCTCTCAATCATCTCCTCCTGGGACTTCTGGGTCCAGTGGCGGTCGTCCCACTTCTGCTTCTGCTCCTTCTCCTTCACCTTGTTCAGTCGCTTGCTGCAGACATGACAGTTAGCCTGATTAAATCACGTTTATAGCAGCCCACCCAACATTCGCCGAGGAGGGGCCATTACAGCCTCGGACAGCGGAGTTTGCATTACACAGAAAGGGTGAAAAGGGTGTGTTATGTTTGTTCACAACATTTTGACAATCTACATAAAAAAAATGATGAAGGAAGCAGAGTAGCAACCAAAACCATGTTGGCCAAGAAAATTATTTACAAATCCACATAAAAACTCTTCTGAAATATCGCAATACTTGACCCAGCGAAACTAGTTCACCTCAATCACCATTTGACAACAGTCGTATGCAGAACAAATTGAAGACTTCAAGCGAAAAGCCAACATTTGCTGGCAAAGGCATGATATTTCCCTCCCAAAACAAACATATTTCTCTGTGAGGCTTGGAAATATAGTAAGACGGACACGTTTTACTGCCTGCAGATCGTCTACACTGCAAGTAAAACCTTTCCAAGAAATGACCTTACATAGAAACAAAAACCAACTAAAGATGGACTTCTTACATTTCCTGGTCCTTCTCCTCCTTGGTTCGTCTCTGTTCCATCAGCTCTCCGTAGAACTTGGACTGGTCCTTGATCTGGGCCTATAGGATAAGTCATGTTCAATGTTCAGTCCGAATCCATTCTGCCAACAGAAAACTGTACACTGCTACCAGGGCTCTCTTCAGTTCTACATTTTTCTCTATCCTTTCAGCTTAGTGGGCATAGTGCTGTGTCAAACTGAAGGCCGAAGGAATCTAAGGGATCCAGGTATGTGCTTGAACATGTTTAAGTCCTGAATACAATTTCCTGTATTGTTAGGGACATGTTACAAATGGCTTGATCTGAGTTTTTTGGGCACCATTGACAATTCAAGGAAAATGTTATGGAAGTTTTGATTATTTCCAAACTAAGGGGATGGAATGCATGTCATTTTTGTCCAGAGCAGCGAAATTCCATCCAGAGATGGTAGGACAGGTGCTGGAGAGAACTTAACTGGGTGTGCTGGGATACAGACTATTGCACTTGTGATCCAAAAGTAGGAGAGCTAACCACCAGACAATAGCATTGCTTTTTTATCTATACAGTGGCCAGTACATACCTTAAGGTCTATGCCTGCAATGTGACCTCTACCAAACATCTGAACACAGTGTTTTTCCTTGTAGCTGCAAGGAAAAAGAAAACAGCAATTTAATTATTGTTTTTCAAAATCATTGTTTATCTAGAATTCCTTTTTTTAAACATTTTCATTTACATACAGTGCTGTTTGTCATGTAACAGTAAACTTACACCTCAAAATCTATTCAATCTGAGCCTCTCAAATAATCACCATTTACAGCTTTGCTTTGAATTTAGCGTGTTCAGTCTGAATACAGGATTCCGTTGGGTTTTGTTACGTAATGAAATGCTATGCATAAAACTATGCTCGTATGTGACAGTATAGGTAAATAGTAGTGGACAACCTCAAGTCAACCGTACACACTGCTTCAGAAAAGATGCTGTTCCCGTTTAGAACTTAAATCAAGCCCACACCCAGCTGCCCACACCCAGTTTTGCGTTGTGTGTGGCTTTCTCAATCAGTCTACGGTTACGGCTACAATAGAGCTGTGCACCTAAACAAATTTTAGGTACAGGTACAGGTACACGGGTTAAACTACTCGTTTGTAAAATGCTAGATTTTCAATAAGGACAAAAGCATGTTTGAACTGGTAAAAACATAATATTTGATTGTGCTAGGTATTATTTTTATGAAAACACAGATGAAAATTTGACTCCAGCAATGCAAATGTGTTTTCTGTGCTTAAGAGTGGCTTTAGAGCACTGCCACGGTAATTTCAAAATTTCAAAATGCGGAAGGTGACTACTTAAGACCTATGTTACAGCATACTTACATGGGATTGTAGTCCACAGAAGTGTCCTCGTCTGCTGCCCAGTCGAACACGAACTTACGGTCGTTCAGTCTGCGGACACGTCTCTTCTTCTTGATGATGCCAAGGTATCTTTCCTGACAACACAAAGAGTTTTAAAATGCACAGCTGCTTTGACAAAGGCTTGTTTTGTACATGGTTTGTTTCTGTTCACGGTTTGATTTACATAACACTTAATAAATCAAGCAACTTGACAGATTCCCTACAAGAGTGTTTCTGATTGCATCCAGTGACTGAAGAAAGATAGTGGACGCTATCTGAAATGCCTGACTTATCTTTTAGAGAATACATCCAGTTACTCTTGTATTATGTTATGTTTTACCTGGATGTCTAACCTTCATTGAAATTGGTTTCTTTCATGGTCATAATGTTACATATCCATAACTGTGTCCTATCCTAGTTGGACTGGAGTTTTCCCAACCAACTTGATCACACACCAATGAAATCTCACCTTGATAGCATTAATCTCTTTCTCCTTGTCCTTTTCCTCTCGAACTTTGGAGCGTTCTCCCCCCTCTGGTTCCTCGTCTCCGCGCTCCCCACGCTCCCCGCGCTCTCCCCGTTCCCCGCGCTCTCGCCGCTCCCTGCGTTCCCGGCGCTCCCGCTCGTACGAGTCGTCTGCAGAAACAGCATGTCTTTGTTCAAGACTCTGATACCTGCCTGGGGGCATTCTGTCAGTAACTGTGTTGTGTGACAGGAGACAAAATTTGTTACATCCATACAGGCAAGGTTCAGACATGCAACACAGAAAGAGAGCTATCATGTCAAAAGCTGTTTTTCTGTAGTGTCACAATAACATTTTTACTACTCGCTGATACATGTGTACTAACATTTAATTTCAGTACATATTCCTACTCCTACTCCTATAAATATTGTTGCTACTGTATCAAGACAGCTGCAGCCTACAGTGGATTTCCAGTGCACTTACAGTGGAATTTGATCAACTTTTTAAGCAGCATACATTGTCTTCTTTTTCTTGTGTTATACAGTACTTGATTACATACAGTATCATCTTCTACAAAAGTATGCATTGCATGTACTACATGTGCATGAAATACATCGTAAAACAAACAAACTACACATTTCTATTGTTTTAGTTTAAATGATTGCCACTTTTAGTAGCTATTCTTTATAAATCATTGTTTTTCCACAGTATAATACAGAAGTACTTCAGAAATGTAGCAGTGAGCTCCAGTCATTAATCCAAGGCCCCTTACCCATGGACTTCTGTCCCTGATGAATGAAGTCCATGCGTTTCTTCCTCTCTTCCTCCTGAACCTGTCGTTGTTGTGCCACCTGTTCCTGCCGGCGCTTCAAGGCAAGCGCTGCACGATCTTCCTTACTCAAGAACTTAGGCTGAAATCCAGGCAGAGAGAAGAATTACACACTAAGATATTAAAGTTTGGCATTAGGAATCCCAGACTGCTGAAGTAGATGAACACTTAATTTGCAGTACTCTTGCACAACAAACTCAGGACAATCTAGAAATTGCCTTGTGCAATTCAGGGTACAGCTTTCACTGAATCACTCTATTGCTCTTTTCACTCTCAATAGTTGTCCTTACTGTACATGTATTCAACACCATGTTAGAGGAGATGAAACAGAAGAAAATCTCTAGAAAGAGCCTTACTTTTGACAGGGCTTCCTCCTCTGCCTTCCTCCGAGCTAGCAGCTCCTCCAGGGACAAGGGTTCTTTCTTCGCTTTGTCTTGTTCTTCATCTTCTGGATCTTTCTTCACACTGGAAGGGTTGCACATGTACTAGTGAGTGAAATGTTTTTGGGGAACTGCAACACTTGATAAATAAAAAACAAATGATAGGACCCAGGATTTATACTGCAAAGAACTCAAATCTAACAGATAAGAGCAAAAATACAACAACCTATCCATATGATTAATAAGTTATGTGTATAACGTTACATGTATATAGGGTAGATTCCAACATCTTATCAGTAAGAATAAGACATAAGAACTCATTGTTTTGAACACTTAAGGCGTCAAAAAATTCTTCTCCATTAGAAAGTCACAACAAGATTACCATATGATATTGACTTAATCTGTTGAAGGTCCATGTTCATTGTTCATTTACAAGCCAGCACAAAAAGTGAATTATGCATAATATAATGTCTGAACAAAAAGTACTTAAAAAAGAAATGAGCTGTTTCAAAGCTACATGTAGCAGCCCTGTTCATGACACATGATTACAATAAAATGCTGAGAATCAACAACTACTACAGAGAAAATGAGAAGGATGGAAACTCACTCTTTCTTGTCCCGAGATGACTTGGAGGAACGGTGAGGTGACCTACATGTAGAATGGTAATTTTTTTACTAAAGATAAACAAAATAAAAATGAAACTCTTTTCGTCTTCATGAAAAACATGCAGTTGGCAGCAAAAGGCATTGTTCTACAATACAAGGCAAAGCTGAGACATACCTGGAACGAGCTCTTTTCTTGTCTCTGCGTTCGCGAGATCTGGATCTCTTCCTGTCACGATCACGGGAGCGAGATCTTTTCCGTTCCCTGGATCTGGACCTCTTGCGCTCCTTCCGGTCAGGAGAGCGAGATCTCTTTTTATCACGATCACGAGACCGTGATCTCTTCTTCTCTCTGAATGTGAGAAAACGAATTACAAATATGAGAAACAATGTTGAATAAATCTACAAAGTGTTATAAGCCATGCACAAAAATTGTGAGTGAAACAAATACTTGTAATATATTAAAAGATAACATTTTGTTGTAAGAAAATGCATTGAAATTTCGAAGGTAGTGATTGATGGCAAATTGCGTTAACAGTGATTGCATAATCATTACATGTTACATGATAGTAATTGGTATATATCGCTCTTTACATACAAATTATTAAAATATGTGTGAAAATATTATGTTATGATTTTAAACATGCAAATCATCTAGTCAAATATGGATTCACCTTCGTTTCTCTACACGGTCTCTGTCCTTCTCCTCCGTCTTAACCACCTTAGTCTCCCGTTCAGGAGAGACACTGTCTGAACGCTTCATGGCAGCAGTGTCCGATCCGCTAACAATTCAGCTCAAAACTTGCTCGGAAAAATCAGCTCCTCTTTCAGGAGTAGGGGGAGGGGGGCTGAGATGAGCTCCAACTTTCACGGAATTTTAACCTCAGCAGACTTTCAGAAACGCCAGCATGTAAAATAGAACCAAGCTCACACCTAATTCCTGTTTAAATTACGAGTGCTGCACGCCAAGTGAGCCTTGCGTGTGCAGAAATATCACAAAAACCTCCCAGTTTTGTCAAAACGCGGGACTTACGTCGCCATTTTGGTCAAGCAGTCTACCCAGAAACCTTTGCGCTCTTAGCTAAAAAAAGTCTAAAGTTTCCGTGGTGCATGATGGGATATAAATATTTTGTTCGGGACGTCCGAAGGAAATCATGGCTGCCCTGGACGCGCTGTGGGAGGATAGAGACGTCAGGTTCGACGTCCCGCCTCAGTAAGTACTCATAGATGGTCGGCTTTCACAATGGCGGTGACTAGTACTAACTCTAGACTCCGTATAGAGCTGTGAAGGTACTCGATTTGATGTGTAGAATAGCTAGCTTGTGGAGAATATGATATGGGGAGGGGGGCGTTTTTGTATGTTTTCTGACACCTGTTGTTTTGTTTACTTACAGACAGATGAGGATGAGACCGGGGGAGGTAGGTCAACTACTGAACTTGATAGATTAAGTTTGCTCTTGGTATGCAGATCGTTATGTAATTGTTGATTTGGAAAGTTTTTACACAAAGTCATAACTTTGTCAAATGATGTTATGAATATTATAACTGTTTCTCCAATGAACGTTGAATATAGAAGGACAGCTAGATTCATGGCCTTTTGGTAAACTTCATTTTCATGCTTCAGATTTTGATTGATCGACTGGACTCTATAGAAGACACCAAAGGAAACAATGGAGACAGAGGTACAGGGACTGTGTTATTTTGTTATGATACTGCAAATGCATAGACTTAAAATTGATGCCCATTTGTCAACTTGGTGCCAAAAAATTGATATGACAGCAAATAAATGGATAAGAGGTAATCCACACTGGCTTAAAGGAGAGGGTTTCAGTTATGAGCTAAGGGTACTTAATGTCTCTATTTTGTTCTTAAGGTCGACTGATGGTGACCAATCTCAGGATGATCTGGCACTCCCAGAGTTTACTCCGAGTCAATCTATGTAAGTGGAATTCAAACCTTGAACTTCTTGAAGGTGGACCTACATTTCAACCAGCTTTAGATTTAATTTGATATCCGAAATGAACATCTGCATCATACAAGTACGTTTATGTTTTCTTTAGATATATAGTGAGTAGTGAGTACAGAGTCCACTATTAACTCTGGTGTTTAAGTTGTAGAAGATTGTAATACAACTCTTGAGAAAGATTAAGCTACACTAAACTACATCATTATAACATCTTCCATGATATATTTTTTCTCCCAGCTGTTGGATACAATACCATCATCACAATATCCACCAGAACAGCCAATTCTGTAAGTTGACTGCTTTTCTATATCCTTATAGTTATACATCATATACTTCACAATCCAGTAGGTCTCTAAGATGGCTCAAGAAATATTATGACAGGTAAAACACTTGAGAAACTGTGACAAGTGGTTTATAATCTGTTGTAATTTGGCAATATTTGCTCTTTTGTCCATTATTGAGGAGAAATGTGTGGTAATTATATGCATCTTTTTATTCCCAGAAACTTCGAGGCCAGACAGAAGCTCTGTACATCCTGACCAAATGTAACAACACCCGCTTTGAGTTCATCTTCACTAACCTGGTCCCTGGCAGTCCTCGCCTCTTCACTTCAGTCATAGCAGTGCACAGGTACAACCCAACTCTGGAAAACTCACAGTCTAGTCTGTTCTTTGTGGACATTCAGGATTATGATACCGAGTAAAAACAGCTGACCATTTCTACAGTGAAACCTCTTCAGAACACCATGAGCCAAAGGAGTGTCTATAACTACAAGAGGATGTTATCCGGGCTAAACTTTTTGTATATAGCAATCGTAGAGATATAAGTTCTCAAAAGCAGTGCCATTCTTCACTTGAAAGTTCATCTGTGTTGGTAGATGTCCTGAATTAAAGTTGAATGTAATTGCCAACATAAAAATTGGACTTACCCAAATTTTGTCAAGGAAAGAGCAATCCTTCTGTGATGTCACGTTATACAGATATGGTGAGCTGTGGATCATATCATATCAGTGCTAGTCTTCATTTTCATTTTGACAGTAAGTAATAAGTGAATGATCTAGTGACTGATGAGGTGGAGTTTTCTTACTCCAGGGCGTATGAGACGTCTAAGATGTACCGTGACCTGAAGTTGCGAGGAGCTCTGATCCAGAACAAACAGCTGCGCCTGCTGCCTCAGGAACAGGTCTTCAACAAGGTCAACGGCGTCTGGAACCTCTCCAGTGATCAGGTGGGTAGTTAAAAGAATTTGATTATTGAAGTACCTTTTGGTTTTTTATTGCATTTGATGGTCTCAAGCTTCAAGCCTCTCCATGTAAAAGAACCTAACAAACTTATTGAGAAGAGTATGGGTGACCTGGTGTGCTTTACCAACTACGCGAGCTGTAGCACCACTTTTGATTACCTGAAAATTATACTTCGCCTCAATTGAGAATGCCTGCTTTATCTTTCCTGTTAAAAGTAGCTCTGGTATGAAGATTTATGAGTGCCTGTTATTATATTGATGTAATTGTTGTTGTTGTTGATTATCTTAGAGGGAGCTAAAATACAGGTGATCTGTCAAATATATGATAGATGACAAAACTTGTTCATTGAACGGGCCAAGACACAACCACATAAGCATTTGTACTGGAGCATGCATGATGATGTATATGATCAGAAGTTTCTAGACAGGTGTTCCTTATTACATCTTTCAAGACATCTTCTAAACTGTATGTCATTACCCATGATGTTGGTCATTGATTCAATGTTTAAAATCATGTTTATTTTCTGTCATCATATTTTGTAGGGGAACCTGGGAACATTTTACATCACCAACATCAGGCTGGTGTGGCATGCTAACATGAATGACAGCTTTAATGTCAGTGTGCCATATCTACAAATGGTCAGTTCACATTTCTAGGCTACTGATTGGTTACTATGAATGTCATGTGAGTCTGAACTAATCATGTAGACACTTGCATGGTGACAGGTGATTCAATGCTGAGAAACTTAATCTTGTTACGGTTATAGTTATAGATGTTGAATTTGTATAGTTCCAGTGTGTCATTGTAGGCTTTGCATCTCTTTCTGCTTGTCATTTTCTATCTGATTAAAATCTTAAGAAATAGCTGCTTGTGCATCTGTATTGTAGCTTAGGTTCCATGTAAGCCATTATTTAAAAACATACTGAAGGGTGTATCGCCACACATTAATGAAAGAAGATGCGTCAGAAATTAAGTATGTTAACTGCTTGACTAGTGAATTGGAACGACAATCAAACACTGATCACTCACTGGGTGCAGCTCAGTCTTACCCATGTTTGTATGTGTGTGTAACAGAGGTCAGTGAAGGTGCGAGACTCCAAGTTTGGCCTGGCTTTAGTTCTGGAGACTTCTCAACAGGTTTGTTACTTTTTGTCTTATGTCATAATTTATCTCATTTGCATATATATTTTGGGCTTTTGAAAAAAGCACCATGTGACATGTCTTACCTCAATAAACTGAAACTGAAATGTGAATACAAGAAAAGTGTCTCACTTTCTAGTTATAATGGACTTGCTGTAGCTGTAGCTTTACCTGAGCCTGTTGAAAAACATGTTTAAGGCTTGTTCTTTTTTCTTAACTTCTTCTCTTTAGACACAAATTACACATACTTGATACTTCTAATACACCATCCCTTCTTTTGACTCCAGAGTGGAGGATATGTCCTGGGTTTCCGAATTGACCCAACAGAGAAGCTACAAGAAGTAGTGAAGGAGATTCAGAGCATCCACAAGGTCTTCAGTGAGAACCCCATATTTGGGGTGGAGTTTGAACTAGAGGAAAAGGTATTTTGAATAGATTTATGCAATAGAGAATTGCATACAATTTAGAAGTCTGATTACATTTCAAAAATGATTTTTTTCCTAAAGAAGACAGTCCTGGTACAAACAAATATACTTGCTAACTAAGCTAACCTGTTGGTTGCAGCCCCAACCTCTGGAGGAGGTTACCCAGGTTGTCCAGTTTGATGACGTGGAAATTGAGAATGAGGGACAAACAGACGCATTTGCTGTAAGTTTTTCCTTCCAACATTTCTTGAAGTAATTTGTATGCAAATCATAAACAAAATGGACTTGTAGTAGTTGTAAGAATGTTTATAGACCAGAATATTTGACCAAGGTTATTCACATTATTATATGTACTGAATTTGCTTTTATCTTTTTTTCATCAACCCAAACAGGCATACTTTGCAGATGGAGATAAGGTATGTACTGTATGACTAATTTCACAGTTCTTGATTAGGAGTTTTGTAGGCATGACTTGGATGAAATTTATGCGATTCTGTCCATGACTCACACCTGATTGCTGAGTTTCTGACATCTTTGACGTTTCAGCAAAAGGACCGAGAGCCAGTGTACTCGGAGGAGCTGGGACTCGCCATCGAGAAACTCAAGGATGGCTTCACTCTCTCGGGGTTGTGGGAGGTCATGTGAGCAGGGAGGTCATGTGACTAAAAAAAACCTTGGACGATCATGTGACCCTGGCGGTCATGTGCTGCTTGTGAATTGTTTCATCAGAGAAATCTTGGAGAAATGTAAAATAATATGTACAGAAGAAAGTATTTTTGTGCAGTGTATGTGGCCTTATACTGTGTTGTCCATATTGGTGTTGTGTATGAATACTATATAGTGGTGATATTAGATTGTTTTGTATCCATTTAGAATTTCGAACCCAGGATAGCTGTTGATGGAAAAAGATTTGTTTGTATCTGTATTTGTAGGTCCATGAGAAGTCTCTTGTAGAAAAGTGTGGCCGCAATATGTAGGCAACTAAAAATGTATATCTGAAATTGGACTTGAATTGTGAATAAACTGTTCTGCACATTGAAAGTGTTTCCTACTGTGATCTTGCTGTTAGTGTGCTTTACCCATGTTCCTTGGTGTATTGTTGTATCCTATTTTGACAGGTTGCATGATCCAAAGCAGGGTTTCAAGTCCAGTGTGTAAACATGACATGAACTTTTGCTATTTTGTACACCACTGCAGTAAAATAAGCTATCAAATTCAAATGATGGGTGTATTAGAGTCACTCTACTGTACAACCACCTCTGTCTGGAAATTTTCCCTGAATATATATCCCCCTAGCGTAACTACCATCCTCCCTATAACTGCTGGCTCAATGCCATGCTATGACGTGGCTAGGAAGCAAAAAGTACTAAGCCAGCAGTCACTACGGAGGATGGTACTCAGGTTAATATCCCCCCATCTGCAATGAGGGGATCCTAAAAACTACAAATACGAATAGAACAAGGTCCATGATAAATGTATAAATGTACATCTGCTTGAAGATCAGTAATATCATGAACAGCCAGGCTTGGGATATATGTGCAAGTAACAAGACCCAGTTGTAATGCAGATTGCTAGTACAGGCCGTATGTCTCTATTTGCTGGCTGTAATTGTGGCCAATTAAGGAAATGTGGCGGAACAAATTTCCTGTCTGCTTCAGAGATACATGTACATACATGTACAAGTCTCTTGCTGCTTTGGATTTCGTTGGAACTACTAGTAGTATTTTTACTGAAGGCAACATTGGGAGCACATTTTCAGGTGGGAAGAAAGACATTTATTATCAGATTATTCATATTACTTATTCTAAAAAGTATCAAATTATAATATGTTGTTGTATACTGTAATATGTCTCCTTTTCTAGTTTGTGTATTGTGTGCACTGCATATGTTTTTTTCCTCTGTTTTCTATCATGCCTTAATTTGAATAAATGTCCCTCACATACTGATTCATGCAAACTGTGACCCTGGAGCTTTAAAAACCAGGAATAATTATGAAACATATTTTTCTGGCATGAAAAGTTGTGACAAAATTTGCCAGCATAGCAGCACGCTTGCAGTATCTTCAGACTTGAATGTTCCCTTGCCATTACTGTATACAGCATCTAAACTGGGGCTAGAGCTGACTGAGGATGTTTTGGAACATGAAGTCCATCCTGGTTCTGGTCCTTATTCTGACGTTGATGAGTGAAAGTGCCATGGTAGGATCCCACGTATTTTGTACTCACAAGTAATGTGTTAACCTTGTTGAATTCTTAAATATAACAATGGATTACCGTATACTATAATCGATGGCAACCATGCACAACTTGGCAAATATCATACTCAAATCCAATCCTTCAGATCAACAACATTGCATTTGTCAAGGAGGTTTTTTATCTATAAGAAAAAAAATATTGCTTATACATGTAATTTGAAAATGATAGTGTGTCCGGTTAGACTGTAGGAAATGATATGTGTGGCAGTTATCTGTTTTTATTGACCCTGATTTTTCATCATGTTCCACAGGGTGAGGCTGAGAAGCGATCCTGTCACGTTGTTATAAACGAGTGTGTGACGCCTGATGGCCTGGACTGTGACAGCAGTCCCCAGGACCCCTGTCTGTGTAGAACGGAAACTATCTGTGTAAGTCACACTTTTAACCCTAGGGACTTCGCAGCTTTACGTGATGACTTATCTTCAAATGGATGGGAAGATGGATCATGATGTTTTCTGAATGCTGACTGTATTGAAGGGTTTGTGTTATAGAAATGGTCCTAGGAGTGTCAGAAATAATATCTACTGAGTTATCCCAAATCTTGTTAGTGTGAAATGTAGTCATGGAGCTAAGGGTTTTAGGGGAGTTAAGTGTTGCTGGGACATTGGTTAATCACAGTTTCTATATGGCTCTACGGAACTTCCAGGTAGATAATATCAGGAAAAGCCGATGATCCATATCTAAGCCTTCTTTCTGCACAACAAAAACTCTTAAAACACTGGCCTCATACTAGTCGCTATGGCATTTTGGCAATGCCTGAGGAGCAATGCCATTTTGTTGCTGTGCATTATGACATTAGCAGAGAAGAGCACAGCATTTGAAACCATTTGTTGTTTATCCTCAGGAGAATCCAGAATGCCCACCCGGGTCTACTTCCTGTATTGGGTGATGCTAATCCTCCAAGTAGTGCTGTGATGTAGTCATTGTCTTCTTTAACTGACTAGGCCACTGGTGGTGATTTTGTGAGGTCTAACATAGAAATCTTTGTAAGTTGAAACCCGTAGGCAATGTTTGAAAATGGAATATTCTAGATATTCCAAAAATAACATATGAGTGATATTTCCACAAATGTTTGAGAATTAAGATGTTGCAAAGAAAACTTCTACACCGAGAGTAGACCTGCCTGGCAAGACCTATGTTGATTGAAATGGAAACTCAAACTGAAGATTGTGTATATGCAGAGAATGTTTTAAGATTCAAAGAAAATGCCTTTTGGAATGTATAACTTGCTACTACTCTTAAGTGCGTACCAAAGTAAGGTTCAAATAGTTTCCAGACAAAGTTTTACCGCTAATATTGGATGCTGTTACAGTTTTTACAATCGATCACAAAAGCATCACAAGAAAGTATGTATGCACATCATGTTTATTCAATCAAATTGTTCAACAAAACACGTGTTGCAGCAATGTTGACTGTACAATGGTTTCTCCTCTAATTTAAGTCATTTGGTACAATCTAGTGGTTATGTACAAATCTAGTATATCAGGAAAGTTGCACTTTTTTCTCCACACTTCATCATGTAAAACAATGCTTGAGTTAAGACATCATTCAATAGTGCAGATTGACCAAAAAAAGTGTTATTGCTTTCAAAAATTGTATTCCATGTAGATTTCGTTGCTTTGCATAAGTTTTGTGACAGGAAGAAATGGGGTCGTGTGCACAGGCAATGATGTCTTTTTCCCAGGGTAGGCTAGGGAGCCATCCAGTCAGGGATACGATCTCCTGATCCCTCTTCTCCTATAGGGGGACAGTTGCGCTGATCGATATAGCTACCCTTGTTCATGTCGATACCACTCCATGCCAGGTCCTCAAAAATACCTGCAGACTGCCCTGGGTCAACCCTGCGCTGGTAGATGGACAGGTTCTGTGAAGAAGCACAGAACACACATGTAACATCTGAGACTTGTCTGCCTTAATAAGAACAATTGCACACAGCAGTGGACTTTGACTTTTCTTTAGTTCATTATGAATTGTAATGGTTAGATATTAACATTAATGTGATGCCACGATTTCTATGTACTTGTTTTGTATTCTGTGACTCATTGACCTCCATGAAAAACGGCCGTTTGACCGAATTTTAGTTTTCAAAAAAATGAATATTAGATTAGCAACATCAAAATGGATGACATGGTTGGCACTACCTTTCAACGGGCACAAAGTAGTCCTCTTACTAGTAGCTGTGGCGACTGTTGCAGGGCTTACTTTTACTTGCTGTCTTGTATATAAACCCGTACAGCCACGACTATCCCCTTAGCTGCATAGTATCAAATGACGTCGCTGGGGTTTACTACCTTGTCAAAGTTCCCAGCGTAACTGAATTAAACTTTGTTCCAACACAAAAGGTTAGTGCATGTTAACACAGCTAAACGTTCACTCGCTGATTCGAAAATGTGTCCAGTCGGAAAGGGAGTAGACATTTATACAGTAGACATTCGAGCTAGATTGTGACATTTGGCGTGTCCGTTCGACATTGGTTATTGGCCACTTACCTGGGCATTGAAGAGCCCGAAGAAATGCTTGCACCCAAAATGCACAAAGTAGCCACCCGAAGACTCGTCGTCTGGCTTCCAGGCCACGATGCGGTAACCCAGCTTCACGGGCAGCCAACTGTGAAGTACGTGAATCACCAATATGAGCTCGGTATAAATTTGTAGAGCTTACAGCAAGCAAGCTTTGCGTGGAAGCTCTTGTTATCTTTCCTTCAGTCCAAGACCGCACTAAACCGAAGGAGTCTTCGTTAGCGCATAAATGTGGCAGTGATAGTGATAATGACATCAACCATTGCTCATGTCGTGGACGATCGTGTCGAATCGAAACTGTATGACTAGAGCTCCACACATCAGACACTAATGTACATGCGTACTCAGGAGAATGAAATGTCAGGTGCATAGAAGTTTATTTACTCCACACATATATTGACAGTAATAGACTTGTTTTAGACTGTATTTGTAGTTTTGTAAGTCCAGGAATAGTCATCACAATTAGTTTTATCTAATACGGCGTTCATTTGTTACCGGGTCCCGGGATGATTGTAACTCCAACGGTTTTAAAAAATCCGGGGGCCCGGCCGTACCCCAAAATAGCCCGGTAGCCGCATTGTGTCCCACAGGGCCACGTAGAGGTCACAACCGTAAGGAAAAGACCGTAAACTATCTGGCGCCAGTGGCCCCTTTTCCGTAGCATTACCTGTAGTCCTCATGGACGACCTTCATGTCGGCCGGGTCGTCTCCGGGTCCGTTTTCCAAGTACAGGAAGTCCACGGTGTCGATGGGCTCACTTCCCCTGGACCCTGCCCTACGACCGTCATAGGTAAACTGTTGAGAGAAAAGAAGACCGGACAAGTCTTGTCAGCCTCGAAAAATCGGCGGGCAGGAAATGCCAGAAAAAGTCGATCTATAGGACAGCTTCCGTACATATACTACTGATAATTGGAGAACATTTCTCCTCCTCAAGCTATTTTCATCAAAAAGACCACAAAGCTTGCTGAAAGTTGAGCCTACGTTGATGTACTAAAGCTAACAACACTGGATTCCAGACTAGTGTTGGCGGCGATCTTTTCTTAAAATTTTTCAAAAATTGTTTGAGACAATTTCCAAGAAATGCCCTGCCGGACAAGTGAGTATCGAATTGTAAAGATCGCCAGAAGTCAACGTGATAAGAAAACTCGCCAAGCGAAAAAAGACTCTCCTCGCCTGAATAAATCGTCCTGCAAGAGATTGTGAAATGCAGGCTAGTACAGTGACATATAGGTTTGCGCGATAACCTTGTATGTGCCGTCTTTCTGAAGGGAGAAACTGGCCCTGCTACAGCTCACATCGCTGGTGAACAGGAAAGGGAAGCGGGTCGTCTCCAGCCACTCCCCTGACGCCCAGTCGGCCACGTCGAAACCCTTCACTGGAGGCAACTGTAGGAGGGTTATAATGGTTTATTGGTCCAAAATTACCTGTGCAATGGCAGCCAGTGCTGAATTGCTGCAGGGTTTATAATCACATAATACACAGCAGATATATATTTGCTCCCAAATTTGCACTTTGTGGAACTGTCGCAAGGATCTGGGAGGCTGCTTTTTGACGCCAGCAAGTGACCTCAATACGACTTTCCCCTACCGAAGTCAGGTACCCATTCACGCCTGGGTGGAGTGAGGAAAGTCCTGTAAAGTGCCTTTCCCAAGGGCACAACATCGGGGCATAGCATAACATCTTGCACATAGGGTTGCAAGAATAACAAGAAAATCATGACGCTATTTAAATTGTGACACTGAAACTTTCTCTGTATTAAAAAAAAAGTTGGTTATTCACGCCCTTCTAACCTTTTTATTCTTCCTTAAACAAATGAAAGGTCCAAAGTGTCGTTCGGCAGTTTTTAGTAGTTTTTGTCACGGTCCAAATTTTGACAGCCACGTTATGGTAAATGTACGCGTTCTTTTCCATCTTCTAACGGCAATGATTAGAAATAAATTGGAAGCTTTAAGCTCGCGCAACTTGGTCTGAAAAATTCTAATCTAAAAAAATCAACAGACATTGAATTCAGAAAGACATGGACACAGCTAGAGAAATCTTACTTTGTCAGCTCAACATTCCTCTCGCGGGTTGTGTACAGCTGACTTATTCCTATGAAACGAAATTCTACCTAATATTTGAGGCATACTTACGTCAGGCAAGCTCCCAAACCGAGGACAAACCCGTGTGTAGCCGGGACGGTCAGGGCCAGGACTGAAGACACAAACACCGCGGACAACATCGTGCGATCCCGCCTAGCTTCCTGCAGATGTACGGGAGCCACAAGCTTGATGGTCGGTTGTCTGGTGGATGCACGGTTCTCAACTCTTTTATACCCTTCCTTTCAAACACACAATCTCCCCGAGCCCTCCCAAATGGATTAATTCGGATTAGCAGATTAATGTCATTAAAAGCTTATCCACAAACCTAGCTGTATACGTGACAACAAAGTAGCCTCATTCATGGCTAGTATTATCAGAATCACTGAGTTTTGTATCAGTATATCCTCTGTATATCTGATATTTTGAGAACAGTTTGGGATGGCTTTGCTATGTGGCAACCTAGTCATAATATTTACTGGATAATCTTTGGGAATATTATTCAATACGGAGTTGTAAGTTTACTGTATAGCAACCAACGCTGTATCTGTGCCAGACTGCTATTGAATGCAGAGAAGCTAGGGTCTGTGCTGCACAGTAACTAAGTTGGGTGTTAGACTTATAGACAATATTTTCTATATATTTAGTTGTATATTAATTGCTGTGAGAGATGCTTGGTCGCATTATTGCGACAACAATGCACTGTATTGCATTGTATATCTCCACCTAGGTTAGCATTCTTGTTGAAAACTATCAATGAATCGTCAACAAAGCTTAGACACCCATGTAATAAGATACGCCAAGTGACAGTTACTCAATTCAAGCAATTGCAACTGGATAAACTTTTGGAACAGACGTACGTTTCAGACAGCATCCGCTGTCTTTCGTCAGTGACTAAAGGGAAGAACCGCGGTGAACTAGGCTTTGTACTAAAATTCAGAGTTTTTGTTTGACTTTGGTCAGACTTACATTTCACACTGGTGCTTCTATTCTATCTATAGCAAGTGTCTGTAACGTTATGTGTTAGGTTCACATTGTTAATATGCACAGTACTAGTAGATATTAAACAGTAACCGATTGAGCTCTGTTTGTCTCTTGTAGAATAAAACACAGAAACTGGTGTGAAATATATATCTTTTTTTATTCAAACGAAGATTTCTGTGATACGTGATATTGTTAAAATAAAACGCAATGTTGGGCTTATGCAGGGGTAATCTTTCTACTACTGAATTGACAAAAAAGTATTTTACAAAGTCGAAGTTTTAGTCAAAACGACGAAAGGTGACGCCTTGTCGACGTGTCGTTCCCAGGGTAGTTCTCGTCCTCAGGGCAGTGCGGGGCATGTGTCGTCCTGTCTGACGTACTCCAGCTCGCTGACGTCGATGCCGTATCCTTCCAGCCTTCCCAGAATGCCATTCAGTCTCTCCTCGTCCATCTCGCGCTCTTTGCTGAAGATCCAAAGAATCTAGACAGAAAAGAATGAGACAAAATTTTGTTTTTGTTGTTGCGTTCATAACATTGCTGATAGCTATAAACCATTCTCTGTACGCAGACATCCATGTAAGAAATTACACGCTCAGCTGTGCTGTCATTGTCATTTTCATAGCAAAGGCATGCATTCCGATATCTTACTACAAAAGCATAAAGCGGTGTTCAGCTAGAGATCGTAGAATGCTTATAATATTATATCGCTAGTGTACCTGCATGTTTCCGATCCAGGCATCCATGCAAGTGTAGCCCACAAAGTACCCGGTCTTCGGGTCGTGGTCTATTTCTAGAATCCAGTAGGGCATCTCTGGTAGGAAACTGTGGACAAGACAAGGACAAAGATGTTTTCGCGTCGGGGTACAAAGAAATGCTGCATATACTGTGCCGAGAAGTCCGAGAATAGTTGTGCTGAGCAGACGTATCGCCAGGTGGCGCACCCCACAGTAACATTCTCAGTGTTGCTGTTAACAAGTTTTACATACATTTGGCTATATATTGGTCGATTCTTAATTTTCAGCTACTAGTTGAAAATCAAGAATCGACCAATATGTAGCCAAATGTATGTGTCATGCCAATGGTTGACCAACAGAATATGTTCAAACCGTTTCTCTATTTCCAAGTCATATGCTTTGTCTAAAAGCGTCATATTTGCAATCAACACAAGCTTGCCTAACAAGTAAAGAACGTTCTGATTGTTGTTACCTGATATCGAAGTAAGGCACGTTAAACTTGGCGGGCGCCTCGGGGTTGAACACGGCGTACAGAGGGGCGACATGGTCGATAGCCTGTCCATCTCTGATGCCGGCATATTTGAACTGATAACAGAAGGAGAACAACTCGTTAGTTTGAGAAATATCAATAAAACATACAACAAGGTTCGTTCTTAATCTATGAAAAGTGTTGAGCGACCTGTCAGGTCTGGTTGCTCAGTGCTTGCATCTTCTAGCGGAAAGAGAGTGTAATATTTCGTTGGTCTAAACAAGTCTTTGGCCTATACCCTTTCCCGACTTGTTTACAACTCATTAAGTCTGTTATGAAGACTGAAATGGGTGGATATCATATTCAAACTTTACGTGGCGTTACGTGACGTAATAGCAGGGTGTTTGACCCAGAACTCAGCCTAAGGTCCTGTGTTTGAGTCCTCTGACATACTCTGACGTTGTGCCCTTGGGAAAGGCTTCTCACTTCCCGTAGATGAAAACGAGTACCTAGCTTAGGTTAGGGACGTCCCTCGGATAGGTCGTTAAATGGAGGTCCACACCTCGAGCACGTAAAAGAACCCACCGCACTCATCTTTATCGAAAAGAGTAGGGGTCCTTCCTGGTGAGAGTGGATCATATAAATCTGTCCGGATAAGCAGCTTGTACTGTTCAGTACAAATCTGGTGTGTTACACTATGGGCGGTTTACCGGGCATGTAATATAAGACTTACTCTTAGATCCTCCTGTGCCAAGTGGCACATCGGGCAGCAATTGCAAGCTTTTCCATTCTGTACGGTTTGGGCCAGGACTTCTGCTCTCCTCAGGGTAATCCCCAGTGGGTTACAAATATAAACAAACAAACTAACAAAGTAACTAAGTAACTAACTAAGTAACTAAGTAACTAACTAACTAACTAACTAACTAACTAACTAACTAACTAACTAACTAACTAACTAACTAACTAACTAACTAACTAACTAACTGACCTCAATCCTGCCGTCCTGTAGCCTGGTGTAAGTGTCAGTTCCACAGTCTACGTTCTCCTCCACGCTGCTGGGGAAGCGGGCGATCTCGATCCACGTGCCCAGCCACCTGTCTACAGCAAAGTTCTGTGCTGTAGGAACCTGGGGACAGAAACAAGTACCACATTGTAACCCGTCGATTCCATAGATTTCTTACCCCACTATATGATGCAGAAAAGCTACAAACATGCACATGTTTATTCCATTTAAATTTTGTTTCTTTAATACATGTATATTTTTTTTTTAATTTCATGTTGTGGACTCTTTAAAAAAGTAGACCACAGTGCAGACGTCATGGTTAAAGCAATCAACCTGTCACACATGTAACATTAGAATATCTTTTGTCACAAAACATTCCATATTTGCCATATAACATGTCATGTGCAGATTTCATGCCATATTTGCCATATAACATGTACAGACCGAATAACTGAGTTCGGTCAACATGATGATTATACTTGGTCATTTTCTAAAAACTGCTTTCCAGTGCTTGAATGAAAATTGTCTCATACTATAAAGATCCGTAAGCCTTTTTAATATGAACATTTGTATACTTACATTTGGACACCCTCCCCAACCGTAGACCTGTCCCTGTACCGTCGGGACAGACAGCGCCAGGACGGCGGACACAACAACAGCGAGCAGCATCGTGCGGTAACGTCAGAGCAAGGAGAGTCGCTTGAGAACTGAATCTGTCCTCTGCAGTCGCGGATTTTATACCCTCAGTAACCCTGTGTACTCACATGTTACGCCGCATGATTTATTGTTATCTGGAGGTCAATATTAGACTACTGTTTCGTAACGCTCTTACACAACGTGGTGACGTCATCATTGTGTCAGTCCTTTCGGACGTTGACCCGGTTTCATGGGAGTTGAGGGACAACTTTAATAATGGTGTCTTTATACTCTACTTCACTTAAAGAGAACAATAGAGCCCCACCTTTAGTTGGAACGTGTTATACTTATAACCCATACAATAGATTGTCATGTCTTCTTGTCATGTACTGTCAGTCAAAACTGCTCAAGAAGACCACATAAGGGGCCGATAAAATCTGGTCTATGTAGACAGGTGGTCACTGTACTAGACAGGATTCTTGATGCTTGTGTCAATTGGGAAAAGTTTCTTAGGGACCACCAAAAACGAATCACATTGGTCAGGTCGTCCTTTGATATGGCTACTTGTATAGTCGACTATCATTGATATCAAAACTCATCCTAGCACCATCTGGCGGCAAGGCAATAAACTCCCAATCATCCTGGAGAAGGATGACTGTAGATGGCGACTCTAATTCCAATCTATAACTAACAGTTCAGGACTACAAGTGTCTCCGAAAACAACGGCATTCTACAACTCTGCGGCGTCAGTGTGGCTTTTAGAAGTACTGGTATTTTGTGGGTACAGTGTATGTACAAAGACAATATTTATTGTTTTTCCACCGGTAGAAGACAGTTTATGTAGAAAGACAATATTGTTTTTCCACCGATAGCAAGATACTAGTATACTAACAAACTCACATGCTTCACCGCATGTGCGTTTATCAGTTTTGTTGACTTCAGACCGTAGTTTGACCCACTTTGTCCACCATCTACATGTTTTAACCTCGAACTTTAGACAGTCCAATCAACAATTCGCTGGGAACGACTCAAAGTACAAATAGTTGAACAAGTATTCCTGTTGTATGCACCATGCCCCCTAAAACGTGTGTGTGTGTGTTTGTGTGTGTTTCACGGTGTGTGTTTGTGTGTGCGTGTGTGTGAGTGTGTGTGAGTGTGTGTGCGTGTGTGTGTGTGTGTGCGTGCGCGTTCGTGTGCGTGTGCGTGTGCGTGTGTGCGTGTGCGTGTGCAAGCGTGTGTGCGTGCGTCTGTGTGTGCGTACGTGTGTGTGTGTGTGTGTGTGTGTGTGCTTGCGTGCGTGTGTGTGTGTGTGTGTGTGTGTGTGTGTATGTATGTGAGCGCGCGTGCGTGTGTCTGTCTTTGTAGATACGTGGCTAGACGTAGAGATTATAAATCAGAGAATGCATCGTTAACCTGATCCAAACAGATATCATGACTGTGCCTCAAACAAGGCAGTACTGTACAGAACACTGTGAGGCGAGATTGCTGTGTGTTCAATTTTCCTGGCAAAACCGGGCTGACAATGATGAACGAGGGACAAGTGTCACCTTAGCCGACTTCACTCGGCCGACAGGGCATACTCACATCGGCCGGGTGATTCATTCTGAGTCTCTAACATGCATTCAGTAGTGTCAGTACTATATATTAGAATGGATGGCACTTTAGGAACATACCCCTTTCAACGAAATCTGACTTCTTTTTGTTAGTAGCAGAAATCCAAAGTATATTGTGTTGGCAACATACTCTAGACGTACGTATTTTCCTCAACAACTGACAAACACGACAACATAATGGACATAATACTAAGTAGTCATGATAGATTGGTGTATGGCCAGGGGGACAATATGAGCCCCCGTAAACTACCCAGTATGGCTAAAGGGAGGGTCGCTGTCTCTCCATTCTTTAATTGGTAAATTTTAGGACGACGTACTGTCAAACAATTTAGCAAGCTGGCCTCCCACAGTTTAACGTCAGACACACATAACTCATACAAGGGGCCTAAAAAGTTATTACTTGACTTTTGAATATTGTCTAGACGGCGATTTTGTACATGGATTATGTTTAACCACAGAAATGTGCTAAACCAGCACATAATCCAGTGACAGTGACGCACTAGTCTGCACACATCTCTGGCACGCCTGTATCCAGGTCACCATCCGCACACCTAGAGATGGCGCTATTTTAGGCCGCATGATTGGAATGCCTGTGATACATGCCACCTCTTAATGACTGCTCTGACCTCTGTCAATAAAGTACAAACGAGAGGCCACCAGAAACTTGGTGAACAGTATATCATCTGTGAGAGGTCAATTACTGAAGGAGCACGTCCTTGGGTGGTCGACGCGTGAAAAGGGATGACCGTACCCGCGAGAGATCCGCCGCGTGACGGATGGAACTCTATTAATTCATTAAAACCCACTTCCAGTGAAATTGGCCACACGATAGATTAATGTATCGGAGGAAATTAACAAAAATTAAGCCGTGGATGATGACATAGTCTCTGTTATTAGATGTGAGTTCGGCTTTATTTGATTTAGTGAGCTGCCCTTCAAGATTTCACCTTTTGAAAAATGGTTTTAATAGAGTGAAAGTGATAGTTTGCCCATTTCAAGAAACACAGTTGATCTTTGAGGTCAAGTCCCGATTGAAAATTCAACTGATGACGCAAACGATATAAAGTAATTCAAGAAGCGTCGTACTCAGCAGTACAGTGCAATTTCATTTGCATACTTACGTATATAAATTGAACAGTTTTATTAGTACAGTTAAAGTAATCAACTATACGCATTGAGTGGATTTGTTACCGTGCTACGCATGCCCGTAAATCTGCTAAGTATAGCCGTTAATTGCAAAAGTATACGCATAAAATTGCACTGCAGCCAGTAACTAGAATTGCTACAAGTATACTTTTACACCCCTATTTTACGTCTGCGATAGTCCATGCAGTGTAGGAAGGGAGTGTAACTCTGTAGCTGCAAACGGGCTTTCTAATGGTGATGAGAACATTCCTGACATACACAGCCTGGTGGACACAGGCCATCGCAGTGATGAGAGAGTTATGCTCATCAAGGGAATGCCCAGGGTGCATCGCTCCTGCCGACGTACTTTTATGATATCGCTGAGTTGACCATTGCGACAGTGCCCTGCCGTGCGTAGTGCATCCGTCTAGCGTTGGCACTACCTCAGCCGTACGGTGAATGAGAGTGGCTGAAATCTTGGCAAGCACGACTGGGCGTGTGTGGAAGGCTGTTGAACGTCGCTGAGTATACGGATACGTCCACAAGGATTTATCTTTTCGTTGTCATGTCTGACAGTGCTGGGTGACAGTCGTCCATCTGAAGGCTCACGAAGTCAATATAATCAGCCAGGCGTACTGTGTTTGTCCATGTTGGAAGGATGTAAAACCGTCGGTACCGCATGATACGGCCTTGCCAACGGTCTCGGGGACGACTGACTTTAATACAGAGAAGTATAACGACACCGCGTTAAGGCTTATTGGGCGCAGGCAAGCCGCCAGCACTCTAACTCCCAGCCAGCAAGGTTCCCGCCGTGAAAAATCACCATCTCTATTGACATGGAGGCTGCCCTGATATCTACGATGGATTGTGCGGGGGGAGACCAGAAGGGGAGCCCGTGGGCCCAGCCGCGGATGGCCCGGCCCAGGGAGGCGCCGCCCCGCTGGAGCGACTTCCAACGGGACCTGACCGAAGAACGGCGGCGGGCGGAGTACGACCATCGCCGCTGCAGGTACGTTAACGTTAGGAACGTATGCAAATACCAAGCTTTTCATAATCAAACAAAAGGTTGTGTTTCGAATTCTTCATTAAGCTTCTAGGGACCCGATATTAGTATTCGATCATATCATATCTATATTCAGATAAAAAGCAGGTATTGTGAATTATGACACATAAAGCATGTGTAAGCACGAGCATTTTGAAATCAAAACTGACAGCACAGCTGCTAGCTTGATTGGTTTACGGTATATCACCGCACAACAAGCAAATTTAATCAGGCAGTCGACATTGACTTTGCAAAGTGCATTTGTCAACCGCAGCACTTTTCATAAATCAAGGTAGAACGAAATTTTAATTTCTTATTTCGCGCCATCAGTGTCAAGGCCAAATTTGTATCGACAGGATCGTCATCAATGTTAGCGGTCTGAAGTTGGAGACTCAGCCGGAGACATTGTCTCGATTCCCGGACACTCTTCTCGGAGACCCCGCCAGAAGACGACAGTACTACGACTCCGAGAGGAGGGAGTATTTCTTCGACAGACACCGGCCAAGCGCCGAGGCCATTCTCGCTTTTTACCAGACTGGCGGAAAGCTTCATAGGTACGTCCGTACCTTTCTCTGCTGTACCTTTTTCTGCTGTATATAAAACCTTCCTGTGTACAGATAGGTAACTACGTCAAAGATGTTTAGACTTTTGAATAAGTAGTGTATACGGTGCACGTGCGTTAAACGCATTATGTTGATTGATCCATATACTTGTACGTAGGCTAAATCATTTGTTTGTATCCACTTGTTAGCTTTGTTTGTTTTGTTTTGTTTTGTTTATATATAAGGTTGTAGAAGACCGTACGAAAGTCCATGTACTTTTGTTGTGTCAATAAAGATTTGGTAGAAAGAATCGGAGAGGGTAGAAATCGGCAGAGTAGAAGGGTAAAAATAGTTATTTTTCTCCCCTTCATTGTTATACGACATCACATCAAATAAAGCCAGACCAAATCAAATCACATTAACTCATTTCTGAATCAGTAGCCTGGAAGCTGCAGCCTCGCGCGAGGGGCGGAGAAAAACGACCAATTAATGATCCTGTCTGAGGGTTGATGAAAGCTTGTTTACTTTCTGACTACTGTTTGATAAATACTTTTCTGACACAACAAAATTACATAGATACACTATAGAAAGTTGATGAACAGCTATCTATGACTATATATGATGGGGTGAGACTGAGTGTCATCCTGTGAAGACAGAACCTGGAACTTAACAGGATGACACGCAGGCTATAATGGGGTGGGATTCACTGCAAGTTAGTATGTTGTATTCTCCAGTAAGGTCAATTATTCACTGCCCCCAAAGACATCAGTTACGAGGCTACTTAATCAGGTCTAAGACCCACTTAAGTAATAAATAACACTCATTCAGTAAACCTGTCAGCTGTAGGGTGGGCTATGTAAACTGTCGTTTTCCGAAATGATTATTTTGATGAAATACTTAGACTAATTAATTAATCTTCTCTAGATCTCTAAACATACAAGGTTGATAAAAAGAGGAAACAAAAATCGCCCACCTTCCTTTCTCTCCACACGATCATGTTACTCTATTTTACATAAATAGCTTCTCGCTGTTTAAAATGGCGCCAATTCCAGACCAGTTTATTGTCCTTAATCAGACGACACGGCTCGATAAATCAGGTCAGCGGGACCGTAAAGTACGCGGAGTAGTCTCCAAGCAGACCTACGGGTTGGCAAAGACCGTATCCAACAGGCAGAAGGAGTTTTCATAGCCAACCCAAGTCTCATAGCCAACCAAGGTCTGCCACAACTCAAACAGGGCGGAGCATTTCTATTCAATAAAGGTGCCGCTGCCCCTCCTCGTTGTAATGCTAACAGCCGTACGAATGTCCGGGGTACTAATCTTTTTATGACCGATTTCTGGCACAAGCTCAGTGACCCGCGCGCGTCGCAGTGGGAGGTTCGCGCCAAACGGGGCCAAATGAAAGAATCGACAGCATCACAACGTATGGGACCAAAAGCATCAATACACCAAATGTTCACCCCAGAAATCGATATATGATACTTAAACCATAGTATATGTTCGGCAGTTCTTTAGTTGTCGTATAAAAAGAACGACAGTTGGTACGTTTTTTTTTACTTGCAATTTTATCGTAATCCTTCTTCTATCTACGTTTCGATGCGGTAAATAGAAAAACAAACCAAGCGCCGTCAGCCATTTTGATTCTTTCTTTTGTCCGAAAAAAATTGTCTTCCGCGATTTCCTAATTTCCTTTAAAGAACTCTGACTCAAGGACCCGATGCTCGGGTAGCAGCCATGACGATCATCATTTTGTTACGATTGAAGCAGTTTTGGTAGCGATCTTCATAACAAATTGATTTTGAAAAAGAGACCAAGTCTTTTCTGCTGGCAACATTAAGTTTATTTTTCCTGGGAATTTTCATTTTCGCGGTACAGCTCTGCCAAAGTGGACGGCCTCTCAGTCGCGGTCTGGAGGTGTCAGATGGTGCGCAGCCGACCCGTGACAGCCCGGCATGGCGCCGCACGCCCGTGCGGACAGAGAGTAATAAACTCACTTACAGAAGCACAGTTTGATTAGGTAACAATTAGATGTTAATAGCCTTTGTTCAGACCGACTTGTTCCAGACCTTAGATTGCACTATAAGCTCCTTCTTCCAGTTGGATACGGTCTTTGCAATCTATTGGGTCTGGTTGGAGACTTGGGTTGGCTATGAAAACTCCTTCTGCCTGTTGGATACGGTCTTTGCCAACCCGTAGGTCTGCTTGGAGACTAGTGGCAATCTGCGTGTCGGGGTAATTGATTGGGTGGACAATGGATTTGAAGTTTCATTCAGGGTAGGGCGCGATGGAAGCATTATGGAAGTCCCGTTTTTTTCTGTCGCTTTGCAAGAGTCTTTAGTTGTAGATAGAGCTTGGAGAACTAGATAGTGCCGTTGTTCCCAAATATAGAATAGCTTATTATTGGTAGGATTCCAATTGGTATATGCCGTGTGTTGAAATGAAGTAATCATAAGAGGAACAAATTGAGTTTTGAGATGTTCATTTTTGTGATCTGTCCGTTGTACCATCAGCATGCAGTACAGACACACAGAATTATTACAAATATAAATCGTAAAACGTGATAACCGATAGAATATTACAGTTTTTAAAATTATGATTTTTTTCCCGCTCAGACCCAGTGAAGTTCCTCTCGACGTCTTCACAGACGAGCTCCGCTTCTTCCAGCTAGGTGATGACGTCATCGAGAAATACCGTAGGAAGGAAGGTTGCGGAGTGGCGAGCTCACAAATCCTCACCCGGGATGACTGCTTCGGCAAACTCTGGCTCTTCCTAGAGATTCCTAATAGTTCTATCTGGTCTAAACTGTACGCTGTACTATGTGTCGGTTTCATTATCCTGTCCATCTCAAGTTTATGTCTGGAGACGTTGCCGAGTTTCTCCGAGCGCGCTCAGAACCCCGAGGTTGAGTTCACGACGGAGTTCTTCTGGATAGAGACGGTGTGCGTGGCGTGGTTCACGTTAGAAGTGGTGCTGCGGTTCGTGGCGTGCCCCAGTAAGAAGAACTACTTCCGGAGCGTGCTGAACGTGTTCGATGTGCTCGCCATCGTGCCGTACTTCATCACGGTATCCGTGGTGCTGGCGAGTAACGGGGAGACCAGCGGACTGTGAGCAAGACTTGCTTTCTTGTGTTTTAATTTTTATATTTTAGACAATCTCTTAGAAGTAAGAAAATAAAGCCTTCGATCTTTTGATTGGTTTGTGACAAAAAAAGACATTTAGGGGTCCCGTGCCAAGACTGTGAAGGCAACGAATTCGAAGCCGAAATTGGTTCTTACATTTTCTGTTGCATGTTCACGATGATCCAATAACCTGTCATGTCCCCAAACGACGTCAGTCGATTTTATTTTGTACCTAGAAAATGATGCTGTTCCAACAGGTACCGCAAGGCGTCGCTGACTCTGCGACTGATGCGGCTGGTCCGCGTCCTGCGCATCTTTAAACTCTCCCGGTACTCGGAGGGTCTGAAGATGATGGGCAGCACCCTGGCAGGCAGCGGCAGTGACATCGGCATGCTGCTGGTCTTCATGGTCATCCTCGTCATCCTGTTCGCTTCAGCCATCTACTACGTGGAGCAACTTCAGGTAAAACTGAGTAAAACACCCATTATGCATACTCCACAAATGCTAAAAACTATTCCATTAAATTCCACTTCCGCCGCGGCTTTGTCATGATCATAACTACAACAGCGGCGGAGAACCCATGAAACTGGACCATAGAACCTTCAATATCTAGCGTCACTCATCATCAGTACCTACTAAGTATGTGCTTATAATTAGCTTCTTCCTAACCAGAGGTGGCTGGAAGGAGTAGAAATTGGCCAAATAGACAGATACCATGCCAGAGGAGTTTAGCCGGCCGGGAGTAGAGTACGGTTTGCCACCTAAGGAGCCTGGTTGGTGGAATACTTTGATGCCGTTTGAAAACGGTTTGATGAAGGCGACTACCGACAGGCTCCTGAGGTGGCAAACTGTACTCCCGGCTGGCTAAACTCCTCTGGCATGTTATCTGCCTATTTGGCCAGTTTCGTTCTTTCCCGCCATCTGATGGAGCCTGCTAGAGGCTATTGTGCTGTCTAAATGATGCTCTTATTCATCACAGCAGCAGGAGGACTCCGAGTCGCACTTCTCCAGCATCCCTGACGCCTTCTGGTGGGCCATCGTTACCATGGTAACGCTGGGGTACGGAGACACCTACCCACAGACAGGAGCAGGTGAGTCAGCACCGCCAACTTTCCTAAACAAAAAACAAACAAACAAACACATCGGAACTTCTACGTCATCATAGCAGGGGCTCTTGTTGGATTTAAGGTCACTTAAATGTGCCAAATTCAGGGTTTCAGAGATGATCCAAAGATTACGTTGGATAAATGTCTATTTGTGAGCAATGATAACACGTGATTTGTGGGCTACTTTATTTTCAAGGAGTGTTAATCTGTTAATGCATTAGGTAAAGAGCTCTAGAGGAAAAGCAAGCAATCTTTGTCTTACCATTGCGAATGTTGCGCTACTAGTACTAGTATGTAGATTGAACGGAAATGTGTTTGATCCCCAAATTCTGAGCGTCATACTGTATCGTCGCATCTTTGTTCTGATACCCTGATGTGTTTGTGTGTAGGTAAGTTTGTCGGTTCGCTGTGTGCCCTGGCCGGAATCCTGACCATCTCCCTGCCCGTCCCCGTGATTGTCACGCAGTTCGACCGGCTGTACAACCAGAAAATAGAGAAGGACTGGGAAGAGAGTAGGAAGAAGGAGGCGACAGGAGACAACGAGGAAGTGGATTGATTAGGCCACGCCATGTAAATGTACATACTGAGAAGCATTGTAACATTTCTAAACACTCAGGCAAAACCATTCTGTGGACCAACCAACCATAAATCAGCGGTTAGGCCATGTTGATTCGATTTTATGGATGACACCCCCAGGCCGGGAACCCCAAAACTGATGCGAGCGTGCGAAAAAAACTTTGGCAAAAAAGTTGCCTTCATTATGAAATCTGAGTCGTCAGAAAGGTTGAACACATGGAGTATGGTATACCGAAGAAAAGATTCTTCATTTTTGTTCTTTCACATCTTTTTTTTTTTACTTTGGAATTGACTTTGGCATTCTACGACATTAGTATCCGTTTTCCGATTTTTGTTTTGCAATTTTCGACGCAGTTGTGCTCTATTTGAAACTGCTCTGTGCAATTTACAGTACGGTCGATTTTTTTTGGGGGGGGAGGGGCTTATGTCATCCATATAATCCAATCAACATGGTCTTACTTTGAAAACGAAGAATGAACAACAGCAACAACAATGCTATCGCAGGAGTTTGGCATTGACACTATAGTGGGGCGGTCACAATATAAGTCCGCCATATAGTATATATACCCGCAAATGGTGCTAATCTAGTATTGTTGTGGTGTCTCACAATAGTCATCTCTACATCGCTGCTATAATACATAAGTAAAGTTGACGTACTGTCTTTTGCGAAAGAAGATTAGTCTTGCGTACTTTGTTCAGCAATAAGCCATCCTATCTGTCTAACAGGTCATTAATGGATATTCCCATGGCATGTATAGCCTCTACCAGGCTCCACAGGGCGCTGAAAAATCGTAGAAATTGGCCGAATAGACGGATAACATACCAGAGAAGTTAGAAGTTACAGTTTGCGACGTAGCTGACTCCCTTAGTATACTATTCACTCTATTTGTCCAATTTCTACTATTTTCCAGCCATCCGCGGGGCCTGGTAGAGGCTAGGGCATGTATGTGTCACAGTACAGATTGGAATCCAGTACAATCTGGAACTGTCCTAGGACAGATTGGAATTCCAATCCGTTCTAGGACAGATTGGAATTCCAATCTGTCCTAGGACAGTTCCAGATTGTACTGGATTCCAATCTGTACTGTGACATATACGTGTTTAAAGAACGGAATACACTATTTGTGCCGCTGTTGAAATGCTTTCAGACATGTTAGAACAAATCCCACACACAGTGACTTATCAAGCGATGAGAGTACATGTACAGTGAAGTAGAAATGAGAATATATTCATAACCTCATGATGTTTCTTATCATATTACAGCTTCCTTTTTATCGTACACTGAGTCTTTTAATTATCTCAGTCAATATCACAGTCAATGAGAAAAGTTCATGTGGAGCATATAAAACATCCAACGTTTCCAGTTACAAAGAAACAATTATAAGTGAACATCCACTTGAGTGAAACCCTCCTTCCCCTCAGCAAAACACCACCTTTGTTCCAAGTTTACTTCTCTACGTGGAGCTCAGACAAAGTTTACGGTAAGCCCGCCGTTGCACTAAGACTATTTGCCGTTAGACACGCTCCAGTTGAATACAGGTCGTTTATCCGAACACGGTGGGTTTTCTTTCATGAGTCGTCACAGTGGAACTACGTGAGGAGAGACAACCTTCCCGCACCAAACATTACACTTGAACTAAACAATGCGCTCTCAAGCACGCACTGGTAGCAACCTTTCAGACAAAGTAATTACGATGGGATGTGTAAAAAGAGCAATATTCAGTTGTCTATTTGCCAGGGGGTCGTTTGGTCGGCACCTGTTGTCGTTTGAAGTTCGCTGAAGTGTGAAGCCCGGTTTTCCCGCCCCCCTACAGACGACATTTAACAACTGAACTTGCTGATTGTAAACAAGTGAGATCGGATAAGTTTCCCCTCAAACTTTATACTGACTGCCCTGTGCGACAGTATACGTGTTTGGAATTAATACTGGATTTTTGAGTTGATGACTTCTAGGTGATTGCCGTCTAAATTACAGGTTATTAAGAACAGTCGTTTGCGTAACGTTAATAGCGCAGGATTTACTGTAAAATGATGGAATCGCAGCTGTAATTTGGAGAGACTTGACAAAGGTTTTGATTTCCTTGTTTCATTTAATGTTTCTTCGTATCATTTTAACTTTCTTTGATATCAACAAACAGAAACCGGCGCTCCCTTCAACACAGAGACATATAGAAACACGCTACAAAAACATTCTGCTGTCGGTCGCTTTGTAGAATTGTTCTGTCAGACGACAACACCGAAAAGTAAACTGACGAAATGAAAGAAAGGCTCTAGTTTATATGTCTCACAGAGCCCAGGTACCGCAAACACAGCCATTGACACCCATTAGATTAATTCACATTGTTTGGTGTGTATGCCGACCTGTCTTTCTGTTAGAAACCGCCTGACACAACTCTTTCTGTATCTGTGTGTATCCATGATACAAAACTACACTCTGACAGTTGATATTGCAAAAGAATTTTGTCTTGGAGAGTTAGAATTCGGCGCGCGTTTCTGACCAAGAACGTTGTGCCATTAGAATTCTGAGCATGTCGAGTTTATGTTTATGGTAAAGTCTCCGTAACGGATAGCACGCTTCCAGACCGGACAACTAAATACACCTGTAGAACGACATATTTCGTGTGCGGTCTCTGTAAACTATCACACTTCAACACCGTGCTTGGGGGTATCACATGTTTACCATAACTATAGCTCGGGGGATATGCGCAGTAAAGTCCTAACATGAAGGGTATTAGTAGTCTTAGTCCTTTCTTTGTGAGAGTTTTGATCCTATTCTGAGAGTTAATAAGGGGTCAGGAGTGTCAATCACGCGCTGCTTAATTAGCCCTTGTCCCGTCGAACAAGCTGTCTTGTTGACGTTTTGTCAGAATGTCCCTCCGGCATCTTGGTTGCCAGTAGGGACGGGATATACAACCGGTGACAGCAGTGGAGCCGTGCAGAGGTGACTTGTCACTTGTTTATGTGGACTCGCCTCTCCATGGAAGCATAAGGACAGGGGATTTGTTTAAGCACGTACTCTCAGCACCACCGGACTTATGTTCTAGTTTTGATAACACTGGCAAGGTGGGTGCCTTTCTGTCTCGAGAGGAATTTCTTGGACGCCGGCACGGGTGCCAACTGCCAGGAGATAGTTTTGGGGCGAATTCCTGTGCAGGAACATGTCTGATACAGATCACCAACTGGCGGGGACATTCTTTGGGCAAAACCTGGAGGATTTGGGTGTTGAGCTGGTGACACACGCATCGGCTACTCCGCTGTTTCTGTCCTCGTGAACTCGGGATGTCATTGCTACAGAGGAGTAAGGAGAGGGGGGACGTACGGAAGTCGCCCCGTGGGTTGTTGAGTGTCTGGGGCCCGTCGTCGTCTTTCCCCCCGCCGGCGCCCACGGCAGCACCGGCCCCGCAAACGGGACGGGAGAGAGCCGCTACCCTCCCGATGCAGGTCCGGGGACAGTCCCTACCCCTGCACACGGTGGAAGATGCGCTTTTCCGGAAACACGTCAGTCTGTTGCCTGCTATCAGCTACAATCTTCCCGAATCAACAGGTATGAGGCGCGTCTTCCCGTGACAAGCTAACAAACTTTCTGTTGTCGTGTTGACGATTCCATATGGGCGTTTCTGGCACATACTAGTATATCTCCTCTGCCGTAACACCTGCCATTTTCTTGTTTAGGTCTTTATCAGTATATTTTAGAACATATTGTAGAAAATTCCCAGTTAGTTTCATTTCTGCTTGATATGTTCCTCAATTGGGTCATGCAGCCACAATGATGAGAAACGACATCTGGAAAGTAACATTTGATTGATCACGACTGATAATCTTTGTAGATAATCAGGAATCCCTTAATGCTTCTCAAACAGGTAGATATGGTTCCATTTTCATTGCTACAAGCCTACAAGGGCTAAAAATCAGAATATTTGCTATTTTTGACAATATCATATCACATTTGACACTAAACAAGAAGGAAATAGACCTAATGTAATGTTAAATGAAAATCATAACATATGTTACATGCGTCCTTCGAGAAAAAGCACTTCCCAGAGGATTATATGCTTAAGGCGTGGAGGTAAAGAGCAAAGTGCGAAGAAAGCGATATCGCGGTTAGTATATGCCGCGAAGTACTGTCTTTGCGGCTGATAATGCTGAAAACTTTAGACGGGGCCCAAGATATTCTAGTTCTCCTGTACTGTAATTATAACTCCAGGCCTGATGGAGGGGTCAATTTCTCTGTCGTTAAGTGCCGAAATTGCATGAGTCAAAAGCCTTGCCCCATAAACGAGTGTTCAAACGAGTAAAAGGGGTGCCATAGATGTTAAGTAAACGTTTCTAATGTATGGTGCTTTTTGTTGCGGTAAGACACATTAAAATTGTTAGAACATATTTTCAGATTTTCTCTGACAGTTCAGGCTAATAGAAAACATTTCCCAATATGTTTGGCTTGTCCGTGTTGTTGTGAGAAAGAAGCATATCAGGTGCCATAGCTTAAGCTTAATAAATAGACCATTTCGTAGAACAATTTATGAAAGCATATGTTTTGACAATTTTCCCATCCAAGTTACAATATCATGTTCATTGTGGTTTCAATTCCTGACGTAACTACTAAAAGGACTAACCCTTCTTCGACGCCTACGGTTCTATGTATGTATAATGTACGCAAAATTCATTTTGGTAATAGATACATGAAAAACAACATCTTCAAATTCTTGTCGCTTTGCAGGTAAGCCCGGTTATTATCCAAATGTCTGGGCTTCAATCCGCCTGCAGAAATCTAGCGACTACATCGTACAAGACTCATCCCAAGACGTCAGAAAGATCTCTCCTCGCGCGACGTCTCCTTTCTTAAGGAAGATTTACGCCAAGTCGGCGCCGCCCCAAGACACTAAGTTCGCCGCCTTGAGGACCTACACGCCCAGACGGGAGGGTACACGCACGGGTAGCATGTCTGTTGACAGGGAAATTAAGCGGGTTTTTCACAACTTCGACCTCAAAGATGTTGACGTGGACAACATAAAAGGTCTGAAAGACAGACTGGCCATCGAGCAGCGTCAACTAGTCCTACAAGCCCCTCCAAACGACGTGAATGCGTCAAGAGGGACTAACAAGCCTCAGAAACCGAGACAGCCTGTTGTTCACCTTGCGGAGGAGGAGGAAACTGCAGAAATCAGACGAAACAATGTCAAGGTGGAGACTTGGCTGAAAAAACACTTCGACTATAACAAAGCATGGGACGATTTCAGCTAAATGTAAGCTTAATGTATATAGATAAGTCATATGTGTCCATAAGATAGATGAGATGCTCAGGAAAAAAAAAGTTAAAAGACTAACTATGCCTTTGTATTAAAAATGGGTCGTTTTTTGTATGTGCCTAATCATAATACCGAACCGACGAATGATGCAAATATATTTTTGTGTAAATACAATCTTATAGAAAACCATTTCTAAGTATATAACATTACTTGTTGTTACATCTAATGTGACATCTAAGGCTAAGAAATGTTAACAGAGACAGAATTGTATGTACATGTGACGTATATGTGGTGGTTCGTCCGTCACTTTTGACGAGGACCGCTGTCATCCATCACTTGGCTGTGTTGTATATATATGTATATGTATTTCCAACTCAAATAATTCTAGTACTAATGATGTTCAAAATGCTTCCGATCCCCTTTTTTCCTCCATTGAACATTATACTTGTCATAATAAATAATGAACATTTGATTGATGATACGATTGCTTTTGTTATTTCTTTTCATCTAGGAGTGAATCAATGGTAAAAGTGACTTGTTCTCTATGACCATGCTGATTTTGAGAGTAGTGATAATGACGGCAAGATGAAATTTTCAGATCGGTACGGGCTAGCTTATCGCTACTATGATGGCAAGTAATGCAAGCCCAGATGCGTTTGGCGAACACAGAACGTTCTGCCTAACTAATCACTTCTCAAAAGCGACGTCTTGCGGTATTTCTTCAACGTGCTTCAATTGTTGCTATGGGGATGCGTTCGTGTATCACACCGCCTTTGATATTCAAATTTAATTTTAGAGTTCACATTACATGATCTTACATGAATTTTTCTCAATTTCAATAGATAATACACACCGAATCGTCTGCGTGTCTGGCTTGTAGGGCTAGGGAAGGTCCCGGTGATACTGCCTATTCTCAGCGTCCACTTCATCACGGTAAAATCGCTCCAGAGAAGATCGTAGATTCTAACATATTTGATACAGTGTTACTAGTATCAATTCATCTGTAACGGATTCTAAATAGTAATCAGGCTGATACACCCCAACAACGTCATGAATGTTACTGATCCCTGTGACAACATCTCTGTCCATGGCCAGCCGACAAATCATCATTTTCTTCAGTGGCCATTGGTACTTCTGCCTATGGCAGGCGAAAAACACTAGTTGGCGTTTCACCAGCTGCAGCCGGGTTTGATGCGGAGTCATTGCGGACGAAGATCAACTTGGTCTAGCAACAGGGCTTGGGTCCATCCATAGCCTCCACTGCCAGGCCTTTCTACGGGTCATGGATCGTAGCCAGCAAAAATGGGGAATAAAGTGGCCAGTAGAGTCAGTCCACGGTGAGGGTCAATATATTTCACCCGAATGAACCGTCTGGTGGCCAAACTTCCCGGCCTGGCCTGACAAATATTCTCCCATCCTATAGCCGGCGTAGCCTGGTATACTTGAGTAGGAGTAGCCTGGAGTCCAGCCTTATTAGCTTTCCGTTCGCTGCCCAAGCTCCGCAGTAATCATTACTACTCAAGTATACCAGGCTACGCCGGCTATAGGATAGGAGAATATTTGTCAGGCCAGCCCGGGAAGTTTGGCCACCAGACGAATTGATACGTATATCCGAAATATCATGAAATTCTTCCTGAATCAACAACTTGATTTGAAAATGATCTCTCATCTTTGGCGCACGAAACTACCAACATATTTGAAAAAAAAAAAAGTGCCGCCCAGACTACAGTGCAGTCACATAGTATGGGAAATTTTGAAAAAGGCAACTGATATCTAAAGCAAGAGAAGAAAGTGCAAGTATCATAAAAATTCATATAACGTGGTAACTCGTGCCACGCGACGTTTCAGAGCAGTCCAAGTAAAACGATTGACTCTACACATAACTGGTGTGACACATAGCCTCCGATGCAGACTCAACCTGGCTGTTTTCTTTTTCAAGTCAGTGGTGAGGACATGATAACAAATGAAATGCTAAAAGCAGGTAAAACTCTCTTCCTTCGTCCTCTTTTAAACTTGTTTAATAATGTCCTCTCAAGCGGAACCTTTCCCCTTGATTGGTCCAGAAGCTATATTGTCCCAGTATTTAAAGCAGGGAGAAAAGATGACCCAAACAACTATCGAGGCATCTCCATATCAAGCTGTCTCGGAAAACTATTTACCTCGATTCTAAACAAGAGACTATCAAACTTTTTCGACGAAAACGACATTCTAAAACCAAACCAGACAGGATTCCGGAAGAACTACAGAACTTCAGACAACATATTTTTACTAAAAACTTTAATCTCTAAATATACTCAGTCAAGAAAACAGCTGTTCGCTTGCTTTGTAGACCTGTCAAAGGCTTTTGACTCCATTTGGCGCGGAGGTCTGCTATACAAACTTTTATCAACAGGTATATCTGGAAGATTCTTTGATGTAATGAAAAACCTATACAGCCAATCAAAAGCCAGTGTCAAAACTTATGGTGCGGAGGTATGGGGCAAGATTGGACTAAACGACAACTCTCCAATTGAACAAGTACATCTCAAATTCTGTAAAGCAATCCTGGGCGTAAGAAAAAATGCCAGCAACCTTGCCACAAGAGCAGAGCTTGGTAGATATCCCCTCTGGATTGAAGTGTATACTAGAATCTATTCATACTATAAAAGATTAGTTAGAGAAATGCCGAAAGATAGCTTACAATATGAAGCTTTTTTAGTACAGCAGGACCTACATAGGAGAAAGATACCATGCTGGCTTTCAAATATTAGTAAAATCTTGGAGGAGTCAGGCTTTGCCTACCTTTTACTTAACAAAGACCGAAACACGCTATCCGCTCAATCTGAACTAAAACAGAGGCTGAAAGACAACTTTCTGCATATTTCTACTCACAACTTAATTCTTATGGTGAAAAAGGGAAGAATGGAAACAAATTGAGAACTTACAAAAAATTAAAGATTACGTATGAAAAAGAAAAATATCTAGATATACAAAATTCTAACTATCGCCGAGCCATGACTAAACTAAGGATCAGCGATCATCCATTGCAAATTGAAGTTGGTAGGTACAACCAGACTCCACCAAATGACAGAATGTGTACTTTCTGTGACAATGATCGTATAGAAGATGAAATACATTTTATCTTAGAATGCTCACTATACGCAGACATGCGCAGATCCCTTGTAAGTCCCATACAACTAGACAAAAAATATACGCATCTTAAAAATAACGAGCTATTCACATGTATCATGTCATCTAAAAACGACGATATAATTGGAAAACTATGTGAATTTGTGTACAAAGGTTTCAAGAAGAGAGAAGAGACTCTGTAGATTTAGATGGAATATATCACGATGTTCCATTTCTTTTACTTTATGTTACCTAATGCATTTAGCCCATGCTGGGCATGAATATGCAATAAAGTTCATTGTCATTGTCATTGTCATTGTTTTTATACTATTATATTTTTTTCTTCTTATTGCTGGCCGAGATAGAGCCAGCAATAAGAAAAAAATATATATAATAGTATAAAAACAATAACTTGAAAAAGAAAACAGCCGGGTTGAGTCTGCATCGGAGGCTATGTGACACACTCGGAAATACACTAGTTTCCTAATCCAACCAGTGAACCACCATCCCCCTTTTCAGCTGCGTCATCGTGAATTTGGCCGCAAGGAGGCGCTTTTCAGTGCTAAAAACCGGTTCAAACCGGATCCTGATACCTGATTAATTATTCATATATTTAGTCTTTTGTTTACGGTCAACAATGATGCTACGGTCGGCCTTTTCATCACACTACGTCCCTTCCTCGTCAACTAAAGTCCGCCCTGTATAAAGACAATACCACAGCACTCCTCTATCGCACAATAAACTGGGGTTTTGTGGCCGGGTTTGGGTGAATGACCTCGCTTTCCCGCCTGTGTACTGGATAAACAACGCGGGTAAACAAAAACAAAAAGGCCCCGGATGTCAGCATGGGATAGCCTGTACGCATGCGTCATTCATGCAGCCAACATGTCGGACGATAATTCGGTAAGGGCGGGAATTGGGGAGAATTTTGTCAATTTTAGCTCATTGTCGTCTACTTCATGGCTATATTTTAAAGTCAAGAAATGTGATTGGGTGTATATGTATTCCTCTTCATTTATGTATCAAATTTTGTGAGAAAACTCAGTAAGATAGACTTATTGTGTGTCATTTCTTTCAGGACGCGAAGCCGGCAGAGGGTTCAGGATCAGGGGACCAGCAGTATATCAAACTCAAAGTTATGGGCCAGGTAAAAATCACCACAATCTTGTAATAACATCTAATACACAAAATATGAATCTTAACTGTTCTAGCCAAGTTCCAGCGCCCTGTGAGTACGGGAAGACCGTGCGGTTTCGCTGTGGGGAGGGCTGGAACCGAAAGTGTCAAGAGCCCGCCATTGTTTACAGTGGCTAACATGCGCCACATGGGCCGCTGTCTAACCCGCATGTCCTCACAGATAGTCTGGTATCGCAGTATCAAAAACGCTCCAGACTGAGAATGTATCATTTTCTATAGGTTATGGAATGTTTAGAAAAGTCAATACCACTTGAAATTGTCTAGATGGAAAGATATCGCTTCTTGAGTTTGCCCAGCCATAGAACGCGTGGGTCTTCAGTCACGGTTTGGAGCGAAACATTTTGTTATGATTTCTTCACCAGCATTTCTCTAAGCTCTCCAAACAGTCATATCTGTTGCGCTTCAACCATGTTATGAACAGTTAAAACATTCTTTTGCTGTATGTCTGTGATTTTGAAACATGTTTTCAGCCTTTGTGTGTGGTGTGTGTGTGAGTGTTGACGCCACGCTTCACCTGGTGTGGCCTGTGGGGCCCTGTAGGGGGTAGTGAGGGGCGAACACGTGTGGGGCCCGAAAGGGGAGGGGTAGTCACAGCTTTAGTCCATTTTAATACATTGAAGTCCATATAGACTGGATCAATGAAAGAAAGAAAATGATTTTTGAGTCTTTCTTTTGTTTTGTCAATACTAAACTTTATTTCTGTGTTTTGATGTTTTAGAGGTTGCGTAACATGTGTTATTGTGAGGGGCCCATGTTGGGGGGAGGGGGTCATCCTTCAACAGTAGTGTGTCAAAGTCCTTCCAGTGAAAATATTCATACTTTTGACACAACTTCTTGTTATTGGTGTAATTTGAAGAAGTAACATGTTAAAACGGGAAACTGGGCTGTTCCAATGTAGAACAGGAAGTGTAGGTAATCGCACTGAGCTTCCACATGGATTCTGGGGAAAGCAAGAAGGTTCTTGGAAGTTGGAGAGTAAAGATGTGTAGCTAAAAGTGTTTTCAGTGACATCAGTGTTTTCATCAGATATTGGTGTCTTGAATTCCTGGCTTGGGGCTATTGATAGACTATGATGTCATAAATGTCTGACATTGATGATAAAGTGACCAGTTCTTGCTAGAACTTTTAATTCCATTATTTAATGACTCATTTTAGCAACGCCCAGAGTATTATAGCCCATACAAAATAGTGCCTAGTGGTATGGATTGTTAAATCGCTAGATTTAGCTTTACAGCTTCCACATCCATCTCAAATGAATATTATACAAACCATAAGTTACAACTTATGACATTGTTGCAGCTATGATGATTCACAATCTTCACAGACATACTGTACCTGTATTTTCCATTCAGAGAGTCCTGTAATGACAAATCTACCAATTGCCTTTGCATTAGTGTGTTTTCCAAGTGTTCACATCAATATTTGATACTTGGACAGTGTCCAATGGTGCATGTGTCAGTTGGTATGATAGTCCCTATCAGTCTTAGAGGCCAAGTATAAGGTCAAGGTCAAACAAGGCTTAAGCTGGAAGGATAAGTTACTTTGACCTTGAGGAATATCTCTGATTGTATCTACATAATATTCCTGCCCTGCATGTGTAGGCGAGTTCTTATCTTGATTTATAGAAATAATTCATAATTGCTTAGAGCTAATTTGATGATATAAGCAAGATGGAAATATAGCTGCAGAGTTTTGTGCAAACAGATACAGTAATCTGTGCTCCCCCTCCCCCATGCTTCACCGCTCACATAAAATACTTACATTCTGTATTATCGCAAAGTTATATGAATTTACAGTTTGGATATTGTTTTTTTTTTCCAGGACAACAGTGAGATCCATTTCAAGGTGAAAATGACCACCCAGATGAGGAAGCTCAAAGAGTCATACTGTCAGAGACAGGTCTGTTTTGGTGGTTCCACATTATACATGGTTCTGATGTTGCTCTATCTTGTATTATCTTGTAATTAAGCAGGATAGAGTTATTTTTGAATGCTATGAAAGGATTCCAAAAAAGTATGCATCTATAAATCTGAAAAGGGTTTGTCCAAACATGACTCGATAAGCTGTCTTTTGTTTGTTTGCATTTCTTACCCTGTAAACAACCTCATGGGGCAACACACCAGGTTTTTACTGAAGACTTTGATAACATAATTGTCGTCATTCTATTTCAGGGAGTTCCTATCAACTCATTGCGGTTCCTATTTGATGGGCAACGCATTAATGATGACCAGACACCAAAGGAGGTGAGGAGAATTTTTTCTTCTAAAAATTAGTTTTTTTTCCCAAAATACTCTTCGGTTGATATAAAAGCATAAGGCATATGTTATGATATGCACAGTCGTATGTACCAATGAACAGGAATGATAACAGCAATTACAACTCTTTTTGACCCGTTTTGTTTGGCCGGAGGTACTTCTGAAAGTAAGACTTCTCAAACCTATGTTGTACCAAATAAATCAAGCAAGCAACTGGATGAATTCTCTAAAGGAGTCAGTCGTTTCAGATTCCATCCACCATTTTTCATCATCCACCATTCTCGATCATAGTGGATGCTATCTGCAATGTCTGACTCTTTGAGAATTTATCAAATTCCTTGATTTATCATGTTTTGTCTTAAACAATATGAAGATGTCCAGAATGTCTACCTGTTACATGTGTGACACTGGTCTAATGGGGATTATGGAGTTTCTGCTTGGACTAACGTTGTGTTTCTACCCTCTTTCTTTCCTCCACAGTTGGAAATGACAGATAACGACATAATAGAGGTGTACCAGGAGCAGACAGGAGGGGTAAAACACTGAGCCAAGGCAGCTTTCTGCATTCCAACCAACTCAAATCACACGGTCCACGCAAGCTGGCACATCTCATCCCCTCTGTAGATACAATGGTGCAGTCCTGTTCTATCACATGTTCCAAACAGACTGGGTAAAGAGTCACCATGATCAAGATATCATTCCCCAGTTTGTCAATGTAGTTTGTATTGCAGCTTTGTAACTAAAGAACATGCTGGTTGTGGACTCTTTCATTTTACCCCATGTCACTTGTGTTTTGTCAAAGAGCAACCCTGATAGAATTATGCTACGCAGCTGTATCACTGGTGGTGATGAGATTTGGCGGAATCTTCACAGAATCTGTTGTTCTCTCTGCAAGGACACAGCAACTACATTTGTATCCCTTGCAACCCCCTTTTCATAGTTTAATGGAACCCAAAATGGAGGAGCAACAAGTTTCGCTTGCAGTATTTTCAGGAAGAAGTTTGCAAACTCTGTAGTTTATCATTTCGGCAGAGGTGGAATAGAGTAAGGCAATACAAAAATAGTTGTCCCCAAATGCCTGCCTGCTTTCAGAAGGTCTGGTACATTGTTGCCACCTCTTGTTTTACTGTGAAAAGGGGATTACAAGGCAGAAAGGTTTACAATATTCTTTCATTTTAACATTAGCATCTAGTAAAATGTTGTAATGTCCCCAGTGACTTTGGGGTTTCAGTGCCTCATTGTCTGTTGATGCCCTAAAACAGAAAGAAAGGAAGAGAAGAAATGTACACAATGTTACATAATGTTACTTTCAACTGGAGTCTTAGGCTTTGTTTTCTAAGTGTATAGAAGTTATATTGTTGTTTGAAAAGACGATTGGTGTTTAATTAGTTGTAGTTGTAGAGATGTTACGTTTCCCTGTATGATAATCTTTGCGAAACTGACTAATTGTCCTGTGATTCAAACTACATTGTACCACCATCAACTGTAACATACCCTCAACAGGCATCAAAAAGCAGAACAAATGAGTAAACCTTTCTTGAGTATGTATAACTAATATTGTCAGTGCTAGTGGCATTCATACAAAACACTCATAAGCATCAGCCAGCATGCAGCTTGTACCTTTCATTCGTTTCAAAGATGCCTATTTTTTCTGCAGAAGAATTGTGATTAGTTCTGGTATAAGTAGGTAAGCTTCATCTGAAGTACTAGTAAGTGGAGGCTTTTGGGGTTGTTAGTTTAACCACTGTCAGTCCATGACTTCATTTTGTGATCATCTGTTGAGTTGGCTGTGAAAAAACCTGTAACATTTTTAATCTTCTGGAAGGATACATCTTCACATACATGTATAAAAAGAAGTCAAGGCTTGATTCTGGTGAAAAGCATAGATGTGTAGTTTGGACACCCCAGACATTTTATGTAAAAGAAATCATGTTCTCATCAGAAATAATATTCCCACGGTTCAAAGAAGGACTACCACCCTAACAAGATTATTGTATGTGAAACTTTATGTATGTTTTAGAAGTTTGTTGTTTGGGGAGGGCCTACATTTTGTTATCACATGTCCACAAGTTGATATCCAATAAAACATTGTTTCTTTACTGTGTTTTCATTCATTTCTTGATGCCAGTATAAATGGAAGGTAGAGGTCTGGACTTTTGTTGTGTCTAAAGTAGCTGTATAAAAGCTATCAGAACACAATGTCTTTGACGGAAATCAGCCATGGTTGTGTAAATGGTTCCAACATGGCCTTAGTATGAAATTTGCATGTTTTGTTTTTTGGCTTGGTAAAACTACAAAGAGTAAATGGGGGATAATGGTGATTGGTTATGACTGGTGTCATCTATCCCATGACCTCAGTTGGGGTCATTTGGGTACCTGTTTTGATAATGGTGGTACATGTGTCTAGCTGGCTCTCAATTTTAATGTCAAAACTTCAGCCAGATCTAAAAAGCATGCAACCCCATAGGCAGTGAATGTGCCTTGCAGTAGAGCTCATGTACCTGGTGCCCTGCTCTCTTTTCTAGGCTACTTTCAAGCACCTAACATCTGCTTGAGGATTACCATAATTTCAGGTGGATTGTATAGCAGAGGGTCCTTACTACTAGTATGCAAAATTGGACTTGACTTTTATTGTGACTGGATGTGGTTGACTGCACCAGGCCAGGTTTGACTGTAATACAGTACCCATGGCTCCATGGCAATAATTCATACCAATAAATCATACACAAAATTGTTTGTGGCAATTACATTCACCACAGCTGTAAGGTGTTGTGTCTAAATTTGGCTTGCTAGTGATATGTACATGACAGACTGAATGATCCTGATAACCATTACTGTTACATTACTCGTCCAAGACGAGATCTGACTGTAATACTGGGTTGACGAAGAGACAGAGTTTGTCTCTATAGCTCCCCAGAGCAATCTTTTTTATGTTGTGTGTAATGCTTGAATGTTTCTCCAAAAATTACTGTTACATGTACGTACTTGGAAAAGGTGGTAATTGACTCCAGTGCCTTGTTGGGTGTTATCTTCAAGAACCACATTTCGTGTTAACCTTCTTCCTGCTACCTATAAACTCTGTAACCAATAGGGAATTGAGTGTCAAATGGCTACTTCAGAGTGCTAAAGGTTAAGGAAGGAGCATGGTCCAATAAGTTACTTAGATACATGTATCAGTATTCATGTTACTTAGTCATCATAGTTTCACCCACCTTTTCTCTCTCTTGGTAATAGCACTGGAATGATATAGAATATCAGAATACTGTAGTGTTGTCTCATACGTTCCAACCGGAACCAGTACACCGTGCAGTATGGCCGCAGACACGGTCTCACATCTACCACCAGTGACTAAGCCTTCAGTAGCACATAATTTGAAGCTTAGGATGTCTGGTTTCTCCTGTTTGCATGTTGTAGGTTGATCCATTTTGAAGGTTACTACTTACCACACATTTACAATGTATGTCTTGTTCTGCTTTACCATCTGTGCCACACATTTACTTCATACCAGTGTTTTATTTCACAACCAGGTCTGGCAGATTTAGTTAAATATGGCTCTTTAAGTTTATACAATGTAACAGTAGTAGTTAACTGGTTTATTTTGTTCCTTAAACAGCCTTATCCCATCTATGAGGCTAAATTGTTAGGCTTGAGTACATGACATATTTTAAATCTAGTATGCATAACATGAGGAAGGTATTTATCTGTAAAAGTAAAAATACATGTCTCCCAACCTCCCACTTTTACCCCCTTCAGTTGAGTAAGAGGCACTTCAAAGTAAATGTATCACAGGCATCTTCAATCAACATAAAATGAAGCTAGATGGAGAGCTTTATACAAGCAAACAATTTTTTTACACAATGATAGAACACCAAAACAATCTCTTAAAGTTTCAAACTTTATTCAACTTGAACCCAACTGCTGTACAACAAAGTCCTGTCAACTTCTGAAGGCTGGAACCAGTGAGATATGTACATATACTTTCATTACTATGGTAGGGGTGGGCATGAAATGCTACAGCACTTGCAGCATTGTTTAGTGGTAGTGGCCATATATTAGGATAGTCAGTACACTCTTGGAAACAAGATGCAGGATGGTATTATTTACTTGATATGACTGGATAACAGTAAGAATTCCTCAAATTTCTGACCAATGAAGTCTTGCCAACATTGTGAAACTCAACAGAACATGAAGATGTTAAACAAAGTCTTCAAAGTTAATGCCAAAGTCTTCCGTTCTGTGAACTCAAATCTGGCACAGCCCCTGATGGAATAGAGGCTACAGGATCTAGCCATTGTACGCAAGTGAGTTTGCCTGCTACATACATACACTACACACAGTAACAAAAGGCTGTCATCTGTCGTTAAGAGTTCAGCTACTTTTTGGTCCACACTGGTTCTGACAATTTTGTTAAGTAGACACGACTTAAAACATCTACATCAGAAGCTTATAGTTTTTTTTCTTCTTTTCTTTGATGTTCACAAAAATAGAGGCTTCATTTCTTACTTGTCAACAAAAGGTAGCACTAGACACTACTATCCCGGTATTAGTTACATTAGACAATCGCTGCATTGGACAACCTGAGTATCAACATGGGCCAGGCCCATGGGGCCCACTTTAATCCCACCTCCTCAAGAAGTGGTACAGTCCAGTTCTGTACATGGGCTATTCCATTACGAAAGTTAAAGGGTGGAATTACCCTCTACAATTTCAATCTGTCAGCATCTTTGCTATTCACTAAAACTTTGTAGTCTCATTCCAACCCCTCTACTTTCACAATGGAACAGCCCCAAACACAATGGTACAACCCTGCTTTGCATTTACACACTAGTGGGATTGGACATTCTTCTAACCCTCTCCCTTCTTCTAATCCTCTTCTGAATTCTATACACAGTTGAGTCTCTGTAATGGTTTTCAAACTGCCTGCAGTAGAGACATGACTACTTCTCTGTTTTATTTACAACTATCACTCCTTTTCTGTGGTCTTGATTCTAGAGACTACACTACAGTAAGCTGTACACACTGACAAACACACACACATGAAAGAAAAATGTTGTGACTTAGCACTAAGGTTTGATTGAAAGACAGGTCTAATGGTTTGTTCTTTTAAAAACACCTTTTCATATGTGAAGTTTGCTTGTGTCTTTACCACAAAGTAAGTTATTCTTGATGGCGTAATATCAAATGAACAAGAATTACAGCAAAACATCAGCCTTTTTGAACTTGAATTGAAAATCTGCTAACAGACATGTTGGAAACATTGATTGTTTTTTAATACAACTACATGTTGAATTATTGTGCATTGATTTACAGGTTAGGCAGCTTTACGAAAAGAAAGCTCGGTCTGAGAAAAAAGTTAAGACTGAAAACAAGCACAGACACAGAAGTGTTTCTCGGCTACAAGAAGGACATCTGAAATGTTTTAGTAGAATTTTCGTCTTCCTCTGCCTCGTCCTCGCGACCTTCGACCTCGAGTGGAACTATAACTTCCCACGTTCCATGGTAGACTGAATTCACTGGATGGGGGAAAAAAGTGTTTAGAGTTACAACATTTAATTAGGAAAAGGTAAATACAAAGCACTTGTACTACCTTCAATATGCCATAATAGATACTCCAAGAATATGTCTGGTATAGAACTCTTGCTATCTACCCTCACCCTGCAAACACCGAAGAGCTGTGTGTACAATAAGGAGTTAAAACCGTCTTTTACATTTTGTACTAAAAAAACAGTAAGTTATGCTGAACACTCACCTTTTAGTGATACAGGGTAGGGGCTGCCCAAAAGCTACCACTGGAACGGTATCTCCGACTTCTACATGCTCCACTGTGGAAAGACAAAATGGTTCAAGAGTTAGACACAATACTGGTAGTAGTATTACTGACAATGGTTACAAACATTTAATCTGAAATAAACCGACTCTTACTTTCAAATTTGATCACTGTAACTATTTTTCTTTTCCATTAGGCACCAGTAATATATCTGGCAATATGTACAATTTATGTGCTTACTTTCAATCCAAAAACTGTATATGCCTTTAAATCTGTGCATATCATGACATTGGGGCTATTGTATTGATTCTTGATCTGTCAATGAAGTTGAGACATCCAGGTAATAAGATAATGGCAAGGCAACAGTTATTCAAGCAACTGGAAAAGATTTAGAAATGGTCAGACAGTCTCTCGTGAAAGACAGCAGATGTCTGAAACGTCCGACCGTTTCAAATTTTATCCAGTTGCTTGTTACCTTGCGTATCATCAGGGCTACTCTTGAGCAGAGAAGAAGAAAAAGCTGGGGACACTAACCTTCTTCAGGTTCAGGAAAGAAGGAGCCTATCGTTGGCTGAACCCAAGTCGTGTCGCTGTTGCACTTCTTCATCATATTCCGCATCAGCAGCTTTTCGTACTGGCGTTTCTCTCGGATTCTTTGTATGTCCCATCTGAAATCAGCCATACACAAAAATTGTTACTGGAGTACATATAGATGTTCTGGCCAGTAGACTAGCACAACTTAGCAAAATGATTTCTTTTCTTAACAAGCATCTATTTTATTGCATTACATGTTGAAGCATGGGATAACTAGAGTATATGGTAGTGATGCTTAAATATCCTGGCTTACAAAACTTTGGCTTCTTCAGTATACATGAACTCTCCACAACTTATAGTGTACTTTTCTACATACTGTATGGAATGCCAATGACACAGGATAAAGATGGGCTATGAGAATTGACATACAAAAGTAGCTTCTCACCTTTTTCTTTTCTTCTCATCTAACTCGAGTTTTTGGTGTCTTCGGTTGTATGCATCATCAGTGATATCCTGTAACAAATGGTGCACATAAAAAAGCATAAGATTCATTTTTAAGCTAAGGCAGGATTTGATGGGCTATAGACAACAAGTTGAACAACTTGATAATCTAAACTGACTTATTTTTTATGGTTGCACTGGTAAAATAGCTTTTGTATCATAGATGTTTCATACAAAATACACAATCACATCTCTCCTTACAGGTCCTGGTCAGGGACATACTTCTTATGTTGAACACATGCATTCTGGTGGTTGGAAATGCACAATCACCTACCTCAGCAAAGTCTTTTTCATCTAAGGACGAACTTGTCAAATTGTTCACTCTCCATGGAGGCACTAGAAAGAATGAAAGCATTGAATAACATTAAAGTGAGCCAGCGATAGTGCCTACATATGTTCCAAGCTCTCCAATTTTCTATATCTATTTGTCTCTCCAAAGTGTTTTATTGAAATGACATATGACTTTTCTTGAGTAAGTAAAGACTTACACAACATACATACATATAAACGGTTTCATTTCTATTCCCATTATTCCTCCCACAAACAGTCCCAAATGTTAGGGATTTATCACTCACGGTGTAGATCATCCTTGGAGATTTTCTGCGGAGTTTTGACAGTTAACACAAGGGAGGGCGGAGCTTGGTGTAGCGAGCTGTAGTACTGCGATGACGTTCTCATTATACCATCGATACCATCGTCCTGTGCGCTATGCCGACCATCCGCAGTTCTACCCCTGACCTCATGGGACTCCTTTATTTGTGATCTCTGGGAAAAATGAATCGCTCGCTTGATCTTCTTAGCTGCAAGTCTCCTCCCGAATGACGAACTATCTTGAAGTGATCTGTGGAATGAGATGATAGAAGGATGGGGGAGAGGGTTTGAGAAAGAGCATTCATTGCAGTCCTTGTCAGGACCATATCTTATACAGCAGATAAAGGGATGTAAGGGCATAAAAAAATTGTAGCTACAGTGTAACAGCATATTTCATCATACTGATAATGTGTCTACCTTCCCAATAAGATTCTTTGCTTCAGTGGCTTCAAAGTCAACAAACCAATGTCTTAGGGGTCATTTGCAGAATGGGGGAATTTTACCACCTAACAGGTGCAGGTCTGGGTGCAGATCTAGGAGTGAATTGAATCAGCATAACACAGATGTATTCAGGACAACGTTTCTTAAAAATGGGAAAGTACATACGTATTTGCAAGCAAATGTTGTTTATATCCCTCATATGGCTCACGACAAAAAGCAGAGATCCTAAATGCTCAATTCCAATCAGTGTTCACTAGAGAAACCACAAACATACCTACACTACAACAGCGAGGAAAGAAGACAGAGCTCATGCCAAGGGTTAATATCACAAAACCCGGAGTCTTAAAACTACTACAGAAGCTTAACCCAGGAAAAGCTAGCGGTCCTGATGGCATTAGCCCCCGCATCCTCAAAGAACTCTGTGAGGAGCTTGCAGACCCCCTTACTCGCATATTCCAAAAGTCTCTACAGGAAAGAACTGTCCCGGACGACTGGAGACACGCAAATGTTGCTCCCATTTTTAAGAAGGGACAGAGATATGACAAGGCCAACTATAGGCCAATCAGTCTCACCTGCATATGCTCAAAGATTATGGAGCATATCGTCTGCAGCAACCTTATGAAACACGCCGAACACCACAACCTCTTCTATAAACTTCAAAATGGCTTCAGACCTGGAAGATCGTGCGAGACTCAATTACTAGAGTTCATCCATGAAGTCACCACCAACATGCAAAATGGCCTCCAGACAGACGTTTGCGTGCTCGACTTCTCCAAAGCCTTCGACAAGGTCGGCCACAAACGTCTCATCAGAAAACTGCAGTTTTATGGCATCGAACCAGAAACTCTGGGCTGGATAGAGGACTTCCTCCACCAACGCACCCAGTCTGTTGTTGTCGAGGGTTGTACCTCCAGCAAACTTGATGTGCTATCAGGTGTGCCACAAGGATCGGTATTAGGTCCGTGCTTGTTTTTGTATTATATAAATGACATAACCGAAAACCTACAATCCACTGCTCGCTTGTTTGCAGATGATACCATGATTTACATGACAGTGTCCAATCACATGGATGCTCAGAGACTCCAAGCCGACCTAGATACATTAACTAAATGGGAAGAAAACTGGAGTATGGAATTTCACCCAGACAAATGCGAAGTTCTGACCATCTCTAGAAAGAAAACACCCATCATATACAATTACACACTACATGGCCATGTTCTCAAACATGTGAGTAGTGTCAAATACTTGGGAGTGACAATATGTAAAGATCTGCGCTGGGATCAACACATAGACCAAGTAGCCTCAAAATCCACTAACACTTTGAACTTTCTGAGAAGGAACATAAATATCTCAAACCCAAATGTGAAGGCTCGGGCATACAAGACTTTAGTGAGGCCAATCTTGGAATATTGTCAAACAGTTTGGGATCCATACACCCAAAAGAACATCAGGAACTTAGAAGCTGTACAGAAAAGAGCGGCACGCTTCGTGCTCCACCGTTATCGGAGACAGTCCAGTGTATCTAGTATGCTGACCACACTTGAATGGAACATGCTGGCAGAGCGAAGACGGCAGGCTAGACTCCACATGTTTTACAAGATTCAGAGAAATATTGTAGCATCAGAGATGCCCCTCACCACCAAAGGACACAAAGTACCAACGCGCACCGAAAACAGTCTGGCATACCACATACCAACTTCAAAATCAGACTACCACTTGAACTCATTCTATCCAAGGACAGCACGTGAATGGAACACTCTACCTGAGTATGCTGTCAAGGCCCAGACCCTAGAAGCCTTCAAGACTACCCTACATTAACTCTTTACTCAAATTGACGGGTACTCGCCGTCCCCCAGCACCGGGTGACGGTCAGGGAGTGGCGCCCCTGCCCTCTGAGGAGCCAGGGGACAGAGAACACCGGACACAAAACACAAATACTAGTAGACTGCGAGCAACCAGTGCCCTAATTGACCTTGACCAAAATACTGTGCCGTAGCCCTCAGCATGATGAGGTTGTGCACATAATCACAAGAAGAAGAAGAGAAGAAGATCCCCACCTTTTGATGCCTCTCCTGAGCGGCTGTGAGTCTCTGCTGGTGCCGGGCATCATTTCTGATGACATCATCAGCGGAGAGGAGCAGGAGGAGGTGGGGCTCATGGACGACACCGACGGCGCCGCTTCCCGCTTTACCAGCGACATGCGGCGCTCCATACGCTCCAACCGACATTGCAACTAATAAGGGAGGGAAGAATATGCAATTAGGCCATTTATTTGGCAAGCTTGTGGCATGAACCAAGTTGGTTGTGAATATTGTTATGATAATGATATTGTTTGCCATCTGCTATGGCTACCCATAGTGCCCTATGCCTCACAGAATGCAATGGGACCCGTGAAACAGTTTACAAGTATTGTAGATTGGGCAGATATTTTCTCCACCATGTTCTGTTATGGGTTGTTATATTCTTAGGACAAGGGATACTTCAGTATGGAGGTACTAATTACACCATCAGAAATACCCTTTCTTTTAGCCTCCAGCGTGATCATATTGAAGGACCAAAGCCTTGATAGGCAAAACTTGTCTGAGATTTCCTATTATTCTACCAGAAGCACTTCAATTTCCTTCCAAATGGACATTCCCCAAGGATATGTCCTGACACTGTTTTTACACAGTTAGGGAAACTACCAACTGTAGATGCATTTTTACCTAACTAACTAAGCTTTCAAAATTAAGTAACATTTCAGTATTATATGAAGTATCAGGATAAGAGATCTTGTTGATTTGATTGTTGTTCATACTGGTCTTTGCTCTTGAACTCTTGGTAACTTATGGTAAATACATTTGCAGTAAGCATACGGCCCCCCATGAATTATGGTAGATCCCAATAAGGAGTCAGGTGACAAGTCCAGACGACTCCATTGTAATCATGGTGATGATATTCAATGACATATTTCACCAGACTTATAAAAAGATCGAACTACAAAAATCAAAATCAGGAATTCATGATAGAGTACATCTCTTAGAAATGGTCACATTAATTTCGGTGAATCTGTTACAAAATTAAGCTTATTGCTGCCCTAGCCACCCTAACAATCCGAAATGGTTTCGCCCTATCGAATTGCATAGCCACGATGTGCGTTGAAGAGTCAACGTCATTCAGCTACTCTGACACAGAGCATGCACCAAGTGCACATCGTCACGACGGAGAAACTAGCCTTCTTTCCCGGAGAAAAGATCGAAATTACAAGTCTATAATATCTGGGTCACCGGAAGTGGATATCGCACAAACCGGAAGTGGCCGTTTTCCATCGTCACACCGTAGAAAAACAATGCGATGTGCGGCCACGCTTGGACATGTGGCAACAATAGACCCATGAAAGTCAACACACGAGCACTAAACAACCTCAAAATCGTAGAGACGTTATTCCTATGTCTTTCCACATCGGAAATCCATGATGTCCCCGTCTCCCCGTATTCCTGCGACCCAATCAATGATGCGGACTGCGACCGAATTTCAAATGGTTCGCAAGCCGGCCATGTTGGAAGCAGACGGGATTTCGTTAAATTCCCCTTCGCAAACACAACAAACCTACCATAAAAATCACTTCTGGGTCGGAATCTATCCCCAGAATGTCATAGTAACAGACTGACGAGGTGTAAATAATGCTCCGATAAGGATAAATGCTATAATGACCGAGATCTTCGCTGTTAAACAGCTGGCATGATCAGAGCAGTTGGAAATTCTACTGCCACCGGCCATGTTGGAAAAATGGTAGGGTTTGTTTCCAAGCCCGATCTGACCACAAATACATCCCTACAGACTCAGACAACGGGAAACATTGGCAAACAAAAGATAAATCTATGAGAAAATTTGGATCCTGATACTCACAGCTTCTTTGTCTTCCCTCTCCTTTGCTAATTGTTTCTCCTTCTGTTGAAGTTGTTCTTGCTGCTCTTGGATGAGGTCGAGGTGCAACAACAAAAGCTCCTTCAATTGTTTCACCTGCTTCTTCAAATCCTCAGAGTTTTCGGTGTCTTTGGCACCATGTCCTACAGGTTTGGGTTCCTTCGCGTCGCCCTGTGTGCCGTTGGTGGGCTTTGATTCCTCGGAATCCCGTAAACAATTCGCCTGGTCGCTAGTGTCCTCGTGATTTGCATTTGACAAATCTCCATTGAGCGTGGCGTTGAGTGTGGCTACTTTGGCGGCCAGGTTACGTCCTTTGGCGAGCGCTTTGGGCTCTAGCTTGATCTTGGAGGGTCCGCAGACTTCGGACTTCATGTTTTCTGTGGCCATAACCTTGCGATCGCGGGCGAGAGCCGTAAATCGGGGCGAAGCGGCGTCCCTCCGCGGCTGAGGCAGCCAGACAGAGACGGTAGCCATTTACAAACCAATCCGACTGTACCACTGGGCGGGGGTGGGCAGGGTGGCCATTTTGTCACGCTTGGGGCTCTCACGGACACTAAAAGTAAACGGATAGATGGATGGATGGACATTGAAACAGGTCTGTAACTACAAAATGCACTGGTGTGGTAACAAGAAAAGTGACCCGTCCTTTAAGTGAAGTTACTGTTAAAACGTTTGCCTTGACAAAGTAGGCTAACATGACAAACGTTAGAATATTCAATTTATAGGATTGCAAATTGACTCGCTGTTCATGTTTTACAAGCTGATATTGTTTGTTACTTGAATGTTTCATGGGGTAATCTAATCATGGTTTCTATATTTTTCGCACATCCACCGCGTAGTACGCGCGTAAGCTTTTCCCTTCAAGTTAATTACGCATAAAGATCTTTTCAAATGAAAAAGTACTCATTCGCAAATTAAGTATAGTTTTACTTACGCCTATGATACTGAATCCGCCGGCAGATAAGTGATGCGTGGAGGTAAGTAATGGTCGTTGGCGTAAACGTCGACATAAATCTGGGCCAGTGCGTCAGTAATCCCTTGCATTAGATGACGTTTTTACGTCAGTGCTGTTGCTATAGGCAACCGATATGTTTATGCATACACACGGCTGAGTTTTAGCCTCCACCAGGCCAGGCCTTCCTACGGGGCGGATGGATCGTACAATTTGTCCGAAAAAGGAATAATTAGCCAGTAGAGTCAATCCACAGTTGCATTTCGCCCACGTAACCTTTTCAACGGAGCCTGCAAATGAAACCCTGGCAAATATTCTCCCTATGATCCCCTATAACCGGCGTAGTTAGTCTGGTAGAGACTAGCTGAGTTGAGCCAGTGGGAAGGGGTCTGAAGAAACTGTAGTTGTGTCTCCCTAGGCGCGGCCCTCACGATTCACCCATGTTGTTCACGAAATGTCACGGCTCATACTTATAGGGTATGTCTTGCAGCTTCCTCGGGTTTTACCCCAATACTGCTAAACGTCCCATCTACTCCACCATTCATCCTGAACCGCCCCTGACTGTTGTAAAAGAGAAATAGCACTCCGGACGGTTTTCTCAAATGATTTTCATGAGAGTTCATCAACGTTACAGGATAGCTGTTAATGACGTTAATTAAAGCGTAAGGTATGCGTGTTCCTGAAGTGGTCGATATGCGCGATATGAGCTGGGTGCGCAAAGTTGTGACTTCTAGATCATTGATATGATGCAATTAAAAGTGAATTACCGTCGGCTATTCACATGACAGTATTAATGGATTACTGGAAATTGGTAATATGAAGGGCATTATATCAATGTCCTTGGTAATATCGTGTGGGAGGGCAACTTGTAAAGGTGTGCATGCACCCTTGCCCTCCCTTTCACTTGCGCATAAAACCCAAATAAATAGATAGATGAATAAACAATATGTGCTGTTTAGATGCATAGATTAAATTAAATGAGGGAAGTCCGTTTCGAACATACATCGATATCGCCCCTCAAATCCCCTTACTTTCATCAGTTCACCATTATCTAGAGAACGAACGATCAATGGACGTAACCCGGCAATTCGCCCTGCGGACGCAGACTCACTGACACGTGGAACAAACCATGTGGAACTGAGGGGGGTCGAATGTTGTTTTTACTGTTACCCATATGGGCAAAAGATTTCTCTCCAATCAATCACTGAGCACTGCTTGTTAGAGCGCATTCTAGTGTCGGTCTATTTTTCAATGGGCAAAGTTGCTTCATCCCCAATACAATAAGGATAGACCTGCTCTCAAGCAGCCTGAGGTTAGGCTCCGGCTTGTTTTGGACGTCTTCTCAGTATGCGTCCTGGGATTTCATTCATCGCCAGGGGTTCTGATACGTTTGCGCCGCCAGCCAAAACCGTTTGGCTGGCCTTTTGGCTGCCAGACAAAAAGAAAACCTGACAAAATAGAAAGCCCGATAAAAACGCCGTCCAGAACAACCCGGAGCCTGACCTCTGCTTGGAGAGTGATGGACGGACGTGTGTCAGACCCCAGATGTAGTCATCCGAAGGACTCATCCTCTGGTCAGATTTCAGCTGATTTTACACAAAGGCTCTGGGCGGCTTGGTCATGCATTATCCAGTGACCAGGCAAACCCCAAGCCTCTGACCCCTTCACAGTCCATCCGTATATATTCCCATACTAAAAGCATTTCAACTGACACTCTGATACTGACATTAACAAAACATAGACGCCGCCATTTGTGATTGTCTTTGCGCCATCTTTATGTGATGCCGTCGGCTGACACGCAATCGGGACCATTCATAGCCACACGAGACGACTTGTTGATATTCGACGCTTCCCCTCGACGCGTGGACTTTGTCATGTATGTTTTGAACTTTCCTTTGCCGGGAGTTTGTATGAACAAGGATGCCATTTGATTGCTCAAGGTCTGACGCAAGCCGTCTCCTAGGTAACCGTATCACGGCTTGATCGGACCAGAGCCCCTCAAATGACAAGATGTCTTCACAACGCACTCGAGCCTTAAAACGCTGTTTCAAGTGAATAGGTTTCATGTATGTTAATGTACGCCACTCAGCGTACACCTTTAATGGCGGATGGGAGAGTTGATAAAATGATAACGGTTTATTCAGTTCTAAATCTTGTAACGCTCATCCCAAATGCTGAATTGCGTGGAGAACTACTATGTCGGTGGCCCATGAATTAAATATATCACACATACTCAGATTTTTAAACGGTCGCTAAGGGTACAGAACCATCGCAGTATCAACAGATTCACGACATATAAGTCTATATATAGAATATCTCGAGATGTTTCCGACAAAGCGAGCTTTCAAAAGTTCCAGCCATACACTTTGGTACAAGGTAATCTAAACAAGTAAACAATGGCAACTACAAGTTCAGTTATCGAATCATGAAATTGATATATATCAGTTTTTGGGAAGATACTAGTCATTAGATATAGTAATGAATAGAGATATCAGGTTATCATACTTATGTGATTGTCGATTGCGGATTACCTGCTATCCATAACAGAGCCGTACAACCTGGCATAATTAGAAAAAGAAAACAAGACTGTCTAGAGCATTGCTGCCATAAGAGTCTATCAAAGGAACAGTATCTGCAGTAGACAGGCTTTCACAAATTCTCAACTAAATTTGACATTACATCCATAAAATAAATTGAAAGTGCACTGATTTCAAACGATGTTTATTGCCGTTTGATAGTTTGAGTGCTATCATTATTACTACAGCCATTTCCATGATTTCGAAGGAAGCTATGTACAATGTACATGTCATTTTTGCCCTGTGAGAGCTATTCATAGATCTAGAGATACTCTAGTACAATGCAACGTGTGAACAAAGAATCTTTTGAATCAGAATTTTACATCCATCTAACAAACTAATGTACATGTGCATATGCATTTTTGCATTTGCTCATCTTTTCCATTTTTTCAAATTTTGCACCATACCTATGGTTCGACGGTATACGTGAGTACACCAAATAAAGGTGATTGTCTGCCCCAATAATGACTATAGAGGGACAAAGTTGTATGATATTACCGATCATGAAGCAGCTTCTGCCTAATCTCCAAGCAGATCTACACGGGGCGCGAAAATCGTATATGCTAGCCAGAGAAGGTCCAGTCAGTCTGCTTGGAGATTAGCTTCTGCCATGATTTCTGCCATCTTCCTAAGTCCAATGACTAATGAATACGATGTGCACTGAATCTAAATTGCACACTTTTCACATTGCAAAGACGAAGAAACTTTTAACGTAACATGTCTGTAAAGAGAGCCAGATGTCTATTATAGTCAACACAATAAATGCACTCACTTATCAATCTATTGTCGGATGGTATTCTAGTCTTTGAAGCTCTGATAGCCACTGCTATTTCTTCTATTGTATCTAAAGCCAGCAAATACACCAATCACACCAATCACAAGACAACAGATGGGAAATGCAATAGCCAATCCCAGACCAGCTCCTGTTAGACCAGAATGCGCCCCATCGTGCTTAGCGATGGTTATGACTGACACACATACTTCCTTTCCCATTGCTGACCCCTGAACCTTCGCCATCAGACAAATGCGATATTTTGTATCTGGAAGAAGATTGTTGATGCCAAAGGAAGTTACTTTGTTCCAACCACTATACCTCACGGAAGAATGTTTGTAACCCCAAGAAACCTGAAATACGACATTCATATCACTGGAGGCCCATGATAGTTTCACAGCTTGCTCAGAAATGCTGTCAATACTGAAATTGAAAAGCTTGGCACCTGGCGGTAAAGTAGGAGGAATGACTGTGGAGACATTGGAGACGGTTACCATGGTAACGTTAGCGGGGATTGTCGTCTGATGCACGGTGGTTGAGGGCGGAACCGTAGTGTTTCCACAGAAGTAATGCAGGGGTACTTTACTCACCATCTGACCTTTCAAGTCCCCTGGAGTCTCACAGTTCAGAGCGTGCCCCTTTGTGATTCCAAGGAGCTCCCGAATAGTAGCGTTTTCCAGCCATTCTCGCAAAGGGAGCAGATCACAACCGCAGTTCCATGGGTTTTGGTCCATGGTAAGATTTTTCAACTGCGGCATTTCAGAAAATGCCGACGGAGCTATAGTCTGCATCATATTGCCAGAAAGAAACAGTGACTTCAACGAAGACTTTTCAATACCACTGAAACTATTGTTATCAATTTGGCTCAAATCATTAAAGCTTAGATCCAGAACCTGTAGTTTGATAGAGCTGGGTAGAATCACATCGTCGACAAATGTCAACTTATTTCTCGCCAAATAAAGGGCTGCTAGATTAGATAGCTTTCCAAGGGCTTCACTAGGGAATTTTACCACATTATTTTCCTCGAGATACAACAGACTTAGAGCCGTTAGGTCTTCAAACTGATGAGGACCTAGAGTTAAGTTACCATAATAAGCTATACTGTTCAAACGAAGTACCTGAAGGCTGGTAGGAAGATTGCCTGGAATGCAGAGTCCTATGTTATTGTTAGACAAATCAAGCTCTTTGAGATTATGAAGCGATCTTAGTTTGATAGAAATTTGTTCAGAGCACTGGAAGGAATTCTCCGCCAAATTCAGTTGCTGTAAAGTGATAGGAAGAAGGTCGTCGGAAACTTCACTGACGAGGTTGTCCTGTAGATCTAGGGATGAGAGGTTCTCCAGGTTGACGAGTGTCTGGTCATTGATGTTGGAGATGCGGTTCTGCCGGAGGATGAGTTCGGTGGTGTTGTAGGGGAGGTCTGGCGGCCGCGGGAGGGTGGTCAGGAGCGCCCGGCTGCAGTCTACTCTTGTGCCGGTACATCTGTGAAAACACCCATAATACATATTAGGCATCACATTTCTTTCATAGGTTGTATTTCTTTCTGCTATTCATTTGAGAAGTTGTGATTTGACCAAATGGAAATGGGAACGGGTTGATTAGTACCAATATTCTCTATCACAAAGCAATTTGAACTGGTCACCATAAGTATTGGACTCCCTATATTGGCTATAATGAACAAACATGAAATTTTAACAAACTTGCTCAGACAACAACATCATCAGATACATACTTGCAAACTGACGGACACGCTGCAGTCGCCGTCGCCATAGCAACCAATAAGATCAGGGAATATATCATCATTGTAGACCTGTTGTGATTGGTTGTTGGCGTAAAACCCTGTAGGCACGGATAAAGATCGTCAGATCATGTCGCAAAAGTAATCCTGATGTTTTTCCATATCAAGTCACGATTTTACAGGTATGAAAACTGACAATGCGTCAATATTTCACGTTGACGTTAATGTCTTTTGCAGTATTCTAAGATCATGACATCACACAGCGGTGTCGCCCCTTTGCAACAGCATCTTCAATCTAAAGATGGAAATAGTTTGAGTCCGTCCATGACGATTGCCATGTTTAATTTACTATTTTCCCTATTTATCACTTAAACCGTATTCCGTAGAAATAAGGGTGTAAATTGAGGACGTAAAGTACTAGTATTTAGCAGGAAATGAAAAGGATTGTTTCCTCTTCTCTTATCAACGTATCGGTACTATGATAAGTCTATCATTTGGGCCATCTCAGTTCATAATGGAATTGTTTTCAAAGTTTATAATTGGTCGGTCAAGGTCCAACTATTCCAACATCAATATGGCAAGAGTAGACCTGGACTTGCACCTTACAAATACAATATTGTACACTGGCATTAGATGTTAGACCATAACATGAACCACTACAGTGCTATACTTACGTCCTGTAACTAGCCCGTTTTTGGTCTTCCTATTCACTGTAGTAGAGATAGATATCTCAGACGGGGGTATTTTCAGCTCCCACTGAGCGTTTAAAGGTCGTACATATGGACTTATCACCAGTGGTCCAGGACCAGAATGCACCGCGAATCAAGCGTGTCAACCTGTGACGTTTCCATAATCAATGGCAGTTACGAGTTATTTGGTAAATCATTTACAAAACGACAGTACAAAGTAAACATACTTCGTAATGGCTTGAAAGGGAATGGAGTAAATTGATAACCCATCTGCTGTGGTAAACACACCTGTGTAATTGTACTTTGGTCTCAACATGGTGGTGGTGCACGGTTGCAGTTGCTGAGTTTGTTAACAGGTGTCGCTTGTAAATTACGTCCAAAATTGCGACACCTTGTCACGGTCAGACAAAACCGTCGACTTGTAAAAGCCATGTTTGCCATTGGCATGACGCTTACAAAATCCCATACAATGGATTTGTACATGTATCATTTAAGATTGACAGCACAGACGCATATGGCTTCACAGTTTTTATTTTTACAATTGTTTGCACACAAAATATTGCTATGATTGCGATAAAATAGTTTTACGTGCTACAATTTAAGGACACAAACGATATTATAATTTGAACTTGTTTGCCACTTTAATCTGCACGTTACAGAAAGCTTGTAGGGTATGGTGTTTTCGCCGAACTCAACAGTGAAATATAAGATAATATTGCAACAGGAGAAGCCACACTCGCTTTAGCGACACTGTAAGCAAACTCTCTGTACATCAAAATGTAAAGTAACACCTTATCTTAGACTTCGTGGTGCTACAACAAGTATGCCCCAACCTGGTTGTTAAACAGTTTTCTAAGTCACTTCCCCTACAGATCTGTTACACCAAGTGCTAAAGACATCAGTTTACTTGCATAACCTCTTGGGGTACAATTGTTGTAACTTGTATTCGTCCTTGAAAGAAAAGGTCTTTGAAAAATCTAAAATCTGTGATTTCACAAGAATGTGATATATCTTAGCCTTACACATTTAAATTATGTACACTCTGGTTCACTTTACAAAAATATTCCATTCCTCACTACTTTAACATTCACCCTTTTGGTAATAATATATTTCACCCCTGAGATGTGAACGGTAAGGCACGATGTGCTGTGTTTAGCTGTGTAGCATTCAATCATCCAGGCCGTTGAGAGCACTGGTGAACCTCATGATCTGGTCCAAGCTGGCAAGCTTCAGTTTGTTCGTTATGAACTGGTAGAAGAACTCAGGAGCCTTCAGAAAAACAAGAAGTACTTATGGTCATCGTACATAGCAACAAGGCTGCTTTATATGTTATAGTTTTAGGATCTTTTAGCTGCAAGTTGTAGCTCTTGAAGGCTTTTAGTAATCTAGCTGCTAAATCTTCTTGTCGGCAATTTAGATGTGATCGAAACAAGGCCAAAGCTAGTTATCACTATGAGGACAAACTATGGATCCCAGCTTAATGAATCAATGCTATCAACTTTTCAAAACTCACCTCTCCTCTTAAGGACTGCAAGAAGTGCAGCTGTGGTCCTGTCAGCTCTCTCAGGACGTTCCTATCAAACACACAGAGGCATAACTGTTTACTTGCGGAAAGAAAGATGGCTTCTGTCACCCTGTGTAACGTTGCTGTTCGTCTTGTTGGCTTAAGATAACCCTCACCCAACACAAAATGTATGATGTTCATTAGGCTGACCAAGTAGGTCAAAGAGAAAGGGTCCCAGGATTCTTCCTTGAAGGCACCAAATCCCCCTGGCTATCAATTGTCTTTGTTTGAGAGGGCTAGGCTCTCAATCTAGTCTAAGTAGAGTTAGCTGTAGGACTTCTTACTTCTCCAGCTGGTTCTGTGTTATCCATTTATCCACGTCCGCCTGTTTCCAGTCCAGCACACGTGGTTTGGCGGGAGGCATGATGGGTAACGCCCCCGCACCGCCGGCTCCCACCTCCACTGCTTGCATCTTTTGGACTAGTTGTGCAGTCTTGCCTCTCTGTCCTGCAAAGTTAAAAGAAAATATGAAAAAAATAATAGCATGTGACTTGTCATAATTTGCTTTTACAGACAACGTGAAGGGAACAGATGCTGTTAAAGATACTATACACTGTTCTAACAAAGGGAGTGTGGTCTTAGACAACCCGATAACGTAACTGCGCTGTGACGTAAAACTGTAGGACCAACATGGATGTTTACCTAGCTCTTTGATGAGTTTTCCAATGGAGTCTTCAAACTTGTGCTGCGCGCTGAAGTCGAAGTACAGCTTGGCTCCCAAGATGGCGCCCAGCCAGCCGTCCGGCTTGTATTTTGCCTCCATCATCAGCGGCACGATTTGCTTACGTAGCTGAAACGTGTACTCCGCCTCTGTTGAGGCCGGGGAAAAACATCAACCATAAGACCACAATTCAACATTAATGCAGAGTTCATCGTGCTATCATTCGTAATTGCTGACAGGCATCTTAAAGGTGCCCTAAGCGATTTCAGGGGGTAAAACTTGAAATATTCTGAGGAAAACAATTCTGTTTGGTGAAGTGGAAATTGACATTTACTTCCCCATATTAGCACATCTGCATCATTATTTCATACTTTGGGCGTTTAAAAATAGCACAGAAGCAAGCCACAAAAGGAGTATTTTATTTATTGGGTCCCCCAAAAAATCAGGCCAGAATCCAGCCGTCACCGTTTTCTGTCGACAATTTTCGGTAACTTCCGGCCGCGTGACGTCACAATGCCCAAGCACATTGTGCCATGACCGCGTGATTATTTCTTCGGAAGCGTTCGGGACTTATCGGTCAGAATCGTGCATGTTCGGAAGATTTGAAATGATGGCTGGCCTCCAAGTGCTCAGATTTTCAATGAGTTCCCACCACACAACGACATTGCACTTTTGCTCCATGATGGTCGATATGCGATGGGATAGTGTTATCTAAACTTACTATGGATAGAAATCAGAAAAAGATTGATTTTGAATATGTGACTTTCAGTGCCCTAATATTGCTTAGGGCACCTTTAAAAAATATATTTTTCATACCCTCGCCTCTTCGACCTAGAAGGCCCTTGAAGTTTTACTACATGTATCAAACCGTCGACGACGCTAAATGTCATATGTATGATAAAGGCTATATTATATCTTAGCATCACACGGAATTCGATTTTAAACAATGTGTAATACTATGGCAAACAAGTTTTGGAAAAAAAGAACCCACCGGTTCTGCAGTTTGGACTCTCCTTGTACTTCTGGGACATGCAGATGAGCACGACTGCAGAGTTCTCCACCGCCTCGGCCATGGCCTGCAGCGTGGACCCGCCCATCTGCTCCAGGTCCATCCACACACGGTACCCGAGCGACTGCAGACGGTCCTTCACCTATGGATAAGGTGGACAACATTTCATATTCATCAATGGTTGAACACAATTGCTTGTAGAATCTCTCGCACGCTTTTCTCTCACAGCGGGCTTGGAAGGCATTTTGTGTCATCACTCGATTTGATACCAAAATATGGTCCGGTCCATAGACTAACTTCATATTCTAAGTTAGTAGTTTAGCGGTGGACTTGGTGACGTCTTAGGAGTGATAGATTTCAGCTGTATGGAGACCAACCACAAACCTTAGAGAAGCAAGATATATTTCTCTGAAAACCACAAACCTTGATGAGTGTTTTCTGATGGTCCCATTGGTAGCTGATCATGATGTGCGGTCCTCCGCTTTCCTGAAGGTCTTCTATGTTGGACTCTTCCGACTTCTCTGTCAGCTCTTTTGCCTTTTCCTCTGCACAAGAAGTAAAAAGCACATGTTGGGTATGTCGCTCATATAGATTATTGTGACTGTGCACATTCATAATTATGTGCCATAGGCAGAAGCAGTAGAACATTGTGCAAGGTGCAGTTATTTACTCGTGTGTATATGTGCTTTTTATACCAACGCTTTTGAAAATTTTGACCTTTCTCAAACCTAATAGTGAGGAAGAGAGTTCTTACCCCTCGCTTGTTTATCAAGCACCCACAAAGCTCCGTTAGCTGCCTTGGCAATCTCTGGGTTCTTGCTGTCCTTCAACCTAAAACGTACTTAAACTGTTAGATCAGTCAACATATAAGAACATCATCGACAGAGTCGTTGGATTTGTTCGTATGCCAACATCTCCGTAATCGACAAACAGAGATCAACGACATATGGGCAGATTCAAATCCATAGACAAATCCATAGAAACATATCTGCTGAGTACATTCTGACCTTTTGAGCTGGTGCATGAGCCTTGGTTCGGCTCGGATCTTGTCCTTGTTGTCATCGTGGAAGGCCAGCTGCCAGACGGCCCTGGCACCCTGCTCCTGCTCCTCCTCGTCTCCCGTCTCCATCAGCTGCACCAGGAGGGGGAGGGCGCCTTTCTCCACGATCATCACCTGATGGCAGGAGGAAACAGGGATGCTGCGGTCATGAAAGGATACATGTTTCGGTATAATAGGCTAAAGCATATAGATGCCACAATAGACCCATTGCGGCGGCCATTTCTAATCACCCGGGGTCAGCTCGGGGTCATGTACCAAAACGAGGCTAGAGAGGGGACACCCTACTTATAAGCCTGTATTGCAATATGGGTATCACCGTATGCCTCACAGGTGGATGACCCCGAGGCTGAACCCGAGAAAATCAAAATGGCCGCCGTAATTGGCAAGTGGTCTATTGCCAATTTCATCACGCTAACACTTTTTCATATCGACTGTAATCATTTTCAGATTACAATTGATGTTCATATTTGAAATTTGATTATTACAGCTGCGTTTGTAGGAAAATAAATGCAGACCTTATTGTCGTCGTTTTGCGCCAGTTGGCTAATGCCCATGGCCATCTCCATGGCTGAGAAGCCCTGAGACCGCATCGATCCGCTGTCCACTGCCTCCGTAAACACCGTCAGGATGAAGCCGATCACGCTGTCGTCCGTCATGATCAGCTCGTTGTCCTCCTCACCTGATGAGATAAGATAAGATAAGCATACCCTTCAGATCCTTGTAATTTTCTTTGGATACACAGACTTGAATGGCCTCTCAAATGACGATGGGTAGCTATGATATAGTCCTTATAGGAACTTATCCTGCTTTGCGTGATCATGCCGAGTTCGGCAATACTTCTTTGCAAGACAAGGATAGCTAAAAAAACTTAACAAAAACAAGGGAATCATGCATTTTGCACGATCAACAAACAAAAGCGTCTCACGATCAACAAACAAAAGCGTCTCACGATCAACAAACAAAAGCGTCTCAAAGTCTTATGGTTTAAAAAGGGGCCTCACCAACGATGTAAGCCAGAGTCATTACTGTGACAGTCTTGAGTTCCTCGTCGGACGTGTTTATCCAGGGCAGGAGATGGTCGATCAGACCCAGCTGCCTGAGGATGGTTCGGTTTTCCATCACTTTGGCACAGTTGTGGAGGATTCCTAGCGAGCACTTCACCAGCCAGTTGTGTGTCTACAGAAGTGGTATGATTGTTTCCCGTTTAATATTCATTGAAGTGGTTTTAAGGTGACGGACGTTTCTGAGTCGGTATATTTGGGTTATTATGCCCATAAAAGTATAAAAGCAAAAGCAAATTTCATTTCACTGCTGGACACTGATGGCTCTCTAAGCCATCTACAATTCTACTAATATGCACGACGCCCGGGCATACTTCCCTGTACTTTACGGGTATGTGAGAATTTCCTTCTTCTCAGCCCACTGATCCATTTACAAAATGTGTAAATATTGGTTAATAGAATTATGAATGTGTTGATGATCTTTTCCATACAACAAATATTTCCGAAGTTTTACACAATCGGAAAAATATTTAGAAAGTGAAAATGGCGTTAAAACATTTCCAAAGTATCAAAACTTCGTATTCCAAACCTCTCAGACAAAATTATTATAAAAATGAGAGCATTCGTAAATGATGACAAAAACAATTCTATTCTAGCTTGCGCTGGTCAACACAGGAGTAAATATCACACCCACGAACCCCTGACAACTGCGAACAGGCACATAGCAGCCATTATTTGTTTGTGTTCTTCACGTAATTAGTAACCCGGACACAAAGACACGGTGCACATCCCCTATACCACTTTAAGTCAGTTCACTATGTAATGCCAATGTCGCTATGGTACCATATGCGCCATATCCATGTGTCGGGGCAAGACTTTTATCAATCCTTTGCGTTTAACAGTGCAAAATTCTACCATGCGCCCCATATGTGGCCAGTGTCGCTATCAAACCCACAGAATGAGTCGTTCTACTCTATAAGTATAACCTCCACCAGCAGGCTTTCCTAAGGGGTTTGGAATAGTAGAATTCGCCGGCATAAAAAGGGTAAATAGTTGGCCAGGAGAGTCAGTTCGCGGTAAGGGCAACATTTTCTCTGCGCCGCAGGGATACCGAACCCCCTGGCAAATCATTCTCACTATTTGCTAAATCTTACTATTTTTCAGCCAGTGTAGTTAGTCTGATGGAGACTACTATAAGTAAATCAACGCTGAACGTAGTACAAAGCGACACCTACCGCGTTTGTCTGAAACGATTTCTTATATTCCTTCAGTTCCTCTATGAGCATGGGGAAGAGCCCGGTCTTTCCTAGCCTTTTTGCAAAGTTGAAGCTTGCGTCAGAAAAACTCCAGCAACAGTTTCTGATGGCGTAGTAGCACTCCCACACCTCATTGTCATCAAACAGCTTGCCGGTGGACTTGAGGAATTTAAGGTAGTCCGTAAAGACGCCGGCCGCCCCGATCTTGGTGAGATGTTCCCCCTGGATATGCCTATGAATCTTTCCATCGAAGTTCCAGTAAGGATCGTCGATGTCATTGTCGACTCGGCGGTAGACGTCGCTAATGCTGGATTCGTCTCCTTTCTTCTCTTTCACTTGAGCCACGCCCCTGTCCATGATCTTGAGGATCGGTTTCATCTCAGGGTGTTGGTCCAAGAGGCGGGCTAGCTTCTCCTCGTCTGTCTCCGCGACCTAATGTGTAAAGTATTAGATGACAGATTGAAACACAACGTAAATTTTTGCATGCTCTGATGTCTAGGAACCGTGCGTTTGTGCCGCATCTGCATGCGGGTATTCTATAGCTAGTGGATGGTTATATCCACTGGAGTCGCAGACTACTCTACCCTACATGTAATAATTAACCTTTGATATGTTGCCATTATCTGATTTTGTCACAGTCAACCTGTTTTAATATTTGCACAGTAATACATCGGAATGACTTAGCCTAAAATGTCCTTTCATTTCTCTTGAAATCTGACCCTGTCGACAGATCAGATTGTAAGCACCATGTAACTCTGACAGATCGTTCACCTGTTGTTTTGTTGTCGTGGCCGCCGCCATCTTGGATTGGACCCCCGCCTTCCCCCTCCACTTTACGGACGCCTGCGCGGCGCTCACCACAGGTGCAGCCGGCTTCTCGTCATAGCCGCCGACTGGCTTGGTCGGTGCTGAGCCCATCACCTCGCGATCTTTAACATTTATAACGACTCAGCGGCTAAGACACTGTAAAACAGAATGAAGACACTAGTACTGCGTACTCTGAACTCTCTTGTCAGCATGTAGCTATTGACGACGTCTTCAGTGATGTCACTGGGTCAATATTACCCTTGTACACAGCAAATCGGAACACCTTGGTGCCTGTTCAGACAACAAATAGCGTCTGCGAAGAAGCTACAGACAGTTAACCACTGCAGACGACAACGCGGACAGTGACACGGAATCTGTTTCCGCCCCGCCCATGCATTGTTGTTGTTCGTTGCTAAGGCTTAAGGCAGGTGTGTTCGTACCCGGGGTCACGGCACGCAATGCATTCATTTACCGTCCATTCATGTCAGCGTTATGGGTTAGGGACGGCTTTAACATCTTAACTGCATTACTCACCGGGGTATCTTACATAGTCGGGCCCGGCTGTGGCTTGACTGAATACAAAAGACAGTTTGGAAATCGGAGAAAATCTAAAATCCCTAAAAATACATATAAAATTGCAATCAAACTACTCGGATGTCAGTCTTTGGCCAGGGGAAACATAACCTTCATCGCGCAACGATACTCCTAAGTGAGGCCCAAGCTCGACGATAGACGATACAGTGACGGAATAGTCAATAATGAAACAAGGAGACTTATGCAGACATTTGAATCATTCGACCATATTTGGTTATAATTACCACACGCCCCACTAAATTAGGGTGAATATTCCAAATTTCTTTTCAAAAGTCACTCGTTGACCATTTTGACGTTGTGCCAAATGAAATTAAAGGTGTGCATATCTTTGTCTAAGGTACCTACATGCCGAATATCATGGGAACCCGTCGTTTCTTTGTTTAGTTGTCCTCTTTTAAAGATTTTAATAAAACGCCCGTGCAGTTTTTGCTGACCACAAATATCCGGAAAACCAAACAGACACACTAAAACCATTTTTCATGGAGGTAATAGCTATCTTTATTTGGAAACTCATGCCTGAATGATAATTTGAAAAGTACACACAGATACGATAACGTAAACAAGTGAACATTTATTTACTTTGTTTATATAAACGTAGACGGCCTTGGTTCTCAAACTGCCCTCTTTGCGACCGACGCGTGTCGTTACCTTTGACCATTCGCACCATTTACTGAGATAAATCATCTTAATGTGTTTACTGTACTATTTACACCATTTGCCGTGACATTCTATTTTTGTTACATGTACAATCGGCAACACTGGTAGCAATGGCGACCTGTAGCCGTATTTACGTTCTGTCGCTGATTGCAATACTCTGCTACCTAGTTCTCCCTTCACGTGGAGAAGAAATCACAGTAACCACACGGAGCGGAGATCTAAGAGGAATGAGAGTCGCTCCGGACAACGGCACCGCCCTCGACATTTTCCTCGGGGTGCCCTTCGCGACGCCCCCGACGGGAGACCGCAGGTTCATGCCCCCCGAGCCCGTGCAGCCCTGGACAGGTGCGAGGGACGCGACAGCCTTCGGGCCAGCCTGCCCTCAGGACGCCGATGATGTACTATCCATCTTACCTGAAGAAGCCAACAATACGTCTGAAGACTGTCTATATTTGGATATCTACACTCCTCAGGTTTGTTTGTATCATCAAACCTTATATAATGCTTTAATAGGTCCCAATTGGAAACGGGGGCCCCGCCGGGTAGTTCACGAGCAGTTTTTGGCACTTTCGGACGCGACCCCTACGTTATACGTGACCCAGTGGGACACCCTGCGGCTGCCGGGCTATTCTTTAGTCCGGCCCGGACCCCGAATCATTTTAACTTGGACTTAAAATCAACGTGGGGCTCGGTAACAAATAGACACCGTGAGCTAATCTCCTTTTAGAATACGGACACATTTCAAGATGGTCCATGCAACTTTAATTTTGCTTCATAGGCCAGTGATTCAGCTGCCCCCCTGCCCGTGATGATCTGGATCCATGGCGGCTCGTACCGGTTCGGCTCCGGTAAGGAATACGAGGGCGTGTTCTTGGCCAGGCGAGGCGTGGTGCTGGTCTCCATCAACTACCGGATAGGGGCACTGGGTAAGGAGAAAGAGATGGCAGTAAGGAACGACCCATGTGTCGAACTCTCTGATTTGAATGATTCTATTCTGACTTCTGCAAGTGTTGCTTTACAAAAGCATCAAAAATATCTGTAGTCCTTATATTCGATATTCGTATATAACGATAATCAAATCGGTTTGAGAAAGACCAGAATACTAGTCGAAAGCTTGTTGGTACGCGCTTTATTCCTGCGTAGGGAAATAACGTGTAGATTCATTAATCTGTAAGCCTGGTGTGTAACGTTCAACGTTGCTATGAACCTGTCTCTTAAGTTCTTGTCACACTTAATTGCAGAAGTGGTAGAAATTGTGTGTTTTACATCGACATATAATATGTCCCACAGGATGGTTAAGCACAGGAGATGAGCAAGCGCCAGGAAACAACGGTCTATTGGACCAGATAGAAGCAATGAGATGGGTTCGGGACAACATCCGGGCATTTGGAGGCGATCGTGACAGAGTGACCATATTTGGGCAGAGCGCTGGAGGTTCCAGTGTGTCGCTCCACATGTTCTTACCAATGAGCGAAGGTCGTTTTTTTGCATCAACTATTTTTAACGTATCAGTACATAGCAACAACCGTTGACCATTACCCTAGATGTAAAACAAACAGTATATTTGCATTTGCTATTGCTCCAAACCTGGGTTCATAGCTTTATCTCTGGCCTAAATGGCAGGAAAGGGCAGAAAAGTTATCTTTACAGATACAAATATCATTACTTTTGTCTTATTTTCGTCATCCAACAGTGTAAAGAAATTATGTGCGCGTAAAACTATATTGCGCAAATAAACATCATTTATAGAGTTTCTATCCTTTTTTGTATAACTTAACATATTCTCTAGCCTCTTTCGCAGATTTCCTAGAAAGGCGGCGTATATATTATGGGGAGGGGGGAACGCGATTTCTTACACGGGCCAAGGAGTTATGTCACTGAGGGACGACCCCCTTTCTATACTCCTTGGCCCGTGTAAGAAATCGCTTCACCCCCCTCCCCCAAATATACACGCCGCCTTTCTAGGAAGTCTGCGAAGGAGGCTAGCTCGAGGCACCTTCTCGAACACGCCCCCCCCATCTTACGACCCATCCAAAAGACTGGTGCAATCCCAACCGAGATGTTCTGACCCAGGATTGAACCAGGGTCTCCCAGGTAACAACTATTTGGAACATGGAGCTCAACTTGAAGTTTACTAGTTGAGCTACATGTATACAGACACTCCTTCCCTTCGCTCACTTATATGCATATGTTATTTTCACCTTCTGCCAGGCCTGTTCCACCGTGTGATCGCCATGAGCGGGGTGGCGCTGAGCCCCTTCGCTGTTCTGCTTCCTCCGTACCGGGTAGCAGACTATGCCAAGGACCTCGCTACGAAACTCGGCTGCCCAACCGACGTAAGTAGCTAGGCAACGTTTTTGCTTGGTGGATTTTATGCCGAATGTTCGGTTTATATCAAGGAATTAAATCGTTTTGTTGATAATTTAGACGCTTTTGTGATCTTTTGTATTTCGTATCGAGAATATGGAGTGATGTCGGAGTCGGATGCCTATAAATTCATGACAAAAGCGCACATTAGGCTATCAAACATATCTTCTCATTTCAGAGTTCTAGTTCTATGGTCGCGTGTCTGAGAAAGAAGCCAACGGAACTCTTTTACACAACACGTGTACAGGTAACGGACGTTCATCTATCATGGCTGGAATATCTATATATTAGTTTCGATGTATCAAACAAAAGTGGAGAAGGAGAGAGTGAAAGAGGGAAGCATGGAGAATAGCGTAAAGGTAGTCCCACAAATCTGCATTCAAGATAGTTATTGTACGCCGCTCCGTTATTAGTTATTTTCCGACACTCACCTTGTTTCCCGGCCATGTTGAAGGGCCCGCCGATGATCTCCGTGTGGGCGCCACATCTGGACGGTCCGGGAGGGGTGATCCCCGAACCCCCTGCACGCCTCCTGCGGGAGGGTCGCTTCTACAAGGTGCCGCTGATGACGGGGACGGTTCCCCGGGAGGACTTCTACGGTAGGTCGATGTAGGACCATTGCGTGCAGTGAATCGTAGCTATCCAACAAAATGAACAAAAGTCTTTGTTTTCATCAGCAAACCTTCTCGTCTTCTTTACTTTGACCTTTTTTGGTTATCAAAAGTGTCCGAAAATATGACATGCAAATTAAGACACCTGCATGGTGGCATGCGTACCAATGACGTCAGGATGATTTCTGTCACCATCTACAGATGCTCCAAACGGAACCAGTCGTGAAACTTTCATCGGCAGGCTCCGGGCATGGGTGCAGCGTTACTATAGCAACAGGGACGCCATTTTTGATGCCCTGCTTCAGGAATACACAGACTGGACCCGACCTGACAACCCTGACGTCATCTGGGACCTTGACCTCGAGGTAACCAACGCTGGTCAAGAGAATAAAGCACTTCTTGAAACATAAAACTACATATCTACTTCACTACACTTACAGTGGTAATGCACATGGGAAATTACAGTTCTAAATGTTAAATGCAGACTTGTGAAGATGGCACTTACTATTTATGCATATATGTAAATACTTTACGTTTGGCTCCACATCGATAAACAGCGACACCTATAGTTGCAGTGCAAAGTGAATCGAATCAGAATTTCCCCGAGGGAGGTGAAAGGCGGTCACCGAAACGTCGGCGTGAATAGAATATTTGGTTGCGTACAAAGAATTTTGTCATCCAGTGACTTACCAACCTGATGAAACTATTCACGGAGGTGAGAGTGACGTCGTGTTCTTCTTTTGCCAGAGACAGGCTAACTACGGGTACCATGCCCCCACGGACGCGCTAGCCGCCGGCCACTCCGCCTCAGCAGTGGGTACTTACCTGTACTACTTCACACATCGGTCTGACAACGATCCGCATCCAGACAGGTTCGGTGCGTAACGCTTTGCACATCCAGGCCAAACTGCTCAATAAAGATCTCACCTTTTTAAGCCGCTTGCGACGTACGCTGTAATTTCTAGACATTATAATTTTGCAATGAGCTTGATGATAGATGCTGCTGCTGATGATGATAATGATGGTTAATGGATGATGATGATGATAATGACGACGATGATGGTCATGATGATGATGTCGACGATGATGGTCATGATGATGATGATGATGATGGTGGTTGGTGGATGTAGATGATGATGACGATGCCGATGATGATGGATGATAATGATGATGATCATCATCTATCTCCTATGCACTGTGATGATGAGGTAGACAATGTGTCTAATCTATGTTTTCATCTGCTTCAGGTGTTATCCACTCCTTAGAACTACCGTTCCTGTTCGGCCCGCGCGGTATAGAGCCCTACAGACCCACGATGTACACCGATGTGGACAACACTGTACAGGATAACATGCTCACACTGTGGACCAACTTCGCACGGGATGGGTGAGTCAGACCCTGTTTTTGTAATTGTAGATCCGTATCATGAACGCGCTTATGCAAAAAGCTAGCGATTGCAAGTAGCACCGAAGTACGTCAATGAAGGCTAGACATCCAGGTAATAAGATGCATGAAACAAAAGCTAATCAGGCAGCTGGATAAGTTTTTGTATACGGTCAGATGGTTCAGATTACACTATCTTTGTCAGTGACTAAAGATACTTGGGGGTGGGGTGGATACAATTCTATTTCGCACTACCCACTAGCTATCTTGAAATTGTAACCATGCTAGTATTTAATCTTTTTATGTTCTTTATTATAAGTAATGTTACATCTAATTTTCCCGTCATAAGGAATCCCACACCGTCTGCCGTTGCCGGGGTGATATGGGAGCAGTACCAGACGACCTCTCGTCCTTATTTGGAGATAAACAGCTCCCTCGTTCCCAGAAACTTCCTGTTCGCCAGGCGCAGTGCATTTTGGAACGACTATTTCCCAAAACTGGTAAACGAATCGAAGTGCGAAGAACCACAAGCCAGTAGAGCAAGTACCCACTGCTTTGGGGGATATACAACGTTTGTCGAGGCTCCGTTGTTTTTTGGTGTATTGTTTCTGTACGAAAGGCTATGGTAGGACGGGAAAGGATTCTGTCACGTAGGCGCTGTAACAAATTTAGAACTGACTACCTACTTACCGGAACACTTTGTTGTGCTATCCTAAGGTGCCATTTTAGTGCATTAAGTCAAGGCCAACTCCACAATTTACGCATTTACTATCAATTGTATCCCGTGGCCAAAATGATAGCTTAAAGTTCTCAAGTATCTAGTGAGTAGAATTAACTATTTCATGCTTCAGTACTTGCCCTCTTGCTGTTGTGTTTCCAACACTGAAAGATGATAAGAGAGGAAATGATCTATTATGCGCTTTAATGATATGTTGTGAACAAGACACAAATACCGAAACCAAAGCTACTGGACAATAGTATTCGATGTGAGCCGTTATCGCTAAATAGCATGAAATAATCAGTGTTTTATGAACACATTATTTTATGCCCAAAGAAGATAAAAATAGATAGATACGTACATTTATGAGAACACACTATGAAGAAAAGTTCACTCATCAAAATCATGCAGGAAAGCATGTGATGTGGTGTAAAGAACTGAGCGTGACACCAACCTCTATATATAGCTATGTGGTTTATATCACTGATATTATGTTAACAAATCAGGATGTATGCAAAGATGCATGTCGGATTGTTTGTGAATGTAGCTAATGACTGTTCGTATAGGCTAATAAATCAGGATTTTGCACGAGCTTTATAGAATTTAGCACCAGCACATTATAACGTAACGTTGAATGGGAGAACAGTGATTTGTAATGTGTCATTGACAGGACCATTAGTGACACAAGTCTAACTAATTCTTACTAATCAAAAGGTTTACTCATCTTTCATGCTAACAGAAAACGCTGGTTGCATAGAACAATACTACAACAACCCATGGTTACTGGAAGATAATATTTTTTTATTAGAGGAAAGCCATACTACCTGATATTGTGGAGCATGAGTCTGACTACTGCACCTCCTTCTCTTCAGACATCACAAGTCTAAAAGTCGTTATTGGGACAGTCCAAGTAATTTTATCATCTCTCCTACACAAAGCGCTCGCATACAAAGCGCTTACCTTCTGACAGACCGGTCTTGTCCTTGGTGCTGAACAACACTCGCAGCGCTATGCCCATTCGTTCCACTCCGTTCTCCCGTGTGCTTACATATATTTCACCACCTCTTTCGCACATCCAGTCTGGCGATACATCCCACAACTTAAAAACTTATTCTTGCGTGATAAAAGAATACCTAAAGCAAAACAAAAAATAAGTACTAGTATACGTTGGTGTCGATGTAATAGGGAGTATTCAGCTAACATCGTGCTTTACGGACACGATGTTATAAGTGTTCCATTTCAGTTTCACGTCGGGTTGGAAACATTGATTTAGAGCCGCTGTCTGTTTGTTAGATACGTCTGAACAGACAGAAACTATCATGAACGTTACCTGGTCTGCCTAACGCAGATGTTTTACTTGAGTGGGATGGCCATGCAGAAAGCTACACGTCAAAACCAGACATAACACGTACTGAGCCCCACTGTGAGGCGATCTCTGCCTTATTGGTATTTCAAAATCAAAAGTGCTTCAAAGAAGATCAAGAATTTTTCGTGCCGTCGGCTCCTAAGTTCATCCATATATGACCTAATTAGCATACAGAAAATTCGTGTTGAAGCCGCTGATCCCAGTAAAAACTGTCATTCCCTGCTGACCAAACCTAAGTCATCTTAGCGTGCAGTAAGATGATACAGTAAAACTGCCCCTGCAGAAAGATATTCGCCATCACGCACATCCGTGCTTTTGAATAACCTGATTTAAGAAACCTCAGATTTTGGTGCGTAAAATACAGTTTGATGGCGGCTGAGGCGGTGGAAGTGGAAGAAAATGCGAACGTACCGGTAGAAGAGTCTAGATGTGTGTTTTTCCGTTACGTCTGTGGCGACATGAGGCCGCTGAAAGTGTGGCTGGAGGGGAAGCCCGCCCCGGTACGGTTCCTGGACTGGTACGTGAGGGGCGCCACTCAGCCACTGTTCCTGAGGTAGGTTTGTGTTGTTACCTCCATGGAAATATGGAAATGGAGACTTCTTTTGTTTGTTTTGTGTGTGTGTGTGTGTGTGTGTGTGTGTGTGTGTGTGTGTGTGTGTGTGTGTGTGTGTGTGTGTGTGTGTGCCTGCGTGTCTTTGTGCTTCCGCCTATTTGTAGTTAGCATAATTCAGGAACCTTTGGATGGATCGTGATGATTTTTAGAATGTGAGCATGCTTACAAATTCTGACCGCAATATTCGGGAGTTATGCGACACTCTCACCAATGCGACACTCTCACCAATGCGACACTCTCACCAATGCAACCTCTGGTTCATCGCTTCAGTAACCCCCTGGGCGGCGTTCTGGTGATCAGCGGGCTGCTGGTGGAGAGTCCGTGGATGGGTCTGTGTGGACTGGTCGGGCTGCTCTTCTCCACCCTTACAGCTGTCATCTTCCGTCAGGTACTCAGGACATTGCATGTAGCTCAAGATATCTAAATCAACTACCGGAAGTCGATCGCAGTACTGCTTTACTAGCTTTGTCACTGGGTCTCCATAAATAACAGATCATGTCTTCTCCAAGCGGAGGTTTCGGTCGGGAGGGGGGGTCTAGGAGTGGTCGCCATTTTTATGTCTACCCCCTTCGTTAAAAATCGAAGACAGACGTCGACGTTAAAAATCGCGGCAACTCCTAGCCCCCCGACAGAAACCTCTGTTTGAAGAATATAGCCTGAGTACCATTCTCCATAGTGACCGCTGGCTAAACAAAATTGTTTGCTAACCACGTTATGAAGAATACAGATCATGATGTTCTTTGTTTTTGCATGGCCTTTAGGGTAAAGGCTGTGTAGAGAGCGGGGGAGGCGGCTTTAACGGACTGCTGACGGGACTCCTGCTAGCCGCCCTGTCCCGGGATCCGGACTGGCACGGACTGACGATTGTTCCAGTCATTGTCATGGCAATCATAAGGTAACAGAAGCAACACGACTTTAAAATGTCAACATTTTTCATCGATTGCAATGACAAAGTCGGTGCATTTATGTATGTGTGCAACTATGTTTGTTGACATAGTGTTTTTAACTCTTGTTTTATATCTATATTTTTGAGTGGAAGGTTTTATATAAGCAATATGCTTCTTGCCTAATACTCACAAAATATATGTGAATAGAATAAAGAATAAAATGAAAAAGTCGCGTTCTGGTTCTACATGGAAAACAAGTTTCACGTAACAGCTGACTTATTTTTTAGTATTGTGGTAGCTGAGAAGGAAGCCTTTAATAGAAATGTTCATGTTCGGCAGCACGTTTGTGAACAGCGGTCTGTCGGGAATCCTGGGGAAGATGGAGCTGCCGTCTCTCAACCTGGCCTTCAACGTGGCTGTTCTAGTCTACACCACAGCGGCGGGACCTCGGGACAGCTACCCGCGGCTGTACCGGGCAGGTGAACAGCAGCTGCTGCCCAACCAGACAGCTAACCTGACAGCTGCAGACCAGATAGACTGGATCAGGGTTCGTTGATGAGAGCAATATCATATTATGTTCCCCTGTAGATGTTACAAATTACACAGGTCTATCCCTGCATCTCTCTTGAGGTTTACATTGACAAATATATACACAACTTCATTCACTGTACAGGTAGATTCTCGTAATTGATAGATCACCAACTTGTCTTGTTTACATTCATTGTTTCTTTGATTCATTTTGTAATTATGTATGTACTTTGTCATTATGTTTTACTCTTGTTTTATATTCATATTCTCGAGTAGAAGGCGTTATATAAGCAATTGTGCTTTTTGCCTTATACTCGTTAGATATATGTGAATAAATAAAAATAAAACATTTCTACTAAGGGCCTGGTCACATTCTTCGTACGATTGTCGTGCGATCGCAAACTGAGGACATGTTTGGGTCAGTCGTGCACGTGTTATAAGAAATAGATTAGCTGTCTTGTTGCGGAAAAGGCTGTCTTAGATCCTTGTCGACTGTTGGTTCTGGCACACCCTGCTTGCAAATCGTACGATGGCCTACTACGAATGTAACCGGGCCGCATATATAGCTAATAACATTAACCAGATAGAGACAGTCGTGTAATTGTTGTGCAGGTACTGCAGGCAGTGCCGGTCGGCGTCGGGCAGTGTTACGGGTGTGGCCAGGCGGTCGCGGGGGGTCTCATCTCCGCCGGGATCCTGGTGGCATCTCCCATGGTGTTCTACCACTGCGTCATGGGCGCTATCATCGGCATTGGCACGGGTAGGTTGGGTAATGTTGTCGTTGTTCACTTTGTAGTGCGTACTGGTACATAGGTCATCAAGTATCCTTGCTATTTCTGTAGCAGGGTATATTTTGCATGAAGAAGCTGCTAACCCTCTCCCCGCTTTTATGTGCTCAAGGCGCTTCCTCGAACGCAGAACCTTTTACGTCCCTTCCGAAAGACAGGTACAGCCCCAACCGAGATGCCCTGTTTCAGGATTGGGTAATGGGCACCCTTAATCACTTATGGTAGTGTTTGTAGGCTTTTTTTCAAGGTCATTTATCTGCGAGTAGACAAGACAGTAAGAATTGCGATTTAGGATGCTAATAATAACAAATCATGTCTGTTTGTCGCATCAGCTCTCATCCTTGGCGTCCCCCTCCACTGGGTCTACTCAGGCGCATGCGCATACAACTCGGTGCTGGGCACGGCGGCTGTCGGGGGTGTGTTCTACGTGCTGACGGTTCAGAGCCATCTCCTCTCACTCGTCTGTGGTACGAACCTTCCTCTCTTGGATATACACACGATTCTTTCTTCCTCAGATGTAAACATAAATGTGCTTGGTGTTAGAGTACGTTTCATGTTTGTACATAATCTCATCTAGGAAGTCCTGTCATATCTTTTTTATACTGCTTACTGTGTCGTGCAACCTTTACTAGCCGTCGGTTTGTTGTCAGAACAGTCCGGGCACACCAGCCATCACTACACAGAGGCGGCGGCCGGTATAGACTTCCTGACACGTTTAACCAATTGCTGACGGAAAGGCTAAATCTATTAATCTCCAAGCAGATGTACAGGTGGCAAGACAATATTCAAATGCCGGAAACAGTATCAAAATGGCCACAGGGGCCAGTTGGATACTGGTTGGACCCTTTGGATATTTCCTTGCCACCGGTAGGTCTGCTTGGAAATTAGGCTCTATAGTGGACATTCTGAACATGCCTTCCCTTAAAACCCCTTAGCGCTCAACGTGGTTCTAGACATTGCACAAAAGACATTCTGTCATATATAACAAATATAATGACATGACAATGCACAAACAGGCAGCAAATCCACTAGAGCGTATTGTTGACAGTTAGAGTTTTAATTTAGGATACTATATATATCATAACAATACAGAGACTGTACAATTCCACAGGACACTACATGTCGTGACATCAGTCATTTAGTGTAACAAAGGAATAATGAAGTAGTAGCGCTGCTATAAGTGCGCAAACATCTGCTGCTCATAATAGTGTACAATACATAATATGTACAATATATACATATGTATTTATGTAAGACCCTAAACATACCTAGACGTAACCCTAACATCCTAACAGTGCTAAATAGAACCGGGAAGATCACAGTAATTTTCTGCCTACGAATACTACAGTATGACAATATTGGAAAGACTTCAACATGGCCTGGTGCACAAATTGAATAGTAATGTAGCAATTATATATACATAGATAGACGCCATCACAAAGTCATAACCACGTCACCAGGATGTCATTATTGTTGTAATATTTGGAGGTTGCTCATGTAACACAAACAAAAATGAACACATGTATAAAACTACAGTAAATACAATTCCTAAAGATATTTTCAAATATTTTTAGCCCAAATACGCATGGACATTTTATACATGTATTATTTCGGCCCTCTTCCTCCCTATTTCCCTCACATATTGAGATATCTGTCAAGACTTTTGCATAAGAGTTTAGTCAAGACCGCTGTCCTTGCTTGTATCAATCTTCTTGTTGTTTTGTTTAGTGGTGTCTCCTCCACGTTTAATGTAGTTGGATAGGTAACAACGCTAAAGTGTGGTGTTTTGTCTAGTCCACCGTCGCCATCCCGGTAGGTTCAGTCGGTTCCACGTGTGCAACATGAATTCTCCTCACCCTCCGCTTTCCAATCGCGCTGTTGTTCCATTTCGCTGAGGTGACTTCTCTCACCCTCTCCTTGGCTGTCTTCACCCGTTCTTCTAACTTACTCCGTCCGTCCTGAATGGCCTTTGTCATCAGGTAGAAAATCACGGAAAAATACGACAGCCCGATATACAACCAGCACAACCGTGCGATGACATACGCCGTGCTGTAGTCAACTCCTTTCCGTCTATTCGCCATGAAGTCACCAAACCCAACGGTGCTCAGAGTGACGAAGATGTAGTAAAAAGATTCGGTGTACGACCAATCTTCAACGTGAACAAACACAACGGCAGGAACCATGACGAACAGCAGATTTCCAACTGTGAGATAGAAAGCAACTGTAGCTGTCTTGACGTTTTTCGGGTTCCAGTTATGAGGAACTCGCGCTGTGATGAAGTCTGCTGTTAGCTGGACTTTCTCCTTCATTGCTTCTCCCACGATGGCAAAGATAACAACTGTAAAAGGGATGCCGAATAGTCCGTAGAAGATACAAAACAGCCTCCCCCCTTCTGTTGCAGGGGAGAAGCGCCCGTACCCGATGGTAGTTAGGACCGTCATACAGAAGTGGTTCGTCTTGGGGAAGATCCATTCCTCCGGGGTGTTGTTCTTCTCCGTACTGTGCGGGTCGATACCGGTTTTCGTGGCCAGTTCGGCCATGCTCGTGACGTTCCGTATGAGGTTGTCGAGTTCTCTCGCGGATAAAAGTATCCTCGGAACATCCGCGATACGTGCCGTATCCTGGCTGTTCGACAGTTCTTCAAACCTTTTCTGGGTCGTGCCTGTGATGTTAGCAAAGTGCGAGGCCAGGTCTAGATTTAGATTTTCTGTAGCGTTGTCTTCCAAGCAGTGATGGTCGCTATTGGGACACATGATCGAGTCTACCAGTCGGTGAGTTGAGAACACCAGAGCCCTTCGCTTAGCCTCCTCCTCTCGTTCAAGGATGTCGAAAATGCCTGCCCCGAACATGTGGTATGCCATAAAAATGAAAGTAAGTATCGATGCCACTATTTTTCCCATGCTGTCCACTGGTAAGAATACGTCGCGTTGATTACTCCTTCAAGCACCAGGCCTTCGATGCCTCAGAAGATAGCAATGCCTCTACGGTCGTTGCTACATACATTGCCATACACATGCACCTAATGGTGAGATCGCGTTCTTCTTTTGAAACTCCACACGTCCTGTCTGAGTAAAAAAATCCAAAATTACCGGTAGACATCCAAATATGATGAACTTATGTCAATAGGAGCACTTTCACTATCTTATACTGATGTCATGATGCATGAAGATCATAAAAAAGAGGCACTTTTTGGACAAAAACCGGAGCCTACGGGGTCTGAACGCTCCGAACATCTGTCTATTTTTTCTACTGCGCACCTGTATCCTAGGTATGACGTCTGTTGCTCTTTCGAGAAAACACATCATCAATTTTGTTGGTGGCATAATTGCTTTTTGCTATTGTTGGGAGGGTTAGTAGGGGTCGTTCTGAAATTCGCAAACCATATCTACTCTTGTATAATAAGGCTATGTCGATTGCGCAACGACATTGAGAAACCTTGTCACACCAAAACATCAAAATGAGAAGGATGCACAATACAATGCTGAGAACTGGAGGAATCGAATCACCTGCTAGTTTTTTTTTAGTAATACGTACCTGCACCTACTCATTTGATGCTCCGCCATCATCAGTTGTGCTCTTTGGAGTAGACCACCTTCTGTTTGTCGCACACTTGTTTTTACGTATGTAAAGCGGTAAAACTTTTACCAATCGCTTAATGATTAGATGGCATTGTCCGATTCCTGTGTTCATGACGGGAAAACTTTGTGTTTCTCTGGCAATTGTGTATGAAATAGCAAAGCGAGTACGAAAATCATCCAACCCATTTTTTTGTGTGACTACCACTACTTCTACGGTTTCTCCTTTGCTTTGTGAAATATTACAAACTTGTCTGGGTGGTTTAATCGTTGACACATATGGACATCTAAAGAATTTAACCACATAAAGGTTTACAGTCTGTTTCAATTCAGGAAAGTGAGGTTGTTCAGGAAGGGATTGTGAACGTTTGAGACTAGGTCACAAAAACAGGCGTGTACTGGCATGACCTTGTGTTATGGTGGGTGCATAATGTGTAATGAAAGGACAGTCGAGTGTACCATGTGTACAACATATTAATAATTCACGAAATAAGCCAAGCATCACTGACACTAATAACTGGTATATTGTTACCTCACGCTAATTATCGGGACACATATAGTGATAGAAAATATGCCCATTTGTTGAGCTGATCTGTAAGCAAATATATGATGTTTCCCCGAGCACGTTTAGTACTACTCTCTGAGGTTACACCCTGGCTTGTTTTAGACGTCTTTTTCAGCCAGCGGCTGGCGGCCCCCCAGAAAATGGCAAAATAGACAGCCCAATAAAAACGACCTGAAAAGACGTCCAATACAGGTCGGAGCCTAGCCTCTGCTTGGGGAGTAGTTGAATACATCTTTCAAGTTGTGCGTTTTTTGACGATGTGTGAATAAAAACGCATCAAATTCCAAACAACAGGCAAAACACCACACTGGTCTTCACATTAAATTCAAGATAGATCGAACTCACCTCTGGTGTATACATGATGTATGCACCAGTGAGTGCAATAAAATTTTTATTGCCGTTTTGTCACCCAGGTATTTTCTGTGCACTACTCTGGGCGGGCATGACTGACGTCTTTGCCATGGTAAGTGTTCCATCATGTGTTTATATCTTATGGTTTATGGCACCTTCTGATCAAAAACAGATTATAACTTTGCTGTACCTCCGAACCATGTTGAGAGGATATTTCAGGAAATTGTCATTCATCATTAACATCTTTTGGTGTTTTTTTATTTATATCTAATGTAGCGTATTTTGAAAAAAAAACGCTTTCCGTTATTTTGAATACAAGTGTATGGAAAAAAGGTGGAAGTACATATAGAGGATGTCAAAAATGATTAGCTTGTACAAAAAAGTTGGTGAAAAAATATGCATGAAGTGTTGACACGAGAAAAAATAATACACCCTCTCGCTTCTTTCCTGGCCTGTTCTAAGTGCATGCAATCTGTCCCATTCTCTAATTGTCATCATATACGAGGTAAAGTTTAGCTCAATCTGATGTCAGTTTTCTCTCCTTGTTCAGCTGGACCTGCCAGTCCTTGCCTTCCCATTCTGTCTGGGAACACTCCTGTTCCTGGGGGCAACATCAGAGAGCAGGTTTGTGTCGCCATAGTGACCATACACTTCTACATGGTTATGTATTTCTGATTAGACTTGAACTTCAAAATGTAAAGCAGTCATCCTCAATTGAGGCGAAGCATATTGCTTTATCAAGTAGCTAACAGTAGTGCAGTACGGCTTTAATAATAACCTGCAAAGCCTTTACTGTGGCTCATGCTTTTTAGCCAAGCACACCGGGTCACTTCTTCTCACACTTGGTAAGTGTGTTGGGTCCTTTTACGTGCAGAGGTTTAGGCTGAGGCTTACACCAGAAGCTCCGTCATACACAGGGCTGCCAGGTTTAAGTCACCATCCAAAATGATGACTAACGAAAAGGCATTACACTTTGCCTCATTATGAGTATAGACCTCACCTTTAAACACATTGCTGACATGGAACCATTTATAGTATATGAACAAACTTTCTCATCCACAGGGCGCTACAGAAGGTTCCACTGTCACATGTGACCTATCCTGAAGAACACCGTCGTCGCTTCAAAAGAAATGCGATCGTACCTGCCAACCCTAACTAACGGAGCCTCCACATGTGACAAAACCTGGCTGACACGGCAAGCTGGGTTGAATTTCGTCTCCAATCAGATGTTGGCAGAAAAGATCATGATGTCGTCTGTTTGTCCTGTTTTGTGTTTCCACACCCAGCTGTCAGAAAAATGGGACAGCCTGGAAACATGACAATCTTCAATGACAATGACCTATCACTACATCTTCTTGGAGATGAGACTATGTAATACTGGTAACCCCCTCTCACTCGATAAAAAACATGATAGTAAAAAAAAAAATGTATCAGATTCTATAATCCTGTTCTTGTACTTGAGGTGGCTGTCATTTTCTAATGTATCAACCAACAATTTATACAGTCAGTGCTTTGGTAATATGGTACTAGTATATGATTGTAAGTATCCTCAGAGTTTGTCAGAAAAGTATAGACAGTATCTTACATGACCAGTGTTCTGACATATTAATATCATTGTTATATTTGATATAGCATGGTAGAACTAGTATACTACCTGCAAGTGGAAATAGCATTCAGTATATACTACAAATACTAAGACACTTCAATATTTCCAAAATCCAAAACGTATGCAAATACATGCAACTCAAATAGACACAACAACAGCAAATCAGGTTGGGGGATGACAAGGGTTCTTTTATTGCTAATTACATAATCAAAAGATTCACTTTAAGGAATGTGCTACATCTTTTTGTTACTGTTCTTTCAATTCAGAGTACAAAAGTTCAGACTAGACTAGACTAGACTGCAATCACAATGCACTAGTACTAGTGTACATTTGTAACATGTTAGAGTCTGACATTTAAATGGTAAGTTCATAACAGATCTTTCACTGCTCGACTTCAATGAATTGTCTTCTCTCACGCACCGTGCTTGAAGTCAATGTTGGTCGATCCAAAGGATACATTGCTTGGTCATATCTAGCTACAACATTTATGGCACATGATGGATTATGCTACATTTTAACTATCTAGTAACAACAAACAAACTGCAGTGTTCAATGTACGGTCCAATTCCTCAAATCACTTATCTATACAATGCTAATGCCAGTTTGTGAAACTGCTACTATGTAGATAAAGACCTGGCTGAGCAAAGTACCAAAAGCTACAATGTTTTCTAAGCAATCATTCTTTCTTGATGACATGCAATTACACCAATATGCTAAATAGTTTAAAATTGCAATTTTATTAGTGCCTAACATCATACATACAGTCTCAGGCAAAGACATATCATGTATATTTCTTACAGTAAGTTACACATCAAAGTGTTTAACCACTATAATTTTAAGGTACAAATTCACACTTATGAGAAGAAATCAAAAAGATTTCAGGGCTCTCATTTTTCCTTTGTATGGACAACAAATATGTTTTGAGAATTCCAGACCTTTCTGTGTACTATTTCAACTTTGTCTGGAAACTGAGTTTCAAGTCTGATAGTAAAGTAGTTATGAGCCTACTTGCTTTTCTAGTTCTCTAATCTCCTTCAGAATATCTGATTTTCTTTGTATCTTTTCTAGCTGCGTTTTGTCTGGCTTAGCTATCTCTCCTGATTCTATCTTTGCCTCTAAGTCTTCAATCTGGCGTAACTTCTTTTTCAAGTTCTTCAACTTCTTAGCTGGTTCTGCGGTGCTGTCTTGTGATTGGCCATTGTTTATCTTGGCTTCCTGTGATTGGTTGGATATATTGACCTGTTCTAACCCCTGGGTGACTGGACCGACCCCTCCATCTCCCTGCTGTTGTTTTTTCTTCTCTTTTCTTTTGGCGTTTTTCTTAGCAGCTTTTGACATGCCGGCATATTTGTCTTCCTCTGACGTTTGCTTCACTTCTTCCTCAGGGTCTGGGTAAAACCCTGGGGGAAGAGTTGGCTTGCTCTTCATCCACTGAGTTCCCTTACTCTCGTAACTACAGACACAAAAACAGTAAGACAAAAGGTTTACCGCTACAACACGAGTAGCAGGACAACAACAATCATTACTACATTATGAGCCTTTTTGTGTTAAAGTAACCACTTCTATTTCACAATATCAAATTCTTGATACAGGTATTGAAAAATAATTTACAATGCAAGGGCCCTACATACAAGTTACCCTAGAAATCTATATGCCACTCCAAATTTGTTTAGGTTAGTCCTGTTATTTGAATGCTTGTATCTCGTACTCTGTTTTCATCGATGACAAAGATAAATGTGAGGCTTCAACTTACACCGGTACTTCCTCCTGGGGCACATAGCCTTGCTTGACCCTCCTTGCCTTCCGCCATGTGCCGTCAGGACGCTGGCTAGCAGGGATGAACTTCTCACCTGTATTGTAACGTTATCATATCAGGCATTAAGGTTACACATGTTATGTTATGTGACAGCTTGACAAGTTTACATGCTAACGTTGTTTGTATTAAAAGTTTGAGACTAATGAATGTTATTACGATTGACACTGATTCTTTGCTATATGCTAATAACCATAATGTGTTAGCTTCTTATGAAAATCATAGCATGCCTGGATATCTCTTGATCATCGCGTAATATTTATAATATACATGTGTACTGGGGAGTTAGGTGTAGCCTACAGAATAGTATGCCAACGGTTATCCAACATCTTGACGCATGCGGTGAGGCCCATAAATTTGGCCTTATTGAAGGAAGGTAAAGCAGTTTTATCTCACGGAAAATTGGATTTTGAAAGTCATTTTACAACATGATTAGTTCAAACGACACTATCATATAGCAATGTCCATTATGCAAAAATACAACGTCGTTGTGATGTGAGAACTCACTGCAAATTGTCACGCTACAGGGATCTCCCTAAAGAATGGAACAGTGGCGCTCTTCCATCCTGTTCTAATCCCAGCCCCATCCTGTTGATTTTCAAAGCTAAGGGTATTTCTTCCAATATTTCCCCAGCAAAGCCTGTAGTTTTGCTCAAAACTGGAAATTTCAGATGTAAAGCTGAAGTTGCAGGAAATGACTTCCATTTATGTCTGAAAAAGGCAAAATGCAACAGCCACTCTCCTTTTGAGGGGTGTGAGCCCCCCCCCCCCCCCCTAGACCTCCGCCCTCACGACAAGTATTCTGTGCCTAGCACCCTCCCCCCATCCTGCTCTATATTTCTGGGGAGATCCCTGCGCTATCGGCACGCCTGGGGGATCATCATTAGGCTCGTTTTTGCATGGTTTTAAAAGCTCAAAGTATGAAGTTATGATGCAAATGTGCTAAACAGTGTTAGTAAATGTCACTACCATAAAGATTTCAGCATTTATCCATTTCCACTTTTTTGGCCATAAAACTGCTTTAGAGTACTAGTACTAGTAGGGTATCTCCCTGTCATTACAAACGATACAATCCCTTGTAGTTGTGGTGACTCTTGGAGGAATCTTTTGCTAGTAGCCTTCTTGTGGAGCTATATAGAAGGCTACTAGTAAAAGCAGGCCTTTAAGAATCACCAAGGCCAAAAATTATTCCTTGACCCATGCAAAGAGTTACGTTCAGGAAGCTCCTATGCTCGGCACCTCATGGTTTAGAACGTGATAGCGTCACTTTACCATCTCAAACAGTCACCAAACTTCCTCAAGATGATTCGTATAAACTACCACATAACTTACAAGTGTTATAATCCTATAATATTTGAGGGATCGACGAAAAATAAGGTTTAAACACTGACCAGTTACATCATCTCTGACGGCCTCCGCCATGTTTTCCTGAAGCATAGTGGGATAGCCGTGTCAAAGGTCAAATTCACGGAAGTTAGAATTCCGACAGGACTTTGCCGGCTGTGTCTACTTCTGTTCCTTACAGGTGAGATATTGTCGGGCTAGTTAGCCTAGCTAACTCGTTTATGGTTTTCTTTCATAAACAGTTATCTTGTGATTACTATGGAAGAGTTTGGGAAGTTTCAGCAAAGTTTTGTTTTAAGTTTGATACGGAAAGTCAAAACCATGTGCTTCAACCACAATACAGTGACACCCACAAATATGAAACAACTCTTATCATTTGGGAAACATAATCCGTGAAGTTCAGCCAGGAGTCGTTCGCCGGTCAGGTCAGAGTTTTGAACCGTGGGGCCGGTTCGTTCTGTCCGCCTATTGTGTCCCGTGGGGAGGGTAAACAAACAGGTGAGAAGGCGGCAGTACAAAAGGCCGGCGGCTCACCTGTCCATTGGCTCACCTGTTGGCACGTGACCGCCGTTGCCATGTCAGGAGCGCGAAACGAAGTGTCAGCTTTCAGTGGCGCTCACCTGTTTGACTAAGCGTACCTGTCGGGAAGTTGTAGGGTTTCCTTATACTGTACACCTTAACATGGACGGTTTTGGGACAGACACGATGTTCTTAAGGTAGGCAAGGACTCATTTGTATCCATAGAAGATTAACATTGTCTGTACACACCTCCTATATACTGTAAACACCTGCTATATATCCTATACTTATGTACAGTCAGCAATCTTAAGATCGATGTACATACCAGCACACAGCATATGCCAAGATCATGATTTATAAAGTAAGGTCAGTGTTGGTGTTGTTTAAGTAGTACTTAGATCTTGATATATTGAGCTGAGAAGAACTTGTGGAAAGGGCAAGTGTTTGATTTGTATCTGTTGTTGTGTTTTGGGCCTCCTCGGTAAACGTATGTTGTGACGTTACGGAGTGGGCCAATGTAACGGAATTGTTATGCAGAGTTTGATGCACACACTCGACAATCAGAGCTAGGATAGTACAGTAGTTTTGTTTGGCATTATAAACTTTGCCCATCTATCAAAAATCCTTCCTTGCAAACCTGTCATGTTTTGCAGACTTTACAACAAGAGCGAAGCTTATATTTAGGTGTAATGCTAAACTGTCGAAACATTGACATAGAAGACATAACTATAGCCCGGTGTGTCTGTCATTGTTGATAGGTAAGGCGATAGGGCCTGTTTTAGTGACACAGACTGAAGGATACACTGGCCAAGGCTGCTTTGCTTCAAGTGTTTTGTATACTGGATCAGATGATGAGTGTTGTGGGGGGTAGAGCTTTGGTTCACGGACTTTTAAGAACAGGTCAATTCTTTGGAGACCTCAGATTCATCCAGGGCCTTTATAAAGTACAGTCAAGTTAGAAATCTGCTCTTTCCAGCTTCAACATATATGTGCTGGGCTTAAACTTAAAGTTAAACTGCATGTACTACTAGTGTCAAGATTTTGAATGTCTTCTTATCATAAAAATGTGGACAGTTTCATTATGTGCTTCACAGAGTGACATAAGACATCACTATTGGAATCTGTTACCGTAGCTGCCATATATATAAACTTTTAGCAAATATTTGTGCGGCCAAGCACATTCAATTCTGGCCCCCAGTTGTGTTTTTAATCTCAAAATTGATGATTTACGATGACAGAGTTTCTATATGTACACTGCTACAGCCAAACATGAAGTCAGGGGCGGCACAGAAAGGATCATAAATCAAGTCACAGTAATACGTGCACATGGTTCACACTGGAACGCACTTACATATGGCAACTTCACTGTAGCAAAATACTTGAAATAATTCTGTTATTCCGAGTGCGTACAAATGTATGTAGTCACCCATTAGGCTAGCCTTAAGTGTCAATTGTGGCTACTACTAATGCGTTTACAATGTGAGTCTGCAAAGAAAAGCTTTCCAACCAGTATGCTTACAGAATACCAAATGTCAAACTGAAAAGTACTTTAGGTGACATTAGACTTTCACTAACAACCTTGATCTCTTTGAGAGCATTTTATTCAAGTTGTTCCCGCATGTGCAGACGTCCTAAATGCATATTTTTCTAGTCAGACTCTTGTATAGTCTGGCGTATTAACTTGTATTGTGGTCAGGTTTCAGACATTTGCTGCTAGCTTTGTTTTGTTGTTTTGATGTGCCTTTCAAATAGATTAAAAGTCAGTCAGGTGTAAAATTTGTCTTGTAGCTATTTGTTCCTACATGTCTAGAGCAACCTTACTCAGTTACTGTCTCACATATTTACATGTAGGTAAAACCTTACGTCGGTTCTCTATATGGAATTACACTTCAGACAGTTCTATGCTTCACTGAAAGGGGAAGAGTCAGTTTGATGCATTAACTTAAAGCATGCTATTTTCCAATTTGTCTTCTAAGATAAATAATGCTTTTTTCAGGGTTGACGTGTTCAAGATATATATATCTTTGTCTTTGTATGAATAACATATACATGTGCATTTTTGTATGTCATATTACTGATATTAGATGTTATATAGATTCAATACAGAAGAGTGAATTATACAATAAGTGTAGAGACAGGCCTGTTGTCAAGACAACAAAACATGATCTAATCCCCAGGGTTAACATTGTACTTAAATTACCAAAAGCTACTTGATGTTGCAATTTATGCTGGCACGATGGTTTCGTTACATACTTGTTCTACTATTGTGCACATCTCTTCGATCTATTCTGATACATGTATATAATAGTATATATACAAGTAATACATTAACAAGCAATTCCATATGGTACTAAAGCAAGTAACTATGACAAAAGCAAGTAACCTAGCTCATTTTGATTCTTTCTTACTTTCTGGTTACTAGTACACAAATATAGAATTTACCAGAGTGTATTCTTGCTATAGATAATTCCTGACTGTACAGGTAATCTATTTTAGTGCCATGTAATTGTTGAAATTTCCCTGTTGCTAGACGCTCTGCGTGCTTGGCAAACAAAGGCCTGAATAGCCAATATCAAAGGTAATTATGTCATTGGTTGAAGGTTCTATAATGTAACAATACCACTCCTATAATAGTTAAACCATTAGTCTAGATGACTACACTTTAAGTTGATATGTACATACACTTTTAAAGGCAAATTTAGTCTAGAATATATGACATTTTTTTTACAGTGAATGACCATACTTTAGCTAGGTTTATGGATTTTTTTTCTTTTTGTATCCAAGATTCCTGAAATGAGAACTTTTGTTTGCCATGTTATTTTTTAACCTGGCTATTTAAAAGATTCCAATTCACCGTGGTAACCAATGGCAGAAATACATGTACATGGTTAAATAAACCTAAGTGTAGAAACTAGCAAAGATTTGTAACTTAACAATTCACATCAAGTCTGTAGACCTTTCAGTGCCAAGGCCAATTAGAATAAAGCCTTACAATTGGTCTGTTACTCTGAAAGAATTACTATGTCTCTTGACCTACTGGGTGCTAGGATAGAGGTCACAACGTGAAGAGACTTCAAGTGAGAATGACATGTGTGAGACTTGTTTGGGGGTGGGTCACTGGGAAGACGCTATCAACAGATAAACACACAATGTAAACACATTGCAATTCTGATGGGCCGACTCTGTGTACTGTACACCTGTACAGGTATCTCACAGGTAAACACTAAACAAACGCAGGGCTGATGCAGAGGTGGTGGAGGTGGGATTCTATTACCTGTGCTTACATGTTGACAACAATTGTATTTTATCAGTAAGGCTAGCAATACCGTCTGCTTGTACCTGAGTTGACCTTCTAAGTTCTAGTAGTAGATCTAGTAGTACAAGACATTCTATTTTAATGAGGTTAAAAGATATTAGGTTCTGATTATAAGAAAGAGAAAATGTAAAGGAATCAGGGACTTACATGCTAAAATCGAATTTGAATGTTACTTGGATATATGGCCAATGAATACATGATGAAGCCTATAAATGTGCTGAAAATTTATCTACAAGATCCTTTTTTTCATTTTGAATTTTGAAGTTGAAGAGATTGTTACTCACAGATTTTGTACACGTATACAAAGACTTAGACACAAACTCCTTAGCCCACTATACAGACGTTTAAAAGGCACTTGAAAGAATTGTCGTGGCAACCGGGTATCAACAGATAATTACTCAACAAAAAAGACTCAAAAGTCAGAAGGTCGTTCTTTTATCTAAAGTCAACTGTGTCTATAATAAAAGAAGATGATTTTACACCTGGGTATACAAACAGGTGTTTAAGTTTCAACACAACACAGGAATGAAATTTGGACCCTGTTGTTTTGGGAACAAATAGGGATTGGCACTTTAGATGGAAGGTGGTGTTGGATTTCTCCACTTACTGCTTTGACCTAATTTTTTTGATGGTGCAACAGTTTAAAAGCTAATGTGCACCCCCTGTGGAGGAGGACTTTGGTAGGATTGAGACTTTTGGAACTCCAAATTCACTGTTTTCATCTGATGGTAAAAGGTTTTTGTTTGCACTATGTTTGAATCTTATCATACTAATTCATAGCGTGCTGTAGAAGGGGTTACTAATTATACTCACAAGTTGGACACAACCAAATTCCTGTAAACAACAGGTGGAAAATATCCCAAGCAAAGTATTTGTTTCACTTTGTAAGATCTTAATACGATGCATTTATTAGCATTTCTGAAACAAAGATAAGTTTAAATCTATCGTAAATTTATTCTTAAACGAGTTTAAACTGTAAATTTCCAACACAAAAAATTGGACTTACCCAAATTTTCGACCGTACGACATCGGTCTTTGTCAAGGAATGATCCATCCACCGCTGGGGTGACGTCACGTTATGCAGATAGCACACGTGACTCCGTGAGTAGTGGATCGTAAGTATTGGAAAGTCTGTAGCGCCCGCCGTCTCTGTTGAGGGATGGTCGTAGGGCCCTGATGTAAATGGCTTCCTTGATGCCTCTTGCAACAAAGTCTGACTCAGTGTCCAGAATTTTAACTTTATCCAGTGAAACTGAATGTCCAGGGGATTCTATGTGTAAGTGCTGTGAGACTTCTGAGGAGATGGTGCTTGGGCGTTTGTGCTCGTTGAACCGGGTCTTTAGTGATCTTTCAGTTTCCCCAACGTAGGTTTCCTTACAAGGCCCTTTGATGTTTTGACCTTGGCAAGGTATATGGTAAACCACTCCGCACTTGCCTCCCTTAATTAGGTGTCTTATCCTTGGGGGAGACTAGCAGGCTGCGCAAGGTTCTTGTTGGTTTAAAGCATGTCCTTATCCCATGTGCATTGAAAATTCTCCTGAGTCCTTCGGACAGACCTCTCACATAAGGTAGTACTACAATGCCTCTGTTGGTGTGTTTATTTTGGCACTGTTTGGAGTTAATTTGCTGTGGAGGTTTCGGTCTAGTGGCCTTATCTACTGCCCATGTGGGATACCCGCACTTCTTTAACGCATGTGTGATGTGAACTTTCTCCTCCTCTAAATCTTTGGGGTCAGTTATGATTGTTTCCGCCCTGTGGAAGAGGGTCCGTATAACACCCAGTTTATGGTCCAGTGGGTGGTCGGATTGAAAGTTAAGATATTGATCAGTGTGAGTAGGTTTACGGTATATCTTAACTCGTATGGATCTGTCCTCCTGTACTACTGTTAAAGTATCCAAAAATGCTAATGATCCGTTCTCCTCGGACTCAAATGTGAACTTAATGTCAGGGTCAAGGCTATCGTAAATTTAATTTAAAAAAAAGTCAGAAGTGTAAATACATGGACGTTGGACTTGCTAACATCTCCAAGTGTGGCCAGTTGTTTTCACTAGTTTTGACAGTGTTAGCCTCTCTTGTTGGGAATGATTGACCACTGTGCACACAGTATGAACTGCCCCTACCGGAATTAGCTCCTGTCCAAGTTATTTGTCTCTTTCTGAGTCAACACGTTTCAATCAGCTGTCATCTGAAGTGTTTCAAGAACTTAGAATCCTACATTTGTTGGTAGCAACATCCTAGTTCTTGTGTGAGACAAAGCCTTGTGCTTAATGTAGCAAGACGTATATACGTGACTGTTTCAGTACAAAACATCAAAGAACACCTGTCGTAAAATAACACTATTTAAGAACATCTGTTCTGTAATAGGGTTAAACAGTTCTAAAAATCAATAAGTACAGTTCTGAGTGTGTACAAGATGGACTTTGAGACTTCTTAACCCTTGGTCGATAGACTTGAGGGTAAGACTGTTCGCTTTTCAGACCTTTGTCACTATGGCAATGTTAATACACAGAGGGGAAACATGCAGTTAGTAAGTGTATCTTTTGTTGTCTAGATTTATTTTTGCTCATTAGAAAAGTACAAAACTACAGTAGTAAAATGCACTTGATGATACTATTAGATAGCCAAGAAAATTTGAAAATATATTTTGCATATATGGTTTACAGCTGACCTGATTCATTTGTTTTTGCAGTTCGAACTTTTCTTAATTGGACAACTTTTTCATGTTACTCAATTGTTCACCTCATAAATGTAAGAGTTTCTTTGCCAAGATCTGTTGACAAGCCTTGAATGTTGAATGTTCACTTCTCTTTACCTTGTCCTTAGCTACTTGTGCCCACTGTTTGACTGCTGTCGTTAAGGGTATGGTCCAGTTGGATAATTGTAAAGCAGCAGGCCAGTGATGAGCCATGTCCAGTGTTTGTGTTTGGGTTGGTTGATGTGAGTAAACCTATTAGCGGCTCCACATTGTCATACAGGACTCTATAAAGGAACCCTGGAGACCCCAGTTGTTTGTATTACCTGGGTACGGTCAGTGTGACGAGAATGTGGTGTTGTTTGTAAGAATGCAAAAAGATTGAGTATATCTTGGCTGAACTGTTTTTACAAAGAAATCTTCTTTTTGAAAATTTCCAGTCCTGTTGGTGAGCTGCAGCCTTGAGTAAAACTGTACAGGAGGATGTGCGTGGACAAATCTCTATAGCAGTTGGCAGTGCGTTGATTCTTCTTCGGACTGAAGATGGCAGACTTAACTGTCACGTAGGCTTCGTCTGATGAAGACCATGGACGCCATCACGGGAAAAGCGGGACTCGAGAAGACGCTCTCGGAGCTGGCGCTTGTCCAGAAGAAGCAGCTGCCCCTGCGCCAGCAGACTGACCGGCCCCTACTGAAGTACCCCCTGAACCACACAGTGAAGGTGCACTACTCACAACTCCACGGGCAAAAAGCAGGAGCAAACCCTGCTCCGCCCAATGGTGTCAGCTACAGGGTCGGCGCTCTCGCTGCTACGAATGCAAACACAAAATCCTCGCCCACAAAGGTTGGGTCGGGAAACCCTTACACACGACCGGTCAGTGCAAAGGATCTGGAAGACCCGACAAGTCCAGACAATAGAGGGATAAAAGCTACAAACTCTACACCAAACATGGTGACTCCAGGCAGACCGGCTGTTATACCCATCTCTGGTGCCTTCATACGTCCTAGCAGTGCCAAAATGCAGCTACAACCCAAACCGCCCAGTCAGAAAGCACAAGCTAATCGTGTGTCTCCCAGCGGTAAAGACTCTTCAGCTGGCAATAGTCCTAGAACCTCGTCCCAAGGCTCGACACCCGTCAGTCGAAAGAGCTCACAAACAGGCGGACAATTCAACTCTGGTTCTCCAAACTCAAAGGGCAACTCCAGACGAAACTCTAATACGTCTGTTGTCAGTTCTGGTCCGCAAAACTCTTCTATCAAGGAGAACCAAAGTCAGTCCAACAGGACTTCACCCTTATCGAACAAGTCTTCCAGTACTGGAACTTCACCACAAGGAAAGGTACAGGAGTCTAATATAAATAGTGGTACTTCCAATGCTGCTAACACAAGGAGGAGGTTATATTCCGATCCTGCTCCAGCTACCAGAAACAAGATTGACACCAACCCCATCCCACAGAAAAACTTTATGCTAGCCAATCTCAATGCTGTCAAAAGTAGGACAACATTCAGCAAAGACAATACTAGTATCACTAGTAATACCACCACAGCAAATACCAAGCCACCACTACCACCCAATGGTAAACCAAAGGTTGGTTCGAACACTGCCGCTTTGAAGAACAAACCGTTGAACTCCAGTGCTGCTAATGTGAAGACGACTGGAGTAGAAACAAAGACTACCAAACCTAATCCCAAAAAAAACCCAAGCTCAGGGACCATCGGAGTAAAGGGAGAGGGCTCCCAACCCAGCAGTGTTAACAGTTCACCAAGGGCTAAGTTTGCAAATTCACTGCTGAATTCAAAACAAGACAAGATGCCATTTGGGAAAAGTTTGCAAGGAGCCAAGACATCTGGGACTAAAAATGTGCAGAGGTGGGTGAAGTATATTTAACTCCATGGAAAATGGAGGTATTGTTTTGGGTGTTTGTGTTTTCGGATACTAGTGGTAAGCATAATTTTAGAACCTCTGTATGGATTCTAATGATATTTCGGATGTGGGTAGGTGTAGGGAAGACTAAGTCAAGGTCGATTTTGGGTCCCCTGCTATGTTACCTTGGTACTGCAGCAGAATGTCCATTTGTTGTGTTGTATCTTTTTTCAGAAGTGCTAAGACAAGTGACATGTCATGCATTGTTTTGGGTGAACAATTATTACCTAGTAGTATTACACACATTATGAAACCTGTTTCTTGCTTCACACTTTGTCATCATTGTCAATTTACAGAGATTTTGGCGATGGTGCAGTCTCTGCCCCCGGTAAGGAGGTAGAGCCAGTGACCTTTGACCCTGATGACATGGATGATGAGTGGAGTGATGTGGAGGAGGGGGAGGAAAATGAGGACTCCATCTATGAGGACCCAGAAGGGTAAGTTTTCTGTCTGTTTACCTTGAGATCTAGTAATGTGTTCCAAGAAAAGAGCTTATAATAATGATATGCTGATGAACCACTGAAACGCACGAGGTGAGTAGTAAAGTCTCCTGACTCTCGGGAATTGAACCTGGGCCACCAGCTCACAAACCCATCGCACTTACCACTAGGCTTAAAGGTCCAGACCAGTTAGACTTGTCAGTAAGTGGCGCTTGAACTACACTGTTAAAATACAGCTGCCATGTCTATTCAAATATCTTGAAGTCTGCTGGACAATCTTAAACAGAAAGGAAATAACTGCATTGGTCTCATACACACCACATGCACTGTCCCCTCTAACAGACACGTTGTTGTTTTCCCCAGGGAGCGGTTGCCAGGCGACGGGTGTTCTACAGAAGTGGATGATGAAGAGGACGTGCTCGATGACATCAACGATGATGTTGCATCAGATGATGGTACGTAACCATAGCAACGATATGCCATGTCTATAAAAGATCGAAGTCGGAGGTTTCCACTCATGATGATGTAATCATCATGTAATGCAATGTATTATGCCAATTAATACAAAAGTGATGTGTTGCCATTATGATCTGTTGAATCAATCATATTTGTACTAATATATAATACTTTTGTACATACCACATGCTTAGATGCTAGGAGAGATACTGGTAGGTTGTGACAACTTACCTTGACTTGAAATGTCTTTCAAAGAAGTTACAGCTTGCTTGATACATTTCTCTACTAGCAAATTATGGACTTATAAAGTTGCACATTGGTGGAAACACAAATGAGGACTACCTATAGCACTGCTTGTGAATTTTATACATGTACTATGATTTACAGAGGGGACATTTGTGTCTTTTTTTGTCTTTTTGAGTAGAGATAATAATATCAGCATACTCAGAATTCAGTACCAGGGACAGGCACATTTGTGCAGCATGTAAATCTACAAGTCAGTGGTTAAGTAGAAATGATGATATCAGCATACTCAGAATTCAGTACCAGGGACAGGCACATTTGTGCAGCATGTAAATCTACAAGTCAGTGGTTAAGTAGAAATGATGATATCAGCATACTGATTACTCAGAATTTAGTACCTTTGACAGGCACAGTTGTGCAGCATGTCTATCTACAAGTCAGTGGTAATGAATGATATCAAGATGAGTCTAACGTTGACCAATTTTAGTATAGCTCACATTCTGTACTTGGCTTACAGTTCATCATTTCGTATGGTGAAGTAAAGCCAGTGGCCCAGTGTATGAGGGAGCTTCAGGCATAAGCCTCAAGCGTCAAACCCAACACACAAGAAGAGTAGGGGTGACATGGTGTGCTTGGCCAAAAAATGCAAGCCGTAGCGAAGCCGCATTGCACTACCACTAGCTCCTTGAAAAAGCATCATGCTTCACCCCAATTGAGGATGACTGCTTTACTTTTTACAGATGACGTGCTGTCAGTCTCCAGTTCCGCCTCTCAGCTGTCACTGGTGGAACGTACGGCCTCCGCCCGCCCGGCGCTGGTCGGGGAGGAGAAGAAGCAGGGACATCTGGGAGGGTCGGACGCTGACAGACTCGCTCTGCTCACCAGGTACTGTAAATGCATTTAAGTTAGCGGTGATTTTATTTCATGGTAAGGAGAAAATGGATTGTTTCGCTGTGTTTTTAGCATGCTATAGCGCTATAGTCACATATTGGAACAGTTACACTGAGGCCTTTATGGACAGCCTGTTGGAAAGTACTGACAAGCCACTCGGCAAGGATGCTACAGACAGACAGAGCAGCTGCCTCCCACAGTGATTTGTGACTTAGAGAGGTTTGGTTACACCTGGGAGGGTGCAAGACAGCAAGCTCTTGACTGAAGGGAGCGGCAGGCTGTCATGGTGGCCCGGATCGGTGCCAGTTAAAATGCAAAGAAGAAGAATGAAAATTTGTGACTCTCATTGCTGTAATATTTTAGGTGGACATTTTCATTGACATTACTCTACACTTCACTGTCAGTTGTACTTTACCATGGTCTCTAACCTGTGTTCAACCTTCTTCACCCCTCATCCCATCCAGGTCATCCTACAGAACTACATCTGCAGAGGGAGCACTGGAGATGAAACCACCTCTCATAGCTAGTCTGTTCTCCAATGTTTCTCCTGTCATCTACTTTGGCACAGATGCAGAGAAGAGTAAGTAGCTTTTATTTGTCAAACAAATAGACTTTGAAAGTATTTGATTAATCTTAAATGCTACAATATTCATACCTTGTGGCCTGTGTGTGTTCATTCCCATTTACTCCATTGATGTGTTGGTCTCACATAGCAGTTTGTCTTCTCTCTTTTTCTGCAGTTGCACCACTGCCGTATGAGACCAGGAAGCTGCTGAAGTGGCGACTGAGCACGATCACTCCTGTTGTGGTGAAGAATGTCCTTGGCAGGTCGCACTTCAGACTAACTAAAAGTATGTCAAGAAGATATCCATGCCTTGTGTAACTGATTTCTTACTGAGAAATTACTGGTCTCTTACTGACCAATATGGGTGCTAGACTGTTGTAGGGTACTGCATATCAGGCATTTAAAAAATCAACAAATATCTATCTAAGTTATGGTAATTGAGTGACCATCATTAGTCTATCCTCCCTTCAAATCCTTATAAACATAGATTCCTTGATATCTTAAAACAGTTTTATGGATAGAAAAGAGAATGCAGTGCTCAGTTTAGCAAATGCAGAAATATGGTGTAGAGCTAGAGGAAGTTTGTTGATCATCAGGGATTCCTTGCAAGATGTATTGATTTCTTACGTTTTGTCTCAAATATTGTCATTGCTTTCCTTTCAACCAAGGTAAAAGTAAGTAACACCCGAAAGTGCAGAGGCACCAGTGGCACCTTTGACTAGCTTGTAGATTAGAGAACTGCCCCATATACAATGTAGTTCATGATTAGAATGTATCAAAGGCCACATCAGCTAATTGGTTGAAAAAATGTCGCTAGTATTATACTAGTGGGTGCTGAATAACAGTGACATGTTTAAAATAATTGTAAGAAGTTCAACAGCACAACATTGCTTGTAGGTGTAGGGATATTTGCATTAGTATAATCCCTGTATAAATGCTGTCCTATATTTTCTTGTCTTGCATTCTTGTTTTTATGGTCTACGGTGCACCAAGGAATAGGAGAATTTCTTCATAGCTTTAGACTGCATGTAACTTGATTTGTACCCATTTCTTAACTGTTGTTAACTTTGCACCATAGACTCTACATCCTGCATAAAGGCTGTTTCTTTTAGCTTTTGCATTATTCTTAATTCAAAACTAACGATTTTTTTGTTTGTCACAGAGGGAAACGACTGGCTGGGATACTGGGGGAAACACATGAAGTCCAACGGATTCCGCAGTGTCCGAGAATTCCAGAAGGTCAGAATCTAGTGTTCCACATGTATCATATTGACTTTGGCAGTTCTAAGTCTGGGATAATGATTGGCAAGACATTTAAACACTGTCTTGAGATTTTCTCTTCAGATGTTATAAAACCCGATGGTATCTTCATTCAAACATAGTCAACTTCTGAATAAGAACATGCAATTCTATAATACATGAATGGATGTAAAATCATGTACAATTATTCAATTGTTTAACCTTGAAATCACTCCTTCACCTTCAGGTAAACCACTTCCCCGGGACGTTTCAGATCGGACGCAAGGACCGGCTTTGGCGGAATCTGTCCCGCATGCAGGTGCATTATGGGAAGAAGGATTTCAACTTCTTCCCCTTGACCTTTGTGCTGCCCTCTGACTTCAAACAGCTGAAGAGGACGTGGGAAGATGGCGGCACCAAGCAGAAGTGGATCATCAAACCTGTGAGTAGACTTCCAAGCTCTTTAGCCATCACTAGTTTGTATGTACATGTATATAATGCTACTGTGATTCTGATGTTTGTAACCATGTAGTATTACTTCTGGACTGAACAGTCAATACAAGAGCTAAACATTTTTGCGTTTCGGCGCATGCGCGCCGAAACGCTTTGTCCTGGCTTTTACCTTCAAGCAAGGACCAGGGAAGCTTGGTTCAACACTGTGTCGCACACAATAAGACCTTATATGGCAATACGTTCTCAAATCCTTGTATAGCCGTTGCCTTATATGGCAAGAGAGCACGAAAAGGCAGGCACGCTAGATTTGCATGTGACACAGGACGGCGACCGCATGTAACTGCTACAACTGTTCGGAAATATCATTGCATTGTGGTTTCGGACTTTGATATCCTGAAAAATGACCATATTACATCTATTCCACAAGATTGCAGAAGAAAAAAAATGATTTCGTCAAGAAAACGAGCAAAAATCGGCATAAATGATACCATATACCGTAAAATTCCTATTTACGTACGCACCCCTCCTAACGTACGCACCCCCGATTTGGGGACGATTGAGGGCCTGACTCAGTGAGTTGAAACATTCAGGGGAAAAACCCTCCTAACGTACGCACCCCCTCTCCAGCATTTCGGTGGATAGTTAAAGAGGTTGACATGAATGATCATCCTTCCGATGATGTTTACCAACTTAAAGGGTTACCAATGTTCTCACCAGGTTTTTTTCACAGCATCGGGGCAGGGGTTCGGGGGCTGCCTAAAGCCCGCGACGGGGTCCAGGGGCAGAGCCCCGGTGGGGGGAAGCTCCTGCATTTTAGGCTATTGAGAAGGTGTTTTTTTTCAGTTTTGAGGGTCATATTTATGATAATCGTGGCAGTTAATCAACTTCTCCACATGACCTTGACATACAATATTTCTGGTAAAAGACAACTTGAAACTCAGAAACAACAATATCAATAGTTTATTTAGCTACTCAATATCAATAGTCGATACCAGTTTTCCTTTTTTTTGGCTGTGTCCAGCTGTCCTAAGTCGAAGCGCAACAATCGTAGCCGTCAGAAGTTTTCTTCGGTGCGAAATAGGAAGCGATATTCCTGGTATACTACGCTTCAACGCAGGCATGTTTCCAGAAAAATCGCCGCCGAGGCGATCTTCCCTCGGCGGTCGGCAGCGAAAGTCCTAATACAAAAGTCCCTTGCCGCGGCATTTAAAGAACCTTGGCGCTGGCCCGTCTAAGAAATCGCGTCACCCCCTCCCCCAAATATATAAACGCCGCCGGCCCGTTCCAGGAAGCCGAAACGGCTGTTCTGCGTCTTACAGATAACGTGGAACTTCCGTCTAATAAAAACTTTGTACAAGCATCGCTGTGGGAAAGTTCAGGGAACGTAACGTCGCCAGAGGTTCGCTGTTTAGCCTCCTTGCACGTACGGAGATCCAACTCGCGCGTTTTCCCACAAAGTTGCCGCTGATTGACAGTCGGCAGCCTCTGATGACAGTCGCGACCATGGCGACGTCGGCGGCAGAAAGTCTACTAAAAGGAAAGTCGGCGGTTTGTGGGCGGTGCCACAAATTTGCAGTAACCGAATTGTCCAATCATGGCGAAGCTTATAAATAAGTTGAAGCTTTATCTTCCTCTCTTTGTAAAAATGAATTTTCTGTGCATTAATTCGCTGTTATGGATGGGAAAATGACGTAACCTTGCTCTAGAAATTTGTCAGAAATACAGTTAAGAATTAATTCTATTCCCGCGCTGACAGAGAAAGGAATCTTTTACAAAGAACAGCTTCTGTGTTGGTCAACTGCGGACTGTTAACTTCCAAATAAGGAGATTCTCCGGGAATCTGATACATTTACGGCTGTTCTAATAGTCGGGAACCGCCCCGCAGATTGTGCACATGGAGACCTACTCGGCTATTGTTTACGTTTTCGCGCGATGCTGCCAGCGGCACACGAGCCGCAATGGGATTTTCCCGGGTGCGAGGGACGGCGAGACAAGATCGGAGCGGTAGGGCGGGGTGCTAATTTAGTGATTGGCACCTCCCTTGGAGCTCTTGGAGCTGAAACAGCGGAGGCGCGTGCCTTTGCATTTTTACTACGGTATTTTTGTCTTTTTTTGCCGCTACGCTGGGTGAAAAAACAGCATAGCGAGTGATTTACAGCGTCGGTTTGTCGGCCCACAGTGTAGCGGCCCGGCCGCTATGTTCAACTTACTGAGAAAATGTTTCTGGGTAGAAAATATCAAACAATTTAGATACATGTATTATTTATTCTTTATTACTGATTGATTGTGTGGTAGCATTCCACACTTCATTGTCATGAAGATGTACCGTACTCTCATGCTGATATTCGATTTTTCCGAGGAAGAACCCCTCCTAACGTACGCACCCCGACTTTAGCGTCAGCCTGGAGCACCTGCTTGCAACTTGAAAAGTTTAAAAAGTGCGTACGTAAATAGGAATTTTACGGTAGTGAGGTTATAGCATTACGTCCAAAGGATGTAAATACGTACCGCAGCTTGGCCGATCTGGCAACGCGAAGCAATTCGGACCCAGAAGATCCGGGTTCGTGTCCGTGCATGAATTTTTTTTTTCTTTTTAGATATTGAATATCAAAAATAGATATTGATATTATATTAATCTATCAATATCATATTTATGAATATCATTTTTTTCATTAATAAATAAAGAAATATTTTATATTTGTTATTTTTAAATATTCATTTAATATATACAAGGCCTTTGTCTTATGAACAGGACTTCATAGATTCCAAACCCGGCATTCGAATTTTTCTGTTCATTGTAATGGAAAATACCGTGCAGCGGCTCCTATGCGCGGTAAGATGATTCTTGCAAAACACTCGCCACTAAACTTCTATCCCCGATGTAAACAGAGGCTCTTGATGTTGTTTGCAAAACAGCGATTCTTTGTTACAGTAGCAAATGCTCCATTGTTCAGTATCGACTTCATTCAGACAACACGGACGTGGAAAGTGGCGCCCCTCGGCACAAAACTATGGGAATTTTCATGAATTTTAGCAAAATTACCCAGGAAAATAAGGAAGAAATGTTGTAAATGCAGAAACCAGAATAATACGGATGAGGTAGCTGTTGATTTGTTTGACATTTGGTAGTCATTTTAGATAGAACCTTAGCTGTTATGAACTTCTATTTCACTTAATTACCATAGTGCTGATGATTCAATGGTGCTTTTTCAAATTTTATGTTTTATTGCGTGCCATGTACATAATTACATTGATAGCTTTTATAATGAGCCTATTATACATTTTACAAATAAGCACAAGTTGTAGGCCAAGACCAGCTTTTTCAAAAGCACTTAAGTTAAGTGACGTAACTTCAAAATTGCTTTCCCCAATCTGCCTTTCTCTATTAAAACAGTACTCATTTCCCAAAATGACAATTTTTCTTATAGACTGAACAGCCCTTGAGTGACTTCCTCTGGCAGATTTTACTTCAAGTAAAGGGAAAAGACAATTCACACTTATAAACGTAGCCGAAACGCCAGCTTTTTTTAAAAGCTCTTGTTTTGTTTATTCTCTTGTTTTCTAGCCTGCCTCAGCCAGAGGTATTGGCATCAAAGTCATCCACAAATGGAACCAGGTCCCCAGGAAAAGGCCAGTTGTTGTACAGAGGTGAGGAAAGACTGAAAGAAAGCATGCATATACTGTTAGTGGATCTAATTACAATCTAGCTAATTATATGTAATGGGGTAGCACTTCCTATATTCGACAGTAACTGTTCAAGGTAATCCTTGTTATAAAGTAAAAGTATGTTACATTTTTGTTAAGTTTCTATGGGTATGATGATCTTGATTTTAAAGAGTCGGATGTGTTATCACTTTTAAAACTGCATCATGAATCTAAGTTGAACTTCATCAAGGCAGAAACACTTTTTGGAAAAGTTAATATTAAAAGCATTTTAACTAACTGTCTCTTCACCTTTCAGATACTTGTCCCGTCCCTACCTCATCAATGGCAGTAAGTTTGACCTGAGGTTGTACGTGTATGTGACCTCGTACGACCCCCTTCGCATCTACCTCTTCCAAGATGGGCTAGTGAGATTCGCCACATGCAAGTATGTGTGACACGGTTCTCCTGCAATAAACTATTATTGTGTAACTATGTTTGAAAAATGCTGCTCTAAGGACACACTTACACTTATGAGTAATTGAAATTTTATTGCAATTTGATAGTATTATTCTTTAAGCTCAATGGTTCATATTTCAGATAACATACTTGTTTGTACGTTGTATATGAAGTACAGGAAATGTATGCATAAACCAGTACTTTTGAGTGACTTTGGTAGAATAGTTTACATATTAATGATAACAGCTCAAAGCATGAAGTTTAGAATAAAAAGATATTCTTTATAAGTTCTGGAAATATTTTGCACATGATTCGTTGATTTCTTTCTGATCATTCTGGTCCTTTTCATCACAGGTATTCCTTCTCCATGAAGAGCCTGTCGAACCGTTTCATGCACCTGACCAACTACAGCGTGAACAAACGGAACGCTGAGTTCACCCCAAACAGTGACAAGGACAGATGTGAGGGACACAAGTGGTGAGAAAAATTCTTAACTTCAAAAATATTTGGAATCATAATAAGCTGAAGTATGGTGGAAATTTGTTGTTACAAGTAACATCCTCAAGAATAGACAGTGTAATTAAGTGTGTTGAAGTAGAAAGACTCACAATCATAAATTGTATACGTATGTCTTGAAAGTTTAAATGATATGATCAGGATGGAGTTCTTGAGGTACGTGCAGTTTGCATCCCGGTCACTAGATGTCTCTTGTGTTTGTTACAGGGGTCTTCAGGCGCTGTGGAGATACCTGCAGCGGGGAGGCATCAGCACCGACCCCATATGGGAGGAGATCAAGGATCTTGTCATCAAAACAATCATCTGGTAAGACTGGTGAAGTGATACAATCATCTGTGTTTGATAGATTTTGCGGTGAATGCTTTTCCTTTTTAAAGAATGGTTGTATTAATCTTGTCCTGCGGGACCCTAATATATTGGAGTTGCACATTACAGAGCCTGTATGTGGGTCCTGTATATGAACGGGTTGGGGGTATTTTTCCGCTGAACGCATCACACTGCAGCGAAACGCACCGAATGCGGAAGTTACTATGCCACAACAGCGCAGAAAAATTACCTGATTAAGAAATGAAATCAATGAATTAATTGCGTCAAAAAGCCCAGCAGGACAAGGGGTAAAGCATTTTTCTTTCCTAACCTTTTTGTTTGTTTGTGTCCAAAGCTGTGAATCTGCTGTGAACAGCCTGGTGAAAGCAAACGTTCGGCGGCGCTACTGTGTCAACGAACTGTTTGGCTTCGACATCATGCTGGACTCGGACCTGAAGCCTTGGATTTTAGAGGTCAACATCTCGCCAAGGTCAGTGGTTTACAGCATCTACAACATGCTGTTCAAAAATGTATACATTCCAGATATCATTTGGAATTTTCTCTGTTTCATTTACCCAATATTGAACAATTTAAAGGTAAGGAAGTTGTGTAAGAAAACAGTGTGATAGATTTTGGAAACAGTCATATTTTTTAGACAACATCCACTACCTTTCGTCAATGACTGGGAGTCACTGTAACTGAGGAAAGTCACTGTAACTGACGAAAGGTAATGCACACTATCTGAAACGTATGATTGTTTCCAAAATCCATCCAATTGCTGGAGTTAATGTTTTTTGGCAGGTTTATTACCTGGATGTCTAACCTTCATTGACATATCAAGAAAGTTGGTTTAGATTTTTCAACTGACATTTGTTTGTTGATGTTGTTTTGCAGTCTACACTCCAACTCGCCGCTGGACGTAAACATCAAAGGTCAGATGATCCGTGACCTCATGAACCTGGCGGGATTTCAGATCCCCGACAAGACCGTCGTCATGGCAGCAAACAACGTCAACGCCTCCCAGACCTTCAGCACGGACAAGCGCCACCAGAGTACGGACCTGGCGCCTGACGAGAAGGCGAAACACGCCTTCTTTGTGCAGAAGTATATTGACGAGGTAATTAAACATTTTTCTTAACTAAAAAATCATGACAGTTCTCCAATGATTTTGTACAGTGAGTCATCAACGTTGTTTTGTAACAACGAAAAGGATTACACTTGGTGTAAATCAAAGCTAACAGAGGAATATATCATTTTCACAGAGATAATTTGCAAGATGCAAGGGGCAAGATTGTAAGAGACTGTTTTCTTTTGTAACTTGATGATATCACATGCAAAGTCAGATCGGCAGTCTAAGAATGAACAGATTTGGACCAATTGCATTATCACTTTGACCAAGGAAGTTATATAACCTCCTTGCATTGACAGGATCTTTTATCGATTCAGTTTTGCAAACTACTGGCAATGTATAGCACATTTTGCAGACATAACTAGCTGAACAGGTAGACTGACATGCCATTGGTTATCTCTATTCCAGCAACTGCGGATGACCATCACCGACACCCTGACCCCAGATGACATCCGCATGCTGATAGAGACGGAAGACGAGTTCAACCGGCGCGGGATGTACGAGCGCATCTTCCCCTCCCCGACCTCCAACAAGTACCACCGCTTCTTCGAGCAGCCCCGCTACTACAACATCCTGATGGACGAATGGGTGCGCAGATACCATCGCCAACACTCCAGAGGTGGAGAAGTCTATTATATTCTTGATTCTCATTGGTAGTTTGGAATACTGCTAATAGTCATTGCTCCATTAAGTTAAGATTTAATCAATATGCTTTCAAAAGGTTATACCTGGTACAATAAAATATTCCCAAGAAAGCTACTCAGGGGACCAATAAAATCTGGTCTATATGGACAGGTGGTCTCTACAGACAGGATTCTTGATGCTTGTGACAGTGGGAAAAATTAGACTATGGGCCCACCAAAAAGTTGTTACATTGGCCAGGTGGTCCTAAGAGGTGGAGGTGGTCACTTGTACAGGTTTGACTGTACCTGTAACAGAGATGATGTACAGCCTTTGCAATTCCTTCATGGACTCAACTAGAAATTCTCTATTGATGCTGATAGTTTACATGTACCTAGATTGTAACTCTTGAGTTTTACCTTAATGTTTCTTCCTCCTGTGTTTGATTTAGGTATTGGGATGCTGGATGCTTTCTGCCAACACAGCCTGCACGTTGGCACGACAACAAACCCCGCCCACCAGTGGGCCCCGCCCAAGTTTGTGCGCATCTCTCGGGACCAGAGGTCCATAAGTGCACCATCGACTCATGGGTAAGCAGAATTCATGTTTTCATAATAAACTCAATTATTTAGATCTACCATTGTTTTTGTTTTTTTAGCAACACGTAATAGAAAAAAAAATCAAATTCCTCCAGTTATGTGCAAGGTAGTAGTTACTCAATTAACTGGATAAAATTCTGAAATGGTCAGACATTTCAGACAGCAACTACTGTCTTTTGTCAGTGACTGGCAAAAGACAAAATTTTCTCCATAACTGAAGGAAAGAGTTTCAGACATGCATCCGCTGTTTTTCGTCAGTGACTGGCAAAAGACAGCAGATTCATGCCTGAAAGTCTTTCCTTCAGTTATGGAGAAAATCAGAAGTCCCTTCTTGAAGTTGAAGATTGTACCTGCCCAATATCATGATGTTCTAAAATACAGTCGCTATATGTATCTGTGAATGTCTACTGGGTGGAAAATGACTTTTTTTCTGTCAACCCCCAGTGCGATGGCAGGGCTACCGAGAATCAAAAAGAAGGGTCACAAAGGGTCAAAGGTCAACAAGAAGCCAGTTGCCTCCACCGGCACTGTGGCTTCCCTCTCCATGACCAAGATCTCCATCCAGAACAAACCACTCGATGAGGGGGAGGAGCGCAGCGCCTCGGCTACAAGTTGACAATTACCAGTCCTACCTCCTCTCCAGGTGACTAATTTACCACCCCCATTGTAAAGTGGGACCTTCCTGTCACCATTCATACAGAGTTGTTCGCATGTTCTAAGGAAGGTTGGAAGACTTATACTCCAGAAGATTTGAGAAAATGTAAAAAAAGAAATTGTACAGATTTACACTTAAAAGCTTCACTCAACAGTTCAAGATACAATGTATATATATACAATGCAACTCATGGGCCATAATGCACCACATAGGTCTATAGGTTGAACTGTAATTCTAAAACATCATGTCTGTATTTCATAGCCTTTCGATAACACACAATCTGTTGCTTTTAGTTTTGTCTGTCAAAGGTATATACTAGTAGCCTGGGTACCATCCTTTGTAGTGACCGCTGGCTCAGTCTTTTCACTTGCTAGTCTGTGGTTAGCAAGCAAAAAGATTGAGCCAGCTGTTAATACTAGGGGGGATGGTACCCAGGCTATTGTTATGCACTAGTGATGAGTTGAAGCCTGACAGTGTGTTTTATTTTATGTAGGATCTGACAGGTCCACCTGCACCAGTCTTCCAGAAGAAAGCCAGAAGGAAGAGGCTCATGCCTGCTCACCAGCTGGGCAGCATTCTAGAACCAAAGTCCCTGTGCTTCCAACACAGCTGTGAATGCTGTCTGTGAAGCAAAGACCACTACCAAACTGGTGCTACTCACTATAGGGATACAACAGTCTTGTTCTATTGATGTGGCTGTATAGAGAACCACCCTGCAAGTGCCTTAAATTACATTGACCACAGTGTATGTCATAGAACAAGATGTTGAATGTCCTTCAATTCTGTTCATGAAAGCCCAAGCCCACTACTTGCTGTAAGACAGATATTGAGGTTTTTTTTCTTGACAACAATTTTTATTTGTTTTGATTATAAACACTATAATGTAAGATGAATATTCCCTATTTCAACCATCTTCCTGCTGATTTGCAGTTACGAGCCCATGGCAGGGAGAAGGTTAAATTCAATGTACATTATTTGCTATATATGATTTACAGTATACAAATGTAGATAGAACATATATCAAAAAGCGTTAATTTTTTTTCAGAATATTTTCACTTGTACTTTTCATACAGAATGTTGACATTAGACCATTTTGTATGGAAGCAAGTGATAGCTGAAGTTGGATGTATCCCAAAATCTTCCTCTACATGTTCATCTAATATTTCTTTATCTCTGTCACTTGTGCCATATCAGCATTTACAACACCATATATACAGCCATGTGGCTTGTAAAAGTCACCACTCTTGCAGTACTTGTAGTAGGGACAAACCATTATTATGACATTGGACCCTGCAGATTCTAGAGGAGAGGTAGGACACATATAGACGAGGGGAGAGTCAGTAATAACCTAGGAGATATGCAAAGGGTAGGAAGTAGCTAAAAGTGGCAATCACAAATCTATGAGAAAGGTCTCTATCAAAATGTGACAAACATCATGGCACAAAATGTCATTCCTTTTGAAAAAAATGGATTCTTTTACATGCATGCTACATGTGGAAAACAGTAGCTTTACAGTCATAAAAGCATTACTACATCAATTATGTATTTTCAAGCCACACTTTAGCCATCAGTATTGTTTCTTGGACTTGGAACCAAGTATGGAATTTTCACATCTTGATAGAGATTTTCCCAATCCATCCTGTAAGACTATTGTCTAACACCGTATCCCAACAACCCTTAGTCTTAAGAAATGGAGTCTCAGGGAAATCACACTTGGGTTTGAGGCAATATGAGAATCTAAATAAAGTGTTTTAAAGTTGAAACATTATATAGATCTTAACAAACTGTTGAAATTTTAGATTAGCATATGTTGTATTTAGATAGTTGATGTTTCCCAAATGCTGTTTGAAAATGTAGATAGATAATGGACCAAGAAGCACAATGTACTTTGAATGTGTTGACAATGGCTGCTGAAAATGAATGACAGTAACATCATTCGTGCCTTAATCTTAGGGTCATTAGTTACATCATCGTGTATTTGGACTGTATCTTGAGTTTCTAATGGGGCTAATGAAATATTATTCATTGGTTCTGTTCCCCTTTGTATCCTTCATTTGTGTTCAACAGATATTAAGGCTGAAGCAAGTTTCTGTAATTCTATTTGTTCTAGAGACATCTTGTTGTTTCAGAAACGAGTCACCCATCACAAAATGCACGTTAAGATGTTAATTTCTTGCATGTATAGTCAATGTCTTGATAATGTCTTCCAGACAAGTGCCACAGTTTCTTAAGAAATGCCATTTCTTCCACTGTACCTTCTGTGGTTCTATTCAGAAAATAGAATCTTGAAAACTGATCACTGATATTTTCTTGTTAGTCTAGTCAAGTCAGTGCCTTTATTTTTCTTCAAAGTGCTTTTCAACCTTTGCCAAGCTACATTTGCTGAAAACTTCTTTGCATGTGGGAAAATGTGTTGTCTTGTTTGAGATGACTCATGCTTTTGCAAAATGCACTTACATTACTCTCCAAGCAGAGGAGTGGGTCCGGCAGGTTTTTGGCGTGTTTTTAGGCGTTTTTGTTGGGCTATCTACTTTGTCATGTTTTTTTTTGTCTCTGTGGGTTATAGAGACAAAAAACCATGACAAAGTAGATAGCCCGACAAAAACGCCTAAAAACACGCCAAAAACCTGCCAGACCCACTCCTCTGCTTGGAGAGTACACTTAAATTTCCTATGGGAAAAAGGTTCTAACTTCTTCTGTGTTTTATGCAGAAAGCTATATGTGATGACTTGTAAAAACTAAAGAGCTTTTGATGTTAGCAAAATTACCTTCACTGGCAACTCTATGTACCATGTTATTTTGCAATTTCATAATGTACAAAAAATTGAGTGAAGCTTGTTTGCTGTACTCAAACTGAGAAAAATTTGCTCTGACTTGTAATATTTCCTTGCTGTACTGTTTTGAACTGGTGTTCTGTTGTGTATTTTGAAGTTGAGTGCAATGTTGTTTGTATTTTGAAATGGTTAAAGTTTGAGACGAAGGTGGTGCTATTCAAACAGTAACTAACATAAATGATATTAGAAAGAAGACTTATTTACATGGTTGCGTTTGAAATAGATATTGAAATATCCATGCATGGATTCCTATATGCAACTCCAACAATTTACACTTTTGATATCCAGTGTTGAAAATTAAGCTAGCTATTCATCTTTGAAATTTGTGTAAGAAAATGTTCTTCAAAAATCTGTTTGGAACAAAGATCTATTCTCAAATATATGTATAAACCCAATGGCATACATTATGACACAATGTATGAAGTTGTGAAGCTGTGCCTTGTGGAAAAGGCTGAAATGGAGAAGACCACTGATCTAGGCAAAAATTTTGTCAACCTTTTCCATGATGTTATTTACCTACAACCTGATGAACTTTCATGCTAATCTGTACGTTATCATGTTTGTTTTTTGTTCCCAGCCAATATAAGTCATGTTTTATCCTTTGACCTTGTTCTGGTACTGTTGGTTAATAAAGATTGACTTATTTTCATAACACACGTTGTTTACATCCCTTATTTTCCCTGACTCTGTATAACTAGTTAATGTCAGAGTTCAAGGAAACTGTATATGATAACAGTTGTAAAAACTGAAATTCAATATTCCCTTGGCAAATATACAACGAAATAGATTTCCCCCATAGTCTGTCTGATGTAGAATCAAATTTAACTTTACTTCCTCTGCGTGGAAACTGAATCTGATTTAACTGTCAAGATGGAAAATTTAACTTGTTGAAAGACTTTAATCAAAGACTGTGATATGTCAAATCTAGGTAGAAAAACAAATACAAATGTATTTAATGTTATGTCTGAAGATTCTGCGAATGTCTATGTAGGACATAAGAATCTGACAGAATTAACTGAGGATCTGCTTTGCCTACAGCTGTCAATGTAAAAATTAAAGCCACTTGGGGCTGACAGTGGGTTTTAATTTGTGCTTCCTGTTACCATTAAAAATCATCAATCTCAAGACAGTTTCAAGACCTTTCAAATATTTTTTTTTACACATTATTGCTAGAAAGAATTTGATCAAGAGCTGTGTGACCTTAAAAATGTTAAATCTATTGTTTCTTTTTCAGATGAAATTGACACGCCCCTTTTTCATGAGGATTATGACCAATGGTGCACTACACTAATTTCCCAACAGGCGGCGCTATTTTCCCGCCACAGATCAAAGGTCTCGCGAATCGCGAGACGTTTTTTCAGCGATATTTGGCGCAATGCATTGTGGTAAGTGGCGGCAAAGATTTTTCAAGATGGCTGCAGTGGGACGATCAGAACGTAAATTTCTTCTGTTTTATTCAGTTTCACACGCCATAGAGGTCTTCTTCGTCAGTTTTTAGCAGGAGGAAGCATGTGGAATATTGTTTGTCGTCATTTCATGCGGAGAACTCTTACGGGCATTGCCTAGATCGCTGGATCAACGCAGAATTAAAAGCCAAGTTTGAATTTTTAAACCGTCTGCAAGTGAGGGGGCAGGGTCTAAACTTGTTGGAGTCGTTGTTGTCTGCTCCCGTTGGAGATCATTTCTCCGTGCAAGTGTGATTTCGTCTAACCGAGAGGATGAGGAGTAGACAAACTGCAAAACAAGCTGCGGCAGATGACGGTAAGACAACTGTTTGTGATCTATTGATTGTTCTTCCTAGCCACGTTATGGTGCAGACGCCATGATGTTTGTTGTTGATAGTAGATCCGCTATGTATGTTGCCACAAAACAAATATAAAGTAGGTCAGAAAATGCCTGTTGTATATGAATTTATATATCAGTATTTGGAGTATCGGATGTATTCCTTCAATGATGGTAGTTTGCGATACATTTTTTTAGAAGAGGAATCATACATGCATCCAAGTTTGCGTAGTACTTCAAATGTAGTAGACCTACTCTAGCTACACAAATCACACCTACTTGATACATTTTGTAGTACAGAACAAATTATGTTGCAAACATGCGTGCACTTAAAGTTGAATACAACTTACTAGAAGAAACATAGATTTATGAGCTCTATGTTGTCTGTTTAACTTTGAAAGTTTGAGAATAAGAACATTATTTTGACCAGGTGAACTCAGAAGATACAATTTATGACCAATTAACAATTACAATTTGGACAGTGAAACTGGTCACTGGTTTCAGATCCTTTTCTTTTTTTTGTACAAGTTTTGTGATAGCAGAAACCTGTCTTGTGAGAAGAAAGTTTTTCTGAAAAAGAAATGAATGTGAATGAGACCTATTTGTATTTGAACATGTTCATGGTCCCTTGAGACAAAGGTAGTTTTTATGCTGGTATTCTTCAAATTTGCATGTGAAAAGTAAAAGTTACTATCGTCAAGCATCAAGTTATCACCCCATAAGAATGACAATGGACTGCTGTTAGGTTCTAAATCAGCCGTTTTACCCACGGTAGCTTATTTAAATACCCTCGGCCTTCACACTCCCCCAAAGTTAACTTTGTTTACAGGGAAGTTTAAACCTTTGTTTTGTACCAAGGAGGTTAAATATAGATACTAGTATTTAACCTCCTTGTTGTTACCAAGTATTTCTTCTGAGGTTGGATTATGATGTTTTTGAATTATGAAAAAGGAGTTTTACATAGACTTTAAAAGGACAACCTCATAGATAACCAGTGCCAAAGTACCCTCAGCATTGATCTTAGTTGCCTATCCTTACTAACAAAGCTATCACATACAACACTCTCATACAAACAAAAAGTTTGTAAAGTTGTAATGATCATGTCTGTGCAAGCACTGTATGTATAAGTCCAGTAGATGATGTACTTTCATGGGAGCATTCTGAATATCTGATAACAAACATGTACTGTAATTGCATTTAAGCTTGCTGTTGTTTATTGTATCCACGTATCTCCACGTACCTGTTTGTCTGCAATTAGCATTTGGGCATGAGCTTGCAATAAACTGATTATTGTTTGCGGTTTTCGCAGTAACCTCTTCACTGCAAACTTAGAACCACCACGAAAATTATTAACCGTCTTCTGCCCGCTTACTACATTGTACCTTTTTCAACTGCAAAACTCCATTTTCTCCCTACCATGAAATTAAATAACCGTTAGCTTGGGATATGTAGTCTTCGGATCATTAACATACCAGCCTTAACCTTTTTGAAAAACGTTAGGTTTATAATTACAGATTAAGATAACACAGAAAGCTAAAATTTGAGTGTAGTCTTTTGTTTGTCAGCCTGTTCATAACTAGTTGTTAATTCAAGCAAATTTCAGTCGTCTCAAGTCAGATTGTCCATTTAGCCTGTCAGTTTCTAGACGTCTACTCCATGGTTCTTTGGATGACTGTCTTTGCTCCTTGTATAATAAAATACACAAAGTCAGTCATCCAAACAATCATGGAGTAGGAAGTATCGTATCTCTAGCATGCTGGATGACATTGTGATTTCTGTGTTCTATGTAGGAGAGAGCAGAGGTAGGAGGAAGCTGGACTTTGCTGCCAGCTCCAGTTCCAAGACTGCCCAGCCTCTAGCAGGAAAGGTGTTCTTCCTGGACCTGCGTGGTTATGGGGCTCTCAACATTAAGAAACTGGAGACCAACATTGTGCTGTTAGGAGGGGTAAGTTTCCATTATCTTTAGGATCTTTCTATTGTGTAATCTTTAGCTTCTGCCTCCTTTTTGCTGGTAAAAGAAGTCCAGTGCTTTGGATTTCCCACTGCCAGCATACAAAATGAAGATTTGTTCTTTAACTTATTACCTTTGCCAAAAAGGTTATGCAGAGGGTAGCGTTTGTATGTAACGTACAGCATAACTCAAGAAGGCTTGGATGGATTGTCTTGATATTTGGTAGGTGGGTAGGTCTTAATGAGACATGGAAATGATTAGATTTTGGGTCCCCTAGCGGCTTGTTTACATATCAACTCAGATACTCATCTATATGCAGGTTACACTTGTTCAGACTCATTCTCAGCCAGTGATGAAGATACTGTCTGAAACATCTAACCCTTTAGATAATTTATCCAATTGCTTGATTTATTTTGTATTGCTATTTTTTTTCACCATCATTCACACTTCAGCTTGTTGATAACAGATAAGCTTAAGCTAAAGGTAGTGGTCTGCCATTGAAGAAGAATTTTGCTTTGCCTCAACAGTGAGGGAATAAAAGAGAAAATTTCCTTCGTTTGATTCAAAGAAATGAGCCATATTTTTTCCTTCTTTTTTCCCAGAGTGTGGTGAACTTCTTTGACAAAGACGTGGGGGTGACCCATGTGATCAGTAACCAGGACGGAGCTAAGAAGGACACGCCCTTGGGTGCCGCAGACAGCCCGGCAGCCTCCACTCCCAGTCCATTCAGCGCTGCTACATCTGTCAGGAGGTATCATGAAACATAGTCGCTTACATCATTCTAAACTACTTTTTGCTTCCGGGTAGCTTTTTTTAAAAACTTCAGGCATGTACATCGTTGAAGCCACCTTCATATCCAAAATATACAGTGAAACCCGTATAAGCTACCAACTCTACATAATTGACCACCTGGCTTAAGTGATCTCTAAATTTTCCCATTCACACAAGGATTAAGAATCCAGTCTATACGTAGTCCATGTAGTCAAATCTATCTTCAACACCAACTCAAGGGACTGAGGATAAATGGTTGCTGAGGACATGGTGGGTTAAACTATGTAAAACTGGACAGGACTGTTTTAATATGGTTGCTTGCGCTAGGTAGTTGCCTACGCTAGGTGGTTGCCTGACCAGGCTTGACTGTATTTTATTACCTAAGTGGTCTTCTTTAGCAGATTTGACTGTAGTTCATTCCTTTTCCATGCATTGAATTGTCATTAGAAGATCTCCTGTTGTGTCGTCATGTCAAACAGCTTTTTATGAATTCCATGGGACAGAATGAGAAGGACCGAGATGGGACTAATCAGAAAAACCAAGAATAAGGAGGAGGATGCAAAACTTATAGTTTAGTAGCCAACGCTTACGGAAGAAATTGAAAACTTGCTGATCTGAAAAACACATAGACGTTGCCAGAATTATACATGTAATTTTATACCATTCCTAATGTATATGATCTGAATTCCATGTTTGACCATGTACCATTTGTGCAGATCATCGCGAGGTAACCTGCAGTCCCCTGCTGTAGACTCTCCCAGTAACCCAGGATCCAGCAGTGCAGTGGTAGGTCTTTAGATTAATGTTTTTTTTACCCCCCCCCCCCCCCAAAAAAAAAATAAAATCATTCAACACCACACAAAGTGTACTTCGCATTATGCATCAGCTTCACTTGGAAAATTTACAGCAAAGAACAGAAATACATATATTTCAAGACCTGTTGATACCGCCAAAGCCTAATACTGTAAACTTATATACTATTAACTGTGTTCTGGTCAATACAATAGACTTCCCCCAGGACTGTTAATGTATAAAGCCCTAACCATGCGTTTTAAAGCATTATTGCAAGGTGTAGTTTGTTTGAGAAAGCATGAGAAAATAAGTATAATTAGTGAGATAATGTAGTGTGCGTCTTTTCTTTGTACCTTTTTAATTATTGATATCCAGTACTTTTTATAGCCGGTCTGATAATGAACATACCACTCTTTTGTGTTCCAGTCTCGAGGCAAGGCCATTGCTAGAAAAGCTATGGACACACAGGTATGTATTACTATCATACTGAATATGATATCTGGTAGAAACTTGAAAATTGTGCCTTTGATAGACAAAAGGAAATATTGACTGACGTCCTGTGGCTTCTAAATTTTTGTAGGCAAAAGTGACTAGTAAATATTGCAACATTTGTCAAGCACCATTGCCTGAAATTTTGTACCTTTTGTTATGCATGTCTGAAGATGTAGTGACTTCTGTTGCTTGTAAAAATTCGCTTATTGTTAGTGCTAATTTGTTACTTCACAAATCTTTAGTGAACAAATAGGTAACTTGCTACGATAGGAAGGTAATCTATTTATTCATGTTATTGTATATATTTCTTATGTATAAAATTTGATGATACTGTATTAATATATCAGTACAATAATAAGATTTTTTTTTTACTTTTTCAGAAACAGGGAAGCAGCAATGTGCTGTCTATTGCCAAACAACTGAAACTCAAGGTTAAACATATAGATGGTACGTACTCTTATGTTGTTGTTTCTGTAAAAAAAAGGTAGTCTCGTAGCCTTTTTGAGGCCTTTGGGGCAGCATGTTATCTAGCATACAGCCTTCACTCAACGATTGATTCTTCCATAAACACATAGAATTCGCTCCCTCGCCTGTGTGTGCTCCCTCTTATTCAATTTTTCTAGAAAAACCCCTGACTCTGATATAGTTCTAACTGGTTTTTTTTATTGTTTCAGTGGCAGCTCAGTGGATAGAAGAACAGGCAGTGAAACTGAAGAAGGCTGGCGTGAAGGGACCACAGAAGCCAACACAGCCTTCAGGAAATACCTCTAAAGGTATTTATATTATATGCAGGGCTCGAAATTCATCTTTGGGAATAGGTGCACTGGTGCACCCAACTAAAAAAATTGGGTGCACAGAAAGAATTTTGGGTGCACCAGATAAAATAAAGTTGAATGTTCTTCAGAACATAATTACAAAGTTTAACACTGCTGCCTGGGCCTGCCTCTCTTAAGAACTTCAATCTGTAATTCTATACCTAACTTCAAAATTTCAAACAAATAATACATTAAATAAAGTAGAGCAAAAAGTTATGCTGTTTTCTATACTTACATTTCAAGAATATTCTGTATACTGGTGTACAATAGTACCTGAACCCTATAGGCTACAAAAATAAATAGGTGCACCAGTGCACCCACAGTCAAAAATTAGGTGCACAGCTCCAATTTGGGGTGCACTGGGTGCACATGCACCCACTATTTCGAGCCCTGATATGAGATATATATATATATATATATATATATGATACGTTGTACGATTTTTGTAGCCCCCACGGTAGCTTTTATCTACAGATGAGCTTGACAAAATCATAAATTTTGTGATTTTAATTTTCCTTCATACTGCCGACATTGCTGAAAACTTCACTCATCAGAATCCAGTAGCAATCACAGAAAACTGCTAGAGCCTGCTTCGAAGGCTAAAATTCCCAAAGTGTCAGATCCAGTATTACACATAGGTGATGCAAACAGTTACATGGGTATATACACGTGGGAAAATAACTAGATTAGACCTCAGACCCTCTGTGGTCACTTTGCCAAGAGGGAAGTTTGCTAGTTATGTCTCCCAGAAAGATGAAGCCTGTCCCCACCAAGCTGGACTGCTGGAACAGAACAATAGCTCTCTGTCTCAGGACACCAAGCAGATGAAGATATCTTGAAAAATCGTGCGACGCTCAAAAAAGAACAATGCACAACACTTGGTAATAGCTTATTTTATCTGCGATTATCGTGACCCAAACATACGATGACTTATGACGTTTGCGACCAGGGCCTAACTGACCTTTTTTTAGTTTTTAGAAATATAGTTGCTTTTGCAGCATCAATCTCTTTGTAAGGAAAACATATGGTCGAGAATAACTAACTTACTAAGTGATGACAATAGAGCTCACAGGAAATTTTGATGGGGAAAATAATTATTAATGATGTTTACCATTTAGGGAATAAAAGGTTGGCAGATTGTAGTAATCACTGAAAAAAGATCTGTAGTATTATATATCAGAATTTCTCACACAATGTTTATATGGCTTTGTTTGTGTAGAACTAGAAGTCCTTGCAATGTACATATCCATATCTGTAACAGCAACAACTTTGCACCGGAAACTTTGTGACGTGTTTTTATAATTATGTTATTCCTACAGCACGAAAACTGAAGCCACCATTTGTAAAGTTTGAAGACAGCAGTCAGTAAGTAGTTTGATTATTTATCAACTCTATTACATCACAGTTGATTTTGTGAATCTCCAAGCCTACAGATATCTGCATATGTTATCCTATGAAATAATGATGTTAATCTGCGGTAAACAAATTGATTGCAACATGTTTTGAAATATTGTGCTCAGTAACACTACACCTGTAGCAGTATATTATCATAACATCACATATATAAACATCTACTTTGTAATACATAGGTTGAAAACATATCTAAAACCAAACATGAAAACTTTTCCTTCCAAACTTTGTATGCAGTGGTAATTTTATGTTCATTTGCCACAACATATAGCTCTGGCTGCAAATTTTGCAATTTCAACCCCTAGATAAAATGGGAAGAAAATGTCTAATTCTTAGGGTGTTGCTCTCAGGCCCAGAATTCCTTACTATAGATGCGCCTATTTTATTTTCTGAATCCGTCAAAAACTATACAAATTTGTCCTGAGTATCTAGAAGAAAAACGCTGTCTTGACAGACTTGTACATGCTTATTCATATACACAGTGTACATTTGAACAATGAAAATCCTGATTTGTTGCCACTTCTAACAAAACAGCTAAGTTAACCACAAATGTATCTAAAACAGCTAGGATTCTACTATGTGCTATATTACATATCAAGAATGTTCTATTTTGTTTAACAGTCAGTACAGGCCAGTGTATGAAGAGCTGCCGAAGTTCCCCAGAGTCAACATGGACACGCCCAGCGGCACCTGTCCGTTCGACGGAGGGGCGTACCAAGATGTCCCTGTGGCGGAGAGAAGCAAGGAAGAAGCGAGCCAAGCAGAGGAGGGGGAAGGAGGAACAGGAAAGAAGAGCGATCAAAGGAAAGAGGAAAGCGCGTCAAAACCTTCACCGAGAAAGAAGTAAGAAGCTATTTATTATATAATTTTGCAAAATCTATCCAGATGCTTGAGTAACTTTATTTATGTGTATCTTATTACCTGGATGTCAAACCTTCATCAGCATGTCTGTTGCACTGTAAACTTTGAAATGTCCATGGTGGTTTTATTCTCACAGTTTTCGCAGTGATCTCACAGTGTGAAGTCATGACACTGTGAATATGTGTTTTTTATTACTACTGAACTACGAAATTGTTTCAACTGCAAATTTAAAACAAAAGCCACCATTTCCAACCTACTGTGAAATGAAACCACAGCTAAAGTAAATGCACTTACAGTATATGTCAGTTGTTTCATATTGGCCGTTCTAATTTGATTCGTTGGTTCCCAGATTTTAGAAAACAATGCTGAACTGGGAAAATAACTCAAAAACATGTCTGAGGGGGAAGCCTGTATATTGGTGCACTCAGTTTCAGGTTTTGAATATTGTCAGAGTTAATTAGTCTTCCTCCCAGACCTCTGTTTTCATGTTACATGTTAGCCTCATCCAGTTCAAGACTGTTGTAGATTGGGCGTGTGCCTTATGTTTCAGTAATGGTGTTTTATGTTTGACGTCATTACAGACAACCAATCATTATGCACATGAATAGCTAGTCCCTGTTATTTTTTGTCTGTAGCCTTGTCCCCACTAAGGAAGCCATTTGGCAGGTTAGGAAATGATACATAAGTTTTTGAATGGGACAGTTCTTGTTTTTAAGAATAGATTTGAACTATAATATCATCCAAATGTTTCATAGTATATTTGTATTGTGGTAATGTTGTATTGTGGTGATGATGATGGCTCATTATGGAGGATTAGTGGGAAGTGGCTGAACAGTCCTATCCTAGAGTTTAAGGTAATGCTATTGTAATGTTTTTACGGACCACTAGAAGAGTGTCTCGCTGAAGGCAAGCTTAAAGTGCAATGAACTCCAGCTTAACCATAGGCGTGCAAAGTAATTACTGTGGCTACGCAAGCTCTGACCTCTGATCAAAAGTTGTTGGACAGGATCATCAGGGCTTGAAATGCTGGGTGCATAAAGACTTCTGTGCACCCAGAATTGGAGCTGTGCTTCTAAATGTTGACTGACCAGTACACCTAGTTATATTTGTGTAGGGTTACATATGTAAAATGATATTGTACGCTGGTGTACAGCATATTCTTGACAATCATGTGTCAGAAAAAATAATGACATTTTTGATGTAGTACTTGTTTAAGCAGCAGTAAGGTGTGTTGTTACTTGTAATAAGACTAGTAAGTTTCGCTGACATTCTAATTTGTTTTATTTTTGCACCCAGTTTTTTTCTTTGCACCTAAATTCAAACATGAATTTTGAGCCCAGGACATTATTTTTAACGTCTTAATGTGGATCATTCACACTTTAAGAAACATCAAGCAAAAGTATTCTACAGGTTGTTTTTTAAGTTTTGATTTGAGTGTAAGCCAAATTTCAAATCCTTTATATAAAGGGTTTTGTGCGTTTTGTCTGTATTAATATCTTTAGCAGTTGGTGTGGTATATGGTGTGGTGTCAATGTTGTTTAACGTTTGTAACCCTTCCATCCCCTTAGGGTACAACACAAGGCCACCCTAGCCAAGCGGGCAACAACAAGCCAGTCTCGAAGCAAGGCCAGCGCTCTGAAGGCCAAGAAGAATGCCGGCTACTGCGAATGCTGTATGCTCAAATACAATGATCTGCAACAGGTTTGTATGATGTTTTTTTTTTTTACATTGATTCCAATATCAGATAACAACAATCGCTGCCATTTTGTAAGTATTTTTGCCCAGAATGCACCGCGCAACATTGACACACCCGGTGGGACAAGTTCTTGATTACGCACGGGTCACCAGCTATGTTGATTACTGTGTTAAGCATTTCTAGAAGTATGTAATTTCTCCTTACCAAGTTTATGTCAGAAAGTTACATCTGAGAAAAGTTAGCATAAGAGTTGTGTAAGTGTAATGAAGTTCTGGAAATAATTCTTCACTGCATCCTAAGCTGAAAAACCACTACTAGTGCAGAAGGTGGGTAACATCATAGCATCTACCCTCAGATGGCCTGATAGGATTATAAACAGATAATCTTCTATTGGAAGGCAAGCAACTGTGACAATTCCTGCCGTTTTCATAGTACAGTACAAAAGTCAATGCCATCTTGTTTTTTGCATGTAACTTGTTGCTGTTGTGCCTCTTGTAAAAGACGGTGAAGTAGAAAGATTTGTGAGGTAATCTCATGATCAGTAGGAATGTCATGTACCTAGGTGTGTGTTAATTCTACACTACATGTACATGTGCGATCTTTCTTTCAAGCCAGGGGCTAGTTAGGAGGAAGTGTCCCAAAGTTTAAGCACAACACGTTTTTTATGAAGGTAATTCAATAGCTTAAGAAGAATCACAGTAAGGTATGGACTTCAGTTTTGCTGTATAGGCTAGTGCAATGGCCTTGGGGGGTTCGTGTGGTCATGTACACCACATATGCCATTTTTGATTCAGACCTGGGGCTACTGTATTTTTCTTAAAATATTTGCGGTAGTTTTATTTTCTCCTTTTCCCGGTGACCTCTCCACCATGAAATCATGACACGGTGAATGTGCATTTCCCATGTATTACTACTGTACTACAGAATTGTTTCAACTTCAAACTAAACAAAAAATCCTTTCCCTTCTACCGCGGAATTAAGTCCCCATGAAAATAAATGAATTTATTTCCTCAAGTAGTTAAGTTTACGTTTAAGGCAAAGCAATATTGGGGCCAAAAATATGGAAATTAAAAAGATGCTGAAATCTTAACATAATTATAGTGACATTTACTAACACTATATTGCACATTTGAGCATTTTGAAACCGCACAAAAATGTTCCGTACAATGATTCCCTTAATTACGCGAGCCTATAAAAACCCTGGCGACGATTTTCAGTGAGTTCTCACATCACTGCCGTCTTTTTTTTGCATGATGGATGTCGCTATACATTGTGATAGTATTGTTTGAACTAATCATGTATAGAAATTACTAAATAAATTGATTTTCAAAATGCGATTTTCAGGCCCTAATATTGCACGGGTTTCCTTTAAGAAGACTGGCTGTTTTGTACATACCTTAGTGCCCCTGGGAATCTGAACAGGAATTTTACAGCATGCCAAGATCAACGATAAACCATGATACTGTATGTTTCACAGCACGTCAAGGGAGACCAGCACAGAGCCTTCGTGAAGCGACAAGAGAACTACATCTCGCTGGACAGGCGGATTCGCAAGGGTCCCGTGCTGGACCGCTTTCTCAAGGACGTGATGAAGTACCACCCCATTGATAAGACCAGGGCTCTTCAAAGGTGATTACTGTACTTAATGTCTAAGACATACATGCAATAATGAACACGAGAAAAAATCACCATCTGGTGTACGAATTGTGAATAAATGTGTGTTGTGTATTTATTCATTAATGCCTGGTTCTATATCTGTCTGACATTTAAAAGGCCATAAAGAAAAGTACTGTAATATCATTGAGAATTTTCATATTTTTCTGGAGTTCTTTTGTTAATTTTGGCCATTCATTATGATTTAGTGCCACTTGTTACTGTCATTGTTAGTTGTAAGCCAGAAGAGGTCCTTTTGATGACTTTTCGATATAAATCATTGATTGTCATTCATAATTTGGATACTTTTTCTGTTCACAATTAGAAAAGATGCAAAAATCAACACAATGTGAAGAAGAAGTTCCTTTGAAAATGTGGCCATTGGCAACAGTCTCTCTGTTTGTTTGTATGGAGGATGACAGATTTATAGCTTCCTGTTGTTTCGTAAACATTGCAGCCCTGGCTGGCCTGAGGACAGTAAAGCCAAGTGTTCTGTCTGACAATTACGATGTTGCATATTTTTCAGTTCTTTTTGTTGATTTTGGCCATTCATTTCATACGCGACACGAGATCCTTTTTTGATGACATTAAAGATTGATTGTTACTTTTTCTGTTTCACAATAATGCAAATCAACACAATATCAACAAGAAGAAATTCCTTTGAAAATGTAGCTATCGACCACAATCTCTGTTTGCAATGTGAAGGACATAACTTCCTACTGTTTCATAAACATTGCAGCCCTGGCTGGCCTGAGGACACAGAAGATTCAGGAGACCAACAGGAACCAAAGGAGCAGGACGACAGAAGTGATGATGTCATCCTCATCAGCGATCCTATCCCCGCGCCCGTTGTCACGGTGCCCAGGTGGCCGACGCCCGCCATGCGCAAAATGGGGATGACAGATCCATCAGTCATATCGTCCCTTAAGTCGTTGTCCCAACAGAGCAGACAAACGAAACAAGACTGTGGGGAGGGCCCCTCCTCTGCTGCTAGTAGTCTCCGCAATCTGAGCGACGATGAAGAAGAGGAAGAAGAAAGGAGAAAAAGAAAGCAGAGGAAGAAGATGGCGAAGGTTACGACTCCGCAGAAGGTGTTCGGCAGTTCGCCTGAGAAAAGATTCCCTGCACTTGACAGGTTCGGTTCAAGTTCTCGTTACTGTTGTGTCAGATCAGGGCTGTCTCCAGCTTTCAATTGTTGTCCGCCCCACTCATTGTTTAGGGGCAGAGGGAGTTCATCTATTACAGGCCTTGTAAGGCACCAATCATGATTGATGGTAGGGGCGTTACAAAATAAAGGGAAAGGCAAAATTCACAGTTGGAATTTGGCATTCAATGCTGCTAATTTTCGTTGTTAAATCTGTCATTTTAAGCTTTCAAAAATATATTTTCATGTCATGAAGTTCAAATTATTTGGACGGAAGGGGTGAAAGTTTATCTGTCCCAACAAGCAAGTTTCCGTCCCGGGACGGAGGAACGGGTCCTGAAGATAGCCCTGGGTCAGATCCACTTCAAGGAGTCAGTTGCCCCTATTCAAAATTCTTTCAAAAAGATTATTCATTTGCAGTATCCTAACATAATGTGCCATATGGGCAAAGGAGTTACCTTCTTTGCTGCCTATTACCATTTAAGTGGCACACATAATGTGCCATGCCATATAGGTCATAGTAAATTGGTTGGACTTCATGTAGATCTTTACTGAAAGGTTACGAAGTTGCAACCATCATTACTAAGCCCATGGAAGCCAGCTCACCCGAAATTAGCTCAAAATTGTTGTAAATGCCCCCAGTAATTATTTTCCTGCTCCCAACTAAAATACTAGTAACATTTCTACAAATTCCACTGACCAGTATTAGTGGTGTGAACACTGATCATATAATTACAGTAAGGGACTGCCAAAAATAATTACTCAGGCAACTGGATAAAATTCTGAAATAAGGAACTATTTTAAGTACATATGTATACATGTTTCTCCTTGTTTGCAATGCAAATTAAAGCTTCTCTATATCCAAAGTATTTTTTGAAGCCTATTGTACTTAGAATCTTATTGTAGGTATCGAGGGGGTTTAGAGGGCACCACATTCTTATGCACTTCAATTCACCACAAAACAAGGCTCAAACTTCACTGCCTGAGCTCTCTCAGTGGTCAAAACCTACACTGTATGTCTAGAATTTGGGGTGATATAACAACAGGCGTACAAGGCCGAGGGTGTAATGGGGGACAGGTCTGAGTTGTCGGATGGGTTCCTGTACTGATTTGATATGTCCTGAGGGCATTTGCCACGGTGGCATTGTATATAGGTTCTCCTCCCATTCTATGCCTGGATTTACACACAATAGATGTTTCTGTCCTAGTGAGAAGAGTCGCTGTTACAGATGAATATGTAACCTGTAACCTCTGAGTGGCCTCGCGCCACACCTTGAAGTGACCACCGGGTCATGTTACGTGGTGACCTTTGAGTAAAAAAGATAGGTTTTCTTGATATAACCGATAATACAAACATGTAGATACATAAATCTAGCATGTTTATGGTAAAAAAACAATCCTGGTATGTTGTTTAGCTGGTCAAACATTATGATATGCAGTTCATTCTCTTATTCTCTTATACGGTTACGTAGAAAAACCAGTATAGGAACAGCTTTGTTTCGTCTGTCTGTGTCAGAGGTTATGTTTTGACTTAATATGTCCTTGACCCAGCCTTGTCAAGTCTCTTGATAATTGTTCTTAACACATGATGTGCTGTGACAAGAAGGTTTATAAATCCTCAAGCAGGGGAAACAATTTTCCGATCTAGTTGTTTTTCTGATTAATAAAAGTCGTTGAAACCATAGTTATAAGTTCTTGTTCTAGTTTGGCAAGAGTCTTTACAAACTGCCAAATTATATGCAATTTGAAATTGTACTAGTCATTATGGGCAAATCAAGAGGGAGAAAGTTGAAATGCACTGGAGGAATGTCCTTTTTAGTTACACTGTTCTCACTACATTTCAGATTGGTGACATCAGTGGAGACCAAAATGGAGAAGAGGAAGAGCAGTGACCAGGGATCACAATGTTCTGCCTCGAAAAGACAAAGACTGGACGTTTGTGAAGCATCACCAGAAAGGGGACAGGTGACAGAGAGAGCAGAGAAATCACCAAAACCTGCTCAGAAAAACTTGCATCGGTTAATTGAAGAGGAGGAAGGCAATGAAAGACAGCAAAGGGATGAGGCACCTAATAGACCTTCGTTACTAGATGCTGAGCCAAACTGTGAAGGAAGCGCTGTTCAGAACGAAACTTTTAAGCCGTCTAACACACTGTCACCTTTAAACGTCAGGCCAAGAAGATCCCCAAGGGAAAGGAACTTTAGTACTAATGAACAATCACAAGAGAATGTTGAACATTCAGGTCAAGGAGTTAAGAGAAGTGCTGGAAAGACAAAGCAAAAGGAGGGCGGTGATATGTCCGGTCACAAGGAGCAGGCTACTGCCAAACAGACGGAGAAAGAAGCTCTGCAGTCTGAACTGCTTGTGACGCCCGAGAAAAGGCACTCTCTTGCGAAAATTCAGGCGACTCCTATACGAGGGACTGACGAGTTGGAGAGACGGCAGAAAGAACTGGTGCGATCGCCGTCTCCCGTCATTAGCCCTGAAACAAGGCAGAGCTTACCTAAAGACAGCGCTGTGTTCAGCAGTCCTATGAACACAAGCACGCCTCTTCGAACTCTGAAACAGAGGACTGAAACAGCAGAGACTCTTCCACAAGGAAGATCACCAAGAGCAAGCACACAGCCAAAAATAAAACCCGCCCAGGAATCAACAAAGAGAGAGCCTGGCAGGAAAGCCTTGCGGAAAACCAAACACTTGGAAAATTCCTCTGACGGTTCCCACTCAGTGCACAAACAAGACTTGAACACTCAGGCGACACATTCTGACCAGTGCGCCGCTTTGCTCATGTCCAGCGAGCTTTCAGCGGAATTTCTTGGCTTTGACCTGACGGTGAGCGAGGCTGATCGAATCTGGCAACAGGCTTCCGGCGTGGATGCGTCTCGACGTGCCCTTTTCGAAGAGTCCAGCGACAAATCTGAAATTTTCGAGATCGACATTGGCGCCTTCCAGAGTGAAGGATCTGACTGGGACAAGCCTGTTACCGGATTCATCTCTGCCGAACTCTTAAGGAAGGTTAGTGTAGGTACAACAATCCTCTCTCCCAGGGATTCAGACAAGGAGAATCAGGAAGATGGCAGACAGAGGCTGAATTCATCAGAGGGGAAGAACTTTTATACCAAAGACCTCAGCGGGAATCTGTTGTCTGATGTACGGTTACGCCGACTGGAACTAGAGAGGAGGTTCTCTCAGGGTAAACTGTCCCAAACGCGGAGTTTCTGTGAAATTGCAGGACTTCCACCCATGCCAGAGCCCCCTCCTGCCCCAGACAAACAAATGACTCTACCCGAAGCAGAGAAGAGTGCCATGGAAGTGGAGCAGAGATGTGATGATAAGCCTCCTTTAGACCTTCTAGATCACATCGATCAACCCCAGGTCCAGCCAGGCCCATCTAGAATCGCAACTAAAGGAAAGAGTCCAAAGAACATTCGAGAAAGAGATGAAGTTGGACTAGAAGATGTGGAGAGTGTGAATTGGAGTGACTGTGATAAGGAAGAAGTACAAGACTTCAGGCTTAAGGTGCGTAATCCTCAAACAAACGAACTGCACATCCTTAAGGCAGCTATACCCATACAACGTCAGGATCCTTTTTATATCATGTCGGCTCCTACCACACAGCCTGACCAGTCTGGTTACAGAGGACGTGTAGAGACTGGACCAATGAGCCCGGGGGTGAGTCCAAAGGGAAAGGTCAAATACAAACCAAGCCCTAAGAAAGTGCTTCGCTATAGGTCAAAAGAAGTGCTGCTGAAGTCCCCAGTGAAAAACGCGTACAGTCGTCCCGCCGGAGAAGTCCCTGAGTCCGCAGTACGAAGAATAATGGACGACCTGGGTTTCCAAGAGGCTACCGCAGGTCTTCAGGGTTATGGTTACCAGGGTACTCCCAGTCAGAATAGGAGGCTATCAGAGGTTGGACTGACGGATGTGGAGTATGGGGAACTAATTGACTCGGTCATAAATTCACCCAGATGGGGCATGGAATCCCAGATTGGTCCGCAGTTAGAGGTTTCGATGAGCTCAAACGTTGATGCATTGGACCTGTTGGATGACTGGAACACGTTGATTAGCGAGGACACAACTGAGACACCGTCCGCCAGTGATCCTGCTGTTTCTTATGACCCCACCGTATCCCATGAAGATCCCACTGGGTCCCATGATGATCCCAGAGGATCCCAGGAAGATCCCACCGTGTCCCAGGAGGATCCCAATGTGTCCCAGGAGGATCCCATTGTGTCCCAGGATCACGCCACAACAGAAGATCAAAGTAGAAAAAGTTCCTCGAAACGTGACAGGTCATCTGAGGACGGTATTTGGGAAAAGTTGGGAAGGTGGGTGAGTGAAGGGAGCAGTGATGGGGTAAACCCGCACGTAGAGAAAAGAGATGTCGGCACAAGCCCCATACGGCTAACTGTACCAGAAATGGAGGAACTCAGAAAGCAGTCCTCCAAGTCACCTAGGACATCAGGTAAATCAGGCAAACAGAAAAAACAAGATCCCAACCAAACTCAGGCAGACTCCAATAAGCCAACAAAGACGTTGTCACAGAAATCATCAAAAAACCTACCAGATAAGAACTCCAGAATTCAGATCCTGAGAGAAAAGTATATGAACAGGAAAAGACCACCAGTACCCTCCCGCTATAACTGCGCAAAGGGACGGTACAGAAAAATCATGAAACTACCCATCAGAAGACATGCACAGTCTACTCGAAAAGAAAAACCCGTCAAGGATAAGCCTGTCAAAAAGCCCAGCAGACGGTCCCCTCGAGTCATACTGCACAGGCTGAACCTACAGACTGTCCAGACAACTGCGGCAGGGGATCTGATCGTGCAGCCAGTAGAGAATGAGCCTGGCACAGACAGTCAGGCTGGGCAGCAGACAAACCAAGGAGCTCAGACGACAAGGAAGAGAAAGCAGAAGCCCTGTCGGACCTGCAAACAGATAACACAGAGAGCTGGCAAGGTTATAAAGAGTAAAAGGGGAAGGCCACGTAAAGTGGATGTAAACTTGGCAAGTACACAGAGTAACATGGCAAGTACACAGACAAACATGGCAGGTCAGAAGAAGATCCAGGCTGGTCAGAAGAAGATCCAGGCAGGCCAGAAGAAGATAAAGAGAAAAAGAGGACGGCCACGTAAAGTGGATGTTAACTTGGCAAGCACACAGAGTAACATGGCAAGTATTCAGACAAACACGGCAAGTACACAGACAAATGTGGCAGGTCAGAAGAAGATCCAGGCAGGTCAGAAGAAGATCCAGGCAGGTCAGAAGAAGATCCAGGCAGGTCAGAAGAAGATCCAGGCAGGTCAGAAGAAGATCCAGGCAGGTCAGAAGAAGATAAAGAGGAAAAGAGGACGACCGCGTAAAGTGGGTGTCAACATGCAAAATCTGCAAAGTGGTCCAACCCAAATGAAACCTATTCAAAGTGTGCAAAGCCGTCCTCACCAGGGAAAATCTGTAGGGCAGACTCTGCCTGCCATTACAGCTCAACAGCCAGAGAGTGTCTTGGAAAGAAGTAAACCTGTTCAAAGTGTGCAAAATAGTCCAAGCCAGACAAAACCTGCAGGAAAAAGGACACCTGTTCGAAGTTTGCAAGACAGTCCACACCAGGGAAAATCTATAGGGAAAAAGACACCTGTTCGAAGTGCACAAAACAGTCCACACCAGGGAAAGTCTGTAGGAAAGAGTCCGTCTGTCAGTGCAGTTCACTTGAATAGAAAAAACTTGGATATTCCTTCTAGTCCGGATGCAGTGGCTTCACCACAGGACATGACCCCTAAAAGGAAACAAATGGACTCTCCCGACAGGTGGACTTCACCCAGGAAAAAGTCAGCTCTACCGGCTTCCCCAGAACCCTCCATGGAAAAGAAGAAGGAAACACCGTCGCCTAATGTTAGAAGGGGGAGGGGTCTGAAGAAACGCATTCCAGAATGTAGGACTAAGTAAGTACTGCTAGGTTAAGTCACCAACTTTATCCCGAAAGAAGCATTACCTGCTGAAGTAAGGATCCGCTCCCTTTTCCATGGAAGTGACAGTCATGGTAAGAAAATGACCCCACCCCTGAGGCATTGCCAAAAATCATTGGATAGTTAGGTGGTCTGGTACAGAAGCTGGTAAAAGCTGTGTACTTGAAGGCACCCAGAGCATTTTATGAGCCTTGATAACTGGAAATATTCTAGTTGCTGTAATCTTTATGAAATTGACATTTGATGCCACATTTGCGTGCGGATTTCTTATCAAAAGTACTCAAAAGTGGCAGAAAAATAAGCTACATGGAGATCTTTTAGTTTCACGCGCCTAGTGTGAATACATGTAGACCGATACCATAGCCCCGCCCACCTCCGTCAAAACGTAGAAATGCAAAATCAAAATATAAAAATGCAAATATTTGACGGGCATGCAGTCACTCTCTCATTGGTCGGACCGCTAATTGTGATGGACAGTCAGTCGATTAGGGCTTGGGTTTTCTATCAGTTCTCACCACACAACGACATCGTATATTTGCTCCTTTAATATTGATATGTAAGGGTATAGTGTTATTGAAACTTACTATGTGTAGCAATCACAAAAATTTGGAGTTTTTTTATTCAAGTTTTAAGCCACATGAAATACTCTGGATGCCTTTAATGTGCTCTGTGTGACATGTTGGACTGGTGAGCTGCTGTTGCACTGGTGAACTTTTTGTACTAAGTACATCATATGTTGGCCTTACTAAGTCAGGTCTGAGTTGTTCCCACTGACTGTACAATGGTGCGTTTCTTGGGACTTCAGCAAAAATTATTCTTAAATGCCATTTTTACTCCAGAAATGTGTTAATGAGTTATACATCACTCTTGTTACTACTGAAATGAGTTAACTTAAAACAATTGTGATTTTGTCTTTACACCTATGCTTTTAAACTAGTAAATGTCATACGCAATCTGTGTTACTAGTAACATCTCAGACTTTCTCATATTTGTGATAAGCAAGAATATTCAATTTAAGATCTATGCACATTTATTCTAGGGAATGCTGACTGTGGCAATGACTTTTTGTATCAGAATATATCTTGGTCTTTCACTTTTCTACATTTTGATACTTGTGAAAATTTGATAAAGTCAACATAAGGTCATTTGTGTGTTCCAATATTATCATTGTGCATCGTTAGGGCGTCTCTTTATAATACCTGCAATTCTTACCTCAATGTCAGACAGAATCAGTGATCTTACATGTCTGTAGATCTAACATGTCTGTAGATCTTACATGTCTGTAGATCTTACATGTCTGTAGGTCTTACATTTCTGTAGACTTACATGTATGTAGATCTTACATGTATGTTGATCTTACCTGTCTGTAGATCTTGTCTGTATGTAGATCTTGCATGAAGATCTTTCATGTCTGTAGATCTTACATGTCTGTAGATCTTACATGTCTGTAGAACTAAGTGTTGGTGAATAGATGCCAGGAATACTAATTTACAGGTGCTGCCAGATCTCAGCTGCACATAAGATGAATGTACCTACAAGAAAAGTTATTTCACTTCACTTGTGGTGTTGTATATATTTTTAAGCAAATAGGAAACTTATGTTGATGTTTTGTTGATGGATTTATGCAAGTTGTTTGTTATGTTACCTATTCTTCAATTGTGACTGACTGTAAATTTGTGATGTACATACGATCATGTAAATACAACATTTCATGGTTATGTTTGGAACGTTGTACAGGACTCTGAATCACATTTGTGATAAACCTTTCTCTACTAACGAGGGTGTGCTTGTTCTTTGTGTAGTTTCGTCATTACTAGTAGAGTAAATGTTTTATATCATCATCATCATCAAATGTTTTATAAGGCCACAACAATCTAATTTGTTCTTAAAGAAAATGCTGAATTCAAACATTAAGAACATGAAAACAGTCTCAGAGGAAGGGTGAAATTCAAGTTGTCTCCCCACCCTTTTGGTTCTATTGTATCTTATCTATTTCTACCTTAGAATGGCGAAAACCAAGTGAATAGATTGGTGTGGTCCAAGTAAGTTTCTATAGACAGTTCTTTAAAACCTTCAGGAAGGTTTGTAGGCTTAACTATGGTTCTTATTTACTCGAACTACTTGGGGGTAAAAATCACGACTATTTTGGCATTAAAGGTGTCTTTTACACAATTCTTAGGTCACAGTCACTTAACCTTTAGCATACTGAAGTGGCCTTTTGGCACCCAATTCTTTTGCTTACAGAGTTAGGCAGCAGGGAGATCTTTAGTTTAAAAAATTCATCAACCCTGGTTACTTCAGGTTGGAAGAAGGCAAATTACATGATGTAGAAGCTGGAACTATAGAACCAGGTCGTGTAGAAAGAGGGGAAGTAAAATTAATTTGTAAACAGCAAGGAGAGAATTTTGTTAGAGAAGATGTGTCAGAAATGGCGACACGAAGGCTGTATTTATTCACCTCGTCCGAGGATATTTTGGCAAGACATGTCTCAGAAAGAACTAGAGTTGCACGACCTCATACTTTCGCCAAGTGATTTGAGTGTTTCTCATCGATTATAAATCATACCAGTTGATCATCTTTTCTACCAAATGGCAGAAGTTGTTCAAAGTCGTCTTGAGTTATGCTGGTCATGAGAGTCATCTGCAAACGTGTTGGACAGTACGTCAAACATACCGCGACGTAATGTGTGTATCAGATACCATAGTGAACTTAAGGTTAAAGGTCAGAAATTTCAGGTTTGTTGACGTTAAGCCCAGGTGAGTCCTCAGACGTGTGTTACCTGTGCACGTCTCAGACAGGACTTCTCGATTCCGCGGCTTTTCGGTGCAAGTTTAGAGGACCAGGTATGCAGGTATGTACCTTGTTGTTCCGGTTATGTCGATGCATCGAGAGTTATGCAATGCTAATATGCAATGTCAGTTGTTGTGGATGTCTTATTTTGTATGTTTAGAACGATTTGTGGTTGTCCGACTTAACGTTTCAATGATGTGCGGCGCCATTTTAATACCAGAACAGTTACTGGCTCGTTTCGCAAATATATCACGAGGCAAGGGAGAGGAGTTTGTTGTTCTTCTACTGTTGTTATTATTGTTCTATCATCATCATCTGGTCGTGAAGGTGTCACGTATATTTAATGCCTTAATTGTTGTCTAATGGCAGTAGTAAATGGTGTATGAAACTATGGTAAGGTGAGTTATAGTTCCTTTCCCCAGTTTCTGCAGTGCTGGTCGCCGAGACTGTCTGGGGTTCGAACCGGCCAGAGCTGGCATCTTCCTTCTGCTGGGGGAACCGGTGCAAAAGTTCGAAGAATCACAGAGCCGACATCTTCTTCCTGCTGCGGGGATCAGTGCAGAAGCTCATCGGAGTCCAATTTACAGATGTAAAAACATAGAAATACCGTATTTCTATGATCTTACAACTGTAAAATGATTTCCCATGAGCTTCATACGGTATAAATATATCTGTCATTATTTCTTATGTAAACTTGAATATGAGTACTTTGGAAAACAATTCTGTAAAGAAGTACTGTAAAATCTTCATAATTTACCAGAATGATAATAGATATATTAAACCTTAATGACGATCACCTGTGGTACAGAAGCTCATCAACATGATTTACCCAAATGGTCTATTTTGTGTCTGGACCACAAGTGAAATATACCTCCTGTGGAAGAAGTGTATCTTAAATTGGCATGAATCATAGTGTAGAGTGACAAGTCAGTCTGTACTAGTGTCATAACGGAAAACGTTGATAAGTAAATCATGTGCATATCTGCATATCTAAAGATTACAATAAGTCAGTGAGAGAATGATGTGTTAAATAAATCAATAGATATATTTTGAATCTTGTGTGTACTCAGTAAACTTTTGGATGTTGAGGTGTAGAAGCGTTACAAATAACAAAATATCTAATGTTAACTGAAATAAGGTTTGTTTTTATATCTTAAGTGATAGTGTGAATGCATATAAGCACGAGAGAGTTCGTTTCAATGTACACTTCGGACGTTGTTCCTTTGTCAGATATCTGGCAGTAGCATTTATGACCGAATGGTATTCAGTAGATGTGTTTTTATTACATTCTTGTCTTGTTTATGTCTAAAGTATTGAATAAAGAATACTTTTCTTTGAACTGTTTCTTTGTCTTTGCTTAAATGTCTTTTTGTATCCTCACGTCAGCTACTGGGCCTCCGGAGTTTGCCTACGATCAAATTGACATGATAGATGTCCTGACCAGTCTTCATAGTTTCTCAATAAGTCAATTATTACATTCAGATTAATTACACTCACCTGTGTTACAGGTGTTCATGAACATAATTTACCCAAATGGCCTTTTTGGTGTCCAAACCACGAACGAAAGATGCTTGCTCTTAAGGTAGTGCAAAGATTTGCGGGGGTGTAGGCGGGGCTGGGGAAACCAAACAGGGGTTTGCAATAACAAATTAGAATTTGCATACAATATTAAACCTTGTATTGTGGGGAGGGCAAGAAGAGTCAGGGAAATTGTGGGAAAATAAACTTATAACGACGAAATTTTACAATATTTGTGTTTTTTCAGTGTAATTCTGACATAATGCGACATCGTGTTACGTGACGTCTCGCGACACAGCCTGGCGTGGCCAGACCGGCCTTAAGGGGCACCACGGAGGGCCCTAGTTTTTTGAGACACTAAGTTCCCAGACAGAGAACTAGTGATCTCCTAAGCCATAGGACAGCTCAGCTCAGCCGCCCAAGGCTCGCACATGCCAGCCCACTTGGGACGGCATCTTCTCCCACAACGTGGAGGCTGACGTTCCACGGCATGGAACGACATGACTCGAAATTATCTTGCCTGAAGCCAAGAGTAGCTCTGTAGACTTTTCATTTGTGGTCCAACAACTGAAACGTTTGAAAAGGTACGTTTGATTCCTCCCCGATATACGGGTTGATTTACATATATATTTGGACATCTTTAAAATGAAGAATACATATAATGTTTTTACGTATAACAATAATGCCTGCTGTTGTCTTGCTCCGATATATCACTCAATCTAGAGCAGATATAGCAATTTGGGCAAATTATGATAAGTACACCTTAATGACATGTTGGTTTTCATTCATATGGTAATGTACCTGACGATGAAAAGTCCACTTTGGATTTAGTAGCTCTTCAGAGCGTGACAATTTACAGGAAAAGTAAACTCCACTACATCTATGGCCTTCTATCGGTAGAGTGCAAAGGAAATATGTCATTCATGACCCAATAACCACTTGTTTTGTTTCTGAAATGCCTTATATATATTGTCATTCTTGATTTTGAATAGTCGTATGTTTAAAGTCAAAGTCAAAGGAGCCTCAAAAATTCAAACCCCTATGCGAGCCCTTCGTGATTTCCCCATTCCCGAAAAGAACGAAATTTGGCAATTTGACGTCCGTTTTAGCTACTTTTTGGTGACGGCCGGGAGCGGTACTGCAGATTAGGCTCCAATAGGGTATGTAGTCCCGACTTTCAAAATGTGAAATATGGAAGCCATCAGGCTTGAAGCCAGCGAACACTTTCCCAAACAAGCCCGGGCGTATTCGCATACATCTATAATAATTTTAAAGACTTTTTAAACACTAGTTGACTTAAAAGGATCGATTTTTAGGTGCCACGTTTGGAGCCCAAGTAACACTGGCTGTTCGTCGAAGCGCCGCCTATATATTCATATAAACACCACTTCTTGTACGCAATCCACCTTTTCTTTGGTCTTCTACTCAACTTCTTTAACTTTCACCCGCTTATCTATGATGACCCGCTAATCTGGTGAAACTATTGGCATCAGAACAAATAATACCAAGGACTGGTTAACTGAAAACACTCAAATCACCTATTTGCATTATATCAGAGGAAAGCACTTCAAACCTTAAAAGTATAAAATTCCAAGTTGTTGGGCACAATGTAAAGCGTTTTCACAGTCTGGTCATAGTAACTGTCAGTGAAGACGGTTGCTTGAGGTTGAGACACATTTATCAACACTGGTGAAGTTGGAAATAAGAGTAACTACAGTACCTGTTTTGCCCTCCCCTTCACTTTTGTGAAAAATCTAAATAAACAATAAACTACGGTTTTTAGAAGATGTATAGAACTGGTCAAGTGAAAACAAGGTACGAGCTAGCTCGTAAGTTGAAAGTAGTGACTTCAGAAATAGTGACAACTTGAGAGCCTGTATTCAATTCCCTCGGAGGCTCCTGTGAACCTTTCTGGTACAACCTGCCTCACGACGAAGCTTGAGAATTTCCAGCTAGCATGGGTCGTTTAGCTCCCAATTTGCTCGTTCTGAGACATTTTAAAACGGTTAAGGTTAACGTTGTCTGCTGCTCTTACCTTTTATACCGAACGCTTCTTGTCTCCTGACACCAGCATCACAAACAGTCTTCTGATTGTATTAAAGCGGTCGGAGGGAGACGGTACCCCCCTTGACTGCAACGGTTTCCCGCGAAGCGCCCTCAAGTGACCAATGATGGTACTTCAGTCTCGGAACACAGATGACCGCTATTCATCAATGTTAGAAATTATATCGAAATCATCCGGATTTCGATATAATCCTCCAAACTCAATCAGCGGGTGACATTTTGATAGCATGGCAATACTTCTATCACCCACTAGAAGACGCTCTTTTTAAACCTGTGTAAAACCAGAGATAAGCATTGGTAAAACTCCATTGAGTCGTTTACATGTTTGCATTGCTGTTATTCACCGCTAGTCGGCGCTTTTGTACCGCTGCGATGATGGACTACGGGAAACCATCATAAACGTTGGCTTCGACATTCTAGCTTCTGCCATGTTCTAGTCCTTTTTTCCTATCAACATGAAAGAATTAGGATTGTAAGTAACGCTTAAATTTGCTTTTTTTTCCAGAAACATCTCATGATAGTCGCTCCAGTATCATAAGCGGCCGCGGGTTTGTAGAAAGTAGTGTAGTCTTCTGTGTCTGTGTATAGTAGGTCTATCTTAAATAGGCCCATCTGCTATATGGAATGTGGCACTGCAAATGACACACTGTGGGTGCAGCGCACATCAGGAAGAATGAACAGACCACAAAAACAACTCAACTGCATGTAACAGGAAAAACTAGTTTTATGTACAATGTTTTCAAATAAAATGTACAAGGAAGTTTACAGTAAAACCTTCCCATACAACAGATAGCCATTATCTGTGGGTACCCTTCCAACTGACTTCAGAATCCTCTGCCATATCCAATCTATCTCCGCATTTACCTCATTTGGGTTAGAGCCAAGCTTTCTTCTTCAATCCAACAAAACTACAAGGGACATTGTCCTTCTAGCCTTTACAAAAATAACTTTCATTCTCAATTATTTTTTTCAGTATCGTTCGCTGAACTATATATATATAATTTCTGACTTTAGTATGTACAATTGCATCCCAAGGAAGCAAGTAACTACTGTATATATTTATATATATATAATAGCAATCTCTTTTAGCACATATCTCTACTTTTCAGTCTTTTCAAAAAGGTAATTGCAAAATTTATCAATGTTATGTAACCTACTATAACATACTAGTCAACCTTTTAACAGTGCCACCTTTCTGGCAACAGTAGTACTGCAGCCTCAACGGCCCACAAGCATTTCCTACTTTCAAGTGCCTATTTTTTTTAGACAACTCTTACAGAATCATAACATCTCAACAATTCGTCAAACGATGAGCAAAATTCTTCAGAAGAACACAAAACACTTTGTCAGTTTCTACAGTCATTTCCTTCTTCTTTAACTACATCCAAATATAGCAGTCCAATTTTAGATGACCATTTGCATTTATAGTTACATTATGAAAACATAACATCCTTTCTCTTCCTCTTATCCTAAAGCAGCATGAATCACTTTGCAGAGAATGCTGAAGTCAGTGACACTTTTCACATCTTACTCCTGGCATCAAAACCTCATTGCACCAGATCCTCTAAACACGACAGAAAGAACAGTTCAACATACAACCTTTCAACAGATATTGATGTCATTGTACAATTCAACAACTGCCAATAGACACATGAGAATCCATATTCAAATTGCTGAACTGTCTTTCTGTCCTGGTTATAAGATCATGTGATCATTTTTGGTACTGACAACCTTACTTTTTACTAGGAACAATGAAAACTAGCATAGGTATACCAGAATTTCTCAAAAGACCCAAGAAACAGTTTCTCATTCAAGTTAAGCATTCTACATGTACAAGTTTTACCCTCAAAGGTATCATTAGTGAAATATATGTGATTAACAGTTTGTATGTCAGTCACCTACATGTACTCATCTATTTGTGCTTTTTAAGAAATAATGGAACATCTCACTTTTCCTTCCGAAATGCAACTCCAAATATCCTATCTTACTTTTCATTCAGGTCCGATGAGAAATAATGGTATACCCCAGATTAACCAAAATCTTCTTGCGCACATTGTTGCATACAGCCCACAAGGCTTCCCTATACTACTCTCCAAGCAGAGGTTGGTGGAGAAGATTGTGACTTTTTTATCATTTGCCCCGATTTCTGTCAGCTCTCTCCACTTGGTGGAAAGTGCCAAAAGAAAACGGGTCATGTGATAAAAAGGTCACAATCTTCTCCACCAACCTCTGCTTGGAGAGTACCCTATACAAGGTTCTGCTTTGACAGACTGTGGGAGGGACAGTTTCAAATCTTCAAAGTTGTACAACTCATGGTTCAGACTTTCTCCATGTCTCATTACAATGTCAGACTCACATAAGGTAACATACAGTATTTCACATTATGGTAACACTGAATAGAACTAGTATTCTGGTTTCAACATTTGTAAAAATGTATGGGGAGACATTGGTAGTGTAATATATATATATCATAATGGAGACAAAGTTCAATCAAAGACTTTTTTCTACATGTAGGCTACCAAATGAAATATCCTTATGCTACTCACCAAGTAGTATCATAGTTACCACATTAAATCATCATTTAGGGAAAGGACTTTTGATGAAAAATTTAATAATCTTCCACATTTTTGCTATATTTGCCTGAAGTTGCCCTCTTGAAGCAGGTACAGATGGCATAAGTGACATTTTTTTACTTCTGGAGCAAAATGTTGACATCATCATAATGTACAAACCAAACTGACCACATAACCCACAGACCTTCAAAGCCAACTGAAAGACATCCTGGTTAAACAACACTTACATCTTCTCTTTTTTACATCTCCATAATCCACATGCGTTTTTGCACATTTGCATATGTGCCTTGTTTACACTATTTTGTTTATGTACACAGTAATAGTCATATAATAAACACAGCTGTACACGTTGCAGAGCTCTATTTGGTTCAGAACCACTGTGTCTTCTTCGGACACATCCATACTCAATACATGTACTTCATCCTACTCAAACAATACAAAGTTTGAAGACAATGACAACAACAGTCTTCCCATCTACTAAACATGTCTTTGCACCATAGTTTGACACAATGCAATGGTTTACTAGTCTAAGAGTCTTTTTCTGGGAACTTATATGAAAGCTTTGCAGTACTGAACACTATCACTGACATAAGACTTGAAATGTGTGAGTAGCGAAAAAGGGATGTTTAAAGATCAGCAGATACTGTATAGCAAACAAAAAATTCTGCAAACATGGATACAGCTGCATGCAAAATTATTCAACCCCCCTTGCATTTTGGACATTTTGGCAAATTGTGGAACTTTACAGCTGCATAATATTACTAAATCATATAAGTGATGAACAGATATGTTATTACAGTCTGATACCACAGCAAAAGTTAAGATTTTTTTCATAGTCCATCCAAAATAGCAACTTTCACACAAATAGTACGTTGCAAAATTATTCAACCCCCTATGAGGGGTTGTCTTTAGTGCATAGTGCAGCACCCCTATTTATCTAAAAGCTGAATTCACCTGATGTAGACATGAACGATAGCTTGTCACAAGCTTCTGGCAGTGCTCTTTGGGAATTTTGGCCCATTTGTAGTGGGCGATGGTTTCCGGCTAGCAATTTTCCGAGGTTTACGTACCGCAACAGCTTTCAATAGATCCAACCCAAAATTCTGAACTGATTTTAAGTCTGGAGACTATTATAGGTACTCAAGAACCTTCCAGGTTCTTTTTCTGACCAAACATATGTGGATGTCGATGTGTGCTTGGGGTTATTGTCTTACTGGAATGTCCACTGACGCCCCAGCTTCAACTCCTTTACGGACCTGCCGACATTCTTGGCCAGAATTTCAGCAGCCACAATGATATTTCTTAGAAGACAGGTGGACAAGAACCATATGATTACTGTTAAAGTCCTGAAAACAATTTGGCTGAAGGAGAAACTGTTGTTTCAGTGGACACAGTGCGCCGCACACTTCATGCTGAAGGGCTCAAGGCCAGAACCCCAAGACCCACACCATTGCTGAAGCCATGCCCCAAGAAAAGTTGCCTCCAGTATGCTCAAAACAACCTACGAATGCCAGTAGTTTTTGGACACTGTTATATGGACTGACGAAACAAAAAAAAATTGACCTCTTTGGTCCTTCGTGTCAGAGGTATGTTTGGCACAGGAAAGACTACGCATATGCAGAGAGGTACACCCTGCCTACCGTGAAGCATGGTGATGGGTCTGAGATTCTTTGGGGGTGTTTTGCTTCTAATGGCACTGGGAATATCCACCGTGTTGAAGGCATCATGAAAAAAAACCAGTACTAGGATATTCTGGCCAGGAAAGTTACCAATTCCGTTAGAAAGTTGAAGCTAGGGCGTCATTGGACATTCCAGCAAGACAATAACCCCAAGCACACATCGACACCCACATATGTTTGGCCAGAAAAAGAACCTGGAAGGTTCTTGAGTACCTATAACACTCTCCAGACTTAAACCAAGTTGAGAATTTTTGGTTGGATCTGAAGACAGCAGTTGCGACACGTAAACCTCGGAAAATTGCTGAGCTGGAGACCATTACCTACGAGAAATAAGCTGAAATTCCCAAAGACCACTGCCAGAAGCTTGTGACAAGCTATCGTTCACGTCTACATCAAGTGAATTCAGCTTTCAGATAAATAGGGGTGCTGCACTAAGTACTAAAGACAACCCCTCATAGGGGGTTGAATAATTTTGCAACGTACTATTTGTGTGAAAGTTGCTATTTTGGATGGACTATGAAAAAAATCTTAACTTTTGCTGTGGTATCAGACTGTAATAACATATCTGTTCATCACTTATATGATTTAGTAATATTATGCAGCTGTAAAGTTCCACAATTTGCCAAAATGTCCAAAATGCAAGGGGGGTTGAATAATTTTGCATGCAGCTGTATATCATGGTAAATTGTGAGTTTCACAGTATACTGAAAAGCAAATTTCTGCCAAAATCAGAACAAAAACTGTCGGTAAAGTAGATAAATATGAACTGTGAGCATGAATGCAAACAAATCTTAGCAATCACCAATTCACAACAACATCCATGAACTAGCACCTTGCAGAGATTCTAGTAGCACCATGCATGCATGGATTACAAAGTACTCTAGACAAAACCACAGTGTCTGAACTATGTAGCACTACTCAACTTGTTTGTACAAAGTCTTCCTATCTAAATCCTTGCTGCCATCTGAAAACATACATACATTTTAACACAACCATGGGTAGGCTGTGATGCGTTAGTCAGTGTAGACCTCATGAACAAAAAACACAAGTAAGTGTGCATCAACTCTACTATCATGGTACGTTTGTTACGTGAAGTGTTTGTCTTTAAGACTATAAAACTTACATTGGTTCACATAACCATACTTGTGCTGTAGGAACAATGGTGCAATGTAGCTATAAACTATGCGACTTAGTCCTCAATTCTAGATTGCTCCCAAACTACAGGTGAAACTTCCAGAAGCATTTCAAGACAACAGAACAACTTCTTATCCATGAGGTCTTCATGGACCAACACATGATATGTTCATGTACTTTACACAACAGGACCACACTTCGCTCCAAGTTAGATTGTCATCGTGCTAGCTTCTACACAGACTACGTTATATCTTCATACAATCTACAGTTACTGTAGTAAATGCGTTAAAGAATATCTTGGCCTCACAGTATCACAGTCAAGAGCATAGCCATAGTAAACTTTGATAACCAGTGTTGTATCCGGTGCTCATCTGTGTGTCCGGTCTCCGGTGGTTGAAACTGGTGAGAGGGAGTTGCTCATTCTCCGGGAGGGGTGGACGGTTGTGTGTTTGGGGTTGCTTATTCTCCGGGAGGGGTGGAGGGTTGTGTGTTTGGTGTGTTTGTGCGCTCCGACACGGGCTGCGAGGTAATCGTTGCGTCCGGGCGCGGGGGCAGCAAGCCTGGAAAAAGGTTAAAACTGAGTCTACACTTGGAAGATGACATTTCAAAGATGTTTATTATAACTAGGAAAATCATTAAATACAGAAGTACCATGGAAGAAAAGTCTAAGAAACATAATACACAAACTTAAGATGTTTCTTATCACATCAACTCCTGATAATTTTTTGACTTCTGACCTCCACTTCAACTTTGAACTTTATTGATTTTGACCTTGAAGTGGCTAAAACTTTGAGTTACAGACAACCAGTTTGTTTTGACATATCAGATTTTATTTGTTCCACTGAATGTTGTCCATGTTCGTCTCTACCACTCTGAATGTAACATGATAGTCTTGTGCTGTATATGCTGGGCCCTCTGGGAAATCAACTTTTATAAGTTGTAGGGGCTACCCAGTAGTCTTGTAGTGAAATAAATAAATGAATAACTAGATGTTTCCGTGAGAAGTTACCTGCAGGCTTGAGGACCAGGAACTTGAGAATATCTGAGAGCGAGACGACTCCCACCACACAGTCATCTGTGTCTACCACCACCAGTCTGTGAACCTGCAGGGGGCAACACAAACATGAGATATGTAGTTTTATCCAGTGTAAAAAAGGTATTCCATTACAGCCTCCATAGCGGGCTCTCTGGGCCTTTTTGGGTTTATAATACACTTCTTTGCTGATGACTTTGGGCCATACTTTACGGGTCGGCTGCACAAATAACCAGTTCATAAAGACGTCATCAGCAAAAAGTGTATGAGCAAAAAAAAGGCCCAGAGAGCCTGCTATGGAGGCTAATTCCTGTAGTCTTTTTAAGGCCATAGGGACAGTGGGCTGTTATCCACAGTGTCAAGGGCACGGTATTGGAAGGCGGAGCCCATCCCTCTCCTTTTACTGCCTTTTACCTCCCCAACCAAAGTCTGGTACTATACCCATTAATTTAGTTTTTTGTTGTTGTTAGTTTTCACAACTATGTAATAATATTGTTAAGTAATTGTAAGTGTGGCTGGTTTAATTGTAATTTTAAGTTGTTATATTGTAGTTGTAACTTCCCCCGATCTCTAGAACAATTCAGAAAAGAAGACTGGCCCTTGCTGGCCATGTAGCACGTCATGAGGAGATGGCTGCCAAAGTTCTCCTCTGGGAACCTGATGCAAAGAGAAAAAGGGGACGACCGAACCTGACACTTAAGAAAGTCTTGGAGGAGGAGGTTGGGTTAAAGGACTACAACCTGCTAGCCGCCATGCTTGATAGAAATGCATGGTTAGACATTGTGAATGGCACCTCGTATGAGGACGACCTGAACTGAACTGAACTGATATTGTAATATATTTTTGGATAAGGACTTAAGGGAGATCAGTATTACTAATGGTGATCCAAATAAACAAACCTCTGCCTTGACGACCCTGTCACAGATGGTGTCCAGCGTTTCAGTCTTCAGACAGCGGTGCACGCCCTCGAACCCCTGGCTCCGATGCTGCAGGGCCTGCCGAATCGTGATGTCCAGGTTGTTGTACGTCTTCTCAGCTGCCAGATTCTACAAAAACAGCCAATTGATAACCTTGTAACATATGCTGTAGGCGACAGACATTTACAAAATTGTTCTGAAAAAGAAGGCAAAAGTTAATGATTTTACCTCAGACTTTTTCTGACATAGACTTAATTGAATATATGAGCAGAAAAGGGATGGAACACAACCTTAACAGTTTTTCTAAGAGTTTATACTTGCAGTAAATATCTACATAGATTCTTCTTATCTACTTAGCCAAAGAAAATTTACTTACAATTGCATCAAACTTGGCGTAGATGTCCACCACTTTACCTGAGGGATGAAAAGCAGGTATTGAACTGTTGCACTGGTCTATTCCTACTTGGCTAAAGGCAAACATTTAGCAATGCACAAGTAAATGAAGGTAAGAGCAAGAGTGACATTCAAATATTCTGCTAAGCACTAGTCAATAGCAGAAAAACAACTGCTATAACACACTACTGTTTACAGATGATTCTAGCTAAGCAGAAGTGAGGGAGGAAAGGTATTCAAAGATGTTGCAAGAATTGAGCTTGTCACATAGTTGAAGTGGCTTTTCAGGATTTCTCAAGGGGAAGTCAAACAAATGCTTCCAACATGGACAACGCTACTTCTTGCCAACATCCCACAGTACCCTGGAAAGCCAGAGTATCTGCGGAGCGGTCTAGCGACTTTTCCCGGAAAGCGAGACTAACTGGCCGACCCACTATACACAGCCCTCGAGGGGCTATGTAACTCCGTCGGCCAGGTGGTCTTGCTTTCCAGGGGCAAGTTGCTAAGCCGCCCTGCAGATACTCTGGCTTTCCAGGGTATTCAAAAAGAAAAGGGTTAGTGGAAAGAGACAGAGAAATAAAAGGGTGAGAAAGAACGCACCATTGTCATCAACCACGGGCAGAGCAGACACCCTCCGCTGCACAAAGATGTGCAGGGCCTGGATTAGGGGGATGTCAGCTGGGGCCTGTCAGGAGTAAAAGGGAGGAAAATCATGGAGATATCTACGAACCACGTGGGGAGGGGGCACGTCTTACCGTCGCTATCTACAACCGGGAGGGCGGACACTCGCCTTTCCACAAAGATGTGAAGAGCATGGATTAGGTGGGTTTCCGGTGATGCCTACAGAAGTGACAAAATCACAGCAACACAAAATTTCACCCAGTTCAATCAAACACAAGCGTTTTCCCTTGTTCTTTTGATGGGAATGGTGGCCACAGGTGAATGTAACCTAATTATAAGCTGCTGTTTCTTTTCCAATTTTACAATTAACTTAGATCATAACAATTCCAACAGAGATATAATTTTTCAAATATGGTGTTGGCCTATATAGCTTAGTATAGGCACCATACCAAGGTAACTGTAAGGAAAACACTGATGACAAAGTCAATACACATCGACAACGTTCATCATCAGTTAGTACAAATTTTACTCTAAGACATGGCCCACAGTATTAAGTATTCTGCTGCAGACCTCAGGTAGCATGCATTACAACATCGGATAGTGTACTCTTGATGGTATACTTTCTACGTAAGATAATAACAAGAGAAGTGCTTAAAATTTCTAGGACACATTTTGGCCAAAGTTCATAGTTTGCCTAGTATGCACATACACTAACACACACACGATGTACACAAACACACACACACACACACACATACATGTATACGCATGCACTTATAATATAGATAATATTGACAAATGCCCAATAAATGACTCACAGTTGCAATGTTGGAATAGGTCCCGATGCCCAGCTCCTCTAGAGTGTTGTTCATGTAGTCTGGCTTGGGGATGTCCTTCAGCTGAAAATCAGCCACAACATAATAAGACAACGTGAACACAAAGAAAGGGTCTTAAAAAAAGGACAGTTGTCTACTATGATATCAGCTTAAAGAACACATACTATCACTGCTGTACAGGCACAATAACCTTAGGACAAAAAGTACAAAGTATTCTTGTTTTTCAAAGGACAAAGAAAATAACTTAGGGTTGTTCAATGTTAAGTACTTCAGAAGTATGACCTGTTTCTAAATGCAAAGGCTGCACAAAGTACATGTATGTTTTAATCTTTGGTTATCTGAACAAGTATCCTTGATACCAAGGTATATAGTTTATGTAAATATCTATCAAAATCAACACATCTTTGTCACATCTTATGTACAAGTGTGAGTACTTACATATAACCAGAGGAACTTGAGTATCCTCTTGTGAGTGAGGACGTAGATTGCATTGCCCGTTGTCTCGTCTAGTACAGGAAGACGATGGATCTTGCACCCAATCAGTCTCTTAATGCCTTCAAACAACCTGCACATGAAACAACAGTAATAAATAGTTTTTGTACATCATGTTACAACAGCATAAAGGAATCTTGGGCTTCAAAGCTGATTTTCTAAGGCTCTAGTTGTTTTTAAAGACAAAAACAAAACTAGTAGTTAAGATTCCTAAGTAAAAGAGTACATACGTCTCATCTGGGTCTATGCTGACAAGTGGCCTGTTGGTCAGTCCTAGCACCTCTGTATGGCAATGGGGAAAAATGCTTAAGTCAGCCAAAATATTTTTTCATTACAACAAATCATAAAGTAACTTACTTCAGACTATGTATGGTCATTCAGCCAATAACACCTGTTTCTGGGCCCTTCATCTGCAGTTTGAACTATTCCAGATAGGAGGCATCACTAGACTGTCAAAGTTGTGTCAGGCACTGAACACGTACAGAACACATTATTTATCGCACTGGAATTTGGCTACATTTCATCAAGCCTAGGTGTAATGTCAAACCAAGGTCATCAGTCGAGCTGAAGCAGACGAAATCAATTTGGTGCCCTCCTCGTGCATTGACTGGATTTCAACCTGTGTACTGACTGTATCTTTAGCCATAGCTACAAAACTACCAAACTTCTATGCTTTGTTACCATGACAAACTTCCTTGCCCTGCCCTCACCTGTCCATGTTGTTACCATGACAACCTCCCCTGCTCTTCCATCACTTCTCCATGTGTTGTTACCATGACAATTGTCCGTCCCACTATTACCTCCATGTGTTGTTACCACGACAACTGCCTCTGCCCCATCCTCACTTCTCCATGTGTTCTGTTACCATGGCAACCATCCCTGCCCCACCCTCCATGTGTTGTGTTACCATGACAACCATCCCTGCCCCGCCCTCACCTCTCCATGTGGCAATCTTGTGTTCCTCCAGTTCATCCATCTGGACCAGAGGAGACTTGTAGTACTTTTGTAACACATTGATGAAGTCCGTGATTGTCAACATTCCTGAGGAAAAAAGACAAAACAAATGACATCAAACTCATGGAAACCTTCAGTTGCCTTAATTTTGGTTGGCTGTCCCTTTACTGACTTTGTATTTTTGCCAAAATATGTAGGCAAAGCAAATATAACAAAACAACACTTACCTACAAAGTTCTGAGTTCTACTATCCCACAGCGGAGCAGCCCTTATACCTAACAAGAGGAGGAAAATGTGTCAAGATTATCATTGTACTACACACCATAACCATAGTCCTGTTTTATACAGTTTTTATTAAAGCAAAACTATAATGAGAAGCAGTATGAGGGACACATAATAGGTGGGGAGAGACAGTTGGTGTAATCATTCTTCAGTTGGAAGTTGAATCTTGAAATTGAAAGTCATTTCAAGGACAAACTGTGGTTGGGGTAAAATATTTCTTCTCTATGATATATCACAAGAGAATTGGCTGTAATATTTCATACAGATATATGTGTCCGCCAGCCAGGTAACATCAGTATTGCTCAGTTTGGGCCATAAAGTATGTGCAATATATATTACACGTACATATTATGCAGTTGTTGAAACACATACCGGTTACTGGTACGAAACATTTAGCATAGTAAAGACTCAAGCTTTAGTTCCTGTGACACAGAATAAATGACACCACTTTGTATTCTTCTCACAGTCCCTAATCTGCGAAAGGATATCAGTTTTTGTCTTAGACTCATTCCAGGCCTGCATCCAATCTCCTTGATGTGCACTTATGTGCCGGCATAAAACCAATCCATTAACTTGGGGATGAAGCAAACAAAATGGGATGTGGAAGGAGTGATGGTCACAATTTTCTTTAGATTGACGGATTGTGTAATTCCTTTTTCATCTTACACTGTCCCTTCTTCTGTCACCAAGCAAGTAACATAATTCCGATGAAGACACTTTTCCAGCCTTTGATTAAATCAAATTCCTGGTCTATCCTGCAGTTATCTTCTTCAAGTATTTCATTACAAGGAGAACCTTTCAACTGTACATGCATGTGTCGCTAATGTGATCGAAGCACTTTGATGTATTGCCTACGTGCCATATTGGACAAGTTTGGCAAACAGGCTGCCTCAGACAAAATCCACTCAGCAAACGCAGCACATTAACAGCTTTGACATCAGAAACTCTAAGACAGAGCCAAGAAAATAAGCTTACCTCCCATGGCTAAGGCATTAAAAGTCTACAGTAGCACCATTTGCTTAATACAATATATTATAAGTCTAATGGCAGAAAGTGTGCATGTGCAAAGCTAAGGGTTAAAGCTGAACTCCCAGGGCTATGAATTGAAATGTCTTCGGTAAAACAATGATTAATTTATAGGTATGATGGCAGAAAGTGTGCGTCAGAGCCAAGGGCTAAAGCTTAACTCTCAGAGCTATGGCATCAAAAAGGCAGCTCACAGCTTAAGCTGTGTAAGTATGACATCAGGGGGTCTAAGGTAGTGCTTATCAGAGGTGCCCCATTTAATCTTATCCCTGCTGCTGCCTAACTTCAGTGTGCTAAAGGTTAAATAATGACATCAATGATATCAGAAAACACAAGGTTTGATACTGTAACAGTTAGTATCTTACAACAGCTGCGAGTTATATTCCTACAAATCCTCTTCATCTACATCTGGCCCATTTTTGATCAGATATATGTACTAAGTTTTAATGGGGAAGATTTATTCATGACAAGTCACAGACCCAGGAAATATCACCATGCTGAACACGGCTGACTACAGCAGCAGTTATGCATACGTGTAACGTTATAAATCATAACATAATTGGTATCACTTCTTTAGTACATGTATCACAGCTACTACACGTACCATTTATCAAAATTAGTGATACCCATGCATGACTGCCATGAGGGAACTTACCATTGTACACTAATGCAAAGAAGGCTTTCTTCACCTGAAAATTTAAAAAAAATTCATGTTCATTTGGTAATATGATAGGCATAACACACATGTAGCTGATTCTATGGCTACCAATACAATGTAGTATAATATAGTTTTATGGCTCAAGACATAATATCATTTCTGCTTTCTGTAATATGTGATGCATAACACCAAGTCTATATCATTTTAGCCTGAAAAGTTGGACGTTGTCGATGTCTGTTTCTGTCTAAAAATTATCAAATAAATCGCAGGTGGGTATCTTGTACCCCAAGTCAAAATAAGAATACAATGTATATATAACTGACAATTCACTAATTCTACTGTGTCCATCATCATGGGAAATCATACCTGAAACACATATGGTTGCTCCATCATATATAAAGATAGATCTTTCCAATTTGACATGCACTAATTGTGCCATACACATAGTTACGTACCAGTAGCTGTGTGTCAAACACAACTAGTTTGGAGCTTGTTGGGATGATGTCATATATATGGTGAGACTTCATAAAATTAAGGTACACAGCATCATCTGAAACATAAAACAGCACTCTTAACAACTCTAAAGCCTTAAACACAAGTCACATAATATACATAATTAATGTAACAATAACACAATATGTAAAATTTAAAGTTAGCATGACAGAATTGCAACAAAGAGGTTCTAATCTAAACCTGACCAAAGAATGTAATTTTTCCATGCGAAAAAAGAGTAACCCATTTCACCAATATATTTGGTTGCACAATATATTTCAATAAATTCCTACTTCATTTTGCAGATGTTTTCTGTATAGCTATATCTCCTAAAAGAGTGGATAGATTTCTACGGTGTCATCTAATCAACCATGGGTACAACTTATCCAGCTTGTTGCTACCATATACAAGGTCATGTTTGTTTCCATTGACACATCAGTGTTTAACATGTGCCGAGGTATATGATAAAATTTTCCCACCTGCTTCTAAGGGTGTCTGTGCTTGCTGCATCTTCATTGCTAGTGGATCTGAGCCCTGGATCTGAAACAGGAGAAAAATGTTTATTGTAACATCAAACAACAGGATATGAGTTAGACCTTTTGCCATTTTGTTTGACTCCTATATACTGTACATAGATTGAAGCAACCTCTTTACCTAATCTAGATACATGTACATGTACATGTATGTATTTTTAACCTGTAAGCGAGTCAGACAATAATCATGGCATTAACGTTATAGATTACATCCACACAGTGTGGTTCAAACCTTCTCTGTACGACTTATATCATTCCAACTGTACATGTGCTTCCCAATTAACATACGGGAACAAGCAAACAGACACAGATTTATCGGTAAACTGTCAGTCATTTCACGATGCACAACCAATATTGATTCACCAGAGCTGCCTCAAAATGTCATGATGCCATGTTTGATGAGTGTTTCAGTAGATTCTCTACCCAGAAAACCACCACCAGTGCCTGTAATTCTAACTGTATGTGATGAAAACGCAAGAAGATATCCATACGTCCAATCCAATTCAACTCCAAATGACCCCAATAAAATCAGACATTTTTACGACCAGGATATTATTTCCATATACATCATAAGCTATCCTTCAGACACAATAATATTGCTCTATAATATCAGCGACCTTAATCTAACATTACCTATGCCACTGGCGTCAACCTAATTTCCGACATATTTCCATCCTAATAAAGGATATATTAGATATAACAATCAAAATGAAAGCGAAGTATTCTAAGACAATACCTGACAGAATGGTGGAATAGTTGACTTCAAAACAGGAGTAGTGCGCTTGTATATATAGGGTCACACCTCTTACCTTACTAGATTACAATTATAGGCAATCTTGTTTCTGCCGAACCCCAGGGATACCCTTTCATTTCAACATTCAACCATGAAATATTCATTAGCTGCAGCGATACTGTAAATTAATCTAGTTTCATGGTGGGTTTTATTTGGCAGTAGGAGGATAAATTATATTTTGGTGGTGTTTTAAATTCGCGAGTGAAACAATTCTGCAGTAGTCATACAAGGGAGACATATCTGCGTTGCCTTTGCAGTGGGGAGGTCACAAGGAAAATTGCCCAAATAAAACCAACGCTAAATTTTGTTACAATTTATAGTAACATGCCAGGAAACCATATTGACGTTTATACTAACTAAACAGTGTGCCTACTGGGGTGCTTAGCACAAAAACATTATTTTATGGACCCCAATTTAGAATTCATAACAATAATACTACAGTGACTGTTCATCTGCCAGGAATACATGGCTTCAATGTCAATGCTAATTTATCAACTTTTATCCTTCATATGATCCTCTTTTGAGACTGCAACAAAGGCCATGACACCAGTTTGGCAATATCATTCCCTCCACCCATAGACAATATTCTAATTCTTGCAGCAATGAGCATATGTCAAGTCTGCTGGGATAATTTCATGCCTATTTCTCAAACGTGTCCTTTTCCCCTGAGCCTTCCTATTTCCAGGACCTGACCTAAACCAGAAAGGGCAATAAAGCTATGAAACTTCACATAACCTATCAATATTTGAAGACTGTGGGACTTTGACATGTATATATGCACATTTGTATTCACACCTGGCGACGCAGATGTTCACAAAAAGCACATGTGATAAAACTGAGTAATGGTTTTGCTGTGGCCTATAGTCCCCGGACTGCAGGTTGTGTAATAACACGCCTCACTGCCATGACTTTGAAGTTTCAAGAGAAAACGTTTGGGAATGGCCCATCATCATCACACAGGAATTACAATGTGCAGTTACTGTATCCTTTCACACCATTTCTAGCGGGAATACTGCACCATCTACAGAATACATTTTCACAGTCCACAAATTGACATTCTATACAGGATTGTACCTTCACCATTTCTTGGACCTGCTTCTTGCAAGGAACGACGTGTCGGCGCATTGGTGACTCTACTTTCCTAGACAGGTCCTTCTTTTGCCGTTTGACTCTCACGCGCTCCATCCTAACAATGTCTCCAGACTCAGACTAATATACAAGATGCAAATGTATACAGCTAAAGCCCACGTACACGTAGGCTGCGTATGCACATTTTGCAGGACACGAAAGAGACTAGACTATTTGAAGTTCTCAATACAGGGACAACTAATCACATGTCGTGATTGTAGATTCAGCATCTTGTTCTGTCAATCATTAGTAAGCAAACATGCAAGGTGCCTACGTGACATGTGGCCACACACTGTGGCTGCACACAGCATACTAATGTGGGAAGAAATGTTGTCTGGGAGACAAGTTGCTCTGGATCATGAGACAGTTCAGGAATGTCTCTTGCACATCAACTACCAAAGTCTTCGCTACCCGATGTTACTCAAGCAACACAAAGATGCAAACTGCAAGCTAATTATTTGGTGGCCTTTAATAGGGCTGGTTACATGCAATTTACTTTCATCTGGAAACCAATGGCAGCCAAATTACAAGCCCAATCTCATACTCATGACGATACTCATCAACTATCCGTGATTGGCATTTTTATCAAGCTGGAAGTCTTTCATGTTTAACGTCTATATTTGAAGACCTCTGCATGTACCATGTACATGTATGTAACATCACAGCATAACCTAAGGTCAACATTACGTGATTTAGGCACTAATAAAAGCAAGATTTCTACATTTGATTTTTGTATTGCCAGGAGCAATACCACAACCTGCAATTAATGGTGTGTATATAAATGTCCACCCATCAGGAATACATTTCTTTATATCAAGCAACTTCACTTTTTCCTTCTGTTCATGGAGGGGGCGTGGCATTGTAAGTTTTGTGGGTGGTACCACTTGGATATAGGGGATAGAGGGTGTCCAGTATTTCCTTCTCAATACTGAGTTATAAAACAAGATATACAGTGTTTATCCTGGCAATACAAACAAGGTGCATGACACATCAAAGACAAATGCGGTAGGTAAATTCCATATCTCCTGATCAAAGCTTTTGAGTTGAACCTAGTAGCACCTGTGGTACCACATAATGATTCTTGACCTACATTTGTACATCTGTCTGTATACACCTGACATCAAGTCTGCTACTGATACAAGGATCTATCAGAAACAGTGGTGTGAGCTATTATCATACCACACGTATCATCAATTTGAATACTGTACATGCATTCAAGTTCCCGGTGATTTAATTTCGCGGTAGGGAGAAAATGGAGTGTTCGCGGTGGTTTTTAGTTCGCAGTTTAAATAAGGTGGTAGGAGGGTGGTGAAGAGATTAACGCGGAATCTGCAAATAGTAAACCATTGCAAACTTACATGAAACTGCATTTACAGTAACTTTGTACAATAATCTGAGGAGTAACATTACGTCTTGTAATTAAAGGGGTGCCATAAACTAGCTGGTAACGCCTTATCTGGACGTTAGTGATAAGGACCATAAAATCCCCATGTATCACCTGTTGTCATAGCAATAACAAAGGGTGGGAATGTGAAGGTCGTGCTGTTGAACTGTAACAGTGTGGGGGTGAAAACACTTACACGGTCACACCCCGTCCACTAGAGGCTACGACTGCTAAGGGACTAAGCGACCAAACATTTGACGAGTCGCTCAACGAATTACATAGATGAAGAACAATTTTCACAAACAATTTGCGAGTTTACATCTTGCATCATGTTTCAGTTAGGAAATCAAGGGTCACACAAATCCAATTTTGGTCACTGTACGGTCGCTCAGTGATTGCTGTCTAACTACCAACTGGATGTGGGGTTACACGGAGGTTTTGGGGGTCCTTACCCAAAATGATGGGGTGAAAAGTCACTATTTTTAACCCACTTTTTACTCCTTGGGTCCAGGTAGAATAGGGGACCCCCGAAACGTCCGTTTAGCCCAAAATCCAGTTTGTATTGTCTAGTGGAAAGGGGGCTTAGAAGTTGAAGGAAAATAATCCTGAACGATAAAGAAATACCTACTCCATCGTCTAGATCTCTGCTCACGAACACATCATCCTCTTCTGTGATGTCTGGGAGAGGCATCTTAAGAGGCTCTATCCTTGGACCCTTCCTTCTTTCATATAACCTCACATGTCCTCTCCCCTCAGATGAAATCCAGTCCTCACTGACTCCTTCTCCATTACAAGAACACTTCCAATCCTCGGAGTCTTGTTCCAAAGCTTCTAGAGACAACCGTCTAAGCTGTGCTTCTACACTAAGGGGCTGTATAGTCAGCAGATGTTGGTGATTCTGCTGCTTATTTGGTTCTTGTGAAGAGACATCTTCTAGTGGCGAGACTTTAGGAATGGAAAGAATTTCCAGCTCAGGCTTCTTGAAGAAAAACCAGTTAGGGTGGCTTGGTTGCTCCTGTATCCGTCCGTTCTGCGTGGAGACTTGTTGGGACACAGTTTTTATGTCTGGACATTGCTTTACCCGGCGTAGCTTTCTGTAAGTCGGTTCCAATTTTGTTCCTGGTGGAGGAAATTGCTGAAGCTCGATTATTTCTATGGTCCGTCGTTGTTTCTTGTAGAGGAACCTCGGAAGGTGCATGGAAGCCAGAGAGTGCAGCATGATTCCTTCATTAAAGGTTGCAAATCCTATAAATTCTAGATGTGCAGGAGAACTAATAGAAGCTAACAACCGGTCCAAACAAGCAGCTGCTGGAACGACACACCTGCAGAACATGTCTCACCAGTCCTTTACAACACCTTGCCTGTCCGTGTTTTCTGAGTAGTCTGAGGAGGTTATCACAGTCAAGTCTGGCATATCTTGACTAACAACCTCAGCACAGCCAATGCCAACACGTTAGCATGGCGAGAAAAGTTGTTTTCTTTGATCAGAACTCTGAGTCATATATCACATGTTAACCCAGCAACGTAGATTGGGCGTGTTACCACGTGCATTCAGCATTGTACCGCCTGGCACTGCAACTTGTGAGTAAACATCCAAGGGCTTCCACAAGACCCTTTTGTTCTGTGGCTTCATTTGCTAATTGCATTTACTATGTACGGGTATGTCTACTTTCAGGAGCAGTAAAATTTTACCAAATATGATCACAGACACATTGTGGTGTATGTTTCTCTGGTTATTTAGCTGCATAGGTTATATTCAGTTATATCAGAAGTCATAAATCTTGTACCTTATCTATAAATGGATTCTTTAAAAACCATAAATTTGGAGGGATTAATGGTTTACCAAAGGTCAGAGGCAGGAATACAATACTACTCCTAGTACAGCAAGCACGCCCTCAGTTCAGCAGTATGATGATTAAGTGGAGAAACAAAAATAGGCACATGTGTAGAGTAGTAGATGTACATTGAACCTCCTTTATCATTCCCAACCAGGTCTATACAGACTGTAAGATCCTACACCGAGACAGTATAAGAGTCCATGTAGACTTACATCAGTTACACATGTACATGCTCATGATCTGTAGCCTATAGATTAAAGCTGCAATTTCATTAAACTTTTTTAAAGCTACCAACTATAAAGTAACTAAATGTTGTCATTTTTTCTTTACACAAGCAAAGAGCATTTGATGTTTACTCAATATCTATGACTTATTGAATTTATCTATTTAATATTTATTTATCAATTTATTGACATTGATCAAAAGAGACACTGGACTTTCAGGTTCGGAGTTATTTTCCGCCATGAAGGACAAACTGTACTGGAAGAACTTTATTGACTGTATCTCACCGGAGTAAATCCGGATGAACGATGATGATGATGATGAATTTATTGGAGACTTGGTGGTAGTGCTTCTAGATGTAACATAACCATTACCATATTTAAGGATCACACCTTCCAAAAGTCAGAAATAGAACTGACAACATTGTCTTTAACTTTGGCAAGCAAACACTTCATGAATCCTTTGTGGCAACCTTGTCTCACTCAAAACAACACATTTAATGGGAGTGAAAACAATGGGATAAAATTCTATAGCTCTCTCCTCTTATTGGTTGTCATTGTACATAAACGTATGCCCTTTAAGATGTTTGCTCAATCAAAGATATTTGATACAAGACAAAAGTAACAAGCATACTGTAGACACTTTGTCAAGACAATAGAAACAGATGGTATTAAACATGGACTCAACAACTAGATGATTCCCTTAGTCTGGAACCTAGTAATTGTGTTTACATTACTCTTCAGTGTTGACATGTTTAACAGTGACAAGCCCTTGAAGGTATACAGAGGTACAGCAGAAGAGGGGAGGGGGCAATTAGCATATGTTATCAGATACCAAACACCTGCAATACTGCCGATTTGACAACAGCTCCAAAGTGGGCTGATTGTACGTACACAACTCAGGGCTAAATTTTCTGTTTGCATTTCATATCATGCTTCAATTCAATAAAATCTTTCATTACTTCTCCAATAGAATAGTGTAAGACAGACATTATCATTCACAAAGACATGAAAAGCAAGAGATCTTAATAAAATCTTGGATCCAATTACATGTATAGCCAGTACTGTAAATGCATTTAAGTTTGTGTGGTTTTTATTTCGCACTAAGGGGAAAATGGAGTGTTTGCGGTGGTTTTAAGTTTGCGGCAGTGCTATAGTCTCATACCGCTACAGGATTAGACGAAAATGTTCACGGTGGTTTTAAGTTTGCGGTGAAACTGTCGCCTTGAAAACTGTGAACATAAAACCACCGGGAACATTTTTGCATTTACAGTATTAGCCCAAAGTACCTTCCATGCTTTAATGAGGTCATAAAGGATCATATAGAAGGAGCCCTGAGGGTCAGATGTTCAAACAGCCAGCTGGGTGAGTATCATGTTGCCATGGGAACCAGGGCATGTAGTTGGGGTGAATGGCTGTCCTTGAAACAGGTGATCAATCTTGAAGAATAGGTAGTAAATCACAAACCCACTTATCATTAAAAATGTGGGACACCCAGTAATGTACATATATAGAAATATTAGATAGATTTACAGACTAGACTTTTTTCACCTTAGTCTACCTTTTCAAGTTAAAAGGAAAAAGTTAGCGGGATTTTCATCTGGCTGTCGGGAGAAAATAAAGTGTTCACAGTGGTTTTAAGTTTGCTGTTGAAACTGGCATGCAGTGTTTCACTGTAAAAGGAGAGATGTTTGCAGTGGTTTTAAGTTCCCTGTGAAGAGATCACCGTAAAAACGCGAACATAAAACCAATTCAAACAATTCACCTTTTATAATATTTTGTGTATACTTGCCATTGGCCTTCTGGCATGAGTTGACAAATAAAGAATATCTTACAAAACAAGCATAGTACTGATACTTTGCTTCAATTGTAGACCCCATCAGATATTTTTTCTGAATAGATATGTACCTAGTATTTTGGTAATATAGATGTGGGTACTAGTATCTTATTTGCCAAGATCTGATTGTTGGCTGGGTGAGCAGAGATCAGATATCAGCAAGTAATCAAAACTGGGTTCAGACTGTACCTGTGTAACAGTGTGGTTCAAGCGCCACCAACTGACCAGTCTAACCTTTTAGCCTAGTGGTTATGGCATGCGGCCTTTGGACTGGCGAGCCCAGGTTCGATCCCCGGGAGCCAGGAGTCTGTTTCTACCCGCCTCTTGTGTTTCACCTGTACCTACACATTTATTTAATTATTTAAAGTATTTTTTTACAAAGTAACCCAGGGTTTTCAATGAGGACTACCCTGCAGCTAACAGAAAACTGCATGTAGCTCCAGAAAAAAAGGCTGGTAGGATCTGCAATGGCTAACTATTAATGATACCTTCAAAACAGAAGTCAAACCCAACCATAGTCAACCTTAGTTAACATAGAACTTTCATTGTAGACTAGATAACTATATCGATTCCCATGTATTTCCATGTACTTGTTTGTCTGCAATTAGCCTTCGGGCATGAACTTGCAATAAAGTTATAATTATAATTAAAATGTGACCAGGTAACTGTATATCTCACATGCACACAAAATATTTACATGCTCTGAAACAGACTATTATGTTTCAAAGCTCAGGCACCTGATAATGAATGAAAACTCTACCCTATTTTGTAAACAGGTCTGCTTGACAATAATTAGACCACTCCCATCTAACCATACAAAATCACTGTGTTGCCCTATACTGGCTATAGCCTGGCATCCAGCCACTGTTAAGCTGGAGTCAAGTGCCAACAAAAGGACGCCATATGGTTGGAGTAGGAAGGCTGGATCACATACAGGCTGGTGTTGCCCTTCACTTTTCTATAGACAGCATTATTCCTTCCACATATACCAATGGATCTAATATAGCAACAACAAAAAATGTGACATCCTAATTGAACCATTAAGGTAAGCAGTATATCTTCAAAGAGTAAAAATTTCCTGGCTTTTTCAGAAGGCTTGAAGGTCAGAACACAGGGTCCTACCTGATTAAACCATAAGGTGGGAAATCCTACTCCAGTCTGACCAGCTCAGTACAGTGTTTATGATTTGCATTACAAAGACTAGCAGACAGAAGCAGTATTACTTGGATGAAAGACAATCTGCTCAAGGGCAAACCTGCGAAGGCCCCCCTGTGACGTTAATACATCAAGGTTACATCATGTAAAAGAAAGCCGGCTCTTGACACAATGATTTGACCTTGCTTGGTACATAAATGTATGATTATGGAATAAGAGTATATAAGCTGATATTGTGATTTCTAAGTAGCAAATTGATCTAGAATCAGTATTAAATCCTCCCTTAGGCGCTTTTAAATGGATAGCTATGGAGTCAGTGGTCATTAGGATTTTACCATGGTCAATATTGCCCGATGGCATCCACACTACAGTAGTCATAAAATGGATCAATTTAACATGGATGCCAAGCTGCCAAGGTTCACTTCCGCCCCTTAACATGCTATTATAGAGGCTCTGTGGGAAATAATATTTGAGACCATCGATTAATAGGTGTGGAACAACGGCACAAAATATGCTGACTCAAAATTCCAATCATGGCTAATGTAGTCAGTCAAAGAAAGGGGAGACAGTTGACCATTCAGACTACATTGTACCTGCTCTACTCCGAATAATCAACCTTTTGCATGGCAGAGCCAATTAACATTTCCAGCTATAATCAGCCTGTTTGACAATGGAATGTACCATTTCACCCTGCTGTTTTACCGAACACTTCCACATGATTTATTTAAGTCTGTATAAGGAATATGATGACATAGAAACAATGTCTTGACTGACGTTTAGAACACAGATGAGGCAGACCTGATCGTTATAATCAAAATTTCCTGCTACATGTATATTCAGCCTGTGTGACAATGGGACATGCCACTTCACCCTTCTGTTTAACCAAGGACATTATATAGTTGGTCTATAGATGGTCTATATAATGTTCTTGGTTTAACAAAACACATCAAGTCTGCATACCTCTGTAAAAATGTGTGGGTTCAGAACGGTCCTGGCGGGTCAACATGGGTTAAATAGGGTGAATTCGGGTTTTGAGGGTTAAAGTGAGTTCTGGTCAATTTTTAGTGGGTTCATAATTACCATGGTCCAGTGATTATGAACCCTCATTAGCAGGGAGATGGGTTCTGATGGGTTCCGGTGGGTTAAAATGGGTTCAACCCGCCGAACCCTCTGGCGCTGCAAACACTTAGTCATTTTTTGGAGCCGTGCCTACAAATTTGACCAAGTCCATAAATGCGAACCACCTGTGCCAACAGCAGCCGTGCCGCAGCGCCCCCTTCTGTACGCAACAGGCAGCGACCGAAGCAGTGATAAAGGTCAGCTTGGGAGCTAGACAGCTAACAGTGGCTAAATCAACGCTGTCCCTTGGAAATCTACCCTAAAGATTAATAAATAACTAAATAATCGCTGGCATTCCTGGACAAATACAACACATGGGCTTCCTTATCTCCTATGGATAGAAGAATTCAGTTAAACTTAAAGAAAATAATTCGGTCAGGTTAGTCTGCACATTTGCCCTGTGCGGGCAATGTCCGATACCCAACGGTGGCCCGGCAAATTATCACAAAAAATGGTCAAATCATTGATCATTATTGTACATTTTGCACAAGGACATAAAGCTCCACGTCTACAAGAAGTCCGCGTCCCAAAAAACAAAGGTTGTCTGACAAGTGACAAGTTTGGTTTTTTTGGGCCGCGGGTCTTGTTTACATCGCAGCAAGTTGCCCCACGGGGAGTACTGTATTTACACACTGATCACAAGGTCTCGCACAGCGCGACTGAACGATAGTCCTCGAGTGATTTACGCCGACACGTTATGCACTTTGCAGGCCTCCCGGGCGGCGCCGGCGATAGTTTGTTTGGGGGAGCGCTGATTCACGATTTTCAACTTATCCGGGCCACTGGATCTTTTGCTGAGTTACCCGTATTGCTGGCGAATCTGAATTGCCTTCTACATCTTGACCATAGTTTTAAGTATAGTGAGAACGTTCGTATTGACCAGTCAGGAATAGTACAAAAATTCACGAGGAAGTTTCGTACGCCAGGTAAGTGGACTCGTCCGACTGCTGGATCCGATCGGGAAAGTGATTGACATGTGCGGTCTCTGTCAACTTCCAAACAAAGGCGGTTTTACTCCCTGATCGATCATACCAGCGTTGCGTGTGGTTGTGAGTGTTGTCTCAAATAATGTTCTGAAACCTGAAAAAGGATGTTGAGGAGAAACTTTTCGGGAATATGCAGCAACATTTCCCCAAAAACAATTCAGCCAGGAAACAATAACAACAAAAATCACATTCGCGCGATGACAACTGAACACGAATCTAACATTTCAACAAATGTTTAGAAATTCGATAACATTTTATTCTCATCGTATGGACATCAAGAAAAAGGGGTGCTTTTTCCCCTATAATGTAAAACTTGTCGGATTTCTAATACAACTGTCTCGTTTTCCTCTTCCAACGGGAAATGAGATTGCTCGGTGTTATCACAAATCTCTGACAGAATCTCTGAATTCGTCAAGAAAGGGAATACTAGTCTAGCAATTGACCAGGAGAGTCAGTCCACACGAAGGTTTTGCCGCCTCGGACGGACAAACCCCCTGGTGGCCAAATTCTCCTGGTATTGATTATTCTCCCAAAGCCGGCGCTGCTACTGTAGATGCAGAAATGTTCGCGGTGGTTTTATGTTTGCGGCTTTCGCGGTGAACTCAAAACCACCGCGAAACGTTTTGCCCACCAAGGACTGTTACGCTACTCATTTTTTTAAGCGCGAACTTAAAATCACCGCGAACACTCAATTTTCGCCCTAACGCGAAATAAAAACCACGCGAACTTATATGCATTTACAGTACTAGCCCCCGACCCTCCCCTCTCCCCTGGTCGGAAAATATGGTCCCACAGCAAGGGTCCAGCACGCAGCAGTAACCTACTGCCTTCAGAACAGACGCACTTGATTTGATTATTAAACGAGTATCATAACGTTGGAACTGTGTACATATAGAGGGAGAAGTTTACAAGAACGCTGCGCATAATAACTTTATCATTCTATGGGGTTTATATAATTTTGGTTCAAGTTCTTCAATATCTCTCAACTTTTTCAAGAGTGAACAAAATAAGCCCATCGATCAGTATTTCTGAACGCAACGACCAGGATGGGACTATATAGAGCATTGCCGATCGAGCCCCTCTACACATGTAGATGTCTTTAATTTCAGCCCGACATAAAGATTAAAGTTATATCCCAGGACTTGTGGAATAAATTTGTAGTCATACTAAATGCGCACGTGTGCTTTGTCTAATATTCTTAAGTGCATATTAACGCCCAGTACAAATACGAAGCCCGATGTGCGTTCTCCCTTACCGACTAGGCAAGCGCCAGACATGGCCTTGAATGAAGAAATCGGCCAAATAGAGAAGTTGCCACGTTAGGAGTGGCCAACTCTTCTATTTGGCCGACTAATTCTACCCTTTCCAACCACGTCTGGAGCCAGGTAGAGGCAACGTTCTCCCAACAATCAAAAGGCAACAAATATAACATTTTGCAGCTAGCAATTGGCCGAGAACGATAGAGATTGTTACAGTAAATCAAGGCCTCAGGCCGAGGTTAAGACATGACCTCCTTGAGTGACATAATGACCCTCCCCAGTTATGAGTAAAGAAATGAAAATCTCACTAGGTCGTGCTTTTGGAATCTGCCCACATAATGAGATGGTGGTGAGTCGTTCGACATCGTCTTGTTTTCTCGGCCAGAACGTCCATCGGCCGATGTAGTAATTCTCCTGTTCTCCAATGGTGAAATAGAACAGCGTCCCTGGCCATTTCTGCCATCGACTAAATCACCTCTGTTTCCCGCCAGTTTCTTCACATGTGCTTAGGCAAATCCCAAGAGGATAAAAACAACACACTAGACAGGAAGAAGGCATTCCGATCTGTGCAGCAGATTATTCATCTCCAAGCAGATGTTAGCCTGGGCGACATCCTATGTGTAAGAGCCCCCGGTAGAAATAGGATGCCACCAGGCAGCTGTAGCAGTCAGGTTGATTTCGAGTAGCTTCCGTGGATAGCTGGAAAAATTTTAGAAATTGGGCAAATAGAGTGAATAGTGTGCTAGGGGAGTCGGCTACGGAGGGAGGGTCCAATATACCATCCAGCGTCAAACTGTACCCCTATAGCAGACTAATTCCTCTTGTATGTTTTTTCTGTCTATTTGACCAATTTCTTCTCTTTCTGGAGCCTGGTAGAGGCTAGATTTCGAGCACCGACTGAAAAAAAAAACTCACACCAACAGAAAAGACTGCTACGTCATCTGCTAGGAGACAACTGATCGTGACCTTACAGAATGAAATGTCGATATCATCTTAATTATGTTTTGTAG